>CM050207.1:18817282-18819782 GCA_027475355.1 Coilia nasus
CCAGGATTGCTGTGGCCTCGGCAAGTATGCGGTGCAGGCCGCAGCCCTGAAGTCTCTGTTTATTCAGCGAAAGTGCTCTGTAATTTATTTAAAATAATCTATTTTAACAAATAAAGAGGTCATTGAGTGAGCACATTGCTGCAGGCACATATTTAAATGCCTCTTTAAGAGCCTCACTGGCCTGTGTGCTGCCTGCTGGATGGGCAACACTGGCACTGTTGGGCAGGTTTGGATGGGGTTGGTTGGCCAGTCAGCTCCTGGTGGTAGGATGACATAGCTAGGAAAGGAAGGCAGAAAGACAAGTCTGCCCAGTGAGGCCCATTCAAAGGCAGCTATTTTCCTTGGCAAAAGGTGGCCATCTCTTCAAGCAGCATGCTCAGTATTGACTCTGACTTTGTATCGAAGTGATTTTTCACCTTGGCACCGGTCGTGCTCTGCAGTGCAGAGGAGGAAGAAATAAGTATTTGTTTTATGGCCACTGGCACCACGGACCACTTCCTTGTTTGAGGATAACGCCCGGGACGAGAGCCAGTGGTAAGGAGTGCGAACGCAGCGTGCCCACGGTTTATCGTGATCAGTCGCTCGGATATAATAGCACAAATCACAGGCTAAAATGAAATTTATGACAGGAACCAATCCCTCCATGAAACAAATCCGCCAGGCTTCCTGTTGCCAGCATGCCCACTGCAGGATGTGTGTTTACAAGGTGCCTACTCCACGCAGCTCTGGATGTGCGCCTCCATCGGTTGCCGACTGACCCCATCCTCTTGGCCTTTGGGCCAATGATTTAGCCTTAATGAGCGGCACTCTGTTCCCCCCACTCCCCCACTCACCACCCCACTCACCACCACCACGATAAACCATCATGTAAAAATAAGCACTGATTGCAGCATGTGTTTTTCTTTCATTCTGTTTTTTTTTCGGTTGTTTTCAGTTCGTCCCCTACTTTGTCTGCTTTTCCCCCTGATTTATTTTTCATTTTTCTTTTTTTTGTGTAAACAGGGATGGAAAGTTGGAGCGTCTTCCAGGGGGGCTTGTTTGAGGAGAGGGTGGGATCACTGCGGGAGTTTTTGGACAGAGCAAATATGGCCGAGGAGATTATAAGCGGTGCCTCTCAGTGAATCTGCAGGGCCTGAAATAGCTCGCCGCTTTTCCTGTGCGTACCACAACATGGCCGTGCCTGTGTCCAGGGCAGCGCCGGTGGCCCAGGTGTGTCGGTGCTGATTGGAGGTGGGCTGTTTGATGTAGCCAGAGGCAAAACATGGCCAGACACATCAAAGCAGCCCTTCACTGCTGACGAGGAACTCCGAGTCAGTCAAGAGGAATCAAAGTGCTTTGGTTGTATTCTACAGGGGGAGGTGTTATGTTGACGCGCACAGGCTACCCAGGGTGACTTGCACATTGGCAAATATAACATGCCCCTCTCAGCAAACTGACTTGACTGCAAATCAGAGCTGAATCCGGATCCATGTTTCAATTGATTGACATTTCAGAGGTTGTCAGCAGTGAAGTGGTTGACAACCCTATTTTCAGAATTTCAAAGCGAACCACACAAATTTCAATTTATATATATATATTTAACTTCGAGTGTGTTTAATGTCTGTGAAGTGAAATCTTAGTTTGATGCATTCCTCTGGTTGGTTCTCTGCTCCATAAGAAACCAGAGATTTATGGGACTGTAATTTATCCAAGAGTGTCGGATTGATTGTTGAACTTGAAGTGCTTTTTCTGGAAGGATTTGGATTAGCATCAGATGTAATCATAGCATTTGGTGGGATATATTTGGGCAGTCTTCGGCAAAAAGAGCTGTGATGTTAACTCAATTTGAAGAGGCCTAAGACAGAGTAGAGGACTGACATCTATACAAAAACATTCAGACTGGCTTGACTGGCACTAAGTACAATGCAGAGACCGAGTGTGGGGGACCTCACCATCAGGTGCCAAAGAAAACCAACACCAGTGTGAAATCCAGCAACCAGGGAGAGTGAGAGGGGGACTTGTGGTGTTAGAACCCAATACCCCAAAGTGAAGCAATGGCTTTCTCTACTGTAAAGCAACTCATTTTAAGCTGTGTATATTTTCTTGAATATATATGGTCTCTTCATTTTAAGTTACAATACTTTATTGTTAGGTATATTTATTTTTAAACCAAAGAAACATTTAGGCCCTATTTTTAGATCTCTTTGAGTGCAGACTACAATAATTGTTGAAATCATTCCTGATTGACTAGATGGTCATAAAAAAGCCAATATTGAGCAAAGCTCCTCCTTTACGTTTTCCTTAAATTTCTTGTACTACTAATCTGACCTAACATTAATCACATGCTTATGTCAGCTTTACAATGTGGTTTAAAATGACCCCCACCCCCATTCTGTGTATTAATGTCACCATACATTAATATACTTTTAAATAAAAAATCCCTTTTCTTAAAAAGAGGACAAAACCAGACACCCCACCCTCGAAAAACAGTGCCAACACCATCACTTCTGGGGTGTCAACA
>CM050207.1:18832282-18849782 GCA_027475355.1 Coilia nasus
TGATCCACTTTTTCAACAAAGGAGGAAAAATCCACAGGTCTCGTAAATCATTACCAATCTCTTACAATTCTGAGATTTTAAATAGCAACCGAAACTCTGAATGATGCTCTGTGAGTCTGAGAGAAACGTGAGTAGGCTCTAGGAGCCGTACAGTGGCTGAAAGGGCAAAGCACTGTGGGAGGTCCTGCTAATGATGGATGGACAAAATGCTTGTTTGGAATAAATACCAGTGCTTTCCTCATCTAGTTCATTTCAGTACAGCCAGATGCGTGTGTGTGTGTTTGCATGTGTGTGTGTGTTTGTGTGTGTATGTGATTGTGTATGGTGTGTGTGTGTATGTGTGTGTGCGTGTGTTTGTATGTATGTGTTTGTGTATGGTGTGTGCGTGTGTTCGTGTGTGTGTTTGTATGTGATTGTGTATGGTGTGTGTGTGTGTGTGTTTCTGTGTGTGTGTGTGTGTGTGTCTGTGCATGTGTGTTCATGATGTTGGAAGAACATCGCTGAACGCAGATACCTGGCACTCGCCAGCTTTGCCATTTATTGTTTGCCAACGGCAACAACCGCTGTGGCGTTCGGAGCCCATACCTGCGTGCCGCGTCCATAGCCGCACGGTAAGCATGCCCCACACGGCAGCATGCATTTCACTCGGGCCTGTCCACTGCAATTACAACCAAAATCCATCAGTGCCCATCACCCTCGGATTTATTGCCTTATAAAAAGACTTTTGGTCAGCATTTGGCAGTCCAAATTGCCCAGGCTGGTTTCCCCTCTCATAGCCTGCCATTCATCAAGCGCTAGCCTGGAAAGAGGGATTTGGGGGAAGCCTACTTCTCTTACATTTCCTGCCTTCCCTGCGGGCAACGTTTGAAGAAAAAAAGAAAAAAAAAGCGCCTGGGCACAAATGAGATTCCAGAAAGACACATCAGAATCCCTCACCCCTTGAAAGAAGAGCTTCCTATGTGGCGTGTTATTTTTTATCTCTTTTCTGCTGGTGTCAGACAGATCATCTCTTACTACAGCGACCACCTCACGTGCTGAGCTGGGTTGATGGATGTGAAGCGAAACACAACATGACACTTTATATCCTCCGGGCTTCCTGTTGGCACCACACGCCGGGATGTGACGGGGTGATGGGCCGGCTGGATCGGAGTCGGCCGGCTCGTCCTCTTCGCTTCGCTCCGCTCCACTCGTCGCTCTGGATAGACAGGGCCCAACGAAAGGCACTGGAAAAAATGTCTTGGAGAGCGCTGTGTGGTCGCTGCTCCACTGCGGCGAGATCAGGCTCTGGAGGTGGCCAGGCTGGGATTCCTGGGCCATAGCGATTATACCGTACAGTGATTTTGATGCTATGAAAAACAATGTTCAAGCTGTTTTATTGGAACATTCCTGAATGTTAAAATTATTAGAGAGATTCATTTTTATGGCACTGGAAAGGCAGACGTAGGTCAGCGAACACCCAGTCGGAATAAGAGGAGGATGCAGCGATGACCACCAGAATAGTCAATATTAACATGCCATGAAACTTTTATTGCAGTTGATTTTATTCCGTTTTTAACTTATGGAAAAAATATTACTCTTGTCATGGATATGTACTGTTTATCTATATTAACATTAATTTCCCGTGAGATATGGTTAATTGTACAGAGTATACTGTGCTGTATAATTTTCTGGGCAGAAGTAAATGTGAAGAAAGAAGCCAAAAAGAGAAAGGTCAAATGTATAAACCTAGGCAGTATGTGAGGGGATAAAACTGCCAGACAGAGAGGCTCTCATGAAGTCATGTCAGGTATTCCAACCCACTGATCTTAGTCAACATGAATAAATAACTAAACTCATCCATCTCCCGACCTGAGTCTAAATACTTGACTATGAACGACTATTTCATTCATCTACTGTAGTTCGTCTAGTCTTGTACACATTTCACTGAAAAAAAAAATTCAAATATTGGCAACATGGTCATCCAAGTACAAATGACCATCCATTTTTTAGTGGCATCGCTTACTGCTGTTTTCAGTGGAGTGAAAGTATATGAACATGGCCCTTTACAGTAATATTTTCTCCCGGGCTTGTAGTACCGAAGCCACAGCGACGTGAAAAGAAGCCTCGGCCAGAGAAGGTGAGCAGCCGCTGAAAAAAGGAGCTTTTGATAGAACCAATTGCACCCAACTGTGAGTTGGACCCGACACATGTAATATATAAATAAACTCCCATCTCCTGCCAAGGCTCTGAACAGACCTCTGGCCAAGCGGACGGCTTCTATTTCATATTAACATTCCACGCAGATATTCAGATACGGACATCTAAAATAATAACAGAGCTAGTAGCTCCTGAAAGGAGAGCCTGATCGAACTGTAAGGTGAAACCTGGATCCATGCGAGCACAAATAAGTTAATGCTCACTTCACAGCAGGGACAAATGTCTTTTTTTTCTGGCGAACTCACACGGCAAAATATCCCCGCTCAGCAACTTAGCAAAAGATGGTAAATTTGTTCACATACTTCTGGGTCCGCTCGAAACCTGCAGCCAACACTCACCACACAAGCCGTTCACTTTTTCCAATTCCTCAGCTTTTAACGAAGTAGGACGAAAACCAGGTGGCTGCTGAGGGAGTTGTGCCGGATCATAGCAGAAACGCCCCGGATCCGGGCCAGATTCCCATGCCGGTGGGGCCTAGTGCCCTGGGGGCTATTCCAGGAACGATTAGTACAAAGCAAGCCTGGCTAAATGAACTCCTAGCGAGTGGTAAACCTCCTCATGGAAGGGCCTCGTTGCTTCATTCTCCCTGCAAAACAAAAGCCATAGTCTTTTCTGTAAGTGGGGTTACCACTTTCTCTGAGTTAATTTAATTTAACCACACACAATCAGCTCAGATTACAAACATACAAGCCTTCAATAATCCGTCTTTTACTGTTATAAGAAATCAACGGAAAAATGTTTCTCATTTTTTATGTTTCGTTTTTTTTTTTGCTTTTCATTGGCCTGAGAATAAAGGCAGGCTTTTATTTAGAAGTGCTAAATGCCTTCCTGATGCCCAGGAGCCGATGCATTAAAGTGTTTTTCTTTTTCAGTACAGTCAATCATGAACTGTGACATACAAAAATACACAGAGACACTTAGCAAAGAAAACCTCATTTGTAACACGCGTCGGTGCATACATTATGCACATTTTATGAAACCCTTTTTGGACGCTGTCCTCAGGCTGCTAACAGCCACTTTAGCGTGTGTTTGCTCTAAATATTCAAATGGAAATGACCATTCAAATTAGCACCTTAATTATCTTTGAAACAGGGCCTAAAGGCGCAGAGACGCAGTGAGGTCCTTACTCTCTCTACCATCAGGAGCTGGGCTAGCAAGCCTAAAGGAGCTCCAGGCAAGTAAGTGGGAAACACTTTTAAGCATGGCTGAAAATACTCTAGTGGCTACATAAAAGAGCATTAAGAACATCGCTCCTCAGGAGTGGAGAGTTTGAAGTTGTGTTTCTTTTTTTTATTCGCCTTGTTGGTTTACCCAAGCATGCCTGCCTGCCTTTTCAGAATGATCTAAGCCAGGCCTCCTCCCTCACCCATTGGCTGTGTCTTTTGGATGCCCTCTACAACATGATATATTTGTGCGGGAACATTAACAGGCCTTGAGATTATTGGCAATGGCAAGCCTGCATAAGGGCTTCCCTATTTTCTGCCCTTAGATGAGAGAGAGAGCGACTTCTCGGCTGCTGGCGTGTGGCTTATGTTGTTTGTCAGCATGTGTGTGTATATGTCTAAGTATGTTTTGGGTGTTGTGTGCATAGACCTGTGTGTGTGTGTGTATATGTGTGTATGTCTATGAGCTTTTTGTTTCACTAAGTATCTCTCTCTCTCTCTCTCTCTCTCTCTCTCTCTCTCTCTCTCTCTCTCTCTCTCTCTCTCTCTCTCTGTCTCTCTCTCTGTGATTTTGTGTAAGTCTGAATGTGTGTCTGTGTGTGTGTGTGTGTGTGTGTGTGTGTGTGTGTGTGTGTGTGTGTGTCTGTGTGTGTCTGTGTGTGTTTGTAGATGTAAGCCTGAATGTGAGTGTCTGTGTGTGTGTGTGTTTGTAGATGTAAGCCTGAATGTGTGTGTGTGTGTGTGTGTGTGTGTGTGTGTGTGTGTGTGTGTGTGATTGCATGGGTAGGGCTGCCCTCTACCCGTTGGTGGCCTTGTTTGCAGAATGGCTGTGTTTCCTCGCTAGTGTCAGCAGGGTGGTGATGACAGGCGCCTGCTGCTACTCCCCAGCATGCACCAAATGTATGCTCCGTGTGTGTGTGTGTGTGTGTATGTGTGTGTGTGTTTGTGTGTGTGTTTGCACATGTGTGTAAGCGTGTGTATGCATGTGTGTGTAAGAGAGAGAGAGAGAGAATGTGTGCGTGTGTGTGTATGTGAGTGTGTGTTTGCACATGTGTGTAAGCGTGTGTATGCATGTGCACTTGTGTGTGCATGTGTGTGTGAGAGAGAGAGTGTGTGTGTGTGTGTTAGTTTGTGTATAAGTATGTATAAGTTATATATATATACATAAGCCACACTAAAAGACCTCACAGTTGAAAAGGCAGAGTTCTAAATAAGGTGATTTTAATTTAAAACATTAACATTTCCATTAAATAGCCACTAAGTACCAATGAACTTTTGGTTTGACATTTTCCTTAAACGAATACAAAGACACCGCCACATTTTAGTTTATATTCTCCACTTTAGAAAACAGGTCTAGTTTAACCCAGACACTCTGAATCAAGCGTGATTACAACCATTTTCTTACCTAATTCAAATGACTGGCCTAAACTTAGGTCTTATTTTGTCAGGTGTAACCATTATTCTGAACACACACATACACATGCATGTGTGCGCGCATACACACACACACACACACACACACACACACACACCCACACCCACATTCCTGTCCTTGACTACTAGTTATTTCACCAATCTAAAATAGACTCGGGGGAATAGGTCTGCTTGCTACAATGACCCATTGTGTGGATTGACCCCTTGACTGCTCTTAGCCTCTGAAGCCTGACACTGAGCCTGCCTGCAAAAGTTTGCAACCCTTCTCTCGAAGGCTGATGACATTTCCCAATCGACCTCATGTAGCTAGTGTCAGCACTGATTGTACAGAATCTCACACAGACATATAATGGCATCCCCTATGCAGTATGTTTGGCTCTGATGGTGATCAAGCAAACATGCAGTTGCGTGCTCGGGTCCCACATTGCTCTCGGCTTTGGAGGGTTAGGGGCTCTGTCCTCCTTCCCTCTCTCATCTTCATCCCCGGCTTTTCATCTGTCGCACGTCATCTTCGTTAACGGCGAGCGCAGAACGTACAGGCGCTCTGCTGTTTCCCATTCCCGCCCTCCTCCAGAGTCTGTCTGCGGAGCGAGGGGTGACATTTGGAATCTCCGACACGCTGCTTTTGTTTTGGGGTGCCCACTTGTGACTTCACATGAAGCATGAAATGACCGTCAGTCCTTATTACGTCTCTGGGCGAGCTTAGTGGGCTCTATGGGAAAGTCGTGCCGAAGTCGACAGGGGCGGCGGGGGGAAAAGGAAAGAGCTCACTGGCTTTGTCATGCAAAAAAGCAGCACCGTTTCCCATAAAAACCAACTCATAGCAGATGATTTACCCGTTTTCATAAACAGTCATTATGAGTGATTTCATATGTGTGTTTTAGCCTCCAGTGACAGACTCGCTTGGCTCGCGTGGTGCGTAGCTCATCCTAAGAGGCGGTGACACAGCCTGGGGCACATGCGTTGGGTCCATGGCTCTGCACGGACAGGGCAGGCAAGCCGAGGCGTGAGTTACGTCCCCTCTTAGAGAAAACGGCACGGCGTTTCGCCTTCTCCTCTTCTTCTTCTCTCCTTTTTTTTCTGAGATTTATTGTCCTCCCAAGTCGGGCCAGACCCACAGGAAACGGGGCGCAAGTGAAACAGGAAGGAGGGAGGGCGGACGGTCTGAACCCTGGCATGTAAATCAAGCCTGCTTTATGAGGCCGGCCACCCGGGCAGATGAAGTGCTCTTGTTGTGAGAGAAAACAGTGGAGAGGCGCACGTCATAACATTGACACCTCGGCAGGGGTCGGCTCCGAGCCACCCCAAACCCCCCCTGCCTGCTGCTCTGCTCTGCTGCTCCCAAACGTGCAACCCCCCCCCATCCATCCCCGACACCCACCACCATCACCACCACACACACACACGTGCACACACATACACACACAGACATACATATGCACATGCGCGCACACACACACACACATACACATGCGCATGCACACATACACATGTGCACACACACACACACACACAAACATGCGCATGCACACACATGTGCACACACACACGTGCACAAACACACATGCACACACACACACATACAACCATACACACAAGTAAACACACACACACACATGCACACACACACAAACACACACACAAACACACACACATACACAACCCTCACCCCCATCTCCCACCAGCCCAACACTACCAATGCTGACCCTGCCAAACCCCAACCACTCTTTTCTCTTTAGTCACCCGCCTTTCTTCCGTCTTCCCTTTCTCGATCTGTCTATCTTTCTCTCCGTCTTCTTTTTTTCCCTCTTGCTAACCAAGATGCCCAGGCGATGTCCCTCAAAACACCATTCTCCAACAATAAACACACATTCTAGGTGGTCCTGTCAAAGTCTCCTGTCTCTGTAGGAAAAGCAGTTACCACAGCAAGCCTCCTTCCTTCCTAAAGTGTGAGCCCAGCGCCAGCCTTCTGGTTGTCTTGGAGGGGGCCGCATGGCAGAGATGGCTCCTGATGGCTCGCACTGCACACTCCCCAGGACTTTCTCTCACGCACTGCACACTCCCCAGGATTCTCCCCTCACACACTGCACACTCCCCAGGACTCTCTCTCACACACTGCACACTCCCCAGGATTCTCCCCTCACACACTGCACACTCCCCAGGATTCTCCCCTCACACACTAACACACTCCCCAGGACTCTCTCTCACACACTGCACACTCCCCAGGACTCTCTCTCACACACTGCACACTCCCCAGGATTCTCCCCTCACACACTGCACACTCCCCAGGATTCTCCCCTCACACACTAACACACTCCCCAGGACTCTCTCTCACACACTGCACACTCCCCAGGACTCTCTCTCACACACTGCACACTCCCCAGGATTCTCCCCTCACACCCTGGCCAGACCCACACACACCACCGCAAGTGGAGAAAACACTTAATCCAGTAGAAATACAGAGGCCAGTTCTCTAGAGGCAGAGAAATACATCTATCTATCTATCTATCTATCTATCTATCTATCTATCTATCTGTCTATCTGTCTGTCTGTCTGTCTGTCTGTCTGTCTATCTATCTATCTATCTATCTATCTATCTATCTATCTATCTATCTATCTATCTGTATGTCTGTCTGTCTGTCTGTCTGTCTGTCTGTCTGTCTGTCTGTCTGTCTGTCTGTCTGTCCATCCAGGCTCACTCTGTTTGATTGTTTGTGTATGGATTTTATAGCACTTAAAAAATCTGTTTTCTATTTTACAGTTTTCTCTTTCTCTTTGTTTTGCTCATAAATGCATTTGTGAGATCATTCAAAATTTTTAAAAACTCTAAACAATATTCCTCAAACAAAATTTCCTTTAAAAGCAAATTATTAGCTAAGCCATATTTGTTTGTCTTGTATATGAAAAGCTAACACCAGAAGGTTTTTTTTTAATTGCTGCATTAGTTTTTTTCACTCACACCAATTTATAAGAGTATTAGATATTTGCACTTCTCCAACAAGATGCATATTATTTTGTTACGAACTGAATGTGATTTATGTCAGTGGAAATCAATATTAAATGTACTGTACAACATGTCACATGATTGTACAATTGAACAATGTGTCACATAATGGATTCTACTGACAAAGTATATGGAAAATAGCTTTTAAGAACAGACAGCATATCAGCCACAGCCCCCTGACAAACAAGTAGACAATGTTGCATGCCACATTCTTCATGATGTAATGTCTCTGCATCCAATTCAAATGATCACAGACATTTCATGATTGTTCAGAGCTATGATGATGGTAATTGGTGAAGTTGAAAAGAAAATAAATTGAAGAGTTATCAGCAGTGAGACAGCAAACTATTTCTAATGTTCGCATTGTGTTTACCTTAACCCAAACAGCCAAATACACCACAATTGGCATCATACAATCTCCTCCAAATAATACTGAACTGTATGGTTACATTAGATTAGTTCATATTGGATTATATTGTATTAAATTAGATGTGTAACTGATTCTGTAATGATACTTATAATTATTATAATAGTTTTGCCATTTCGCATGTCATGAATAGGTAAACTGATGGCTGAATGTTTTGCGAGGTAGGACTAAAGTCCGAAAGAAAGAGTATTTCTGTTATGATATGCAGAAAGGACTTGCTGGGATAAAAAATGAACTGAGCAATTTCGACAGTGTTTTATTCTCATCCAAGAAGTGCACCAAAGTGACCGAGAACATACACACGTCAGCTGTGGAAACCCGGGTATGCCCATCAGGTAATGCAAATCTCCGATTCGGGAAGAATACATAAATGACCCCTTTTCAGGTTGAGAGTGACCTAAGTGTCTTGTTGGGAATCACACGGGGTCGAAAGCCCCAACAGCCGCGCTGTGTTTGAGTGGAAACAGTTTGTCGACTTTCATTAGCCTTCTCTGCAGAACACAGGTTAGGTCTATTCCCAGGGTGGAGTGAGCAGGAACTATACAAACATGGCGGACACACTTTATTAATTGACCTTTTCAGTGCAGCTTAGGTTTCTCTCTGCCTGCACGTGTGTGTGTGTGTGTGGGGTGTGGGTGTGGGTGTGTGTGTATGTAGGTGTGTAGGTGTTCATGTGTATGTGCACGCAGATGTATGTGTGTAGGGAGGTGGAGTGCACTTTTCTTGTTTTCAGGGTGAATTACATCTAATTACTCAGGTTCTGCAAGTGTTCACAGGAAGGTATGTGTGCGCATGTGTGTGTGTGTGTGTACGTGTGTGTGTGTGCGTGTGCATGGTTGCATGTGTGTGCGTGGTTGCGTGTGTGTGTGTGTGTGTCTGTGTGTGCACATGTGTGTGGTTGCATGTGTGTGCACGTGGTCGCATGTGTGTGTGTGCGCTTGTGTGTGTGTGCATGTCTTAATGTGTGTGTGTATGTGTGTGTGTGTGTGTGTGTGTGTGTGGTGTGTGTGTCTGCCAATATGTGTGTTTGTAAGCATCTGCAGGCTTGTGTGTATGTGTATGTGAAAGAGTGTATGTGTATGTGTGTGTGTGTGTGTGTTTGTGTGTGTGTGTTTACCTGTAAGTGGGTGACAGGGGCAGTCACCGGGCCCTGCTGGAGTTTATTTACATCCAGTGGCGCTCACACTCCGTGGAGCCTGTCTCCAACGGCGACAGCCAGGAGGGCACGTTCCTGCAGCCAGACGTCATAGCAACGGCTACAGCGAATGGGAACTGTGTTCTCAGCCAGCTCACACTCATCAGTGGGATTATTCAAATCGAATTAGCGGCGCACAGAAATACAAGTGAGATCATAGTGCAACGTTGTTCGGATATTACCATCACAAAATCAACACCCCGACTGCAAACCGTTCATCAACTTTAAAAGCACCAGGGTGGGGTAAAGTGAGCCTTAGTCTTGTTTCTGTCGTTTGAAAAAAAAAAAGAGAAAAACCAATACAAACACAGATTTTTGTAATGTTGTGCTTTGCTGTTTCTGTTACAGGTGTAAGTTGTGCTGTTTTGTATTAAGGTGGAGGTCTGTGTTTTTGGGAGTGGGTCCTGTCAGTAAACAGTCAAGCATATTGACTAACTAAGAATAACTAAATTAACTTTTACTCTCTCTCTCTCTCTTTCTCTCTCTCTCTCTCTCTCTCCCTTCCTCCTTTTCTGTCCCTCTGTATGTGTTTGTGTTTGTAGGCCACCCAAGCATGTAAATGATATCACTCAGTAGGTATAATTAACTAGGTTAGGAAATGTACGGTATTTAGGCTGTCCAGTTTGTCAATTTGACATATATACTTGTATAAATATATTTGTTCAGCTCCTTTGGATTTATATTGGCAAAATTACAATTTACAGAGTTCAACTATTTAGCAGTTTTGATGCTAGTTAAACACAGTACAGTATTTACTTCAGGGTAATATTTTTATTTTTATTTTATTTTCCCTACAAATAAAGAAAAAATGTTGTAACTATACATGTGCCATGTGGAGGTTGTGATTTTTTTCAGGTCCTCATCTATACACTGAATGGTGGAAGCATGAGTTATGTGGGGTTAAAAGCCACGTTTGTGCATCGACTTCACCACATTTAAATGGAAGGAAGTCAGCATGTCTCTGGATGTATTTGCAAAATGTCAGCTTGTTTGACTTGGCAAGGCATTGATGAGAATTTACAACAGTCCTAGGTGTCAATCTACCACCACTTGTCCCATGAAAGGGCTTCAAATCATGAATGTATTCATTTGGATGCAAGGGCTACTTGCTCATGTGCAGGATTCTGTGTTACCAGGAAAACACGTTTTTATTTTTATTTTATTTATCTACGTTTTTCAGCAGTCATGGAGGTAGAAGGAGAGTTTATTTGATTTCTACAGGGGGCATGAGCTGAAATATATATATTGAGGGAGTGGGGGGACTCAAAGAAAGACAGAAGGACATAGATGAGAGAGGGATGCAGACAAGTAGAGAGAGATGAGGTAAAAAAAAGCGGTAGAGCGGGAGATAGTAGAGTAGAGTAGAGTAGAGTAACTTTATTTATCCCGAAGGAAATTAAGGTGTCCAGTAGCATACACATAATACACAGTGCAAAAACAGATCAAACCTATTGCACACATCTGCATAATACAACATTTACTGAACTGAGGGGAGGGAAAAAAAAACAAACAAAAAAACATTATAATGATAATAAGTAAGGTAATAAGAATTAGAGGTAAACAAGTGTCGTGATAAGGTGCTTTGTGGTAGCTCAAGTAGATAGACTACATTGCATTGTCCCAGTAAAATTGTCCATGAGAGATGACAGAGAGAGAGAGAGAGAAAGAGAGAGAGAGAGAGAGAGAAAGACAGATAATGACTCCTTAAACCTGACTGAGTTAAGGGAAACCCTTGAAAGCATTTGGACGGCACGTTGGCCTCACCTCTTGGTCACATTACAACAACCATGTTCTGGATTACCTGGAGGCCTGTGTGTGGAAATCCACCTCAGCACTCATCGGGAATTATTCCCCTCTCAAGATGCCTCTAAGCCTCTCTATAACGCTGGTCTTGTCCTGGCCGGCACTGTAGGCGAGGTATAATCAGCAAGCAAGCAGAATCATAAACCATTTAAGTATCACAAACAGACGGATTCCACCACTGACATATCGTGTCAACAGTGTCTAAGGTGTTGCCTCTCTACCCTTAGGCTTTTGCAGGGAAAACACTCTGTGCTACAAATACCAGTCAGGAGATATGAATTCCACTAGTGGAGAGATGCAGTACAACTGCCAAGCAGAATAGTACAACCAGTAAGTCTATTTACTGTGTCAGAATATTTAACAAGCCATTTGGAGTAATTACTCAGGAAGCTGTTTGACCACATATTTGACTGAGAGAAGATGATAAACATGTGGTAAAAATAGATAAATAAGTGACTTGTCAGGAATGGACGCACACACTACTATTACAAACTTCCTTGACCACCTCCCTCCCCGCCCCCCCCAAATCATCCTGAACTCCTGTCCTCCCCAACCACTGTGCCCCCCACCCCCCTACCCCCTCCCTCTCAGCCCTCGCGATTCCCGGAATCATTTCAGTCTGCGAGGGGTTCAGGTGGTAATAGCGTGGGGCATTTTTTGAAAATGGCTCCGTCTGCAGACACTCTGTCTGTCACGCAGTTCAAAGCAGACGTCCGCCCCACGCCCATGACATCATTTGAGTTTGTTTCCGTCGCCGTGGCAACCCGTCTGTCTTTGCCCGCCTGCACCCCTTACTTTGCCCACCTACACCCTCCGCCCCCCCCCCCCCAACTTGCCCTGCCCCACCATCCCCCATCCCGTAATCCTTAATGGATGTATGGCTACTCGCACCCAGGAGGAAGGCAAAGTACCCTGAGGGATTTTCTTGTCTCCCCTGCCAAGGTTGAAAAAGTCCCACACAGAGGAATGCAGAAAGCCTTTCACCCATCCCGGTGCACGCTGGTAAATGATATGGGCAATATCTCGGCAGCTATGTGTGGAGCTGCCTGTGCTCACACACTCTGACACTCTGCAGCCCATAAACTGTGCCGCAGTGCCTTCTTCCCAGGTGGCAAGGAAATACTCAGTGCCGGCTGGCTGGCAGAGAAACACTGCATATTGCACAGGGGGGAAAAAGCAAACTAACACACAGCCTAGTGCACAAAACACAGCTGCTTTAGCTCAATAAGCCCCCCCCCCCAACACACACACACATATACACACACACACACGCATGGACACATACACACACGCATGGACACACACACACACATGCACACATACATGCATGGACACGCACACACACACCTCCTTGCTGTGTGGAGCTGGGAGTTGGTGTGTGGTGAGGGCACTGGCGAGGCCACTGTGGGGCTCGTGATGAGATCAGGTAGAGTGACATCAGCACAGTGACACCGGCACAGTGACACCGGCAAAGGGACCCACCCCATCTGCTGCAGTCTGTGCCAAGAGATGCTGTCCTGCCCCCCATCTTGTGTCTGCGTGCTGAGAGATACAATATACTAGTGTACTACTCTGTATGCCTGTGTGTAATGTAATGTATGTAATCATCACCGTTTGTTTGTTTGTTTGTTAGTTTGTTAGTTTGTCAGTAAGCAACATATCTCAAAAGCTGTAGATGTATTTTGATGACATTTTCAGGGTAGGTCAAAAATGGGCTAACTTAAAAGTGCTTAGATTTTAGTGGTGATCTGAGCTGCCCTGGCGGAGGTCTGTGCTCTCTGAGTGCTTTTCTAGTTTTTTTTTTTTTTTTGTAATTTATTTTCTTTATTAAGGACCATGTACAATTTTAAATATAAATGTTGCCATTTGTTACCAGAGTACCAGCCTCAGGGTAATGTACATCTGCAGTCTGCCTGTGTCTGTTTCTCAGCGTGTTTATGCGTGTGTGTGTGTGTGTGTGTGTGTCTGTCTTGGTCTTAAACGTATGTATGTTAGCTTGTCTGTGCTGTAGCTCCATATGTCTGTGGTGTTGGTAAACAGGAAGTGATGAGCTGACTGTGACATTGTATTGGACTTGCTCCTGGTCTTCCATCCCCCAATACTTAGGGCACTCCTATGTGGCCATCACACCTTTCTCTCTTTCTGTCTCTTTGTATGTCTCTCAATCTGTCTTTTTCTATTTCTCTCTCTGTCTCTCTCTCTCTCTGTCTCTCTCTCCCTCTCTCTCTCTCTCTCTCTCTCGTTCTGTCCCTCTGTATGTGTTTGTGTTTATAGGCCACCCAAGCATGAAAATGGTATTACTCAGTAGGTACAAATATCTAGGTTAGGAACTCACTGTATGTAAAATTCAAAATAAGAACAAGGGTACAAGACCCTTTGTGTGTATGTGTGTGTGTGCACGTGCATACCTGTGTGTGTGTGTGTGTGTGTGTGTGTGTGTGTGTGTGTGTGTAAGTGCCTTTCTTTTTCATACACAAATTTTAAAAACTCTGAGTGTCACCTTCTCTATGATCTTCCCCATCTTTCTGCTGGATGTGGAGTCACAGGAGGTGTTATGGGAAATTTAGGCTGCGGAAGAAAACAGCAAACACTGGCTCTCTTATTAAAAATCTGGGGATTTCATTTGCCGAGGCTGGAGCGTAGCACTGCTGTCTATGTGGAGTGCTTCCCCACGAGCAGTGAGTAGGTTTGACATCACTCAAAACAGCAACCGATATTTTTAGCATAATAAACAGGCAAAGTGCAACAAATATTTTCGTAGGCAGTCCTTCCACTGCAAACACACCGACACTGAGTTTTTTTTTTAAGTTGTCCTGCTAGAAAGGCGAGTGGATGGGGAGTGCTCGGTTCAGTGTAGGACCCCCCCTTCCACCTCATCCCCCACCCCTAAAATAAGTACAATATGTACAGTTGAAGTGTTTACCCCACAAATGCAAAAAACTGTTCACATTACATAACATGGAGTTGCACAAACAACATAACATGGAGTTCCGCAAATATCAGTGGAGTCTTATTTTGGTGACGATAATCCCAAAGTCAGTGTAAATGGCCCTTAGAATTTACTTGTTTTGATTTTGAGTGCAAAAAATACTTTATTTATGTATTTATGTAAACATTGTGTAAACTTGAAGTGTCACATCAAATTACTGAATATATTAAAGTCTTATAGGCCTGAAGAAAAGGCCCTGCTCCACAAATTAATCCTGATCCTAATTGCCCTTCTGGTTTTGCTAAGCGTTTATTGAACAGTGTGTATGTGTTCATCCCTTGAGACTGTGTGTGCGTGCCTATGTGTGTGTGTGTGTGTGTGTGTGTGTGCATACATGCTGTTCTGCACGCTTTTTGATTCCCCAGGCTGTATGCAGCACGTGTGTGTGTGTGTGCACGCGTGGGTGTGTGTGTGTGTGCTTTCTAGCTCATGACATCTGCAGTGCATTAGGCTTAATAACCGCACACTGCCGCTCAACCCAACTGGGCCACTTCACCCCTCTGTATCTCAGGGCAACCTCAGCTGCCCTGGCTGACGCCCCATAGTACGAGTGGTCATGTCCCAATCAAGCAGACAGTGTGCCTTACTCAGCCACTAAGTGCTACCTCGTTCCAGTGTGCCTTACACAGAAAGTGGTGTTCACAATTTTTTAGAGAATTTTGTCCCATATGGGATTCGAACCCATGACCCTGGTGTTGTCAGCACCTTGGTCTATATACATAATTAAGGAACACTAGGTCAGTGCAAGAACCGAGCAAGTCAGAACTGCTGACCAGAACGTCATAGAAACATGTTGCACTGAGTATAACCTCATATGAGCACAGGACAGTCAGCATTTCCAATAACCTCATAGAAACATGAGCATTGCGCACTGAGCGTTGACTACAACCTTATAAGAATATGTGACAATGAGCACTGACCATAAGCTCATAGGAGCACAGGACACTGAACACTGATTATAACCTCAATAGGGAAAAGGACACTGAGCAGGGAGGAGAGAAAGTGCTGAGAGAGAGAGAGAGAGAGAGAGAGAGAGAGAGAGAGAGAGAGAGAGAGAGAGAGAGAGAGAGAGAGAGAGAGAGAGAGAGAGAGAGAGAGAAAGAGAGAGGGAGGGAGGGAGAGAGAGAGATGACTTGTTGCTGACATGGCAAACGGTCTGCACAGTTTGTTTGTTGATTTTCATTTTAAAAGTTTATTCCATCACATAGGTATTTTTCAGCATTGCTCATAAATTTTGTTTCATTAATGTGTCACATTTATCCTGTTTTTACACGTGGTCTGAGTGTGAATGTGTGTGTGTGTACGTATGTATGTATGAGAGAGAGAGAGTCAGAGAGAGAGAGAGAGAGAAAGAGAAAGACAGAGAGAGAGGGGTGTGCTCATGTGCCCTTTGCCTTCTCTTCAAGAGGAAAAGAGAGAGTGGGTGCCCTCTTCTGGTCAAATAACCTCCCAATGTCTCACACACGAATCTCAAATAACCTCCCCATATCTCATACAAGACTTCTACCTACCAAAACAAACACAGTGTTTCTTCATATCCTAACATCACCTGGACCCCTTTCTATCTCAAATATAACATAACAGTTTTCTCTTTTGGAATGAGAAATTAAGTTCATGCCTATAAAATAAGATGAGATAGGTTATGTTGTTATGTTATTTTATGTTATGTATGTTATGTAAATTCCATTACATTAGTTCAGACAATATGAATTTACTATTCTATTAGTGTATACCAGGATTTAAAAATTATACAATCCTAACTGTTTACTACAATACCCTTTCTTTTTTTCTAGTAAAGTATATTGTCTGATTTTCATTTTTATGACTACAATTTCACTGCAGTTTGAAATATAATTGCTACAAAGTTTTGTTGTGTTTAAAAAATAAATAAATAAATAAAACTACAATATATATTTTTTTCATATTTAATGACACACTAATACACTACGTCTTTGTTTTAAAAGTTAGTGGCAGTGTGATAATTGTGGCAATGTCAGCAAATTAATGGTATGAATATTCACAAAATGTGCTGAATATAATAGTAAAAAAATGTGCACGCTAAATTGTGTGAGTTAGAGTGTGTGAATTGAGTATAGATGTGGCTGTGTGAGTGTAAAAGTAGTACTGCCCTAGAAAGGCAAAGTTCAGTAACTACACGAACATTAAAAACTGAGAAAAATGCCTTCAAAGTTGTTATACTGCCCAGTTCAACATGTTGTAGGTAAAATAGTGGTGATGCTTTTATGCACTCTTTTAATATGAACAAGCAAGACATTTAGTCACGAAACAAAGAGGATGTTATAACGTCAATACCTAGTCTAAACTCAATTTCTGTGAAAATATGTAGTAACTGTGTTTAGGCTTTGCAGAGCAGAGCAGAGCAGTGCATGTGTGATGGAGCCCATCTGTGCAAACGCAGAGAGCCACACACAGGCAGAGCTCCTTGACATCGCAGCGGTGCGGTGCTCTTACGGCGCTGTCGGGAGACCACCGCGCTCCGCATGCTCCGTCGGGCCGCATGGCTGCTCGCCTTGTTTACCCCGGGACGCCGCTGACCTCTGCGTCCGGCACAGCAAGCTGCCCTTAACAAGCCATGTGTTACACGTTTTTACACATTCTTTAAACTTCTGGTGTCTGGTTACCCCCACGCTTGTGCTCACTCACTCCCCCCTCTGTTGCTCTGTCTGTCCGGCCCGTGTGTGTGCTCCTTGCTGAGTCGGGTGCATGTACACAGAGCTGCAAACAAACTATGGCCTCAACAAACACCACACACATGTGCGCACAACACACACACACACACACACACACACACACACACACACACACACACACACACACACACACGTGCGTGCACCCTCCCGCCCACATACAAAAACACTTAACACAAACACACTGACCAGGGTAACCTTCCATAAAAAAATAAAGGGTATTTTTTAAAGTATCAAAATCATCCTTCTTAAATCAGCATCAAACCTATCTTAAGGTGCACAGTCATGACTTAACAGTTGCACCACCATCCACGCAATATATTTATATACAATTAATTTTTAAAATGTAACTTAAAATGTTAAGTATTTCGTTTGGCCCATTCACACATTATATTCTCAGATATTGTTTACAGTTAATGTTTAAAAAATCAGACTATGCCATTTATTTTTAGTTTACTTTGGTTTAGATTTGTCATACAGATTTTTGGATGACCTCATCGGGTCTCTGTCCTTCCCCAACACTGCGCTGCTGCTGCTGCTGCTCTGCAGAAAGTGCCCGAACTAGGCGCAAAGATAACATT
>CM050207.1:18854782-18857282 GCA_027475355.1 Coilia nasus
AGTTGATTGTACTACCTCTCCTCCTATTCTTCCTGCTGGTTCGTGTTCGTCAATCGACCTGTGCAGACTTTCATCATGGCGGCAACGAGAAACTACAGCAAGGTACTGCTTGTCAAAACTGTTTTATTAATAAATGTTGTGTACACTTACAAAGTTCTCAGTGCCTCGTTTTTAATGTCAGGGCCTTTGTTGTACTACTGATGGAGTGTGGAGTTTCTTCGAGCTGTTTTAATGGTTTAAAAATAGCATAGCCGTCATGCTTCGTCTAAGGGCACCTACCACTTCCATTGTTAGCCTTCTGGGACAAACGATAAAAAGTAGTTAAACTCTGAATGCAACAGGCTAAATCAATTTTGCTCCTCCGTACACATACCAACTCGGTATGATGTTTTAACATGCCAATTTTCATTTTACACCGAAGTTCTCCTTTAAAACAAACCGCTGGTTATGCTGACGTTAACACTAAGCGCTAAGCTATCTCCTATCTCCAGAGATAGGCACCCCTACCTGCTGCTCTGGGCTGAAAGCTAAATCACTGTGTAGCACCTGGAGTCTTCTCCAAAAGCGATCCATCATCCTCCCCATCTGCATGCTTGATGTTCAGCACTCACCTTCACTCAGGAGCACTTCAAACAAACAAAGAGGCTTGACATAAACACAGCAGAACGAGCAGAACCCAGAGCATTTTTGTTCCCAAACAGCAGAGGAAAAATATTATCACTCACACAGGAGCACACACACACAATATCACACAATATCACACACACACACACACACACACACACACACACACACACACACACACACACACACACACACACACACACACACACACACATGTACACGCACACACACACATGCACAGACACACACACACACACACACACACACACACACACACACACACACACACACACACACACACACACACACACACACACAGGGAGAGGGACAGAATGCCACTCTTGTAGCTGTTGGTCTTTTCCAAGGCCCCCTATTATGCTTGTGTGCTTTTCCCCTCTATGACTGCATAGGGGAAATATCAAAATAAACAGACTTGGAGGGGTTAGAGGGAACTCTCTCTTCTCTCTCTTTCCATATCCCTCTCTCTTTGTATCTCTCCCTTTGTATTTCTCTCTCTCTCTCTATCACTCCCTATCTTTCTCTCTCCTCTCTCTCTCTCTCTGTACCTGTCTCTCTTTTTCTCTCTCTCTCATTTTCTCTCTCTCACTCTCGGAGTCAAGGAATGTTTAGTGAAGCTAACCTGTGTAGTGTCAGACCCCCTCTTAAGAGAGAAGAAAAGAGGATGAGTGAGAGAAAGAGAGAGATAGAGAGAGAGAGAGTGCAGAAAGATAGTGTGCAGAAAGATAGTGTGCAGAGATAAAGATGTTTGAAAAATGACAGGAAGATGAGAACGAGAAGCTACAAAAGCAGTGGAGATGATTGTGTGTGTGTGTGTGTGTGTGTGCATGAACGTGTGTGTGTGTGTGTGTGTGTGTGTGTGTGTGTGTGTGTGTGTGTGTGTGTGTGTGTGTCTGTAATGTAACTGTAATGTGTGCGTGTGTGTGTCAGGTAGAGGAACTAAAGACACAAATAACACTGTAACAGACTGGAGAGAGAGGATAACCCAAAATATGACGCAGATACTGTATAATACAGAAAAGATGATGGACATGGTAGACAGACAGAGTGAGGGAGAAAGGCAGAAAGAAAGGGTGAGAACGTGTTTAGAAAAACTGAAAAGGGTAAAGAGACTGACAGGGAAGAGTGCAACAGAGGAACAGAGAATGAGAATTGGCTAGTGTGAAAGAGAGAGAGGGGAGAGAGAGAGACAGCAAGAGACAGACAGAGACAGAGGGAGAGAGAGAGAAGGAAAGAGAAAAAGACAGAAAAAAGAGATAGATAGAGAGAGAGAGCTGAGTTGGTGTTTGTTCAGCTGAACACAAGCTGAGGAAGTGCAGACGCCTCTCTCACACACTCCATTAGGCCCTAAGCTGCACGGAGCGCTGCACTCAACACATAAACAAGCTCCTGCCTGGAAAACACTGGGAAAGCCCAGAGAGGAGAGGAGAGGAGAGGTGGAGGGGAGGAGAGGAGTGGAAAGGAGAGGAGAGGAGAGGAGAGGAGAGAGGAGAGGAGTGCAAAGGAGAGGAGAGGAGTGGAGAGGAGTGCAAAGGAGAGGAGAGAAGAGGAGTGGAGAGGAGAGAGGAGGAGAGGAGAGGAGTGCAAAGGAGAGGAGAGGAGAGGGGGGAGAGGATAGGAGCGGTGGAAAGAAGAGGAGAGGAGAGGAGAGGGGAGGAGAGGAGAGGAGAAGAATGGAGAGGAAAGGAAAGGAGAGGAGAGGGGAGGAGAGGAAAGGAGAGGAGTGGAAAGGAGAGGAGAGGATAGGAGAGAAGTGGAAAGGAGAGGAGAGCAAGCGTGCCAGCCTATGCCAAAGGGGAGGAGGAGGAGGAAGAGGATGAGAAGGAGGAGGAGGAGGAGGAGGAGGAGGAGGAGGAGG
>CM050207.1:18862282-18889782 GCA_027475355.1 Coilia nasus
CTGCAAAGAGAGAAATCGGATGATTTAGAATCCAGTGAGGTGTGACGGTGGGAGAGATGAATGTTCGTCGGTGGAGTCACGGCACTCTCTCTTTCTTTCTCCCTCTCTATCTCTCTCTTTCTTCTTCCCCCTCTCCCTCTCCCCCTCCCTGTCTCCCTCTCTCTCCGCTCCGCTCTCCTCTGCGCCGAGAGGAGGACCACACAGGCTCCCGGTCGCGGAGCGGCCGCCCCGCCCCTCACAGCCACGATGGAGCGAGACGGTGTGTATTTTCCTACGGGTCCATAAAGGAGACAAACAGGGCGAGCGCCACAGGCACAGACACAGCGCTCTGGAAATAAATAATGGAAAATGGGGGCCAGGGTTCGGCACGTTCCTATCCCTCATGCTACTATCCGTCTCTGCCAGAGAACAGCTTTCCCACTGTACAACGTGGAGGGGAGGCGGCAGCAGCTCCACACAGAGTTAATGGGATGTATATACCTCATCTTTCAGATTTTCTATGTTCAATCTTTTAAAATGTCCTAAAACTCTCACTAAAACATTGCAGAGTCATCGTCTTATTGTCAAACACTTACACAAGCAAGCATTTAGTTTCTCAATTAACAACAATTAACAAAAATGAATATGAAAAATCTTAAAGCAAAACTATTTGACGGAACACATGTTGTTAGTATGGAAATAAAATAAAATATGAATGCATATAAAAGAGTTAAATGTAAGCTGATAATATTGCTTAATGATATTTAGTTAGAGGGTTCACAGATGTACCTGACACTGTGAAGATGAATGGCTTTATCATGACAAACAATGACACTGGTGATGTTATGATGAGTAAATGTGTCTCTCTGCTCTGTCAGGAGCTCATTGCATGTCAGATGTCAGATGTAGGAAGCGGAGAGGAAACATGTGAGGCCAATCTCTGCCGTCATAGTGCAGGCTGCTCTAACACATTACAGGGGTTGCAACTCAAAGCTCCTATTCAAACTGACATGCCCACTGCAGGCTTTATTCATGCACTCTGAGCATAATTAACTTCATTTCAACAGCACATTGTACACACCTGTGAAACTCTGCCTTTTACCTACAGATTTATGAGCTTTCCTCTCTCATTCCCACATGCACTTTCTGTCTGTGTCTGTGGAAGCGTGTGTGTATGTGTGTGTATACGTCTGTGTGTGTGTGTGTGTCTGTGTGAGAGTGTGTGTACCTGCCGGTATGTGCTTTTGCATGGATTGCATGTATGTGTGCATGTGTGTGTGTGTGTCTGTGTGAGAGTGTGTGTACCTGTGGGTACATTGGATTGTATGTCTATGTGCATGTGTGCGTCTTTACATGTGTGTTTGTGTGTGTGTATCTGTATGGGTGGGTGGGGGTGGGTGGGGTGTTACTCTGCGTGCATGCGTGAGTGTGTTTTCTCTTGTGAGTATTTTTGCACTCCAAGGTTGGATGAAGTCAATTGTAACATTCTTGTTGTGATATCAGTGCACCTTCATTGCTATGGAGAGTCTCCCGCTTCCCTGGCCCTCATGGGTGTCTGTTTGATTGGGCAGTGCGCCAGTGCTGATGTGACCTGCATTAGTACTGTTATGTAAGAAAAGGGGTTGGACAAAAACACATTGTAAGGAAGGCACTCTGCCTTATCTCCTCATGTTCAACTGAAAAAGAAAAACAGCAAGCAGGAATATGGGGCTGTAATGATTGTGGATTACAGTTCACAAACCTCTGAATTCTCACAGATAAAAAAAGACGTATTAGCATAGACTTGTGTTCACACACACATCCATTGGGGGAAGAGGCACAGCAGCATTGATGGTGTTCTATGAGTCTAACCTCTCACCTTTGACCTCATGGCAGTTCATCACTTTCTAAATGTCTGGGAGTTCCCAGCCCGTGGTGCCCAGGCTTGGGCTGACTCATTAGCCCTCGGGGTCACTGGGCAAGCAAGGGATGATCATGAGAACGTTGTAAGAACGTCATGGGAACCGTCATTTTAAAAATCTACAGCCTCATAAAGATGAGACGGATGATGACCTCGACATCACTGATGCCACCTCTAGTCTTAACCACAATTCCTCAGCCTCTTACTTTACCAGAGTGAGTCTTATTTAATGGAGACTTGTGATGTGGCACTGCAGAGGGAGGGAGAAGAATACTGTGGGTGTGTTACGTTTACTTGAAACGCTGCAGTTTAAAGGGCTCCACACAAAAGCTTCACCAAAGTGTGCTGCATTTTGATTTTATCTTTAGTCTTTATGATACAACAGTGGATTTCAATGAGCACAGCAGGACAAAAAATAGACTCAAATGGTAATCGACACCCTGTCAGCAGCAGAATTTGACGCCTGTGTGCAGGGTTGTATTGAAAACAATGGAATCTAAACTAATAAAATGTCGGAAGCCGGCAGTGCGTCTCACTTTGTGAAAGGCGGTGTGCGAAGCCTTTAAGAAGCCAACAGCTGGCCAGAAAAGCAGTTTACGTTGACTGTAGCAGCTAACTTGGCACCCTTTACGGGGGGGCACACTAACGCGTGGTGACCTTGTAACACACGGGAGTTGGGGAAAGAGGCTCTGAGGCAGCCTGCGGGAAAATAAACTCAGATTGGGTCAGCATTCTAAGCTGTTCCTCCAGCGCACCGAGTAGTCAGGGTCAAAGTGATTCACAGTTACTGTAAGCACTGTTGGCAAGTTTGGACTGGACTGTCACGCTTCTTTGTGCGTGCGTGTGTGTGTGTGTGTGTGTTCTGAGTGTCTGTTTGAATGTGTGTGTCAGAGAATGTGTGTATGTGTGTGCGTGTGTGTGTGAGAGACAGTCAGAACATGTGTGTAGATGTGTGAGAGTGTGTGTGTGTGTGTGTGGTATGGTGTGTGTGTGTGTGTGTGTGAGAGACAGAGAGAGAGAGAGAGTATGTGAGCTGGCCCAGTGGTCAGAGTGATCACCCGTGAACCGTGAACGGGAGCGCAGGGCGAGATACCACCCACTGGATCCCACCCACGCTCACTGCAGCCAGGCCGCCGGGACAGCAGCGCAGCCAGACCCATAACAGATGGCCGCATGGTAAAGACCCGCCGGGCCCCAGGGCCCCAGGGCCCCAGGCCCCCAGCCCACCATGACGGCCTATCCACCCCGCCAGTTTAACAGCACTATCATGCCTCTCACCCATGCACCGCATACATGGAGCACACACAAACACATGTACACACACACACATGCATAAACACACAAGACCCTCCCCTAAACACATCAAAACTTGCACACACACATTCTCTGGCTCTGGCTCTGGCTCTGTCTCTGTCTCTCTCTCTCTCTCTCTCTCTCTCTCACACACACACACACACACACACACAGACACACACACAAGCACACACAGTTTTGTATGTGTAAGCGGTGAACTTATGTTACCTCTGAGCTGTAGAGCTATAGTCAAACACACAAGAAATTCAGGTATAATAATAATAATAATAATAATAATAATAATAATAATAATAATAATAATAATAATAATAATAACAATCGTCATTATGACAATCATCATCATCATCATTATTATTAAAAAAAAGAAAAGTGTATAATTATTATTAGGTCTATTATTATTATTATTATTATTATTATTATTATTATTATTATTATTATTATTATTATTACCATTCCTGTTGTTGTTGATCTGTGTTTGCAGAGAAGCACTTGCCTTAGAGGCAACATCTAGCCGACTTTTTAAAACGGGATATTTTCATGCTCAGGCACCTTAACACGAGGGCAGTGATTACTTCAACGTCATATAGTCATTACCAATTATGGCGCAGTCTGTCGCTCTGAAGTAAACTCACAAACCGAAACTGTCCCGCTAAATGAAGAGAGCCGTAAATTTCAATGGAGCGTCAGCGCACAGCTCTCCCCGCGATGCTCCCGAGGGCCCGCCTTGCATGGTAGCAAAACAAACGTTTGGATGGGAAACATTAAGGTCACGTCTTTTGCCCGTCTCAGCAGGTCAGCTCAACCACAGAGATGCATTGAGGAATCAGTCATCAGCACATTTAAAATAGGACGGGAGGCGATTAAAAAAAGTCCATGTTGGGCAGAAGAATTAAGCCATGATTTAGTAATCAGCTGAAACAACAGTGGAGATGTGTGTTGATAGATCACTTTGGTAAGCGCGCTGATGAATGGGGGCGGTGATGTATGGCGTTAAACTTGCGCAGCATCAGTTGCGGATCAGCGGCGCTGCCACGGCTTACCTCATTTTTTTAAAGGAGCAAATATTATCCTTTCGAAGTGGAATGCTTACAGTGGTGGTCCGTCAGCGAGTGCACTAACGGTGTTTTTCTTTCAAAGGAACTAGAAAGGGAACAAAGCTGATTTTCTTAACAATGACAGGGAGACGCTCCATAATATATGTTGGTCACTGATCCCAGTATAAAGATGCAAAAAAACAAACATAGTTAAAGATATGTGGATGCCAGTGACATGCAGGGTTTGTGCATGCATAAACCAAAACATTTAAATGGTGTAAGATAAATATATTCTATTTTATTTAAAATGCAGAATCAACAGAATTACCATTTTAATAACTACATAATTGCACAATACATTGGTGCAATAATTTGCTAAAGTCGGGAGAGGTTTTGTTCAGTGAAAGAAGTAAAACCACTAGGTGGCGTCAAATCAGCAGATTTGATATGTTAACCCTCGAAACTTAAAGCCCCCTTAGAGTTTGTAGACTGTAGCATCTGAACTTTTCTGATTCTGATTACATTGTAATGTTACTGTATGTTCCTGGATAAAACAATATCAGACCATATATTCAGTATGAATTGTTAGAGTAACAGAGCTGAAAAGTAGTAATTTGGTAATTCAGTAATGCAATCTAGTATTTTCATGGTATTTTTCTTATCTTGTTTGCATTGCAAAGAAGACCAAGGGAACTACAAACCGATCACCTGGGAAGGGGGGCACTAGCCTAGCATTGCAGTTTGCCTTGTGAATAGTTTACCTGAGTAGTACTAATGTTGAATCCTGAACTGTGGTGCAGTAAGCCTACCAAAGTCCAAGATTCAAAAAGCTTTATTGTCTCTCACAAAAGTGAAGGCAAATGGTCTAAGGGTTAAGACTGTGTGAGGGAATAAATAATAAAATGATAGGTTTATTAGTCCATGTTTAAAGGTGTACTTCCACGAGAAACCGTTTAGTACTTGCTCTTTTGAAATATGATAGGTCACCCCGAGTTGCATATGCATGCTGCATATCAAAATGTTTTTCTATCCCTGTTTTCTATATCAGTCAAAAGAAGACAATAGGTGGAAAAAACGACCCAATGTGAAAAGGGCCTTCGGCGTGACGTAGACGTGGAAATACATATAAGAGAAACTGACCGAATGGGCTTTAAATAGTTAGCCTGTGACTGACTCGGATAAGATTAGCAGGCTAGTTGAATGACTGCATTTAGCTGGGCACTTGCACTGTTTTGTCATGCAAATATTACCATTCTGAAACGTTCATTGACAAACGGTCAGGAAGCGACTGTGCTTGTGCCATCTCTCCTTCCTCTTCAGATTCAGGATCAAACACATAAGGCTGTATCTCCGTAGACATTCTGTGTGCAGTTTTAGCGCTGTCAAGTTGACTTTTCCCCTTTACCTTACTCTGCTATCAAGTTGACTGTGGGGCAAAGGAAGCTGCAGGGAGCGTGCCTCTGGTGAAATCGTGTCGTTCTCCCGGCCCCACCCCCTCCACCAAACTAAAATAGCCTGAAACAGAAGCACTAGAACATTTTTTTCATTAAAACCAGTGCACAGGGCAATTATTAATACTAGAGAACACCGCAAAATTAATGAAAACACGATGGAAGTACACCTTTAATATGTGTAGGATATTGCAGTGGGACAAAAGGATCTCTTGTAAGTTTCCTGGCCAAAGACACTCTGAACCGTCTGCCTTAGGGGAGCAACTGAAAGACATGGCGACGTGGATGTAAGGTATCCTTAATAATGTAATCTGTTTCCCCTTCTTCTGCTTGGCTGTATCCACAAGTTCGTTCTGACAAGAGATAGTTATTTTGACTGCCTGCTTGATGATTTTTGACAGATTTCTTAGTTAGCCAGCAGAGGGCCCCAGACACTGTTTAAAGACGCTGGCGCAGAATCACATGTCTATCATCATTTTTGGTCAGTGTTTATCCTTTAGTTTGAGTCCTACAACTTGACTTAAGCAAAGACTATCAGTTGAAATTCCTGGTGATTCTTCCAACTGGATAAAATAAAAGAATGTGTCTTCATGGGTAATGTATATAATTGAATTAAAATGTGTTTATATGATAAATTTAGTTAGTCTTGGTACTACCTACAAGATTAAGTATAGTTTGGTCAACTTCAGGTAAAGAGATCTTCAAAAAACATAAATAAAACATTAACTTTGCAGATAACTTAAAGATCTCAGGTAAGTGAAAAACCATATACCACAATGCAACATTGCAACATTTGTAACGCTGACAGATAAGAGATGGCGCTCTCCCCTCTCCTTTGGGCATAAAAGACAGAGTACAAAAGAACAGGCAGCTATGGCGCAGACGTGACTCCTCTTGTCTTCCCACTCGTCTAGTCTAGTCTTAAGGCACTGGTCATAAGTAGCTGATAATAACTCCTCTACCCTCTCAGAAAAGAAGGTACAGAATTGTGCTTTTAGGGGTACAAAAGCTACACATAACTGTACCTTTTAACCACCATTTTACAACTCATTTGTACCTTCTCAAGAGCTGAATAGGTACACATCAGGACCTTAAGGTCCAAATATTAGCCTTTGGGGGTAAATTAATATTTATACTACCTTAAGATACAGATTTGTACCCCTGTTGCCCCCTTATTTCTGAGAGTGTATTTCATTCCATTAAGAGGGGGCTCTGATGTACACGGGGTGTATCTGGGCTTTGCGCGACACAGACAGTCGTTTGGAAGAGTTTAATAACACTCCCCAGGTGTTCGTCTGGGTGAGATCTCTGGAGGGTGAAGATAAGTGAGGCTTTCATCGCATGATATTGATCTCCTCCTGGCACATTACTTTTATTGTTTCAAGAGAAAAGAAACAGAGCAACTGCTCTCTCTCTGTCTGGGTGTGGGCCTGTGTGCATGTGTGTAACTGCATGTGTGTTTGAGTCATGCACATGTGTGTGTGTGTATGTGTGTGTGTGTGTGTGTGGGCCTTTGTGTGTGTGTGTGTGTGTGTGTGTGTGTGTGTGTGTGTGTGTGTGTGTGTGTGTGTGTGTGTGTGTGTGTGTGTGTGTGTGTGTGTGTGTGCAAAGCTACATCTTTGTTATAATAGATTATCCAAGGTGTTTATTTATTTTTTACAGTTTCCCTCCCACCACACTGCTGCCCATGTTGTATGAAGGCCTTTGTGTGTGCAGGGGTTAATAGTGTGAAGACAGAAAGAAAATAAGACCTTTCTGCTACTACAAGAGTTGTAGTATACTCTTCATCTTCAATGAGATGCATAACCATTAAAACCATACTTCTTCAACTCCCTAGTCTTGCGGTGATGTAATTCATAACCTTTTTTTAAGTATATTCTTGGGCTTTTGTGCCTTTATTTTCACAGGACAGTGAAGAGTCGGCAGCAAATGAATGGGAGAGAGAGATGGGAGTAGAGTTGGGAAATGACCCAGGGTCAAACCTGCCCCCTTAGCATTATTGGTTGGATGTTGCATTCAGATACTAAAGTGATACTATAATCTGTACCATGTCAAGAATGTGTCCATCACACATGCAGTTCTTGCTAAGCGCTGTCAAGCACCAGATAACTCTACTGGAGCTCTGGCTTGCCTCAACCACATTTTTGGATTTCCATTTGGCCATGATTGCTTAAAGGGTGGACAAATGCTTTTAAAAGTCACAAAACGTATCCAGGAAGTAAATGTATGCCTACAGAGACTCCTCACAAACCAGACTCCTCGCACAAAGTGAAACGAAATGAAACAGTCTGGTCCACCACGATAAGTCCTGAGCACAGTGGCCTTGATTTATTTTATGCCATTCTTCCACACATCATAACACATCACACATTTCCCAATCACACATTTCCAAAAATACCTGCCAGTTGTCTTCCTCTGAGTTCTCACGGCATAGAGATGCTTGGGAGACTTCAGATTAAACTTTTTTTTATGGTGTGTGGCAAATGGACATGTTTCAGATGGCCTAACTACAGTAACCTTTTTTAGAAGCAAATTTTCATATTTCAGACCATTCATACAGGTGCAGTTGAGTTCTCTTTTCATTTAAAAGCATCATTGTGTTTTATACAAGGCAACACTGTAAAGTACTCGCGTAATAACTTTGTGAGGATGCCAGGCTGTGAAGGTCTTGGGTCCCTATTCATTATCCTTCACTTACTGTAAGTGCACGCAACCCCTTTGTCTGAGCAATGCTGGAAGTCAATGAGAAAAAAATACCACTTTAGGACCCTGGTTGGTATGCCAATTACCTGCAAGCTTCCTGCCTGTGCAGAGACCAACACCTTTGTGCAGAGAACACCAGTGAGCTCAATTCTCCTTTTCCTGTAAAAGCGTTGCCACTGAAAAACATTGTTTTTTTTTTGGATTGTTGACGTCACTGCATTTTCACAATGCCTAGCCACTGACAGAAATCGCAAGGAGGGCCCAAGGAAAAGAGAAGTGATTTTAGGCTTCCATTCAAGTTCAGCAGGGTATGTGGTCCTAGAGTGTGGTCATGCAGAGATTGCACAACCAAAGCACATATCTCAGTGGGTGAACAGTCTGATGACTGGTTGAATCGAGACACATCCCCCTCTTATCCCTTAAAAATATTATTTACTTTTCGGTTCCCACAGCCTTCCAATGCCTTGCCATTAAATGTATATCAGTGCTTATTTATTTCATTATTTCTTTCTCAGATGTTCAAACTTGGTTCCATCTTATCTTACCTTGTCCTCCTTCTGTCTCGTCTGTCTTTGTGGATTTAAAAAGCTTTACTTCATCCAGGATGTGTTATTTGTCTAATTGCTCCTAAGGGCAAAGGAAAGACAAACAAGCTGCAATGAGCAAGGAAGCGACAGCGCATCTTGGCAAATGTTTTTTTTTCTTTATTCTTTTGATTCTGAGGTAGGTGTTCTGTGGCAAAACCCCTCCAGCACATGATGTGGATCGTTTGAACACGGTGCTTCTACAATCAAGGATGTCTCATTTCTCATGGGTGATCATTCTTCAATCCTCTATCCTCATGTCAGTTCTCCCTTGTTTCCTTTACTAAAGGAGGGGCTTCAATTAGGAAAGGATGGAAGGAAGATAAGGAAGAATGGATGGAGTGATGGAAGGGAAGAAAGAAGGAAGGGATAAAAAATTAAAAATTGATATGCAGCCCGTGTGCTTGAGTCTGTTGATGACAGCAACACAACATGGCTAAGAGGCCACAGCAAAACAGTTGGCTGTCGCCTTATTGTTTTGCTTTGTTCACATGAAATGGGTAATGAAAGGGTGCTTGCTGAATTCACACCTTTACCCATCCCATTTCTAGTCAGTAAAACCAAATTGTCAATTTTTATCAAAGATGTCTCCTGTGGACTAGTGCGCTTTAGTGCATTCTTTACGCTTCCTGTGGTGCGGCAGTGAGAGCGAGGGCACACGGAGGGGCCGGCGGGGCTCTGGGGACCCCTCTGCATTGTGCCGTGCTGATTGGATTATTTACAGCGCTTGACCGCTCCCCATTAACCTGACCGGAGCCGCAGCTGAGGGGCCCCATAACCGAGGTCGTAGTCACCAGGGGCCGCCATTTATAGTCTGGACATGGATTTGCGTGCATGTGTGTGTGTGTGTGTGTGTGGAGGGGGTGGACAACAGCATTACGAGGGCCAATGTGGAGTGGTGGTGGGGGTGGGTTGAGGGGAGGGGGTGGTGGGTGGATAGAAGGTGAATGTGCCGCGTTACCCATAAGGCACTGGGCTGCTCGAAAAACAGTAAATCATGTGGATGGCTTGCCACCTGCCTTCAGGAATCACAATACACCTGACAAGGTGTCACGGTGATGAATGTGCCATTAGATGTGATTTCAAAAAATATATATAAATAAATAAATAAGTCAAAAAAGTGACTGTTGATATGTACACCAAACAACTCCCAGCAGCCCTGCAGGTCTGACCACTGATTGCAGGAGAGCAGGAACAGCTGGCACCATTTGGTGTTTTTGAAAGCAGCACAACACTTCACCTGTAGCTCTGTCAAATTACACAGACAAGAGCAGAAATAAGTAATATGTGTTTGCATTGGCTTTCAGTTCAAATACCAAAAATTCGGAACAGTCGTGAGTGGTCTCCAGGTTTTGCCCTGCTTACCTGCCACAGGTAGCCTGAGTTAAAGAGACACTGTAGAGTCACCTCAGGGCCCGGAGACTCAGACAGAACGATACCACACATCTCCTAAAAAACCTCCTGAACCCTGTGTCGCCTTGTCAACCTCTGCTTTCTTCCTGTGCCAGGAATGCCACTCTTGGCTGGTCGTTTGGCTGTTAAATTGGGCGGTTCATCTTGCACCAGGGTTGAGCAGAGGTAGCCCGGAGGGGCGAGGAGACTTTTGATGGATCGCACGACTTCCCCCTTCAGAGGCAGGCGGTGATGAATGGCTCAGCGCGCCGGGAAATACACCGGCTGCGCGCAGAGATAACCGGCCTACACAAAGAGTGTGGCACTGTCTACACTGTATTCATTAACCTCAGCTGCTCTCCTAGGCTCAGGGGAGGAAGACGGCCCCCGGGCCACTCTCTCTTTCTCTCTTTCTCCATCTTTCTCTCTTTTCTTTAGCTCCCTTTTACCTATTTCACACAGACACACACACGCACACAGACACACACACACATATACAATGAATGTGAAACGGCCCATGATTGGGAATCCTCACACCTAGTAATTTAGCGCCACTGCCGGAGCAGCACAATGTTTAATGGTCTGGATTTATTGAAGAGGGGAAATGGAGGGTAGGAGTGGGGCGGTTGGGGGTGGGGGTTAGTGAGTTACCAAAAGCTTGTTTACAATTCCCTCATACTGCACCAGGAAGAAGTGAACTTCTCTGATGATAGCCTGCATCTAAAGGTATGACATGGGAATGAAAAAGTTTTTGGCACCAAGTGGTTGGTTTATATGTTTCTGTGTTCATTTTTCCCCTCTTGAGGTACTATGTTGTTTAAAGACCACTAGATGACCTGTTCTGAAACTGTGGGGAAGGGGGGGGGGGGGGGGGGGTTCTCAGGGATGTTTTCCAGTTATGTTTCACAATACAGAGCTGCAGACCGTCTAGGTAAGATTTACCATACATACATGAGAGATTGTTTTATGTCTTTGGCTTTAAGAGCTCAGCTTGTTTTAGATTTATAGATGTAAAGTGAGGAAAGGAAACTAATCATGGCAGCCAGAGTCAAGCAGAAAAGATACATACAGGGTGAAATGTACAAATCACAAGAAAAAAATCTTAACCCTAAGCCTAAGATATATACATATCTTCCCTTTCATTGCTGTGAAACTCCAAGATAAGACCTTGCTGAAGGCAGACTTATAGTTTTGCCCGCTGGCTTTCGTTGACTGTTAGACCCCCATGTCCAGGCTGTTTGCTGACAAGGCCAGAAGTTCCGAGAGCTATAGAATACAAGCTGCACGCATGCCTGCTGTACACTGTACAGGCTGTAAGGTGAAGTAACATAAGCGTGGTAAAGATTAGACACACTCATGTACTTACACACACACACACACACACACACACACACACACACACGCACACATACATATACGTGTGCACTCATGCACATACACATGCGCGCGCCCACACACACACACACACACACACACACACACACACACACACACAAGCATGATGTTATCTATAGTCTCCATTACACCATATGACACCATATACCAATATGTCCTTAGTAGGCTTGTGTGAAAGTTTGTGTGTGTGTGCAGGGAGGTGGAGTGAAAGATCCACACCTTTTACATGTCCTGACTGCCAACAGTTTAAACTACTGTTATTATTTTACTGGCCCCAGTATTGGTCTGTAGTGCCCCAGTATAAATTTCACCAGTAAAAAAAAATCACTTTAGACTTTTAGGCATGGCATAATCTACACTACAGAATGCGCACACAGCTACTCAATATGGCAACTCATTGCTACTTTATTCACTCCATACACAATGCACACATGGCTACTTTATATGGTAATTTATTCATGCGACATGCTGTGACATAAGGTCTAACAACGGTGTCTGAGCGCTATTTCTTTCCACCTGTCTTATAGGTTAGTACCGGGTAAACTGCCCATCATTGTTGTTTGTTTTCACCTCTGTGTTACCATTTCCATGTGGATTTAAATGTTACAACTTTACTTTTTATCTTTAATGTATGAGGCAGCTGTCATGCAAGCTCTGGCTGTAAATTGAAGTAGCCTACTGGAGACGTTAGCTGCTGTCTTTTAGCTAACTGGCATATGCCTATTACCATTGTGGATTTATGTAACGGTTATCCTAGCACTGTGAGCTCCCACACTCGGTTTCTGGAGATTGCTACCTTACATCTACGATGTTTGATGAGCATTTCAACATAATCTGACATGATTGTTTAGTTTGAAGCACTATTTATGTTTTAATAAGTGCTAAAAATGTTTTTGCTTTGCTCTCGCATTAATTGTGCCCCAGTTGTGCCCCTGTACAGTAATAGGACTAGTGATGCCCCTGTGTTAGACTTTATCAGGGACTTGGACTTGGACAGGGGTGCAAACAACCATGACACCCTACAGCTGACCAGCTGATCTGAGCAGGTGGAAATAGATATCCTGGAGCAAAGATGTTTTTGATTCTTGTGCCGTTTGGAACATCTGTAAAGATACCTACTGAAGGAGGCAGATTTTCTGTTTAATTTACCAGTGTAGATCAATAGCATTGATCTGATTTGATCTGCTTGATGGGGTCAATCACATTGCTAAATCATTGTGCAGCCATGTCATCTGCAGCCTTTTGGATGTAATGTGTAAAAAAGAACTGTGTTCTCTACGGTAAATGTACTCACTTTACTGTAATTCCAGCGGTGCAAATGAAACTCCATTCAGAGGTTTGGATTGGAAACATGTGTTGGAAGTGAGACCGTGATGTTACAGTTCCATTTCGGAGGCTCTCTTGCCCCCTTCGTGCTGCACAAACAGAGCACTCCTGCCTCTTCTATCATGGCCAACTCCCACAGCCAGACACATTGGGACAGGGCAGAAATGTTTGGGCACAGAGCTTGGCACATCTGACGATGGCTGCTTATGTTCCCATCAAGTCTAGCTGCTGTGTATGTGTGTGTGTGTGTGTGCGTTTGTTTGTGTGTGTGGTGTGTGTGCCTGTGTGCATGTATGTGTATGTCTGTATGTGCGTGTACATGTGTGTTTGTGTATGTATATCTATTGTGTGTGTGTGTGTGTGTTTGTGTGTGTGTGTGCACGAGTAGGCTGAACATGCCACCACCTGTGCAGTTCCTCGTGTTTATGGTGTTAATATAAGAAACCAAAGCTCACATGCCGTTGTTTGAACTGTACGGCTTTTCTCCAGTGTAAGTATTTTTATTATTTCCAGATGTCGGTGTTGTTGTAAATCCATGCACTGTGTTGCAGACCTATGAAATATTGAGCAGCCAGCCAAGGGGCCTTATACAAGGAAATATATGTTCTGGTATGTGGGAACACATCCAACACACCCTGATAAAAATTACAGGGGCCATCCCCCGAAACAAATTATAAAATGAAATTCAACAAAGTAATCATATCAGCTTGAGTCAAACGACAACAAATGACGTTTGCCAGATCGCATCTAAAATATCACAGCGGTTGTATAATCTGAACAAATGCTCCCCTTGTGACACTGCCACAATCACTCACGATTAGAAACATCTGTGCAGATGACAGCGAGGACAGGATGAGACAGTTGCACTTTGCAGCCTCATGTCAGGAAATGTGGAATGGCTGACAAATGTCCCGTATTATGGGCTCTGATTGGGCCCGTAGATCTCCATTGAGAAGGCCTGTGCTAGTTTTTGTCATGAATAGGGGGGGTTTGAGTCAGGATCTTCATGTTATCTGCGAGCCATGTCTAAGGTATACATCATAACTGCTGTATGCAAGGTCACCCTGCCCTACAATCAATCCATGAATGGCGGACCATTTTGAATATAATTCAAGTTATAAGTTAAATGCTCTACTAACTAATGCACACAACTAATGTCCTTTCAAGTAGATTTTCCAACAAATTCTACTTGCCCATTTTTTTCTAGATGGCAAGACCACTATGTTGTGGACTTTGTTGTTCATTTTATATATTCTCAGGGCTTCAGACTTTAATGATTCCTCTTGAAAATTAAACATTGTTAGTGTTCTCTACCAAAATAGTGAAGTTTGAAATGCAACAGGCTAGCGCTGGTTTGCTTCGCAGGTATGATGTTGGTATGTTTGGTTAAAACGTCGGTATAAAATGAAAATTGAGTTGGTTAAAACATCAACCTGAGTTGGTATGTTTGCTAAGAATCAAAACTACACTAGCCTGTTGCATTATGAACTCAAAGCTCCATACTTCATTGCTAGTATAACAAAGGCCCTGACATTCAAAACGAGACACTGAGAACTTTGTAAGGGTTCGCATCGCTTATTAAAAAGAGTGTTCTTACAGGTGAGCGCACACGAATGCCTGATGAAAGTGCAGAGCCAGGTGTTGTATTTAATGGAAGGGACCAGTTTCGGATCGAAACTTTCAACATTGTCATTGACAAACCCGTCTCCTGTCTTGACCATTGTTTGAATGCATACACTGAGCTATTTAATGTTCCTTACATACCCAACAAAATGTCCAACAAAATGTCACTTTAAAGGCTAACTCACTCTCTACAGCATATCCAGTTTTGAACGTGAGCCTGGCAGATGAACTGATACAATACAAATCATTCATATCAGAAAAAGAGAAATGCCCAATGCTTCCCCCAGCTTTCCATCATGAACTTTTTGAATGTGAATCACAGTGTGTGTTTAAATCAGTTGAGAACCTACTAAAATGCCGCCATCTTGCCCGTTCTTTGACCTGGATGTTTACATCAACATCATGAAGGGTTAGCATGCAGGGTTATGCAGTCATGCCTATCTATGTTGCAGTTTCCTTTTATCAGATAACCTTCACATTTACTCGCATTGGTGATGCAAACGGCTATTTACATGCCTTTTATTTACTGAAGTGCACATTTCCACACTGTCGGACAGGCGGCCGGTGTCTGTGCCATCTTCGTTTTAGTTTTCAACCTCTCGGTGACTTCTGGGATAGCTTAGTGCAGTTCGCTTGCACACTGCAAAATACTACCGGAAATAGCAAGCAATCTGGGTACCTTGCAATGGCAAAAATATGGCTTTAGTTGTGGGGCGGGATTGGAGTGCCTTTGCGCTACTTTTGCACATTTCAGTGGAAAACATTTGTGTCATCAACCTCATTGTAGCCGAACATGACCCTCATCCCAGCCGCATTTCAGCCACATGCCCTCTGGGGTTTCTCAGAGAAGGATGTGGAGGGGACACTCTCTGGGGAGTCCATGCAGATGTGTTGCGAGGAGAGCATCCCAAGTGGCCGGGTACACCACCGGGAGATCCAATGACCCTGCTCAGTGAACAGAGTTTATCAAATATTTGTGCACCGCTTGTAGCTTCTCCACCCCTTAGTCTTTGCATTTTATCTGCCCCATTAAGCGAGGAGCTCTATAATGCTTACAGTGTTCCTGTCCTGACATTTCTGCCGTTGGCAAAGATTCAGCAGAGAGGAAAAGATCCACTGTTGCACGGCTTTGATAAGTTTGGTGTATCAGACCAAACTTGCACTCTCTGCAGGGAAGTGTTATTAAGTTGAGTTGAAGGGAAAGTGAGAGGATGCAGTTATTTGACCAGAATAATAAACTACATTTGACAATTTATTGAGTCCAGATACAGCTCTATGCAATGCACCACATCCATCTGAAACCACAGTGATTTGATTTTCTCAGTACACTGAGCTACACTTTCCTATAATTTCACTAAACTCAATTTGCAATGCAATACCAGAGTGTAAATAACCCTTTTGTTATTAGGGCCCGAGCACTGGAGGTGCAGGCTTTGGCCTGCAACGGAGGTGGAAAGCCCTATTGCGGTTTTGAAAGTTTCTTCTTCTTCTTCTTTCTTTCAGCCTTTTTTGAAGCACTTCTTATGCACAAAAACTCATGAAATTTTGTACACACATTGGAACTAATGGTCGTCTCTCAGGGACAGAGGCTTGGCTTAGTTACAGTAGATGTACGTTGACTCTAGCCTAGTAAACCAGCCCCTCGTACTTCATTTCATTTTGTACAGAGGGTCTGGAACAGAGACCGTCGCTAACACCTGGTTGTCACGTATGCAATTAGCCTAACTACGCAATACAATTCAAATGTACACAATACAAGGTCAATGTCACGGCTAACGAACACACCCTCTGTTCGCTGACGGGATTGGTTTTGCTGGGACTTGCTAAATGACCCTCAAGAGATTCCGGTCCAGACCCTCTGTACAAAATAAAATGAAGTACGAGGGGCGGGTTTACCAGGCTACCTTGATTCACCAGTGTCCCTACTTCACACATCCACCCTCTTACGTACACAAATACACACATACATACACAAACACTGTCCCACTTTTTGGCTATCTGGAAGTGGTCACCTTGTTTTTGGGTGCCAGAAAGTCATGGGTTGTGGGACCGGAGTTGCGAGCACCAGTCATTACCACTTGTGCCTATATTTGCTATTGCTATTTTAAGAAGATGTTGCTGTTTTGGCAGCCTGGTAAACCCGCCCCTAGTACTTCATTTAATTTTGTACAGAGGGCCTGGACCGGAATCTCTTAAGGGTCATTTAGTCGGCCCCAGCAAGATCCAATCGATCCAATCAGCGAACAGAGGGTGTGTTCGTTAGCGGTGATGTTGACCTTGTGTGCTACATTTGAATTGTAGTGCGTAGGTAGGCTAATTGCATACGTGACGACCAGGCGTTAGCGATTGGGTAAAGTCAGAGGCTTGTTTTAAACTTCAGCAGAGTCCACACCTCCAGGAAGAAATCGTTTCTGACGGTGTCTGGTCCAGACCCTCTGCAGAAAATGAAATGAAGTACGAGGGGCTGGTTTACCAGGCTACTGTTTTGGTGGGATACTGACAGTTTGTCAGTCCTGAACATTATCTCGGAAGCTCATGCTATTGTCATTAGTAGCCTGAACACACACACACGTATGTATGCACACACACACACGCGCGCACACACACACAATTAAATATTCAATATAGTTTTATATATTAATATTTTGTTTTATCTCAGCACAGAAAACAGTTTGGACACCTTGGTGATAAGTCTAATGGATTCTCCGCAATGCAATTGCGCAATGCAATTTCATGCTTTTAAGATGAACCCCCTATGCCTCATAGCCAGAGGATGCAAATTCATTTGGACATTTCTTTTCTGAAAAACCCAAGGAGCCCAGGACTTAACTTTCATTTCTCTTGGTTTCTTCAGCCACCCAGCTGACCCAGCTCCCAGACACTACTGTTCGCACTCAAACCTTTCCTCTCTGATGCTGCTGTCGGATAACACATAATCCCCTCTTCAGGGCCTGCTGATTGGCATGCATGAAGCGCTACGCGCATTTAGGCTCCAATTTTTCTGCTGTAAGTGTCTCCAGTGCAGGCCGCCTGCCTGAGCTGGTGCCCTGGAAGGCAAATAAAACATGGGGCCCGGCCACGAACAGCGGGGCTGATGGGGAGAGGAAGGCTGGAGGATGAAAGAGGCCTGATGTGTTCAGGGCTGCACGGCAGGGATCTCAGAAGAGTTCCTAGCCCTCAGGCTGTGCAGTCATGTGGTGTTAAAGTGACTTGACTAATTAGTGTCACTGTTGACATGATAACGAACTGAAGTTTTGGATCAGAACATGATGTAGGGAGACGAAAAAATGCCTCTTATCTCCTGCCTGTGGAAGCACATGTTTTAGTGCGTTCTGATACTAGGACACTATCCTAACAGCAGAGTGAAGAGAAAGCATGGAAATGTGTGAGTGTGTGTGTATGCGTGTGTGTGTGTGTACCAGGGTAGGAGAGGCGTACGTGCGTGTGTGTGTGAGGCGGGGAGGAGAGCTGTCCCTCTGTTTGTTTAAAGGGCACAGGAATCGATGGCCTCTGTTTTTGAGTCATGGACGTGACCTCTGCCTCCGGCACCCGTATCAATCCTGCCACGAGGGTGTCCTCCGCCTCGCTGCTCTGCTTTTCCCGCCCGCTGCTCTCGTTCCCTCTCCCTCGGGCGCAACCAGGGGCACGTGGGAGACACTGTGCGTTTGACACCAGCACAACCCTGGGTGCGTAACACACACTCCCACACGGGGTCCCTCTGCACTACACGCTGGGAATAGCAAGCGTTCAGAGTCATATTCACTGAAAGAAGTCATGCATTCCTTGGATCAATCATGCCTGCATGCAATTCATACCGAACATGCCGTTGCCTTGATCCATTCATCATGTTTAAGAGACACTTCCAACAGGCTGCAAAGGGTTGACCTCAGTTATCCATCAACAACAGATAAGGCGCTCTGTGGGCATGCCCTATAGATGCACAGACACTGGGTAAACTCTGGGAGCTTTTCTGCATGAGGAGAGAGGAAGAGTTAGAGGAAATAAACACCTCTGGCAGCCAGGGGAGCAGAGAGAAGCTTCTGTCTGTGTGAGTAATGGCAGGGGGCTCATCAGGATAGATGTGATGGGGGGTGTGAGCGAGGCCATGCTAACATCACTAGAACACACACACACACACACACACACACACACACACACACACACACACACACACACACACACACACACACACACACTGTTGCACACATTCACAGCCACAGACACAGACATCCCTGCATGTACACACACAGGCACTGATGCACACATACACACAAAGACAAACATACACACACAGTGGAGGGGAGGCCATAGTATTTGCCTGTTTGTTGGGTTACTCCAGCAGACCGTGATGATAAATCCTGTGGCAGTGGTCTCTCTGTTCTTCTTCTATGGTAATAAATGTGGAGGTTCATGAACTATACACAAGCACTGAACACATATACCATGGATTTACTCTGAATTAAAACAAAAAGTGTATTGATCTACTTATTTAATATATTTTCTAATCTAGGTACCCTACAATTTTATCTAATGATGGGACTTGCAGTACATGGTTATCTAGTGTTTTCAGACCATGGCTATGGTGATATTTCACTAGAAATATTGAATTATATTAAATTACAGTATTTTGATGCAAAGGTAAGCGTGTTTTACTACAATTTTACTAATAAGTTGTGAAATGTTTAACAGCAGGGCGCCTTTCTTTTTTCTATTTTTCACTGAATAAAAGAAACAACAGTACCCCATACCTCAAACCCCATAGGGTTTCCAAACTTGTGGCAAAACAACAGCGATAAACATTGCTTTCATTAGCGTGCAGCAGCAGTGAGGTTGAGCTGCCGAGGTCATAAATTCATGTAATGAACAGTAATCCGTCTCCTCTGACATGTCTACTATATGCTTTGGTAGGACACAGTGACACATCCCAAGAGAAATGCACTGTACCACCACCGTGTAACAGACGCCAGCTAACCTAGCTTGGCCTTAGCCTAGCAAACCAGCCCCTCATACTTCATTTCATTTTGTACAGAGGGTCTGGAACAGAGACCGTCAGAAACGATTTGCTGGAGGTGTGGACTCTGCTCTACCCAATCGCTAATGCCTGGTCGTCACGTACGCACTACAATTCAAATGTAGCACACAAGGTCAACGTCACAGCTAACGAACACACCCTCTGTTTGCTGATTGGATCGTACTTTCTGCGACTTGCCAAATGCTCCTCAAGAGATTCCGGTCCAGACCCTCTGCACGAAAAGAAATGAAGTAAAAGGGGCGGGTTTACCAGGCTAGCTTGGCCTTAGAACGTTAGTAAACTTCCCTCCCTTCTGACGCCCTGCCGGCTTTTAGCTCACTTGATAGTGTGTCTTTCTCCCGATCCGGACTTGCTGTGATGCTGTGGTTGAACTGTGCAAGATGGAAACTGCATCCTTATGTGATCGGACAGGAGTGAGTAGTCATTCTCAGCAGTTACTGGTCACTGTCCGTGAGGGCTGCTTGCATTTGCCAGTTGCCTAGTTGTTGTTCATCTATCCCTGTCTCATTCAGTCACGTTGCTGTACAATTACCTCCACCTTACACTGCACAGTGTCCGTTTAACCACAACCAGTCACCAGTGAAGACAGGATATTGCCACAACTGTGTAAATCACAATAATTCCCACAAGAAGAGAGCAAATGAAGCAAAAAAAGAGAAACGTGTGCAAATTATCATGGCATGGTAAGATGAGCAATTATCAGCAGCGGAGTCTGGTCCAGATATTTTTCATTTCTCCTATCAGGAAAAACGAGGAGTTGACACATGGACAATATAGAGATAATGAAGCAATGAGCTCTTCCGCAAGTATGTGCCTGATCAATAGTGTTTGTTACAACCAATCAAATTCAATGTGTTCACACTATTGATTGCCAATACACTGTGTCTGCAGAGCCTCCATAAGTAAAGCTGCAGCAATCCATTCACTTCCTTTCACAGCAGGTAAAATCGATAGAGACTCCAGTCCCATAAAACTGTTTTGTTTGTTTTTTTTCCCCCGGCCATTAAGATAATTAAAAATGCCCTATCATTAGGAGAGCAAAGGAAGAAATCGACCATAGCCAAAAAAAAAAAAAAAAAACTTCAAGGTATAGAGCACACAAGGGCAAAAGTTATACAGTAATAGTTATGTAGCGTACACCATGGTGGTTGAAATATAAAGGTCTGTTAGAGTGAGTTTTCTTGAAATATATTTAAATAGAAGTGACTTCAATAAGCATTACGATGAGACAACTCAGCTGCACCTGTATGTGATGTTTAAGTATAGTAAATGCACTTTAAGTGTAGTCTGTCTAGTTATAGTTTTCATTTAACACTCATATGAAGTTTATATCTAAGGGGTAACATACGGAATCTCAGCTTTCCAACGACACCAAGCACATATTATCACCTTTATTTATCACGTTAAAACAAGGGATCAAATATTTGACAAGTAATGATTTGACAAAATTTTACTTAACCCATTTTAATCTCGCGGTTATCAGTCAATGCATAATGTAAACAATAGCAGAACTTAACCATTCTACTGCTGTCGTGCATTTCTGTCAAGACACGTTTCATACTGTTTTGAAATTACTGCAAATTTCTGCATAATCCTGATATAACATCCTTCATTACATGGAAAACAGGCCCTTATTTCCATCGGGCACAGACTACATATTTAGGTGCATGGTCTAGCACCACACAATGCTACTTGGTCTGTGGGAAACACTGTATTTACTTTTTATTTTCGGTTTACTATTTTTTTTTAAGTTAATGGAAATTGAACTCCACATTGCCATTAACTGTGAAGTTTGATAAGGACGGTTGCTATAGGTACATACCTTCTATTGGGTATTAATATGGAACGGTGCTGAAGTTTTAAACTTTTTAGCCAGAACTACTTTCGAGGTGTGCATGATATATACGATTTTACTGCATGCCTAGCAAACCAATCAGAAAGCAGCACTCCATTCCAGAGAGTCATAAAAGTTTTTATGAAGTTTTCATGTAAGCCCATGGCGGCCACCAGAAGCTACTGCAAGGTACTACCTGTAAAACAGTGTTTTTAATAAGTGATTTGTACACTTACAAAGTTCTCAGTGTCTCATTTTGAATGCCAGTCCCCTTGTTATACTACCAAGAAAGTGTGGAACTAAAATGGTAAAAATAGTAAAGTTTGAAATGCAACAGGCTAGCGTAGTATTGCTCCTCAGCAGACATACCACCTCATTATCATATTTGAACTTACCCAAAGTTCAATTTACACTGCATTTCCCCTTTGAGTGATTTGTCTCTTCTTACAAACGTCACCTTTTGTTCTAAATTGCCTTTTGCAAATATTTACATCATCTCTGACTATCATGAAAGGCATATGAGAGGCATGTAATGAGAGGCCTTATTACTGTAACACTTCAAATGAAAGTGCTAGTCCTGATGATTACTGTAATTGGCAGTAATTCAGTTATATCTCAGCTATATCTACAGATGCAGACAGTGTTTGCATTATTCATTCTGCTTTCTGTCATCATCTCCTCAGCTTACTTTCTTTCTCTCCCTCAAATGCATCCTCCCCTCTCTTTCATTCTGTCTTTCCCTCCTTTTCTTTCTCCCTCTCTATCTCTCTCCCTCTCTCGCTTTCTCATTCTCTCTCCCTCTCTTCCTCTCTCTCTGATATCATAATTGGCAGAACATCATCTGACCCATAAACATTGTATGCGTTTGTGCATCAGCGGCATAATGTGCCCATTAATTATTGATTGTTCTCCAAGTTTTTAATCTTTTCCATATTAAAAGTCAATTTACAAAAGTTTTTTATGTTGAACACAAACGCATTAAACACCCCCAGCTTTCTCTTCAGGCTTTCTGCAGAACAAAGAGGCGGATGCACTGGCGTGAACTTTTGAGCAAACAATTAAGTCTTTCAAGAACCTCAGCAGCAACTCTATTATCACAGCCATGCTGCTGTTTGCACAGAAGACTGGCCCGAGCCAAGTCATTAGGAGCCTGAGCCGGGATATACATTTTCTGGCCACCGTGCAATCTCCTCTGAAACTTTAGATAAGCGACTTGAGAAAGTTCCACTGGGATATATCTCCCAGAGCACACACATTTGCACGCACACACACACACACACACACACACATAAAAAGCAGGAGAAACATTTGTAGCACTGGGATATATCTCTTACAACACATTGACACACTTACACACACGCACACACAAATGGCAGGAAAAACATTTGTGGCTGGAAATGCATCAAGGCCGCGTGGCAACTACTGGCTAAGCATGGAGGTGATGAATCATGTCCCATCCGGCCCCATCATGAAACGAGTTATTTTATAAATGACTTTTATGCTCCCGCCATGACAAACAGTTTCAAACCCTTTTGGTGTGTGTGTGTGTGTGTGTGTGTGTGTGTGTGTGTGTGTGTGTCTGTGTGTGTGTGTGTATGAGTGTGTGTAACATGTTTTTTTGTCCACAAGCACATTTTTAGCTCTTCCGACATGTGGTAAAGGTCAAGGTTTTTTGAGGCCTTAACTTTCAGCCTGTTTTGAGAGGACACGAGTGATTAATGTCAGGAAGGAAGGTTGTGTGCTCATTTAACTCTGTGTGCGAATATGCACTCTGTACTCATACAAATATTGTCTCGTTTGTGTAGTTAAACTACTCAGTAAAATAAATATGTGATAAATATGTTATAAATATTGGTACTTCACCATGGATAGTGAGGATTAGAGTATTCAAATAAGGATATATGTGTACAACGCAAAACAGCGGCAAGAGCAGTTCACGCACAATGCACAGACGTGCTTGCGCGCATGCGTACACACACACATACACACAGTACACACACACACACACACACACACACACACACACACACACACACACACACATATACACTTACTCACATGCACTGACAATTTTCTATTTGGCCTATCTGTCTGCAATACTTTTTTATACTTTTTATCTGTCTGTATCGTGATTTGTTGCTTTGCTGCTGAAATCCCAATTTCCCAGAAGGTACCTCCCACAGGGATTAATAAAGTATCATTCTATTCTCTTCTCTTCTCTTCTATTCTTTTCTATTCTATTCTATTCTATTCTATTCTATTCTATTCTATTCTATTCTAACCTATATCACATAGTCTCACACTCACTATGCATCACAGATAGAGGAATGCTGAGGACCCTAGTGATCAGATCATGTGTCGCCTCCTAGGGTGCAGACTGTATTAATAAAACAGGAGTCATGCAGATGATCTGGAAAGGGTTTGTTTCATCTCAGTGAGTCAGGGGAGATGGAAATAGGCCTTATCACAGCATGATGTGCAGGGCAAATAGCTGGTGGTGTCAAAGACGAATAGGCAAAAATCAAAAAAATGTGAAATTGGAACAGAGAAGTAAGGCTCTATTTCAGCCTTCTCCCATACCTTAAACAGTTCAGTTCCAGTCCTGACAAACCAACAGTGATTTCACATTATTTTTTATTTTTAATTTTCACATCAGGCGGCATAATCGGGACAGTGGTGGCCTGGTGGTTAGGGTAACAGACTTGTAACTGCAATATCGCAGGTTCACACCCGCTAACTGCCAGTAGTGCCACTGAGGTACCTTGAGCATGGTACCGTACTCCACGGGCGCCGTTGTCATGGCGGCTGCCCACTCATGTGTGTGATGGGTTAAAAGCAGAGTCAATTTCATTGTGTACACTGGGCTGTGGTGTGGTATCCCGTGTAATCACAATGACACTGAGTGCTGTTAGTTTTTGTTTGTTTTTTTTGTACAACAGTGGGATAACAAGTGCAGTTTACCATCATGCTGGCAATTATGAAAGACTGTTCCATCGAAAGTCATTACATACAGTGCATTGAGGCTTTTGTTCTGTGAGCAGTGCTGTAAATGGTGCTGGCATTTCCTGAGAGACTGCTGACTCATTGGCTAGCGTTTACCGCAGGAGTCCATACCTCCATTCTATAAGTGATGCACAAGCTGGTAGGGTTGCTGACCTCATAAGAAATGGCTTTATGATTATTTTGTACAGGCAGATTATTTATTTCTTTATTACAGAGCACAGGAAGCCTAGACCCCCTATTAGCACCACTTAGGCCACATCTGAAGGGTTCGCTTAGATTGTACTGTACATGTAATGGACAGTTAAGGATATACCATATTTCACTGACGAAACACAAGTATTTCTGATAGCAGAGTTGGCTAGCCAGTGAGGAGAGAGCCATCACTCCTAAAGTACTCGTGTTTTGTTGTTCCTTGTGATATTTGTTGGAATAGTGTGACCTGGTGAAGAATCCATTTAGATCTGGCTTAGATCTGATCACTGGATGAATCCATTTGCTACTTTTTAACTTTATGAAGTATCTATTTGACTTTTCAACTTAAATTCAAAACCAAATAACATTTTATTTTAAAAATAACACAGTATTATTATTCTGTACCAGCTTAGAAATAATGGAAATGATGGAAAACTGTCAGTAAACATTTTCATAGTCAGTTGAGTTGTGTGCTTTGTTGAGTCTGGCCCAGTGGTATTATGGTCATTGTGCAGGTTTGGCAACATAATATTTTATTTTCCAACAGAAAAGAAATATTTGGCGACCCCACTCAGGGTCGCGACCCCTAGTTTAAGAATCACTGCCCTGTAGTGCTGGATTTGAGGTTAAACAGCTGCTCCCTCCCTCCTCTCTCTTTATGCAATATCACCCTGCCTCCTCACCTCACCTCATAGCACTACACACAGAGGCCTCCGACGCAGCCAAGCACAGGAGAGAGGGGGGCTACAGTATACTGCAGCAGATAATCCCCTGATGGTATCCATGCTGTTTATGTAATCTCACATTACAGCACACTGGGACCGTGAGGTGTGTGTGTGTGTGTATATGTATCTCGCTCTCTCCTGTATCTCGCTCTCTCCTGGTGTGTGTGTGTGTGTGAACAGAGCAACTGCTGTACTCTCTCTGTCTGTGTGTGGGCCTGTGTGTGTGTGGCCTTGTGTGTAAGTAGGCCTGTGTCTATGTGTGTGTGACTGAGTGTGTATCTGTGTGCGCCTGCATGTGTGTTTGCACATGCACATGTGTATTGTGTGTGTGTGTGTGTGTGTGTGTGTGTGTGTGTGTGTGTGTGTGTGTGTGTGTCTGCATGTGCTATTGCACATGCACATGTGCGTTTGTGTTTGTGTGTGTGTGTGTGTGTGTGTGTGTGTGTGTGTGTGTGTGTGTGTGTGTGTGTGTGTATCTTTGTGTGCCTGCATGTGTGTTTGAGTCATGCATGTGTGTGTGTGTGTGTGTGTGTTTGTGTGTGTGTTTGTGATACACACCCTCAGGAGCTGTTTAAAACAGTGGTTAAAGGAATTTTCATTAAGCTCAGCTCACCCTTGTTAATGTGAAGGAGCAGAGGACCATCATAGACTCAGGTCTAATCTACTACTGGTCATTACTGAGCAGGCTACTAGGCATTACTATACACATCAACATGAAAACGACATCGACAGCAAATAACTACACAATCATTATGTTGTGTGCTGGCCATCTAAGTGTATCCTTTCAGAGATGCTGTCATGTCTCCCTGATTACTGATTACTTAATAGAATACTACCGACCCCATGAAAATAAATGTCCAATCTCATGTCCTCATTATAAATCGCATCTTATTACAGTAGTGTACACCATGTTCAACCCTAATTTCCAAGACATTTTAATGATCTCTGAGCTTTAAAAAGCCCTTCATTGAAACAGTAACAGAATAGAAATGTTCCATTTTGAATTCCTTGTACAACAGCTCTTATCACTAGACACACAATCGGTGTCTGTGACACCGCCCATTTTCGCAGATTCATTTCATTCTGTAGGAGTAACATCAACATGATTGAATGATATCAGAATGATTAAATTATATATGCCTGATTGCAAACCAAAATGGCCTCTTCTTTTCATTTATGCTTTCTGCATCAAAACAGTCACTGCACAGAGCAGCACCCACAAGATGTTTCTTTGTCACTTTGCTCTGGTAATCAACAGGACACACGCACACACGGACACACACACACACACACACACACACACACACACACACACACACACACACACACACACACACACGCACACACACACACACACGCACACACACACACACACACACACACACTCACACACTTAACATGTGGGTGGTGGAGGGAATAACTAGCAATCTCCTGTATCCTTGTCCATGCCGGAGGTATCCATCAGCATGCCATCCCTTCCCACATGGCTCCAGTGGGACGGTACCCATACCTAAGAATGACATGTAATGTAATATCTGTATTCTGACAAAGACCTATCTGTGCTTATGCGTTACTCATAGCAATCTTGATCATATAAAATAGACTATTTCATTTTCAGTGATTAAATAAGATACCATAGTGCAGCATACCGTGACAGAAAAGAACTGATTTCATTATTTTGCAAATTATAGACTGTGGTCCTTCAAGCTCTAAATGAAAGTCTTGACCACCACCTGAATGTCTCTCTCTTTTTTCATTTTCACGATACAAAATCAAAACATCTTAACTGAACACGATAACCCAGTTAGTTACACCATACATAAGTCCTTTGAAGAAATACAATCTATGGCACACAACAGTCCTTTTCTTCATTAAATAGAAGTTTTCTCAGTCACAAATAGAAACAGGTCTCCTCACCAGGTACGTTTTTACAAAAACAAAGTACAGAATTCACCAATGGATAAAGTCAAGGTAGCATACAATTTATTTATTAATTAAGGATTCATCAATTGA
>CM050207.1:18892282-18904782 GCA_027475355.1 Coilia nasus
CTGGTCCTAATGTAGACTTAAAGGAGAACTTTGGTGTAACATGAAAATTGGCATGTTAAAATATCATACCAAGTTGGTATGTGTACTGAGGAGCAAAATTGATTTAGCCTGTTGCATTCAGAGTTTAAATATTTTTTATAGTTTGACCCAGAAGGCTAACAATGGAAGTGGTAGGTGCCCTTAGACGAAGCATGACGACTACACTATTTTTAAACCATCAAAACAGCTCGAAGAAACTCCACACTGCACACATTTATTTAAAAAACTGCCATTATGCCATTTAGTCTACAGTAATGACAACATAATAAGAATGACAGCTCTTATGAATGGCTTTGTCAGGCGTGAAAAACAGTGCCTTCATTTCTTCAGAACAAGGTCATGCCAGACAGTGCAGCTATGGCTATAGCGCGTGTAATATAAATGTACAAGAGTCGTGAGAGACAGAGATTAGCGCTGAACCGCATTACTGCTGTCTGTTGCTTCTAAATTCGAGAGTTGGTAAGGCGGTAAGCAAGGCAACATTATTTATATATCGCATTTCACACAGTGGCATTTTACTAATGTGCTTCACAGATCTTTTTTGGCAGATACAAAAAACAAATACACAGTAGAGAATAAATCACATGTGATATGAATATGATAAATAACAAGAAATAAAATGAGATAGCCTTAATGATAAAAAAAAAGAATAAACAGATAATGCACAGTTCATGAAATCCAATTAAAGCGCAGAGTAATTAAAAGGTTGGAGTTACTGTATACAAAAAAAGTGTTAGGGAGTGAGCTTTTCAAACACAGGTTGACACCATGCATGTAGCATGCATGTAGTGAAGATGAGTGGGGGGGGGGGGGGGGGGGGGGTGCTCGTCTCAATACATTCTCATATCACCTTGGTTATATAACAACAAATACAAGGCGGATGAACTGAGGAATAGATGAAGCATTAATTTCATGGATGAGTGCGTTCATTGTTATTCAGAAGACTTAATAATCCTAAATCATGGTTCAATATGATGCTGTTCGTACCCAGCGCCTAAATCAATGACAGCAAAAAAAAGTCTTTTGCAAGAGTGTGTTGCAGCCATAAATGGAGGAATATTCAGACACTTTGTCACGACTGAAGCCTGAATGTGTGGTGGTGTGAGCAGCTTTTTTGTCCTCTATCTCTCGAACCCTGTAGAGAAATGCTGAGAAAACTGCTGCCGGGACAAAGTCGCCATTACTGGCTGCTCCCCTGCATCACCAGTAAAGCCCTTAGATCTGCTCCCTGTCAATGGCTTTTGTACCACAGAGAAGGATGTGTGTATTTGTGTGTGTGTGTGTGTGTGTGTGTGTGTGTGCGTGCGTGTGTGTGTGCATGCGTGTGTGCGTGTGTGGCGTGTGTGTGGTGTGTGTGTGTGTGTGTGTGTGTGTGTGTGTGTGTGTGTACAAAAAGAAACCCAAGCCACTATTTTTTTTAAAACCTAGATGTTTCTGAGACAATTAAAAAAAAAAAAGGTTTTTATGAGACGGTGCTTGAAAGCTCGGCTATTTTAGGTCGATTATTACTTGTTATTATTCATTCATTTTGAGCTGAATTGATTGCCTCCTCTGCATACACTGGCATACACTGATAAGAAGGGGGTAGCTGAAATTGCCATAGTTGCTTCCTGATTTCACCACTTTTGAGGGGGCAGCACCAATTGTAACCTTCAAGTCAGAGCAATTTATTTAAATAAACTGTACTTATGTCTTGGAAAAAAAGACTTTACTTTAGAGCTTTTCCTCTTTCTCAAACTTTGGATATTTTTGTGCTTAGACACTCAAAAAGACATTGCCATTATTTCATTCTCATGGTAAAAAAAAAAGATTTTAACAAAATCTTCTCAAACTGAATTTGCCACCTCGTTTTCCTGTATTTAATCATCACCTCACTCATACTCCTGTGTTTCTTTGCCCTCACCTGGCTCATAAAACTAAGCTTCAGGAAATAATGACACCAGCCAACACAGCGCTCGACTTGGGTAGAAAAGAAGTTTTTTTATTATTTGCCTCGGCTAATTCCTGAGCGCTTCTTTGAGTGCCTCTTCATGGTCAAATCCCTCTCAGATGTGCTGAACTGATAGCCAATTCAAACACAAGATCGCAAGCATTTGACTCATTGGAGGGTGGAAGGATGGTTCCTTGTTGTACGCAACCACACATTAAGCTCATGATAAAAAGCTGCTTCACTTCACCATTCAACCCCTCACATATATTAACACCATGATCGAAGCAGGCTTAGTCATTGTTCCTAAAGCGGAAAGGGTCAAACAGGCTATTCAACGCAGTTCAATTTTTACAGTGATTACATAAAAGTAGTTCATCCATAGATCGGAAATATGGAGCAAGGGTTCACTGGCTGTGAGACCGTGCAATCATTTCCTTAGCAGCACAGACCTTGTTAAGGTGATCAGTGGGCAAGAAGAATGGCATTTAGACTTTAAAGGTCTTCTTCATTATGGCCTTGACTTAAATTTACAACTTTTGTTTTCTCTCTGCTACATTTTGGATATTTAAGAACATATCAAACTGTCAGAAAAATGTACATGCGTACAGCGGCTATGTAGCTTACTGCAGCTGTATCAAAAGTGTTGCACAGCCTCAAGTTATCATTGCTGATGACAAAATAGATGATTTCTTTCTTTCTTTCTTTCTTACTTACTTACTTACTTACTTACTTACTTACTTACTTACTTACTTACTTACTTACTTACTTACTTACTTACTTACTTACTTACTTACTTACTTACTTACTTACTTACTTACTTACTTACTTTCTTTCTTTCTTTCTTTCTTTCTTTCTTTCTTTCTTTCTTTCTTTCTTTCTTTCTTTCTTTCTTTCTTTCTTTCTTTCTTTCTTTCTTTCTTTCTTTCTTTCTTTCTTTCTTTCTTTCTTTCCAAACTCCACCCCTACTGCTTACACAGTCACAGTTAATTTTTAACTGTGTGCTACCCCTGCACACAGTCTGATGGTTCAGACTGAAACACAGTCTAGTGGTCCAGATTAAAAAAAGTCAGCTTGTCTCTCAACAACGTCACAGTTGCATGACCATCAGTCCCTGGACCGTTTGCCTGGATGACACATGCGATAAGCTGATTTGACTCTCTCTCCCTCTTACCTGTTTTGGAGCGGCAGGCAGGGGTGGGGCTGAAGGATTCATTGGGAGAGAATGTAGGTGCAACTTGGTGCAATTTCAGACCCCCAAGTTGATGTAAAATAGTGAAAGGCAGGCAGACCAGCCCAGGCTACATGAATGACAGGTGTCCAGAGAGGCATCACGACTTTAGCTGAAGGAAAGACATCCAGTGAACTCAGGCCAAAGTTAACACATAAGATTGTTCATACTTGTTGTGCCTCCTTGTCACACATTCTCTAAACCTTGTTTCTTACATGTATATATATCTCATGTTAATGGGGCTTCACGTGGTAAAATAAAAAAGTAAAAACAAGAAATAAAAATAAACACAAAACCAAAAAAAAAAAGAAAATAAATAACAATGAATACAGTATTACAAATGCAGCTGACCATGGGACACTCATTTTTTTTGACTGATGCATTCCTCACACTACTGAAAGTCTTGGGTGAAGTTTCTGGCAGAGGTTGTGAAATATTCAGAAACAACGACGTGTTGCTTAAGGATATACAGAATGTCAGACAATCGTGAGAAAAACTGCCACGTGGCAGACGCATTCCAGCAGTCCTATGCCCCCCCCAAAACACAAACACACACAGAGACAAACATTCCAGACATCTGCACGGACTTGTTGGGGTCAGGTGAGAAGGAAAATATTTATCTCATCACCTGTAGCCCTGTTGCTTCTTGCTGCTCAGCAGTGCAGCATTTCCAACCACACTTCATTTCTGCGGCAGGCTCGCAGGTCCATGCTGTAAGACGTTGCATTTCCTACCTGCCCAAATGCATTTTTATGTCCTTGATGTTTTATGTCAGCTCCTTTGCAATCTCCTGGCAACAAAGCCACAGAAGAAGCTTGTGAACACATGAGTCAGTGTGACTGCCTCCCTCGAGTGCCACAGATGGGTGCCAAGGTGCGGTTGATGAAGTGAGATGCCATCATAGAGGTCAGCACTGTAAAGTTATCATGATAACTGGGGCTGAATTAGAGGCAGTACAGTGTGTGTGTGTGTGTGTGTGTGTGTGTGGTGTGTGTGTGTGTGTGTGTGTGTGTGTGTGTGTGTGTGTGTGTAGAGGTGGGGCAGTAACATCACACAAGTGTCTCTGAGATTTGGATCCCGCTATTTGGGAGAAATGTGTGTGTGTGTGTGTGTGTGTGTGTGTGTATGTGTGTGGGGGAGTGGCTGTGGAAAATGTGCTGGGTGTGTCTAGTTCAATGCAATCCTTGCTGCCTTTCTTTTCCTTTTCATCAGTTTCAGACAACTACACAGAGCCACCCTACCAGAAATGCCATGTATCATCATCATCGTCATCATCATCAGCATCATCATCATAATAATAATAATCTTTACTTGTATAGCACAATTCATGCATACAAGATGCAGCTCAAAATGCTTTACAGTTTGGCAAGGTCACCACAAGACAACATCTCTTGCAGTCCGGTGGCATCGGAGCGGATGAACACAGTAACAAATGATGTAGTGACACAATGCCCCGTTAATGTGGGCTCTTGCGTGACACAATAATGTAATGTCACAGCAACGCAATACCCCGTTAATGCGGGCTCTTGCGTGACACAATAATGTAATGTCACAGCAACGCAATACCCCGTTGATACGGGCTCTTGCGTGAACACAGGTAAACAGTCCTTGTAGACCAGAGGCACTACAACAATGCAATGCCCCGTTGATGCAGGCTCTTGCGTGAACACAGGTCAACAGTCTTTGTAGTCCAGAGGCGCTAGAACTATGCAATGCCCTGTTGATGCGGGCTCTTGCGAGAACACAGGTCAACAGTCCTTGCAAACAAGAGGTGCTAGCACAAGGGAAGTTCATTTAGGCGCAGTCAGGTTGTTAGTATCCCCAGGGAGCACCAGGGATCCCTGATGAGCAGGGGTCATCATCATCATCATCATCTTCAATGTAGTAAATGTAATAATAATAATACATAAAAAATAATAAATTATAGACCCTTTTGCAATTGTCAAGTTATCCTGGGTTATTTTAATGTGAAGTCTGCCCAAACTTGAAAAAGGCCTAAGCCAACATCAGGGTTATACGGATCAACTCGGACATCTCCATTCTTGTTTTGTTGTGCTTTAATTGTAAGTCCACTTAGTTACAATCAGGTAATGAATCGGTCAGGTTGAAAACCTTAACAATAGAAGAAAAGAAAAGACACAAATGCATTAACCCATGAGCATCATTTTAGCAAAGCAAATAGATAGCAAACATAGCTACATGTGCTAAGCAAACATAGCTACATGTGCTAACACCCACACAAGCTACATGCATCAACCAAGCCGATAGCAAACATCTCACAACATCTGACAAACACCACCACCAAACACCACATAACATAAAACTCACCAGTAGCCTCCCTGAATGGCTCACACACTTCAATTTGCGCTTTTTACCACTACCACACTGGCTACCACTGAGCACAGAGCTTTTCCTTTGTTCTACAAATGAACAAAAAAGAAAATGGCCGCCAAACCCACTTCCCCTTAAACACAATCTTCAACATAAAAGTCTCATTCTACAACATGCCAAACAAAAGATCACACTACATTTCAAAATAAAAGACTTTTACAGGAATTGGCAGCACACCTCCCACTTGAGCTCCTGGTTCTGGAACCCAAGGAGGTCACGTCATTCATCAGGATTGTGGCTAACTTGCTCTTCCACTGGAACTAAGACGACAAGACGCCTTACATCTCTGTGAAGAACTGTGGCAGTAATCTTCATGGTGGACAGCTTGCCCACCTTGGCTGTCCTCTCTGTCCGTCTCACATGGGCTGGTGCCTTGGTTGTAACTGGGTAGCTGGGGAATGTCCTGACTTGAACATCTCTCACTATCCCTTCTTCATCAGGATTGACGCTGATCACCCTGGCCAGCTTAAAATGGCCCCTTGCAGCATTTTGGTCAGCAAGCCAGACAACATCTCCTACTGCAACATTTCTCTGCCTTGTGTGCCACTTGCTTCTGACAAAGAGGTTTGGGCCTGCCAATTGGCACCACTTCTTCCAAAACTTGTTCACCTCTGACTGGATCACTCGCAGCCTTTTGTAGGGGTAACCCTCAAATTGGAAGTCTCCTGGGTCTCCTCTCGAGCGGGCGCGTCCCAGCAGGAGCGAATTTGGCGTGACGTATTCAATACAGTCTTCCTGAACTTGTGCTCTTGCATCTATTGGCCTCTCATTGGCCAAATTGGCAGCTATGTACACAAACGTCTGGAATTCTCCCCATGTGAAAACACCATCACCGCCTACATTCTGCAAGGCTTTCTTCACAGTCCTAACTGCTGCTTCAGCTGCTCCATTTCTGTGCGGTGAGTCTGCAGGGTGGATTTTCCAGGACCACTTGGTGCCATGCTTGGCGGCGTTCTCTTCCACTTCTGACCTTTCCAGGTGCTCCAGAAATCTATAGAGGTCATCAAGGGCTGGCTTGGCCCCTACAAAGTTCGTGCCTGGGTCAGACCATACCTTGCTAGGATGCCCTCTTAGCGATGTAAACCTTAGATAGGCCAGCAGGAATCCTTTTGTTGACAAGTCACTCACAATGTCGGCATGGATGGCTCTGGATGCCATGCAGCTGAACACAATGCCCCAGACTTTTAGTCTTACTCTCTTCTTCACCTCATCTCTTACTTCGTAAGGCCCGAAAAGGTCCACGGCGGTGAATTCAAAAGGAGCTGCTGGTCCTAACCGTTCTGGGGGTAAGTTGCCCATCAGCTGTTGACATTGCTTTGCCCTTGACTTTCTACAGGGCACACAGTTTTCCACAACCCTTTTGGCCAGTTGTCTTCCTCTAACTACCCAAGCCTTTCTTCTCATTCTCAAAAGTGTCCCTGCCACACCCTCATGGTTCGCAGCATGAGCTTCCCGTGCTAACAACATGGATATCCATGCTTCATAAGGAAGGAGGGGCACTACCGTCTTGTCCTCCCTGAAGGCCTGGATTCTCCCCCCACAGACGAGGAGTCCATCTTCTTTCATCGCCACTAAACGATTGAGGGTTATGTCCGGGAACATCACACCTGCTTGAGCTGCCAGGCAAAGAGCTCTGAAAGCATACTCAAGGTCTTCAGTACCGAGTACAAGGGCTTGAGGTTCCTCCTTAGGGTGAGGTGCTCGACTCGCTTTTTGATTGGTAGCTTGGTTTCTCAGGCCTAACCACTTGTCGGCAGCCCGTCTCACCCAAGCAACAACACCCACCAGCCTGGATAAGCTGCTAAATGTCTTTGCATCCAGAAGGTCTTTGACAGCTGAGCCAGGGGGCAGTCTTCTCGGCAAGGGTTTAATGTGTCCTTCTGCCTGATCCGCACTGGACACATTTAAGTTAAGATTTGGCTGAGTTATATCAGCAGTCACACCTACTTCAGGCTCTTCTGCCTGAGTGACCAAGTCTTGATGTCTCTTGGCCTGCGCTCTGGTTACCACAGCTGCAAATGCTTTTCTCTGCATCTTATTTACACTTTCTCTGGCATCAGCAACAACTTCTCCAGCAGACTTTATTGGCCACTCAGCCAGTGGCCACTTCAAAAACTCTGGTCCATATTGCCAAGCCTCTTGGAGGTCCTTTATGGTAGCTCCCCTTGTGATTATGTCAGCAACATTTACACTGCCTGGAGTCCACCACCAGTCTTCGACGGGTGCAGACTGTTGAATTTCTCCAATCCTGTTGGCAAAAAATGTCTGGTAGCCGTAGCTGTCCCGCTGAATGGCCCCCAGTACAGTTTGGCTATCAACTAGGTGGAACCAACGGCCTACTTCCAACTGGCTATGCTTTTCCACATACTTCCTGAGCCTTGCTGCAAAGACTGCACCACAGACCTCCGCTTTGATGGCATCCCCTTTTTGATCCAGTGGCGTCAGCTTGGCCTTGGACTCCACCAGCCGGACATCTACACCTAGGTCTGTTTCCCACCGGAGGTATAGCACAGCCCCATAGGAATTGTCACTCCCATCTGAAAAGGTGATGGCCCAGGGTTTCCCTCTCCTTCCTTGTGGTGTCAGGCTTCTATGGAAAGTGACCTGTCCTAACTGTGCATACTCTTGGAACAGCCTAATGGCCTCCTCTCTGAGGCCTTCAGAAAGTGGCTTGTCCCAGGTGCTACTGGCCAGACTCCCGCTTCCCGCCTCCTGAAAGGCCCTTCTCACAAGGATAGCACCCCTCTGCTTGAATGGTGTGACCAATCCAATGGGGTCATAGAGACCAGCTACCTGACTCAACAGCTCTCTTCTGGTCAGAGGATTCGGTGTTTTTGATCGGACTTCCTCCATCAAGAGGTCCTGTCCTGTCCTCATCTTTCCCCTTCTTTTGGAGAAGTTGATGGAAGACATCATATAGAGTTTATCTTCCTCTACCAAGTAGCCAATGCCTAAGGCCTTGTTATCTTCATCTCTCATCTGATTCGGCAATACCAGTGCTCTTTCTGCTCTTTCAGATGAAGACTCTTCACTCTTGAGGGCTGACTCTACAGTTTGCTGCCTCCCACTTTGCCCTGATCGGACCCAGGGTTTCAGAGAGAAACCACCAGCCTTTAGGATCTCCTCAATCTCATGGGTGATTTCAACCAAGCGGTCTGCATCGTCATGGGATGTCAGTATGTCGTCAACATAGGTGTCCTCCTCCAACACTCTGCGTGCCTCGTCAAGGTGAGAGAACTCGGGGAGTCTTGCCGTTTCTCGCATAGCCAGCTGTGCTATGCAACCAGCAGGTCTGTCACCTATGTTGACTCTCGTGATGGCATATTCCCCAATCTCCTCATCTTGTGTGTCCCTCCAAAGGAATCTGTGCAGGTGCATCTCACGCTCTTCCAGCCACACGGAGTTGTACATCTTCCTGATGTCTCCTAAGGCAGCATGCAACCCCCTCCTAAACCTTAGCAGGACGGCTCTGATGGGGTTTAACACATCTGGCCCTTTTACCAGTAGGTCATTCATGCTCACGCCTTTGAACTGCTGACTGCTGTTCCATACAAGACGCACTGGAGTGGTGACAGAGTGGGGATTCGGTGCTACTAAATGGCTAACATACCAGACTGGTCCCTTCCAGGTATCAGTCAACTTCTTCGTGAGTAATTTTGCAGCTCCACGCTCCACCATCTCATGGATTTGGGCCATGTAGGCAGCGAGCCACTCAGGTTCTTTCTGGAGTCTTTTCTCAGTTCTTAGGAAAGTGGCCTCAACCCCGCTCCTATTATTGGGAAGACAAGCTGGATCCATTATCCAAGGATACCTTGCATCCCAATGTGGGGACTCAGCGTGTTTATCAGTCATGACATGAGTGAGGCCATCTTTTATAATCTCGAGTTCCCTTTCTTCAGCAAGAGTCATCTCCTTTCCACCAGGCTGGCAGTTCCCGCACCGACATCCACCACACTTGGGCTCACAAGCTGCGCCGATACTGTCCCACTTCCACCATTTTAGGAACTCTCGGTGAGTTGCAGCTGTGTGCTTAGGTTCAATCATGGTGTCTTGTAGCAATCCAGCAGGGATCTCTTCATATTTGACAGCAGCTGTCCTCATGGAGCGAGCAAAGTGTGTCTTCGACTTGTGCGCGACGACATCCACTTGCTCAAACAGGTCTGGATGAGCCCCGCCTACCATCTTTCCAAGTGGACTTTCCCACAGAACAAGATCCCCTACAACTTTCACCCGTTGTGGTGCAAGTCTCCCTTCTCTGTGACTTATGAGTAACTCGATCTCCTCAGGTCTCCTCAAGTCCTCAAGGTGAACTTCAGGAAAGTATACCTTCAACTGTTCCGGTCTGACCACCTGGTGGACTTTTGCTATCTCGTTTAAGCCGTAACAGATCAGTTGATGTGCTCTCTCTGTTCCCTTTGAGGTCTTGACTCGGATTCTGAGAAGGTATCTTCTTGTTGCTACTTTCGTAGTCATCTCACCAACTCCATGTACGACGAGTGTAATCCTCTCACTTCTGAGATTCAACCTGTTAGCCGCTCTATGGGTGATGTAATTTGTGTCTGATGCAAGGTCAATCAGGGTTCCAATTTTATGCCCTGCATTAGCGGTCACCTCCAACAGCATCATAATGACAGGTAACTCTGTCAGCCCATATTCCTTCAGGAGGCCGACTGGACACTTGGTAGTGCAGGTTACTTTAAAGGAGTTGTTGGTGAAAGCCTTCCTGCACCTTTCTGCTAACTCTGGAGACAGCTCACTCAGGAACTCTTCCTGCTCTTCTGTGAAGTCTTTTCTGCTTTTGTCATCCTTCTGCAGTTTCTCAGTGCTGTAGCTTTTGAATCCTCCTTTAGGGCAGAGAAAGAAATGGTGATCTGAAGGGCCTTTCTTTTTGCAGTCCTTATTTCTGCATAGGTAAGTATCTTTGCAGTCATCTTTGTTTTTGTGACACCCTAAGCACTCCCTGCATGCACCAGTCTTTTTTACTGCACATTCTTTCTCTGATACGGTCATTCTTTTAAACGTCTTGCAGAAGAAAAGCTTATTTGTGTGTCTCTCATCTCCACAGAGAATGCACCCATCATTAGTATCTCCTCTCTTTGTGGATTTAGTTGAGGCATATTTTTGGTTGAACTTCTTGTCTGCTTTGTCTGGTCTCTCTGACTTTTCTGTGACCCTCAGATGATCCAGCCTCTCAAAGATTTCTTCCTGCTTTTTCAGGAACCAGAGAAGATTTTCGAAGTGGTTATCTTCATCAACACCATTCTTTGGATCCACCATGTATGTAAGCCAGTCCTTCTTTACAAACTCAGGAAGCTTGCTCTCTATGGACTTTACCATTAGTGGGTTCTTTATGGCTCCAGTACGTCCAAGGTCTGAGAGATCAATAAGTGCTTTCTCTATTGTTTGAATTAGGTCCACTACTTTTCTTGGTTGATTTCCCTTGACAGGTGGAATTTTCTCCAGTTCTTCAACTATCTCCAAAGCAATAGTGTGTTTATTGCCATACCTGTTTTCTAGCACTCTGAATATATCTTCCGCTGTGCTGTAGGTTGTCAGTCGAAGCTCTTTCCCAATTTTCTCATCCACACTGTTGAGCAGCTGTATCTTTTTCACTTCTGGTGAACCAGTTGGCTCACCTTGTTTCTGGAGGCTTTGCCAATCAACTCTCCAGCGGTGGAAGTCTCTCTTACAGCCACTAAAAGTTGGCAGCTGTGCTGGTTTGAGCCTTATGATGGGTGTTGTTGGTCCGGGTAAGACTGGGGTCGGCACTGCAGACTTTTTCTCTTCAGCAATCCTCCTTGCTCTGACAAACTCCGCTTTTTTAATTTCAAATGCAGTATAGGTTGCTTTTAAGTCCTTGCACCGCTTGTGAAAATCATCATCTGTTGCAGGAATCCATCTTTCCCACTCCAACAATGCTTTATGGGCCTTCTTAGTTAGCTTTTCCAATATGGTGAGGTGGACCTCATAGGCTTCACAGTTATCGCTCTCAACGCGTATTCTCTCTGCGTATTCACAGGCATTTTCTGCTTCCTCAAAAGCTGCCAGCAGCACGTGTTGTCCATACTTGGTCCATAAATGGGTTTGTACAATGGATTTTATCTCATTCAGCCTTTGCTCACAGTCATTAGCAACCATGTTAAGATTAGACTCTTTCTCTTCATCAAGCACGGCCCCTTTGCCATCAGTGTCAAGCTCTGCTTCCATCCCCACTCTGTAGTCATCATTGGCTTCAAAAACTCGACGTGCATCAGCAGAAAGCTTTGCAAATTCTGTTCTGAGCTCTGCTTCAGTCATAGCACTTGCACTTCTCCTGAGGAAATTAGCTTGCTTGGTAAAGCAGCCCTTTGCAACAGTCCTCTCTTTCTTCAGCTGATCCACTGATTTACTGAGTCCTTCTTCAGCCATCCTAATTGATTTATTAATTTAACAATTTAATTTAATAATTAATTAATCAATTAAATTGTGAGCTTTATGCTTTATTAAACTCCTTCAAATACTTGGACAGTTTGAAGCCTTTAATCTTCTTGTCTTGATGCTTGAAGTGCTACGTGCTACCTCTTGGTAATCACTTGACACAGCAACGTATTTGAATCAGCACAGTGTTCTCACAGCAATGGTATCCAACTGCAGACAGCAATGGTTTTCAACTGCAGACAGCAATGGTTTTCAACTGTCAAGTTATCCTGGGTTATTTTAATGTGAAGTCTGCCCAAACTTGAAAAAGGCCTAAGCCAACATCAGGGTTATACGGATCAACTCGGACATCTCCATTCTTGTTTTGTTGTGCTTTAATTGTAAGTCCACTTAGTTACAATCAGGTAATGAATCGGTCAGGTTGAAAACCTTAACAATAGAAGAAAAGAAAAGACACAAATGCATTAACCCATGAGCATCATTTTAGCAAAGCAA
>CM050207.1:18909782-18919782 GCA_027475355.1 Coilia nasus
TAATTGTGATGAATGATCACACTTGCTATGCTAACAGTGGCACAGTGGGTTTAGAGATAGCATTGACTCTGTTATGTACAATGACATTAAGGACTGGAATACATCAGTGCATCTCTCAGTTAATATGCTGACGGCTGAAACTTTCTGAGGGAGGTAGGGTGTGATGGCATAGAATGAAGAGGTGTGAAGTAACGCTCACTTCCTGTTATATTGTGACCCCAGGGGCCAATTATCACCACCAATTAGCACCACCAGTTACCTGGTGAACCTTGGTCACACTAAGCCACTTTGTACCTGCTTAGAAGTTAGTGGATAAAACTGATATGATGGGCAATCAAGAAAGAGAAAGAAAGAACGAAAGAAAGGAAGAAATAAAAACAAAAAGAAAGAAAGAAAGAAAGAAAGAAAGAAAGAAAGAAAGAAAGAAAGAAAGAAAGAAAGAAAGAAAGAAAGAAAGAAAGAAAAGAAAAAGGATTACATGACAGAAGACAGTGGAAACATGTGCATGGTTGGGGGATGTAACACATATGGCAAATGTCTGAAAGCTGCTTTGCTTCTACTGGTGGTCCAGAGAAGGAAGCTGCACTCTCATCCGTTATAAGAGAGTCAGACTGATCACTGCTGAAACTCTTCCCCTCATTTTCTGCTGTTTATTTCCGCTCAGTTACATGAACTCCACCTGCTTGACATTTGCAAAGCTCTGAAAAGTCATAACTCTAAGGTCATTTTGACACTTTATTTCTGTTGCTCTAATAAATATGTCTACTCTAGGGAAGGAGCTAATATTTCTTAGAGATGATTAAATGTAGTACTGTAATACTACACAGGTATATGGATCTATTGTAGTAGATACAGCATTATAATGCTCTGTTCCTGTAAAATTCACCCATGTAAGAAGCCATGATTAAAGTACTGTGTATTTCTTAAAACACATTTGTATCTATTCATTGTGCCTATTTAATGTAACATATTTCATTGCCATATAAAAGGAATGGGTTTGAAACTCATTTCTTTCCAGTTATACAACTTTAGGTGCAAATAAATATTGCAGGAACTGAAAAATAACTTTTTTAGATTTCCCTTGAGGAAAATTTTTTAGGGGTTGAAAATCTCCTCTCATATGATAATCTTCAGGCTAACGGGCTACAATTATTCAGGGAGCTGTCTTCCTTGTGCGAAGTGGATTTGTCCCAAAACATTTGAATAAATGCTGAATAATTAGCATATTCCAACCTTTGCTTGTCAGTTGATGTAAATATAGTGAATATAGTATATACTGAAATGAATTTTTATCTGGAACAAGGAGAATGATACCACAGCATTTGTGCGTAAAACCCAGGAAACAGCTAAACTCTAGGCACGTGACAGAAATGACTGTAATTAATCAGCGTTTGCACTAGTTTCAACATTATCAACCAAGAACAGGTAACAACCAGTGCCAGTAAAAAATAAATAAATAGAGTTGGCTGTAAGATCTGATTTCCCCTAAATCTCAACTGTGATCAACAGATGACCTTTGTAAGCAAAAGTAGGCAAACGCTAAGTCCTTGGTGAGGACTCAATCAAGAAACCCGCAGGTTTAGGATGCTTGCGATAAAAAGTGCAAGTGTATTCCATCTCCCCACCTTGAAAAGAAAGTGGAGATGGAATAAATACTCCTTATTTCACACTAATCCCTGAGCACACTGCAAGTATCTCAGCGTGACGCCAAAAAACTAAACTAAAACCAAATTGGAATTCAGACGAAACGCTACAGCTCAATCTCCCAAACTGTAGCTCTGCATTTTCTCTCTCAGGCCTCCTTCCTTAAGCGTTGTCGTCCGTCTCTTTCCGTAATAGGATTAGTCTAATCCCCCGCATACTGATGCTAGTGATTACAGAGATACCTGCAGCTGGCCCATTCACACTGTTTTGATGGAGACGCTCTTATGCCTTTTCTAGAAGTTGGACATGGAGGCAGCAATAACTGCAAATAATAAATAAATAAGGCTGAATCAAATCACTGATGCCTACAGACGTGTGCTGCCTAACCACTTCCATGTTTATGTATGTCATAGGTCTGAGAAGGAGCCTCCTTATCAATTGTTAACCTACCTTCATGAAACAAAATGAAATGTCCGCACAGCTGCTCCCGTTTAGTCTTTTTTAATGATCACCTCATTTATTCGTTTATTTCGGTTGTCCGGCACGTTTCTTTTTGGATGTACGCACCATTATTCCCTTTTGTTTAACTTACCTTCATGCTCGTTAATATCTGTTCAAAACATGACAGTACTCCCCCAAGCCACCTCCTCCACACACACACACACACACACACACACACACACACACACACACACACACACACGCAGAGTCCTGTCTTCTGGGGTTCATGTTATTGAATGTCAGAAAATGTGAAACAACTGTCCTGATCCAAATGAACATTAATGATTGGTGGACCAGCGCTTCTTCTTCATTGTATGCACTGAGGAGACACAAAAAGCAGCAGTTGCCTTTAATAATACAGCACCAAGCTGAGGACCCCGGGGTTAAAAATAGATTGAGGGCAGAGACCAGCATGTCTTTTTTAGACCCAGGATCACAGTGTGGGGGCCCGTAAAGCTCTGCCTGACCTGATTTAAGTATGCCGGCTTCTCTCACAGCAGTGGCGGGGGGGGGGGGGGGGGGGGGGGGCAAAAAGACCTCCTGGAAACCTGGGGATGCTACACACACACAGAAGAAAATATTAACCCCCTACCTTCCTCCTCCTGGATGGATGGATGGATGATTGAATGGATGGTAAACAGACTGAAAGGACAGTGAAATAGACAGATGGGTAGATGGGTAGATGGGTGGAGGGATGGATGGATGGATGGAGGGATGGATGGATGGATGGACGGATGGATGGATGGATGGATGGATGGATGGATGGATGGATGGATGGACAGTATGATAGTATGAGGTAAATGGACAGGTCACAGCCTCTAATGTAAGCTTTTAGTATCTCACATATATGACATGCATACACTATATGTCATGCAATACTTCCATTTTCATTCAAATCAAGCACAAACTGTTTTAGCACCCTCTCTTTAGCCTCAAAACTATACATAGGCCTTTCCATTGAGAGATTATTCTGCCATCATGTTGCCAGGCTCCTTGTCATTATTCATGTTATGTGAGTAAAAATGTATGTTGGTCCAATGTATACAAAAGGACTCCACTTGAATAGCGTGTCAGCACCGGAAATCTTTTTACTGAGAATCTTTCATGCCCACACAACACAACAGGAGTCTTTCGGCTAGGAATCTCTTGTCTACACCGGCACAGTAGGAGTCCTCTTTCCAGAAAATTCTCTTGTCTACAGTGACACGACAGGAATCTCTTTAGCCAGGAAACTCTCTTACCCATATTTACACAATCTGAGTTTTTTTTTACCTGGAATCTCTCATATATGGATCTGCAAACAGTGCACAGTGTGACCTTTTTTCTACATTTTCATGTTAAGAAATGATATCAGGATCAAGTTCACTGCTATCAAATCAGTGGTACTTTGCTAGTAATGTCTTCATTACACTCAATTTTACACTGAAACAAAGCTGCCACTTAGGATATAACTGTTTTTCTTTTACTTAAAATATTTTAAGAACTTCTACTTGGAGGTATCAGGTTAAAGTTTTCCACTTATATGCTGTACTATAAGGAAAAAATAGCATTCACGAATTTCATTCTGCACAGATGTAAAAAAAAGTGTCTGCTAGTTTTAGTGCTGATGTGAAGGTGGTGTTGGAACAATTTTTTAATCTTGGCATACCAGTGTAACACCCTCACACCACACTGAGAAAGAAAAGAAAACTGCTATATTCTTAATGAGCCATCTTTACATAGGCTTGGGCAGGCAGGAATAACATATAGTAGAATAAATATAGTAGGCCTCTTCCTGCCCAGTATGAATTTCACACATTTTAAAAGTAGACTGTAGGGTGTTCACACATGCCCAGGTTCACAGATCACAATTACAGTACCGTGGTTAAAACCACAGGCTGTTTCAGACTTACATCTGGAAGTAAACAAAACCTGAAGAGCAGAGGAGAATGCAGCAGCTACAGTTACAACAACAGCAGCCTAGCACACCACCCTAAGTCCCTGTCAAATTAAAAAAGACAAGAGTCTGAAAGAAACTCGTACGACTCACAACATGTATTGGGGCATGAAAGATTCTTGGTGAAAAACCTCAGAGTGTGTTTATGTTTGCAGAAGAAATTCCTAGTGAAAAACCTCACAACATGTTCATGGGGGAAAAGCTCTACGATGTTTGATTTGGATTTTTGGTGGAAGGCACAAACTGTTTGTGTTTGGCAGGAAAGATTTCAAGAGAAAAAGACTCCAGAGAGTGTGGTTGTGAGAAGAGAAGAAATTCTCCATGAAAAGAATAATATACAGGCTGGAGAATGGCGCTCTCACGCAGAGTCATTGGTATATGGTATTTTTTATTTATATATCATTGACTCTGTGCGAGAGTGCCTGGAGTTCGCCAGCCTGTATACTTTGAAATCCATAGCAGGATTTACTTCAAGAGCACCTCATAACTAAACCAGAGTTTAGTTATGAGGTTAGGCTCGGGTTTTTAAGCTCTCTGCCTTTCTGCCTTCTTTGGCTACGAAAAGAAGAATAGCTTGGGAATCCCTCATGTTGCCCACACTGTTGTCTTGCAGTCTTGCACTGGGCTATCAGGGCGTAGGCAGGGCTCACTGCTATTATTTCTCCTGGCTGCCCCATGTTGTTCCTCGTGCTGGTTTAGAGGCAGGTAGAGGTCTGTGCCAGAGCGCTGTAAAGGCCCCATGTTGTTCCTCGTGCTGGTTTAGATGCAGGTAGAGGTCTGTGCCAGAGCGCTGTAAAGGCCCCATGTTGTTCCTCGTGCTGGTTTAGAGGCAGGTAGAGGTCTGTGCCAGAGCGCTGTAAAGGGCACTGAAAGGCCCGTGTGGATACACCTGGGCTGTGCACTGCGTGCAGCCTCGTACACAAGAAGTCACACTTCGCTTGAATTATGAAAAACAAGGTCAACGTTAGACAAAAAGACAAGGCAAAGTCTCATCTGTGGTGGTCAAATGGTTTGTTTTTGATCATATCTTCATGCTGATATTACAGAGCCCCCCCCCCCCACCCTCCTCCCAGAGCTGCAGTTGGTAAAAAATTAATTTGTGTAACTTCCCTGTAATCCTGAAAGCTCACTGCCATTTTGTCTGGGTGGTTTGATCCAAGGCTCTCTAGTTTGCTAATACTGTAATCTGTGTAATGATTGCATTCTGACACACACACACACACACACACACACACACACACACACACACACACACACACACACACACACACACACACACACACACACACACACACACACACACACACACACACACATACACACACACATTGCAAGCACACACACTCTTTCCCATTCTCTGTCTCTCTTCTCTCTCTCTACCTCTCTCTCTCTCTTTCTCTCTCTCTCCCTCCATCTTGTCATTACACACACACACAACCACTGCACACACCCTGCAAGCCTTTGGTTTGTTTTGACTCTTAGGACTCTTTGAGAGTCAGTGGCTGGGGTGGTACCCCATAATTCCTCTGTCCAGGCTCTGGGCCAATCATCACACAGGAATGTCCATACGGAACTAATGACCTCAAGGCTGTTTCCCTCCCTGGCACTGCGTTCTGCTGTGTGCTTTATGTAAGCGTCCACTGACGTTGGATTCCAGACACAAACACACACACACATACACACACACACACACACACACACACACACACACACACACACACACACACACACACACAAACACACACACACACACCACACAATCGAATCTCACCCCATACTAGATGTTTTTGCTCTGTTAATAAGTGCCACGGCCCATTACAAGTCTATGGGATGTAATTACACTAAGTAAACAAGGAGGTTTTGTCATTCACTTACAGTACACAAACATCTACAACTTAGACAAAAGCAGTCTCTTCGATACTCAGAAGTCAAACTTGTTTTTTGGATGAGAGATGCACAAATACTTTGCAGGTGGTGAGGATAAAAAGGATTACCCTGCAGCTGTAAGTCGAGCGATGTTATTTGCACTGCTATGCTATCTTCTTGCGCGATCGTCTCGCAACAAGATTACCTCTGGAAACAAACAAGTCCACATGTTAGTGTTTTTCCCTCTGCCTTTGCCTGTGGGAATACAAATATACATGGAATATTGAGCTATTGGTGGAAAATTCTATTGAAATATACACTGAAGGGAAACCATGGGTACGATGATCCATGACTCAATTTGAAAATATACTCAATAACCAAGCCTCACTCTCAACACAATGTGGAGAATAATGAATAACCCCCCCCCCCTCCCTCCACCCTCACCACCACCCCCCAAAAACCTGATCTAATGAAAAAACATTCCTCAATGTCTTCACCATTTCTGCACAACCCTCCACTTTCAGATTAGATGTCAAAGAAAATAACATTTTCAGTCACAGCACACATATTTATTTCACTGGGCCTTATTTCATGTTGGTATTTTGTCTGTTTTCTCCTCATTTCATTTTCCTCCCCTTAATTTCTCCGGCGATGGAAAGCCAAGCTGACTGCCAGCGGGTGTGGGGACTCATCGCGCCCAGGATCTGCCATGTGTGCAAGTGCTGTCGAAAACAATATTGATTGCGCTGGGCCAGCAAGCCAACAAGATCTCTGGGTGGATAATTGTGTGCCGTAGTCTCACACATCGCACCACTGGGCCCGGAGAAGGGGGGGCGGAGGGAGTGGTGGTACCACAGGGAGTTGCCCTGCTTGTTGGCAAAGGAAACAAAATTATGCTCCAGTCACGAGAATGAAAAGAATAGGGGAAAGCCTATGGTGTATATGTGAAGATTCCGCATTACAACTATCATGCTGTGCCTTTCCCCATTGGCATTTGCGGTATAATTCACCAAGAAACACAAATATAGTGGAATGCTAGGCCACGTGTCAATCTCAGGCCTCTTAAATCATCCCAGTTAGCTTCCTGTGTTGTTGGCCAGCACCACACCTATGTCAAGCCCTCCTTCAGAGATGGATTAGTGATCTTGAATCAACAACAGAATCATACCCACATCCTTGCATTTTATGACAGCATTTCATGGGTTAAGTGAACTGCAAAATGGTAAGAGCTCTACTGTAGGTGGATAATTATGTGCTTGTGGCATGTACAACACACAACTGAGAGTGCAGAGAACATGAAGAGCAGACCATAGGGATGTGTCCTGGTTGTTAGTTTTTAAATGCCAAAAAAGGAAATAGCATGACAGGCACAGGACAGGTTTGATGTTACACAAACTAAGATTCAGCATGAAACATATTTTTTTCCCTTTTACAGCATCTTATTCAGCTACTGTATGTGTGAGGCCTCCTATAGACTTTTGGCTTGTTGCCCATTTCTGCTGCTTTTTGTTCACCTTTGTAGTCTTTCTTAATCTGTCCCCTTAGGAGTCACATTCATGGTGTGATGGAGGAAATTGTGGTCTTCTCTGGTTGTACGTATATGTGGAACCTAAAAGAAATGTGTTGACTCATTCATCAGCCTCCAGCCATGGAAAAGATGAATTTGGCATTGGTGTTGGTGTTTGGTCATCGTGGTCTGTCTGATGTGTGTACAGTTGATTTCGGTTGCCAGCTTAGCCAGTTGTTCTGGGAATGAGATATGTCACATTATTAAAGATGTTTTTAAGATGAAATGGTTTACAGTTAACATTTGTTAAAAATTACCATACTTCAACCAGTTGACACAAATGGGTCAATAAAATTTTAAGTAGTTAATAAAACTGTGTTAATAATGACTGTCAAATGCCTAGTGGTTGATGAGGCCTGCAAATGCTTAAGGGAGTCTTATGAGTAAATCAGTGAGGAACATGACAGCGGAGCAGGAGAGAATGAGGAGACGAGGAAAAGAACAAGCTAGGGGATTGTGGGTTATGTAGAGCTAAAAGTGAACGTGTGTTGAGTAGGACCACAAAGGAGCTAGGATGTTTCACAAACATGTAAGGTTGCCAAACAGCACTGCGAATTTGCATATTATGGGATGTAGAAGAAGAGGTCATGGGATATATAGATTTAGATATCAGTAAAGTTTCCCTTCAGCTAAGCCAGAAGTGGATGCATCCGTCCTGCATGCTTGGCAGTGACATAGGTAAAGGAAAGCCTGAGAGGGATGCAAGGACTCTTAGGACAAGGAAATGCATATACAGTATATTCAATTTCCCCCAAGTGGGGATTGTGTGGCGTTCAGCTGTACCTTAGTCCAAGAGCCCAAGGTCAAGGGCAGCGGTATCATATCATATTTTCTTTTCTCCTTTTTTTCCTCTGTCTGCTCAAGAACGACATTAAAAACTGCTGCGGGACTTGGCCAGGTCTTCCCCAGACAAAAACGCTGCTTACTGTAAGATGCCATTTTTCTCCATATTCTCTGTAAGCCCTGATCAAAAGGACAGATGTTGGTGCCAGGTTCATTCAATCAAGCTTGTTAAGAGTCTAGGGGGAATAAAACAGAGATTGCAGGGAAATAGAGGTGAGATTTACAAATAAACATAGGTAGCCATAGGAGAATATAAAAATGGTGGAGAAAAAGAGGAGGGGGTGAAGAAGGGTTGGATTTGGACAAATAAAAGCATAGAGAAAAAAAGACAGAGATATAGGGGGAGAGAAATGAGGTGAAAGGAAAGGAGTAATACACAAAAAGTGAGACAAAGGGAACGACATTAACGAGACAGTTGGAGGGAGAGAGATATAGAAGTAAATATAGAATAGAAATAAAAAGAGAGAGTGACAGAGAGAGAGAGGGAGAGAGAGAGAGAGGGGGAGGGAGAGAGAGAGAGTGACAGAGAGAGAGAGTGACAGAGAGAGAGAGGGAGAGAGAGAGAGAGGGGGAGGGACAGACAGACAGGCAGACAGACAGAGTATCCTTCATCTCCTCACAGACACATGGCTTCAGGGGTAGAGAGAGGGAGAGGGAGAGGGAGCGCTGAGGGTGAGGGTGGCATGGGCAGTGATGTCTGGCCAGAGGCAAGATGGAGTGTGCCACTGCTCAGTCTCTGATCCGTGCCAACACTCGTTTACCTCCCAGAGGCCACACTCTGCCTGGCAGCACTGCCAGCCTCTTTGTCTCTATAGCCATCATCATCATCATCATCATCATCATCATCATCATCATCTGGTCTCAACATCATCAACACAATCATCTATGTCCTTCTCCGTGCCAACGGATGGCAACAAGATGGTGGACATTTTATAACCACCTGGTGATGTTGCTTTTTTCTCAATTATTTCATCATCCTTATTTTTCCTCTGTTCTACTTTTACAGATGATGTCAATCAATATCAATATGTCTGTTTTTTTTTACAAAAAATAAATCCACAAATAAGATCAATCTATTATTATTATTATTATTATTATTATTATTATTATTATTATTATTATTATTATTATTATTATTATTATTATTATTATTATTATTATTGTTATTATTATTGTCGTTTTTGTTGTTGTTGCTGTTATTATTATTATTATAAATAAACAGGGAACCATACTCCTGGTGCTAGCAGGCTTACAAGACTTATAAAACAAAGCATATTTGATTGGAGAGTTTTTTTGGGGTGAAAATAGAAATGTCTTTGTTTTTTAGCAGAGATGTGGAGTTGTTTGGCCTCCAGAGGGTGAGAGTGCTAGACTTCCTTTTCCAGCACGCAATATGACAGAGGAGGAGGGGGCGAGAGGGGTGTGTGTGTGTGTGTGTGTGTGTATGTGCGTGTCTGTGTGTGTATGCATGTGCATTTATGTGAGTGTGTGTCTGTGTGTGTCAGTGTATGTGTCTGTATATGTGTGTGTATGTGTGTGTGTGTGTGTGGGTGTATTTGTGTGTGTGTGTGTGTGTGTCAGTGTATGTGTCTGTATATGTGTGTGTATGTGTCTGTATATGTGTGTGTATGTGTGTGTGTGTG
>CM050207.1:18924782-18992282 GCA_027475355.1 Coilia nasus
ATAGTGTGTATCTTGCTGGGAGTGAGATTACTAGACTATGGCAGCCCTTCCTTCCCGGGGTCAAAGAGCTAGACGTCTTTTCACCTGCTCAGGTGGCAGACGCCTCTCACTGCGGCCATTCCCTTCGGTCACACACCATGCCTCTGCTTTATTCTGTGGGAGCATTCTAACGTTTCTCTCACACTTAGCACTTATGCAACCAAGGATCTAAGGCAACAGAAATGTGGGTAACACTTTAGAATAACTACTCTCTATAAATCATGTATAAATGTGTTTGTTAACTCTTAATTAACACATTGTTTATTATTTGTTAACCATTATTGTCATGTATTTTGTCATCAATAAATCATTTACCAGCTCTTGTGGATGCTTCTGCAGCACCTGCATTTTTTGGATGGGTACTCCTCTTTTCTTCTTTCATACAGGCAGACAGCCAACAGACAAGCAGACAGAATATAAGTATGATTATAAATGATTTATTGATGCAAAATAACGTGACAAGAATGGCTAACAAATGATGAATGAAGTGTTAATTGACAGTTAACAAATACATTTCCACATGATTTATAGGAAGTAGTTATTCTAAAGTGTTACCGAAATTTGATCTCTCATAAAGGCCCTCGTTTGTGAAATTCCCCTCTATCTCATTAGGACAATGTCTTCTTCGTGACGTAGAGCCTGTTAACATGTCTGTAGATATTTGTGGTTCCTTTTGTTTACGTAAACTGTCTACCCGTGTTCACGCAAGACTCATTTTGTTACTGTATTCATCTGTTCCAGCGCCACTGGACTGCAAGAAATGTTGTCTTGTGGTGACCTTGCCAAACTGTAAAGCACTTCGAGCTGCATCTTGTATGTATGAAATGTGCTATACAAGTAAATATTATTATTATTATGATTGTTATTATTATTATTATTATTATAAGCTGATTTTTAGCCCCGTCAAATGGGTATTTTTCTCAAACGCTTTGCAAAGGAAATGGATGGTGAGTAGAGTTAAATGGTGCTGGACTGGTCTGGATCTCGCCACTGCTCTGGCACTCTGCTGTTATTGTAATTTGCTGCTCAGCCGGAACGCCACCTGTTCGCACCAGTCCTGCTCACAACTCAGTCCTGGATTATCCTGGCTTTGGCAACAGCCTTATGTGGACACACATACAAAGACACATATGCACACGCACATGCACATATACACACATGCACACACACTGAATCTGTCACTTAGACTTGTGTGTCTTGGCATAATACGCACATACACATTTACACACACACACACACACACACACAGATACACACACACCAACACATGTAACATGTAAATGGTGTGCCATATGCATAACCAGACATGTGCAAAGACATACACACACACACACACACACACACACACACAAAACACACATACACACACAGAAAAACACACAAAAACACATGTAACATGTAAATGGTGTGCCATATGCATAACCAGACATGTGCAAAGACACACACACACACATTTTATATGGATGCTCTTGGGAAACATTTCACAAAGGACCTCATAAAGGTTTTGTATTTTTTTTGCTAGAGAGAGAGAGAGAGAGAGAGAGAGAGAGAGGGACAGAGAGAGAGAGAGAGAAATGAACACGTAAATCTGGTCCCACTGCACGAACAGTAACGACTAAAGGTTAAATGCGAGCTGCAGCCCATAAGCTTTGCATTCCCATCTGCTCCCAGACCTACACGGATCTGTCATCATTTATTTTTCCTGCACTTTCACAAGCAGGTAGATGACAGAGGTCAGCGGTGATGGATGTTCCCCCCAACAGATAACCCATCCTGAGGTAAGGGCTCACAGAGGTCATCAGAAGGACACTGGCGTTCGGGCGCTCCGGATGAGGGGTCAGACGTCCTCTCTCCCGCAGCCTCGCCTCCCGAGGAGCTTTATTACTGTCAGATCGGGAATCAAAGGGAAAAGCGGGAATGTGTCTGGAACTCCGCTGGCCGCCCCTCCTCCATTTTAAGTGAGTGATGGAGCCTCTGGATCCCCTTCTCTGCAGGCGCGGTGCAGTGCAGTGCCGTGCGAGCCAGATGTCGAGGTCTGGCTACGCCCCCCCTCTCCAGACCGCCCCCCCCCCCCTCCCCCACTTCTATTGGGTCTGTAAGCGGCCTTGTGCCTTGGATAGCTGTACGCTCACTAATGAAATGGGACTGGCAGGGCTGCCAGTGTAAACCAGAGTAAAAATGACAAATAATGGAGAAAAAATGAGTCATAAAATGATTCAGGTTTCTGCAATTACATTTACTGCAGTCACAGTGTTGGTTTAAACTTGTTGTATGTTAAATATATATATTTGACCCTCTTTGACACTAATATCTTAATATCTATTGTTTCAGTTTATAACTGGGGAACTAGGGAACTCTGTCTTGTAGGCCTGTTTGAGACTTCCAAAATGACCATGACTCCTACTCTGGGGGGCTCTTAATGAATGTCTGTGACAGTTCACATTTAACAATGACAATTGTCATTTAGTCAGTAATGTCAACTATATGTTCTGGCTAAGTTTACGTTATCATGATAGAGGAATCACTCATAACACTGTCAGGAAATCATTTGACAGTCTAGCAACTTTTGATGCCATTTTAGTGACAAGTCTAAAACCTAAAATTTACAGAAGCCTCTAATCAGCAGTCATCACGGGACAGTTAGTATTGCAACCTTCATCAATGTATGAACATTTTTCCTGGTCCAATCCAATCCAATCCAATCCAATGTATGAGGTCTTATTTATGTTTTAGCTGTAGAGAACATGAATGAGATGAGGTGAGAACTTTAAAACATCAGAACTTTCATAGTAATTTCCTTTTTTTCTGTCTTTAGGTTTCTGTGCCCCTTAGCACAGTCACTTGTTCGTTACAAATGAGATGGAGGTAGATGGAACAAAACAGTCAGACATTCACATGTTAAATCAAAGAATATAAATCTCTCTGATATTCTGCTTAACTGACAAGTTTTAATTAATGAAACGTGCATTAAGACTACAGTGGTTTGTGCAGCATTTTAGATCAACAGAAATTACACTAGAAATTGGTAATGCAGGCTAGTTTGACAACCAGTATAAACTGTAATATAATTATCATTTCACTTACTGAAATAAAAGTACCAAATTAAATTGCCAAGTTGAAATGCATTGTCTCAGCATATTTTCTATCTATTGTCAAATGTGTTGTCCATGACCTTACATAAACTGTAATTAAGTGAAAAAAGCAGACTAGACTAACTTCACCATGGGTATCAAGAGGAATTAGATTCCAATGAATTTCCAAGATTGGGGGTGTGGTATAACCACAGGCTAATCTTATGGGAAATGATAGTTAAAGCAACATATAAATCAATGTGCTGGGAATAACAAAACATCCAACAACATTACAGTTCTTGCTAATAATATTTCTCAAGAAAAATGTGTTGACATCGTCATGAAATACTGAATATGATCTTATGATCTAAATATGGTTGTAATCTAATCTGAGACAGACCTGCATGTCTGTAGGCTGCTTGTGTGCTGTAAGTTTTTTTTTTGTTTTTCTCTCATTAGTTAATTAGTTAATTAATCTTGTCAAGCATGAGCAAATTAGTGAGCATGCTGTCTCAGCTTGCCAACCTTAGCAAAGTCATTAGTTATCCAATGATAAGAAAATATAAAATATATATTGATATTTAGCTTTGTCAACATTTTACTTAACAACCCTTTAAAAAGCAACCCTTTTAACACAGGTTGGACAATCCAAACGTATTTCCAGCGCATAGGTGAAAAAAGTGCAATACTGACACGTCTGTTACAGTGGTTTTAGTTTTACTGTTTCAGACAATAGCCTTCTGTTTTGGGCTTGCTTACAATGTTGAGTCCTTTACATAGTGCCCCTCCTTTTCATTACCATGGACACTTAAGGCAGGGCAAGGCAAGGCAAGTATATTTGTATAGCGCCTTTTAATACACAAAGGCAGTTTAATGTGCTTAACAAAAATAAAAGCAAAGACCAATATATAAAAGAATAAAAAATCAAGTAAGTGTAAAACCTTAAAATGATAGAAGCAAAATGGGCATAAGGTAAATAAAAGACTAATAATTAATAATTAAAAATAATTTAAAAAAGAAAGAAAAAAATGCGTAGTAATTAAAGGTAAATCATTAGCACAAAGCATCTGAAAACAGTTTGGTCTTAAGACTAGATTTGAAACTGACAACAGTAGCAGCATTTTGATGTATTCTGGAGGTTGGTTTCAAAGCTGAACTGCATAGCAGCTGAAAGCTGTTTCGCCACATTTTGTTCTGACAGCAGGTTTTACCAACAGATCTTTCTGCTATGATCTTAGAGACATAGTTGGTGCATAGAGTTGAAAAATATCTGATATTTAATTGGCTCCCATCTCATTTAATGTTTTAAAACACAAGAAGACATGCCTTAAAGTCAGTTCTATAATTTACTGGGACTCTAAAGTTGGAATAATGTGGTTGTTTTTGCTCTTGTAAGAATCTTTCCTGTTGCATTTTGGATCATTTGAAGCTCCAAGCTTTTTAGGAAGGCCTATGAAAAGGCCATTGCAGTAATCAATTGTACTCGGAATAAAGGCATGTACAGGTTTCTAGATCTTGTTTTGATGTAAGACCTCTAAGTTTAGCAATGTTTTTTAGGTGATAGAATGCAGATTTAGTGATTTGACTGGTTTACCCCATTGACAGGATGCACACAAATGCTTTTTCTTGTGAGCACAGAAATAGAGAATGGCCCAGGCATCCTGGGTCCCAGCTTGTTTTTAAAACTACCCTTAATGCAGAGACCCACGGCATATCAGATAGCACAATCATCAAGGTCGCCTCTGCTGCCACTGTTAGTGTACTGCAGCTGTGCAAATTCCAAGCCATAGGTTTGATTGGTGGTGGAGGGGGTGTGTTTTTTTGGGTGCTGTAGTAGATGGGTTTACAGTTGAAGGTTGTGGGCTATTAAAGGCCTGTCCATGGGGATTATCTGTGTGCACTGCTTGTTTTGAGTGTCTTGGGCTAGAAAAAAAGTCAGTCTGGCAATTGGCAGCAGTCTGCACTTACCTGCAGGGAACTGCAGGCGGGGTGGTGATGGGCACTGTAAAAAGAAAGGGGTTTTTGTTGAAGCAGCTGTTGTTTGATTCTTTGTGATTCTCGATGTATCCACACATTCTTGCTCCTTTGAAAATGTGTTGTCAGTCATGGTGGGCGGTGGAGATGTTCCTTTGTTATCTGGTGCTACATGCTCGTAGTCTCCATTACACTGCCACGGTTTGGGGCAGCCTGACGCAAAAAGTTGGTCCTGAGTCACTCCAGTAGTGTCCTTGTCATCATGTTCCCACAGTGGCAAGGAGATGGATGCTGATGTGTCAGCCATCGGATGGTTTCCCAGAACTGTATCAGATACAAATACAGTATGTTGCTGTTAGGATTGCAGCAGGATAGTTTTGCAGAGGGCTGAGGAAGTGTGTTTTTTAACAGGCCTGACCTCAATTATTGCTATTTCAGAGGAAAAGAAAGACAATAGTTTGGAAACGACAGAAAAGTAGATGCTCCATTCTGTGCTTGGTGGAGGTTAGAGTCAGGTGCTTTTAGAATAATCCTGTTTTGCTTTTTTTGACTAAAAGGTGAAAGGTGTTTTACAGTACTTTTTGAGTACAGATTCCAGAAACAGTATCAGTTTTTAGTTCTAGTTTCTAGAGCACCCCTTTTACTGGCAAAATGTGTTGCATATGTGACTGATTAAAAGCTAAAAACGCTTGTTATATTGCCTAAATAACCAAGATATTATAGGCAACTCATACAGTCTGATTTCTGTGTTCAAAATCAGTGAAAAAAGGGTAATTGTAAAACTGTTAATATTGTATTATTTTATAAGGAAATATATGCAATTGTATGCATTTTGTAAAAAAGCTGACATTTAGGAGCACCAAGAAAATACTATATTTCTTGTATCCTTATTATATTAAAAAAAAAAAAATTGGACAGTATTTTGACATCACCACCCTCAAATGGTTACACGTAGGCTATGTAGTTCTCAATGAAACAGCGATTTTCTTTTCTTTTTTTTTTTTTGGTGTAATCAATTATTGAGAATATATAAACTAATATACAAACAGCAAACAAAACAGCTGGTCTTAGGGTTTGACTTTTGGAGTCCCTAAACGAGATTATTTTCTTAATCCTTTTCTGCTAATATCATTCACTTTGATGTAGTCCAGCACACTAACCCCATGTCAGATTAGGGACATGAAAGACAAGCTTGTAACAAGTGCCCAGAGGTCTCCAAAACCCGAGAAACTTCAAAGAGCCATTGTAATAATTTGGTTAAATTTGATTTCCCTCCTAATACCATAAGAGCCTCACTGTCATGTGTTGCCCTATCACACTCTGCCACAAAGGCACATTAGGCAGCTGTGGTGTTTAAAACTTGCCCTGTGTGAGTCGAACTGAGGCCTTGTTTTGTTATTAGTGCACGCTGAGCTCGCACGTCTGTGCGCATTTCTTCTCATGGCTGCCGTCAGGGCAAGAGATTGGTGCAGCTCATCCCTGAGGTGTGAAGGAGGGAGAGAGGAGCGACAGACAGACTTGAAGATGGAGGCCAACGCCTCTTCCTTCTGTGTGCCTCCTCATTCCACTCACTCGCTCCTTTGCCATTGCCACCATCCTACGCACACACACACACACACACACACACACACAAACATATACACACACATACGCACGCGCACACACAAAGCTAGAGCCCTTTAACTCATGTGTCCTCTTCACTCCCCTTGCTAGCTCACCATTGCTGTGTCTTACCCACACACACACACACACACACACACACACACACACACACACACACACAACAGAGCAGCATCCCAGACGAGACGCAGTCTCATTATCAGCAGTGCTGCCAGAGCTTCCGAGCAGATGCACTTTTGAGGATAATACAGGCCGTTTTCAGCAACGCCGCCTCTAAATGGGTAGGCTGGCGTTCGCCTCCAGCCCACGTCCTCGGTGAAGATGCGGGGCGCGGCGGATAAAAAAGACAAAAAAAAGGGATTCATCACGCTGCCACTGTGCCTCAGAGGTCTCAAGATGGTGGCTTTGCGGCTGAGAGGCTGGGTAAGAGCCCTTTCCCCGTTACACCACATAAATGCCCATTTCTTTGGTCCTATTTCCTTCTTTTGATTTATGCAGTGGAAACAGCAGCTGAAATGTTTGGGACCATTGTGTGCAAACGATCTGCTTTTTACTATTAATCACACTAATTGTTCCCCCCCCCACCTGATATTTATGCCGATCTGTGCCTTTCTTAATTTTTCCCTACTTCATTAGTCATCCGCACCTGGACCTAAATTGCTACCTTTTAGCAGATCCTTCTATTTGGGCAAATTTGTGTTGAAGTATTGCCTACAATCTGGGGAACCTTCCAAAGGAGCACCCTAGCCTCCTGTGCCAGTCTATTTTAGAACTTGGATCCCTTAAAAATCTGATTCAAATTCAAGCAGTTAATGACAGCTCAAAGGAAATGAAACCAGAGCAAGAAACAGATGGTGAGAGACAGAGGGAGAGAGACAGAGAACTATGTGGGAAATATTCAGATACTTTGATAGATTCACACACCTAATCCCAGGATTCCAAAATCAGGGTGAACAGGCATCACTGTTTGTCTTACCTGGACAGCAAGGACAGACAGCAGCTCTTGCTGCCAAATATGTCACTGAATTACATAAAGTAAGGGACATTGGATAGACACCAGCAATACATAAACACATATGCACACCAATCCACACCATTTCAGAACACATGCCATGCATACACTCACACACTGTATGGTTTGGATGTTATGCTTTGTAAGGAAAGACAGACAAACAGAGAGAGAGAGGCAGAGAGAGAGAGTGCAAGAAACAGAGAGAAAGAGACATAAACAAAGAGAGATAGAGAGAGAGCAAGAGAGAGAGAGACAGAGAGAGAGAGAGAGAGAGAGAGCGAGCGAGAGAGAGAGAGAGAGAGGCAGAGAGAGACAGAGAGAGAGAGAGAGAAAGTTGTAAGCCTTTACAAGACTACAAACATTACAAAGATAAACACAGGGAATGTGAAGAGACATCACAATAACAACAACAAATCAAGTCTGGAAATGAGGACACTGTGCCTCCATCTCTTGCAGGGATACAGTGACTATTCTTAGTCTGTGATGAACTACTGTAATGTATTGAATTCTTGCATAATCAGATGTAGAAATCACTTTTTTGCCAAACTTATACGATTAGCATTTGGTGTCGGGGGTGACAGGCCATCCGGCAGTCAATACACTGTCCCACTGCACACTTTGCCTAACAAAATCAGACTGTTGACTGTATGCTTTTCTTATTTTGTTTGATTTTTACTGGCTCCTAAAGTAAATACAGAGGCCCATTGGTTGCTACTTACAAAAAAAATAACTTTGGCTGGTCACATTTTAGCAAGCCACTTGCCTTTAACCTGGCCAAACCATTAACCATATTGCTCACAGTGTTTAAAAAAACAGTTACAAAATCTATAACCAAAACATAAGCAAAGTTGTAGTGAAGGTAGGAGCAAGAGGTTACATCCTGGGTTTATTTGCATGGATAAGCTGTCTGGCTCAGTGCAACCTATTACCTTCCAGGAGAGCTGGGAGGCAATGTAATGAGAAAGCAGCCGTAAACTGTTAGTGCTGGCTTTGATAGTCGGCTTTTCAAACATGGCTGAATGCTGACAACACACATTCTCCAGCCCTGATCAAAGTCTCTTGTCTGAGTGCTTGTGTGGTTGCCTATGAGGTGAAATGTGAATGTATTTCAATCTTTTTTGCATGAAATGGAAAAAAGATTTCCCATGAGACATTACTACATGAAAGCAGTGGTGACTCTGTCTCTCTCTATCTCTCTCTTTCTCTTTCTTTTTCACTCTGTCTCTCCCCAATTTGGTATCTTGAATCAGCTGTAAAAGCTATAGCACACACACACACACACACACACACACACACACACACACACACACACACACACACACACACACACACACACACACACACACACACACACCCTTCAGACATAGGCAGGTAGACATACATATCCCTCACAGACAGCGATACAACAAGGAGCATAGAAATTATCAATATCCATAGAGGGGAAAATATAACAGGCAATGAGCCATAAAGTCAGAATCAGAAGAAAACACAAGCAGGCAGGATTGATTAGGCCACACCAAAATCACCAGAATTAGAAATACTGCACCAAACTGCATGGCACACACAAACTTGTCACTATGCATTGGCAGCTTGAGCGTTACTGAGCACATATTGGCCAAGGGAAGGTCATGATCACTTTTTGGGAGAAATAATTCCAGGGATGGATTTTTGGAAAGGGGATGTTGGAGGCACCAGCAGCAAATATCAGCACATCTGTCAGTGTGACATGTGGAATATAAGCTCTGTAAAGAGACAAGAAATGAATCCAAAATTGGGCTCATAATCTGTTTGCTTGCCAAAATACACACCCATATAATTTTAGATGTGTAAATCTCCTACCCTCTACCTCCAGCAACCAGTCCCTCCAGGGTCTGACAGATATTTCCCAGTCTCCGGAGGCACTTGTCAGGAGGAATATATTTGGCTTTAAAAAGACAGATCAGCTCATCCTTGGTAACAGGTCTTGGAGGAAAAGTGAACACAGGGTGGAAATCTCAAGCTGAGCAGTGATTTCCCCCAGCAAGCTCAACGTCATCTTTCAGTCTATGACAAAACGAAGAATATGGCTCATATGTGCATATGTGCTCCATATGTGCCATATGTGCTCAATTCACATACCAATAAGTCATTGCCACATGCCTTTACAACATTATCAAGATTCAGGATGAACTACATTTGCAATTCCTAGGAATTACACAGTGCATGCAAAACAAACGTTTGCAAAAGTGCACTTACAAATTGGCAGTAGAAAAAAACTGTAGAATAAAGAGGAGAGTTGTTCAGTCAGTCAGTCAAACAGGTAATAGCCTAGGTAAAGTAGCTTGGAATATGTTACAGCTTTTGCGAATCATTTTCATACAGTGTGCTTTACCAACACACACACACACACACACACACACACACACACACACACACACACACACACACACACACACACACACACACACACACACACACACACACACACACACACACAAACCTTGAAGTGGCTGTGGTTGACATGGTTGCAAGAGCACGAAATATCATTTGCGCAGTACAGAAAATTAAAGATTTTAATAGTCAACATGGATGAGCAGAGGTCGCTGTGATTGAAATGTCATGCAAATGTTAATAATGTGCAACATGTCATTAAGTTCCTGTCAGAAAGCATTGTTTGACATGCGCCAGATGTAACGGTAACACTTTACACGGTTTAGAATGCCCACCACTGAATAGGCCTACAGTACATAGATGAATCAATATTGATGTTACAGTTTTTGCCCATTGCTTAAACACATTTTACTAAATTTGGCTCGCTGTGCCAAAACTCTACACCCAAGCACATAGGACACAACACTTGGAAATAAACCATTCACATCTATGTCAAATTGAAACTCTGCAATCAAAACCTAACAATCCTTCGCGAAAATGTCACTCTCATGACAAAATTGCACACACTTGTATCTTATGAAAACACTGTCACATCAGCACCAACACACTAGTCTACTTTATATAAAACACTGTTTTTTGTATTTTGAATAGATGTGTTTTGCCAATGATACATCGGTATTTCATTTTTGAACGACGTGTCTTATGTATGAAATAGTGTGTAGTGTGCAGGGGCAAGTGTTTTGCAAAAAGGAGCAAGTGTGTTGCAGAATTGCAACTGAAGTGTAAAGCAGCGCCTTTGTTTAAGGTATGGTTACACTGTGTTTAAGGCATGGTAACACAACTTCAAGTTATGTCACTTTGGTTTAAGCATATGCCTATTGCGTTCAAGCAGTGGGCAAAAACTGTAATGTAGTAAGTCATATAGCCATTCAGCCTAATGCAGATTGTCAGAATGCTAAAGAAACAAAGAAAGAAAAGATAAGAAAAATGTGTTTTAAAGATAGTGAATGACTGACAACTGGAAGAAATATTAAATAAAACTAATTCATTCATAACAGTGAATAACTAATGATGTTGAGTTTTAGATAAAAATGGGCAGAAATTGATGACGTGGGCTTCGTTGAACTTCGTTTTTGAAAATTGTTCAAAAGTTACATGCGTAAATGTACCTCTAACTTTGACCACTTGGTGGCGCTAGAGAGGTTAACGTCACCTGGTCACTTTCACACACGCTTGTTCGTTTCGAATATGAGATGATGCGCCCACCATATGCGAGTGTCTGTCTGTCTGTTTGTGTGACAACCCACTGCTTCTCCGACGGCTACTGCAGGGTCTATGCTGGCTGGCAGGAGATTGCTGAGCTGAATGAGGAGTTCATTAATTGGCCACGCCCTGGAAGCTGGCTTTAAAAGCTTAAGCACCTTTGGCTTCTTTCTCTCACAGCTGTCTCTCACAGCCTCTCACACAGACTCTCACCTTCACACACACACACACACACACACACACACACACACACACACACACACACACCTTGCCACCCCGCATGCACACATCTACTCACTTTCACGCACTACAGCACTAAAACCACTTACACTAATTCCTACTGCCATTTATACCAGGGTCTGTTCAGCCTAGATATTTAGTTCACTTCTCTACTTGTTGTCAAAAAATTGTTTGGTACCACATTATTAATGTTGGCTGTTTATCTTGCGGCCCATATGAGCCTGAGGTTTTAAAGTCTGTCTGTCTCTCTTCAAACTCCCTTTCTTTGTCAAAATGTATAGTGTGTGTGTGTGTGTGTGTGTGTGTGTGTGTGTGTGTGTGTGTGTGTGTGTGTGTGTGTGTGTGTGTGTGTGTGTGTGTGTGTGTGTGTGTGTGTGTGTGTGTTTGTGCGTGTGTGTAAGTACAGTAATATGATGATTCAAATGCTAGTCTCATGTGATTGCTAACAAGGGCAGCAGTCTGTCTTTCACACCCCACCTGTTCTTCCGTTTACTTTCCTCTCCCCTTCTTGCGTGTTCTCACCTCCACTCTGATCTCATTTCCTCTCTCTTCACCTCTTCTTCCCTCATTTCTTACTCCTCTCATCTGCTACCCTTCCTATCCTCACACCTTCTTTCTCCTCTCACCTATTCTCTTTGTGCTCCCTCTTCCCCCATCTCTTGTTGTGCTTTCTCACACGTCCCTTACTCTCTCCTCCCTTCCGCTGCTGTCCCCCCTCCTCTGTTCTCTTTCTCTTTCTCTCCTCCTCATTTTAATCATGTCCTTCGTCCTTCTATCTTTCCTCATTCTGCCCCTGCCTACTCCCATCCTTGCTCCTAAATTATGCTCTCCTCTCATATCCTCCTGTGTGAGTGTAAAAAATTCCCATTTGAAAATCTCTGTACTTCCTTTAGTATTCCTACTCTCACCACCTCCATGTTTTTTTCTTCTTCACCTCTTGCCCTCTGATCTCCTCCCTTCGGTCTAGCACACCTCTCTCAGCTGAGCTTCTCCTGTTCAGCTGAAACAAAGCCACTGACACACAGCTGCTCAGGCCTCATGCCTGCCACAACACAACACAGAGACAGAGAGAAAGAGAGAGAGAGACAGAGAGAGAGAGAGAGAGAGGGGGGGGGAAAGGTAATAAGAGAGAAACAGAATACAGAAATAGGAAATGAGAGGGCAAGTAGAGAAACAAAAAAGCAAAAAAGAAAACAGAGAGAGAGAGAAGAGAGAAAGGGGAAGAGGGGGAAGACAAACACACCGGAGGAGTAAAGATAAAAGAGCAGGCAGGGAGGATTGTTGATGGAGACTGAATCAGATGAAGGACTGAAAGATGTATACAATAATTACAGACAGACACAGATCAAAGCAGGAAGCTGAAATACCCAAAAGGAGTCAGACAACCAGGCACATTTACATATTATTTACCTGAAAAAGTCACTTTTCAAATAGAGTGCCATTCTTACCTGCAGTATATAACGTATGTTTTACTGTTCTGTAGCTGTGTTGCTACAGTCTACAAGTCGGATTCTTTGAAGGTCTAATATATTTAGATCATGTATGGCTTATCATTATCATTTTTCAGGGATAATTAGCAAGACCAACTAAAATTAAAAGTAATTCATTACTCATTCGGCAAAGGAGTTAATGAGTTCTGCTATATAACCTAGGGGTAGCTGTGGCCTAGTGGTTAGGGAGTTGGTCTTGCAAATCAAAAGGTTGCTGGTTTGAATCCTGCCCTACCTCTGGTTGAGATGCCCTTGAGCAAGGCATCTAACCACACACTGCTCCAGGGACTGTAACTGAAACTGAAATTTCTGTAAGTTGCTCTGGATAAGAGCGTGAGCTAAGTGTAATGTAATATAACCTAGTGTTTCAACCACAGTTTGGAGGGATAAGGGTTGGACTTGCTGTTTGACTGAGCATGAACACATTTGCTGCAGCACTACATGCAACTGTGCATGACAGTGGAGATCTCATCCTAGGGCCATGGCACAGACATCAGACCCAGAATTGTAAAGGATGAAAGCCTCCTGTCACTCTGATGCGCAACTCAATGCGTTGTAATGAAGTTACACATGTCCGCTTTGCGGCGACACAGACACAGTGTAAGCAAATGGACCTCAAACTTTTCTATCCCCCACAGGTGTTACACCCCTCCATTCTGTGGCCCTACTGGGGCTAACAACAACCCTCCACTGACCTAAGCAATAACAGAAACACCTTTAAAATGTACCCAACCAGTACGATTTATTAACAGTAACACAAAAGACAAGACACTAAATTCCCCTAAATTCCACAGGACACGTAGATTTTCACAAACAGGAAAATCCATGACAATGCAGATATCTCCTCAGATACTCCACTGGTTTACAAACTCACACAAACTAGTTTCCACACAGCTTAGAAATGTACATTATGTATATGTTAGAAGTTCTATATGTTGTAAGTATACATCTTAATATGTGATGCAGATTCAAAAAATGCTTGAATACGGTTTGTCAGGTTTGTCAGCAATGTTAATGCTATTCAGAGATGTTCAGAGTATTTGGGTTTGTTTAAAAATGCCTGCTGTTCTTATGATAACAAAAACACATACATTACCTAAGCCTGGCAAGCAGATAATTAGTAGTCTGATAATGAATAATCACTGTCTCTGTGTGCACTGGATCAATTAATAGCTTAGCACCAATCAATGGTTATCTGCAGCGTAGACAGTATAAAGTAGTTAGCTGAGAGCACATCAGTGCAAACATGCTCATTGATGGAAAGCTTATCACCAGGATTTGTCAGCTGCAAGACTGCAAAACCATCTCAACCTTAAGCATATTCACATAATAAAGCATTGATGTAAATGTGAGTCTGATGCATGATAAGACCATGACCATGACCAAGAATGAGGGCGTACATCTCTCCATGTTATCAGTGTGCTGTGAAGCGCCAGATCCCGTGGGGAAACTCCAACAGCCCATTTTATTCAGTCATCGCCTTTTTCATTTTGCCCTTAAGAAAAAAGGAGTCCCATCTCATTATGGCTCGCATCAGGCTTCACTGATTCCTATCACCCAGAGAACACATTACAGCAACACCCACCACCCGTTCATTCGTCTAGGGGTGCGCTTCAGTTTACTGTCACTACACCCACACACATTTTACACCACATGAGTGCGCGATAGCAGCAAGCCTGCCGCCGCCTGGAGACGCTTAGTGCTGTGAGACTGTCCATTTCCAGGGGTGTTCATTCTTAGCCTGGTAAACCCGCCCCTCGTACTTCATTTCATTTCGTGCAGAGTGTCTGGACCGGACCACTCTTGGGGAGCATTTGGGGACTTCCAGTGCGACCGCTCCAATCAGCGAACAGAGGGTGTGTTCGTTAGCTGTGACGTTGACCTTGTGTGCTACATTTGAATTGTAGTGCGTAGGTAGGCTAATTGCACACGTGACGACCAGGCGTTAGCGATTGGGTAAAGGCAGATGCACTTTTTAAAAACTTCAGCAGAGTCCACACCTCCAGCATATCGTTTCTGACGGTCTCTGTTCCAGACCCTCTGCACAATGAATTGAAGTACGAGGGGCGGGTTTACCATGCTAGTTCATTCCCTCCTCTGGCCTGAGAATCAAAAAGTCCTGGTGGACCGGACTCCTTCCCTTCATGTCACTTTGTGTAAAGAGCCTGGCTACTACCCATGGGCATATGTTTGCTTCCTGGTGGGCAGGTACTTTCTGTGAACTTTAAAACTTAAACCAATCGCAAATGTCTGAACGTAGCACGCATACTCAAACTTAATGCTTAACTTCAATGACATTGCTTGAACACGTACACTACAGGTGAACTAGGCAGGCCAGGTCAGTAACACTAAAAGTCAGTGTGCAGGAGTTCAGTGCCAAACACAGAACTGAGAGGATGTAGTACTGAGGCACTGGGCTGGCGAGGGATCAGATGGAGTGCCCCCCGTACGCCGCTGTTCCTGCAGAGCAAGGCAAGGCCATAGGGATCCCTTGCCGTCCTTCATTTGTCAAGATGTGTTTGTTGGCGAGTAACCCGAGCGTCGATCCCTGAGATCTGCCTCACCCAAGGGCCTATCATCATGCGGCACACACCCACAGGAACAGAAAAGCAGAGTCTCCACACACCCCTTGGCACAGCTAACCCACCCACCCACCCACACCACACCACACCCTACCCCACCCGCCAACCACACTCGTGAATAATTAAAGTCACTTAGAATGAGGCTGGTTCCTCACCATCGCTAACCCTTTGACCCACCCCATCATAACCCCCCCCCCCCCCCACCCCATTTCATATCTTATCAGTGCAACCCCCTCACACCCCCACCCCCCAAGATATTCTAATGAACATCTTGTGTCAAAGTTCATATTTCCAGCCCCTCCCAATCCTTGGTGGCACAGCACAGAGGCAACATCTCACTGAGAGCAATTAAAGTTTCCCTTCAACAGTCATGTGAGTCCGTGGGTGGAGGTTATTTCTTCTTTCAGAGCATGTGGAGGTTATTTCTTCTTCTTTTTGTAAAAAAAAAAAAAAAAAAAAAAAAACATCTGGCCTGTCAAGGTGACGCATGCCCTGAGGCAAAATTGTGGCTGGAATGCATTTCCATCCCCCCAGCTTCCTCATCTAAATTCAATTTAGCAATCCCGTGTTTAGGTCAGCTGTTAATGGCAATGTCTATCACCTTGTCCTTTGCGTCTATATGAACCTAGAAAACACCCGCACTTGAAATGTATTCATGGAGTCAAAGTGTTCTTGTCAGACTGTAGTAGAGATTTGACGTTGAAGTGCTCTGCTGTGGTGGCAGGGCTTAACTGGCCCAAATAGCTTATTTCTTTCTGTGTGTGTGTGTGTGTGTGTGTGTGTGTGTGTGTACTTACGTGTCGGTCTGTGTGTGATCCAAAACATTGATCTGACGGGGGAGTCCTGTTCTGCTGTGAAATGGATCTGTTGAGTCAGCACTTTACACTGGCGCCACGTGGTCCTGATGGAACTCTTCTGGCCACACACACTGGCCTGATGCCTACCGGCGGAATTGATTCCGAGAGCTGTTTGCCAACAGATACCAGGTGTCTCTGCCCCAAATCAGTCTCCTGGCGTTCCTTATATAGAGCCATCAGTGGCTGTGATAAGAATGGCCTTTTTGTCATCTTTGGTCCCAGTAACGATAAGATTTCATATTCCACATTCACACATACACACACAGACACACAGACACGCACACGCACACACACACACACACACACACACACACACACACACACATACACACACCTTGCAAACCCTCTCTGAGGCTTGTTTAGTATGCTGCCTAGCCATTGGCAAAGAACTGCTGACTTTGAGATGACTTTGGACACGTCCATTATCCATTACACGGCAACAGCTTTCTTTGTTCAATCCAATGTGTAGAGCAGAGTTGTCTGTGTGCGTGTGTGTGTGTGTGTGTGTGTGTGTGTGTGTGTGTGTGTGTGTGTGTGTGTGTGTGTGTGTGTGTGTGTGTGTGTGTGTGTGTGTGTGTTGTGTATGTGTGTGTGTGTGTGTGTGTGTGTGTGTGTGTGTGTGCTTGTGTGTGGCTGTGTATCAGGTTGAATCAGGTTGGTGGGGTGAAGTTGAGATTGCTGCCACTATTGGCATAAGAGGGAGGTGTTTTGATCACAGCATAGCCTAAACCATAATTCGATACTGTGAAGTTTAGGCCAAAGCTATTCCAATCAGACCATGAAGGACATGGAAACTAAAGCTGTCTGTGGGTCTCATCTCAGAGTTACTTACACCGGAGAAGTCACTATGTTTTCTATGCAATCCACAGCGACTATGACACTGCCCTTGCACTGAACTGAGTTTTGGACAGGCATGAGTTAAAGCAAAGCAAAAGGTGTTTTGGTTTCTAAGAGGTACCTTTTTTTAAAAGCACACTGCAAAGCGGGATGAAATAACAGCTGCAGACTGTTGCAATGCATCACCGACTATAATTGCAGCCAAGATAAGCACAGCTCAGCGTGCCGTCAAATAACAAAACCAGCAATACCAGAAGACTTTTCCGAGGAACTTTATCATTAATTTTCAGTGGTGAAAGATGCCAGAGATGTGGTGGCCAGGCCTCTCTTCAACAGCGTAGAAAATCCATCTAAAAGTCTGGCACCAAACCAAGGCGAGACATTCCAGGAATATTAGCCCTCAACTGCAACAACCTAGCTATCATTCCTGTCGAATGACAAAGAGAGTATTCTCATAGAAACCACCCTGAGGGAATACAGCTGACAAGCCCAAATCCTGTTGCATATGCCACGACGTGGCTAAATCCCTGAGGTATTCTCATTATCCTGTTAGCGTAATCCCAGGTAACAACTAATCAGAATTCTAATGCTGCTGGTGTGACCAGCCTAAGCTGTGAGTGTACTTTGTATGGGCTCTGAAAGAAAGGAGAGAAAGAGACAAGTCATTGTCAGCGAATCCATCCGGCATCCTGATTTCCTCTAGATGACCCCCCAGAGGTCAAAGGTCACAATGGGATCACAAGGACCAGATTGATTTATATGTGTCGAGCAGATAAACATTTGAAATAAACCAGTAGAAATAATACCAATGTGTAGAGACATGCATGTGACAGTGATCATCTAGTGCTTAAAAGGTAACTAGCAATATTTACTTAATTAAAAATAATTGCTACCAAAAGGTGATAGCTAGATTTATGACAAATGTACCACTTCACTAGCTTGTTGCTCACAAAAAACAATATATGTAAATATATGTACTAAGATATAGTTATATTTGTGTTGGGCACTTTTTTGTTTTGGTTCATTTTAGATCCCGAGACAGAGCAAGTGTACCTGCAAGTACTTTGCTAGTCTTTTCCAGCATGTTTGTTTCCCCCTTGCATCATAGCCGTCCTGCTCTCCACGTAAATACACTGCCTTAGCTTTTTAATTGAACTGAGTCGAGCTGATTGAATTTAAGCACAGTGGGCCTTTGCTTTATTTTGTTTAGCAATACAGTAGTTATTTATGTTCTCACTTTAAGGTAACGTGTTTCATATGAAGCCATAATTATTAATTTTCACTTTTCCACATGAGCAATAATATACTTGCAAGATTAACTACAGATTATTTAAATCTTACTTTAATTTTACTTTTACATTATATTTCTCCCTTTTGAAATTATTCTATATACTTTTTAGTTATCTTTGTTTTATCTGATGCTTGCATTTATTGAATGCTCATTGAATTTGTATGTATGGAATGTGCTATACGGACTTGCCTTACCCTGCCTAACCTTGTGAAACAAAAAATATAAATGTTCTAAATTTGCAAGATTAATGTTGCACAATTACTGTTGTAAAAAGATGCCATATACTCTGCTATGTTTTTATCTTCCAAATATGTAATATGCCTCCTCAGATTCAAGATAGACATCACTGAAGCAACATATAGATCGCACTGTCCACTCCAAAACATTGTTGTTTAACCTTGAAATTCAGAGAAAGAGAGAGTGTAAGAGGGCTCAAGTTGTCTCTTAATCATTCAGCACAAATAAGCATTTGAAAAACAGAATTTAGACAATCCAAGATGGCGCCGCAGATGGCAGCCTTGGTGCATCGCTCTCTCGTGTTTGTGTTGTTTTTGTTTATTTTCGTTGGATCCAGTCATGCAAACCGGATTATATACAGCAGAGAGGAACTACTTTCAATTGGCAACCAATTACAACAAACCAGTTTACCTAACTTTGTCGATCCAGGGAGTTTATTGGAACTTTTGATCGGAGGAGCAGCTGCTGTCTATGGGAGAAAGAAGCGCAGACGTGGGAAACGGGCCGGAGCGCTGGTGAGACTTCGCCAGCGCGGATTCCGTACGCCCCTTCCAGCCATGCACTTGGTGAACGTGCGTTCCCTACCCAACAAAATAGATGAGCTGCTTGTCCTGAATAAGATAAACAAGGACTTCGCCTGCTCTGCTGCCCTCTGCTTCACTGAAACATGGCTCAGTGAACTCATTCCAGACAATGGATTACATCTTCCAGGGTTCGGCTTGCATCGCGCCGATCAGCAGAAAGAGCTATCGGGAAAGACGAAGGGTGGTGGAATATGCTTCTACATTAACGAAGGTTGGTGCACAGATGTTACGGTTCTCAGCAAACACTGCTGCCCAAACCTCGAATCACTTTTTTTGAACTGTAAACCCTTCTACTCACCACGGGAGTTCTCCTCATTCATTCTAGCCGGTGTTTACATCCCACCTCAGGCTGACGTGAGTGAAGCTCTGCAAACTCTCGCTGACCAGGTTAACTCATCAGAACAAACTTATCCCGACTCACTGCTTATCATTGTAGGGGATTTTAACCAAGCTAACCTAAAAAACGAACTTCCAAAATTCAGACAGCACATCAACTGTCCTACCAGGGACAACAACATATTGGATCACTGCTACACTTCTCTCAAGGATGCATATCACTCTGTCTCCCGTGCGGCACTAGGCCGCTCAGACCACTGCCTGGTTCATCTTATTCCTACCTACAAACAAAAGTTAAAAACAGCTAAACCTGTGATCAGGTCAACAAAGAAGTGGACGGAGGAGGCAAAGGAAGAACTACAGGACTGTTTTGACTGTACAGACTGGAGTGTCTTCGAGGAGGCCACAGCTGACCTGGACGAATTGACAGATACCGTCACCTCATATATTAGTTTCTGTGAGGAAGTTTGCGTGCCAACAAAAACTTTCCGTATATTTAACAACAACAAACCATGGTTCACCCCGAATCTCCGTCAGCTCCGCCAAGCCAAGGAGGAGGCCTACAGAAATGGGGACAAGCCTCTCTTCAAGTCACTCAGGAACTCACTCACAAAAGAGATCAGAGCAGCTAAAAGGAGCTACTCTGAAAAGCTGAAAAACCAGTTTTCAGCTAACAACTCCACGGCACTATGGAGAGGGCTTCAGGACATCACGAATTACAAAAGACCACCCCCCACTGCTGAGGCCAGCAACGGCCTTGCTGATGACCTGAACGCCTTCTACTGCAGATTTGAGAAGGAGGCATTCACACCCCTCCCCCCGCCAGATCAACTGCAGACCCCTCCACCCACCTGGCTTCACCCCCCCAATCCACCACCCGCCCCCCAATCCACACTCATCATTTGCGAGGAGGACGTCCGTCGCCTCTTTGAGAGGCAAAATGTCCGGAAGGCTCCAGGTCCAGATGGAGTAACACCCTCCTGTCTCAGGGCCTGTGCCATGCAGCTGGCACCAATTTTTACCCAGATCTTCAACAGATCACTGGAGCTATGCGAAGTTCCCTCATGCTTCAAAAGCTCTACCATCATCCCAGTCCCCAAGAAACTCTCCATCTCCGGACTAAATGACTACCGACCTGTGGCCCTGACCTCAGTTGTCATGAAGTCCTTCGAACGCCTTGTGTTGTCCCACCTCAAAAAGATCACAGGCTCCCGGCTTGACCCCATGCAGTTTGCCTACAGGGCAAATAGGTCAGTGGACGATGCAGTGAATATGGGACTGCACTTCATCCTGCAACACCTTGACCAACCAAGGGCCTACGCCAAGATTCTGTTTGTGGACTTCAGCTCGGCGTTCAACACCATTATCCCAGATATCCTCACCACCAAACTCTCCCAGCTAACTGTGTCTCCTGCCATCTGTCAGTGGATCTCCAGCTTCCTGACCGACAGGAGCCAACATGTGCGGCTCGGAGGTGTTACATCCGGTACACGGACTATCAGCACTGGTGCTCCCCAAGGCTGTGTCCTCTCACCGCTGCTCTTCTCTCTGTATACAAACGACTGCACCTCCAATGACCCAGCGGTCAAGCTCCTGAAATTTGCAGACAATACCACTGTCATTGGGCTTATCCAGGATGGTGATGAGTCTGCATACAGACAGGAGGTTGACAAGCTGGTGCTCTGGTGCAGCCAACACAATCTAGAACTCAACGCACTAAAGACTGTCGAGATGGTTGTGGACTTCAGGAAGCACCCATCACTGCTGCACCCCCTCACAATATCCCACATCCCAGTATCAAATGTGGACTCTTTCAAGTTTCTGGGATCCATCATCTCTCAGGACCTGAAGTGGGAGTCCAACATCAACGCCATCCTGAAAAAGGCCCAGCAGAGGATGTACTTCCTACGCCAGCTGCGGAAGCATGGCCTACCACAAGAACTGTTGGTGACCTTCTACACAGCTGTAGTAGAATCCATCCTCTGCTCGTCCATCACAGTCTGGTTTGGAGCAGCCACACAACATGACAAACACAGACTACAGCGCACAATTCGGACTGCTGAAAAAATCATCGGTGCCCCCCTGCCCTCCCTCCAGGACTTGTACATTGGGAGGACCAGGAAGCGGGCAGAGAACATAATCAAAGACCCCTCCCACGCTACAGATCCCTGCGCACCAAAACTACCAGACACAAAAACAGCTTCTTCCCCACTGCCATCAGCCTACTGAACAGCTGAACTACACATGCATACATACATACATGCACATATGTGTATATGCTTACTGTTATGCCCTTGTATCCCCCCCCCCCCAGCGCTTCTCTTGCACATGACACAAGCAAAGACTTGCCTAGGTGTCCCCTGCCCAGCAACTCAAGACTCTTTTTGTGCCCCCCCCCCCCCTTATTCGCCTTATTGGTATATTGTCATACCGGTTCTTTAACCCACTGTGACACCATGTGCCTACTTGTACATTATTGCCCATATTGGGTGCCTGTATGTATATTGTATATTGTTGTCCCTACTGTGCAATACAAGTACACATACTTGTTTAGTCTATTGTATTTATTGTATTGTATTACGTTCTGTGTTATGTGTATAGAGAGCTAACATCTGCCGGAGTCAAATTCCTTGTATATGTAAGTATACTTGGCCAATAAAGCTGATTCTGATAATATTCAAATATGGTAGCTGCACTTTTTTCCAGGCTTAGAAACTTTTTAAGCTCCTCTGCTGTGTTTGTAAGAGAAGCAATGAATCTAACACAGCAGGCGTGAATGCACAGCAGCTGTCAGACAGATCTGTGGCGATTATCACGCATTTTATGGAAACACTTTTTACAGATTTGACTGAGCGGGATTGTGGGTAGTAGTCTTTGTGTAATTTATCGCCCCATGAGCTGCATTGTGTTCCCAATTTATTTATGTCTGAGGGTAAAACACACACACACACACACACACACACACACACACACACACACACACACACACACACACACACACACACACACACACACACACACACACACACACACACACACACTTAAATATCTCAGGAAGGAAGACAAAAGGATGGGAGGGGCACATAAACTTTAAAATAGCACCATCAAGGGGAACCAGATCACCCTAATTTACGAGGAGATGTTCTATGTATGAACGAAGCACAAGCGTGAGAATTGTTAAAGCTCCCTCCTGTTCTCATTAACGTTGGCTGTGCTCTTCCACCGGTGAAGCCTGGCTCACACAGTGTTTTGTAAACCACCTACTGATGTGAGCAGCTGATGTGAATACTAAAAAGACAAAGTATAAAACTCTGGCAATGGCTTTTGTCCTGAGTAGTGACTCCGCCATTTTATTGTCTTTTCGGAAGCAAGGCAGCATCACAGATAGGCATCTAAAGAGGTGTCTGAATCAAAATGGAGGATAATTCCTCTCTCTGCAGGTGTGATTTAGGTTTGTGCATTGTATTGAGAGGCTTTCAGGGGAGAGTAGAGTCAGAGACTGTCAGAGTAGTTTGCGTATGTTCTTTGGACTTATGTGACACCTCCCCACAGACTCACATTCAGACTTGCCTCTGTCTAGACACACTGTGCCAAACTTTTGGGGTAGTGATAGTTCAGGGAACTTAATGTTACTAAAGAAAACCGCACTAAGCAAGGTTCAAAAGGGGGCAACAAAGCTATCTCACTTCAAAACAGGCTTCCAGATTGTAATGAGCAGTGGTAAATGCTTACAAAGTGACATCATAATAACGAAAATAGATTTATTGTCCAGGCCAAGGTTTGCTGTGGATGTGCAGAGCTATATATCAGTGGTGTCTGTAATGTCACCATATTTCAGGATTCAGGAAATGTAGATTATAAGATACATTAGGAAAGCCCACTCCATTCATAAAAACAAACTCCACCTTTGGGGATACTGAACTATTATAATTGGATATTACTCTTTACATTTAACTATGCACCACTGACTTTTGAAAGACCTCTGAGATACTATTGTGGCCCATGTTAAGTGAGAGATGAAAGGAAGAGAATAGCATAGAGCTCCATGATCCCACATCAAAGCTGAGCTGATTAAAAAAAAAAAAAAAAAAAATGTTTGCCTTCAAGAACATGACCTCCACTTTATATTGAGTCTTTGGACCCCCTATGACCAACCTTCCAGTGTATACTTGCTAGACTTCAAATGGCAAGAGGCTTGAATTTCAGAAAGATTCCAATCTAGAAGTTTTAATAAATGTTTAATGTAGGAAATGTGTCCTTATCAGAGTCTGCGATCCACTATTTTGTTGAATGCCGTGTCCTTGAAGTGGCTGACCAATGGCTGCGGTGTCAGTTTCATTTTAATCTCTGTTCACAGTCGGGGCAGCGTCTTTCCCTTCCGTCATCCCAGCCAACCCAGTACGGCACCCAGGACAGAAGGCGACAGACTGGAGAGATGAGTGAGTGACTAGAGGAGCAAAGTGTGTCTGTTCAGGGAGATAACAACCCCCCCCCAACCCAGCATCACTAGCACTGGTAATACATCCATGCGCTGGGCAGAAAGTTTCCCAGTGTTGTATTTTCTTTGCCCAGTGTATTCCCCATAAGCTCATTTTGCACATAAAACAAGGATTAAGCCTAGGTGGACTGCCCTCGGTAAATAACTGCCACCCTGCCGGCACCATCGCCTTCGCCAAACGTCCCCTCCTGTGCTGAGATCCGGCCCTTTGTGGCTCTATCTGTGACCAACACAGCAATATTGCTCCACTAAATTGTCTGTACTGGGCTGCCTCAATAAAGAGAAATTACATTTTGTCTGTCTTAACACCACCAAACAACAACCCAAACTGTGGGTTTAAAGAAAAAAGCCTAAAGTGGGTTTTGCTGGAAGAGGGTAAAGTAACTGAAAAACAAGATTTTATTGCAGAGACATTATTGCTCTGCTTTGGCTGTGGGCTTTTTGTTCTTTCTTTGCTTTGAAATGGAAGATAATAGACCATTGTGTACACTGTGATGCTGATTAAAGAAAATTCTAGACAGGAAGATGTCTCACGAGCAGATGAGGCATTATTGCATTTTGACGCTATTCTTGTAATGTTAGTATATTACATGTCTACTTTATAAACCCCAGTGAATATTAGTTGAATGTCTAAACATGTCCTCTATCCACTGCTGCCTATATCAGTTAAATGGCAGACCTAGAGCTCTCTTATACAGCTCTGTGGTACAAAGTGTAGGAAGTTGAATTTGTGTTAAAAAATGACAAACTTTTATTTTCTTTTTTGGGGGGGGGGGGGGGGGGCTCTTCCGGCCTGATATTTAGAGCTCCACTGAATCCCTCACTCCCTCAGCATTTATTCAGAGCTTTTGATAAAGGCTCTTGTCAAGCTCTCTTAAAAGACTGGCTGCCGCACCGTCACTCTATAAAGAAAGCAACCACTGACCTAAAAATAAATCCTGCAACTTTAATCTGGTGACAAAACACAAAGCACACATCCCGTTTGATATTAGGAAACAACAGCAGCTTGTTCTTCTAGATAACTCCTATAAATAGCCATTGCTAAAATTTTAGCATCTCCAGGCTCATTTCAGCTTCTTTACATAAAAGCTACACTGGACATTCGTTGTCACTGAATCACTGATAACAGATCTGCAAACCTTTATGTGGTTAGGAAGAGATTCCTTCTTCAATTAACTAAGCTGATAATATCATGTTTATTCCTAACTTGTAATTTTCAAGTGTGTAGGTACTTGTGTAGTTTATCTAAAGACACTTGACAGATTTGCTGATAAACTGTTCAGGTTAACTTTACCAAACCCAACCTCTAACTCTTATTTAGTCTGTAGGGGGTCATCCAAATACAGTGGTATGATTGGATACCACTTATCAATGGTTTGGTGGCATGGTTAACTGCAGTTAAATACATAGGGCTTCTTTAGCCTGCCTAAATCATCAGTGTTTATATGTTAGCTAGAAATACATATTAGCATGTATAACGTGTGTTTATACTGTATGTGGGTAAGTGCAGTATGTCTGTGTCTGTATTTCCTTATTCACCTAGCTGACTCACAGCCTCTCATCAACCCTCCGGTCAGTCACCTCAGCAGAGAGAGATAGCACTTTGTTGTCTGAGTATACAGAGGAGACACGAGACATCCGTCAGACCCAAACAGACAATGATCCCTTTGTGCAGCGCCAGGGCTCATTTTAAGACAAGGGCCATGAGAAGGCATACATTTGCAAACTGTGGTCATAATTTGCAGTGGACGTCCAAATTTCCATTAGAAAGCACTAGCTAGCTATACCCTCCTGGGGAGAGTGCTGTAAATAGCAGCCCTTGCAGATGGGCTCTTTGTTCGTAACATCAACAATGATGCACAGGCTGTCACTGTAATACCCTGAGGGCCCATTCCTCTTTCAAGCCAGACAAAACAGAGGAAAACTTTGTGAACTTGGGAGTGACAGTTAGGCTTCTTCTCCTCTTCTTTTCCCCCCTAACACATATGTGTGTGGGACTGTGGCCTTTTTAATTGTTACTTTCTCTCAAAGAAACAGAAAAAAACAGGTTGTCAAGCCAATGCCTCTGAAGACTGAGAGACAGACAGCGAGACAACGACTGTCTCTGACTCATTGAACCTGCTGAAGCCCCACTACAGTCTAGCCGCAAGATTGCAGCATAGGCTATTGGCAGCCCTGCCAGACCTGATGAAAGCACTGTCACTATCCCCCCTCTGATCTGCTGTTGAGTCTATTAGGCATCCAGTCACATGAGTGATGGCCAGGAAGAGCTGCCTAGCTGGCTGAATGTATGAATGAAGAAAAAATGAATGAATGAATGAATGAATGAATGAATGAATGAATGAATGAATGAATGAATGAATGAATGACTGAATGAATAATTAAATGTGTGAATAAAAGTTAGAATACATTAGCAAATTAGTAATTTAATGAGTGAATGAATGAATGAATGAATGAATGAATGAATGAATGAATGAATGAATGAATGCACTTCTACAGGAAATGGGTATAGTCATCTTTACAGTTTTTCTCCATTGGTTTAGGTCATTTCTTGAAACTGAGATGACATTCCTATAACTATAAGGTCACTTGTCCAAACAGTCTTACAATTCTGCGCAACACTTCAGGTAACCAGCAAAATGTCATATGTCTCCCAAAACTGTTCATTCATGCTTCAAAATTAAATCGTTTTCCCATATAAATAGTCAGTACCATAAAAATGGCAAAGATCCTTCTCAATTGCTTCGGCCCCTTTTTTGTTCATTTAGTGCTTCTGTCAAAATAACGTGAATGGTTCAGCACAACTACATAGATCACCTGCAAATGCTCATATCTCTTCCAAAACAGTTTACCCATGTGTCAGAACTAAAGTCCCTTCTCACATAAATAGTCAGTGCCCCCAAAATGCATTGTTCCTTCGGTATTGTGTAAGCACTGCAAGTCAAAATGCTTAGACGTTTTGTCATTATGGCAGAGGTCTAGCTAAAGGAATACAATTATGTCTAAAACTGGGAAATGAGACCAGCCTCCAAAGTTTGACACCACACACACTGCACTCATTCTGCTGAGGAAATTGTAACTTGTAATTTAATTTTTTATTCACACATACAAGGAAATTTCACACATTAGAGAACCTAAAAGGTAAATGAATATAGTATTCTGTGTATACAAAATATAAACACCCACCAAAAAATAACAAATAAAGTTTCAAAAATGTCACTACCCACTGTAGTGGAGAAAAACTCCTCAATTGAATTGAGGAACGAAGAATATGGTGATAGTAACACATTACGCATCCTTTACAGTAATGAGTGGTGAACCATGCCCTGATGAGTGGGCCACGGTGGAAGTTCACATTATCCCACACAATGACAAACTATAGTAGGTGGGGCCCTTTGAGACCCCTCTCATTTTCTAGGACTAAATCCATATACAGTTTTTACCAATCATTTTCACGCGGGTCTCAATACCATGTCTACTTTTTCAAAACTCTTACAGTAACACAATGTGCTTCACCAACATGCATCTGAGCACATCAGTTACGTAACATTTGCTGCCAAAAGCACTACAGCTGCCAAAACTCTTCACATTTCACCCAAAATTACTACTGCTGCCGTAACTATAACACATGCTGTCATCGGCAAGATTACAGTGGCAGTCAATGTCCAATATGCTAAATAACGCAAACAACTTGTAACAAATCACATAAACTCTAACTTTTGTCCTACAGTTTGTCACATTTTACTGATATGTAATGTAAATACACACTTTGAACCAACTTGTTACCTTCACCCTGTGCTTACATATATTACATTGTGCTCCACAGCAGAAAAGTTCAGATCGCATTTCTGGCATCACTTAGAGTTCCTAAAAGTACAGTATGTTACAGTTTTTACCAATCATTTTCACGCGTGTTTCGATACCATGTCTACTTTTTCAAAACTCCTAACACTTTTGCATAAACTATAGACTATGGGAGCCAAACACTGTTCTCTTTCACGTTGCTTTGACACAATTGCATTCAGTCACCACTTCAACCAAAATTCATTAGTGCTTCTCTCAGTTGATGTTCACAACCAACAAAATTATGTGCAACTACAACTAATTTTTGCAGACATTTGGATACTCTTATCAAAACGGTTAACTTTAGGGTCAAACCTAAATCAAAACAATGATACCAAACACAACATTTTGCATTTTGTCACACAACTGAAATAATGTAGATGAGACAATCATCTTTTAGCCAAATAATTACGTATTACAGTAATAATTATCACTTTTATATTTACTTATCCGTTTCTTTATGGTATTTTGAATTGTTACAGTATAGCTTGTTACCAGGTATACAAAGAGATTACATTTGCATATTTGTGGGCAACAAATTACCATGTAAAAAGTTGATATTGCTGTGTGTTCTATTACCACTATGTATTGTTATTGGTTATTGGTAAAATCTGTAAAGGCGATCCAGAAAAAAGCTTCTGGGTGTTGTACAGGCCCAAGCTTGCAATGTGCACGTGTAGAGCGTGGCACATTAGACTGCACTCGGCGCCCTGCTTCTGCCATTGTGAGGCAATGGTTCATAACGTGGTGGGTAATGGTGGCCCGAATTTCATCTGGCCTCTTTCCCCTATTCCACCACCACGCACCCTCACTCCTCCTTTTCGCCCTTCTCTACCACCGATTCAAAATCATACACACCTGTCAGGTAACTCAACAAACTGTTGGATCTGCGATCCCCTTCGTTAGTCAAGACCTGATTTCACCTGTCACCTATTCACCTGACTGTCATGAATTTATGACATGTTCCAAAAAATGTATACTGTATTGTATTATATCCTTAACTAATTTTGACAATTGAGCAAACTATTTTGCATATGGTGACTTATACAATGAAATTGTGCTGACATGTTTTGAAGAGAACAACCATTACACTGAGAACCAACTAATTTGGATTGATTGGTAAGATCTATTTATTTGGAAAATGTGCTAAATGTGGGCGGATTGTGTTAACTGTAGGTTACTTGTACATAACCATTTGCAAAGATGCACTAGACATTGGAGACATGTACAAAGCATTTGAAATTTGATGAAAGCAATGAGAAATGCCATTCTGTTGTGAAAAATTGCAAGTTGGTTTGGGGATTTGTCCATGTTATTTTGAGAATGTCATCTCAGTTTCAAGAAATGAGCCAAACCAATGGAGAAAAACTGTAACATTTCTCCCTCAAGTGATTATCAGCTGAATGCCAGGAAGATGTAAAGGGGGCCATGATTTTACGATTTTATTTGCAAAGCACTACTGTTATAAACCAGCTGAAATGTGAATTTTGGTTTTACTCCATACTGTATGTAAGCATTTGAAGCATTTGTGTGTTGGGTGAAAATTCACTTTACAAAATGTAAACCTTTACCAGCCAGTGACAAATGAATGGCAAAATTCACCAGTCACTTCACAGTAAATTATCATTCTGTGTCCAAAATCTACCAACCAATTTTATATTTCATACCAGCAATTGGCTGGTGGCTAGTGCCAATTTGTGTGTGCGTGTGTGTGTGTGTGTGTGTGTGTGTGTGTGTGTGTGCGTGTGTGTGTGTGTGTGTGTGTGTGTGTGTGAGCGTGTGTGTGTGTGTGTGTGTGTGTGTGTGTGTGTGTGTGTGTGTGTGTGTGTGTGTGTGTGTGTGTGTCTCTGTGTGTGTCTGTCTGACTGTTTGTCTGTCTGCATATATGCCCCTGGGAGCTGACTGTCATAGATGCAAGGAGCTAAGCAGGAGAGGTGTCCACATTCAGCACATCCTCATGTGAAATATAGCCAGATAGAACTGTCACTCCTCCATCCAAGAACAATGTGAGACGAGGTGCCAACTCCTCTTAAGCAAACCAAAAAGGATAGTGGAAGACAGAGAGAAAGGGAGACAGAGAGAGTGAAGACAGATGGAGAAAAGAGAAAGTTAGAGGGAGAGAGAGAGTGAGAGAAGGAGAAGGAGGGTCAGAAAAAGAGAAGTTGGCACACTGCAAACTTTCCAGATCTCTCCAGAACAGTCGCCTTCACAGCTTTTTTCAGAAGTAAGCAGTTTTTGGGAAACTTTCTCATTCTCCTCCATTAATTTCAGTCCAGTGTTATTTGACACCATCTGTCATAAAGCCTGCACTGGTCTATGATGAAAAGTCACAGGCACACTTGTCATGGTAGCTTATTGGTGCATAAGTTACACCAGCTTGTGAGAAATGACACTGTATATATCAATATTTGAAATCTGGCAAAAAACCCAAATAATGATAATAATATATAGCCCATATATATATTGGGTATGGCATGCTGTTTAGGAAATTAAAGAATATATTGAATGGATGTCTAAATATATGGAATGAATGTTTGAATATATTGAATGAACGCTTGAATATATGGAATGAAACTTGAATATATGGAATGAAAGTTTGAATATATGGAATGAAACCTGAATATATTGAATGAAACTTGAATATATGGAATGAATGTTTGAATATATGGAATGAAACCTGAATATATTGAATGAAACTTGAATATATGGAATGAAACTTGAATATATGGAATGAATGTTTGAATATATGGAATGAAACCTGAATATATTGAATGAAACTTGAATATATGGAATGAAACTTGAATATATGGAATGAATGTTTGAATATATTGAATGAACGCTTGAATATATTGAATGAAACTTGAATATATGGAATGAATGTTTGAATATATGGAATGAAATGTGAATATATTGAATTAATGTTTGAATATATGGAATGAAACTTGAATATATGGAATGAATGCTTGAATATATTGAATGAAACTTGAAAACTGACGTCATGCCGGCACTAGCGCCATCTTTTGTTTCGATGTCAGTTGGTACGGTGCAGCTAGAGGAGGTTTGTCATTATGAGCGACACTGCCAAAAATTTAGTTGCAGCAATATTAGGCAATGAAGAAGCAATTAACACCTGGCAAATGCCTGCCATTTTACTAGCCAAAATACCAACGTTAATTATTACCGCCATAGTCATTCGTCATTGTGTAAGCACTGCAAGTCAAAATACTTAGACGTTTTGTCATTATGGCAGAGGTCTAGCTAAAGGAATACAATTATGTAAAACTCTCCACCTCCAAGCAGAGAAAAACTCCTCAATTGAATTGAGGAACAAAGAATATGGCGATAGTAACACATTATGCATCCTTTAATGAGTGGTGAACCATGCCCTGGTGAGTGGGCCAAGGTGGAAGTTCACATTGTTCCACACAATGACAAACTGAGGTAGGTGGGGCTCTTTGAGACCCTTCTCATTTTCTAGGACTAAATCCATATACAGTTTTTACCAATCATTTTCACCTGTGTCTCAATATCCAATACGTTTTCAAAACTCTTAACACAATGTGCTTTACCAACATGCATCTGAGCACATCAGTTAACATTTGCTGCCAAAAGCACTACAGCTACCAAAACTCTTCACATTTCACCCAAAATTACTTCTGCTGCCGTAACTATAACACATGCTGTCATCGGCAACACTACAGTGGCAGTCAATGTCCAATACGCTAAAAAACGCAAACATTTTGTAACAAATCACATAAACTCTAACTTTTGTCCTACAGTTTGTCACATTTTACTGATATGTAATGTAAATACACACTTTGAACCGTGTGTTACCTTCACCCTGTGCCTACATATATTACATTGTGTTCCACAGCAGAAAAGTTCAGATCGCATTACTGGCATCACTTAGAGTTCCTAAAAGTACAGTATATTATACTACAAAAGGAAATCCATGTATCCATGTAAAAAATCTGCTGCATTTTGGATAGGCCATGACTTACAGTACATACTGGTAATGGAACACACAGCAATAGCAACGTTATATCGTTATATTCGTTATATATATAAGATTTCGCTATATATATCAGATTTCGTTATATATATAAGATTTCGCTATATATATCAGATTTCGTTATATATATCAGATTTCGCTATATATAAGATTTCGCTATATATATCAGATTTCGTTATATATATCAGATTTCGCTATATGTATAAGATTTCGCTATATATATAACATTTCGCTATATATATAACATTTTCCTATATATATAACATTTCTCTATATATATCAGATTTCGTTATATATATAAGATTTTGCTATATATGTAAGATTTTCCTATATATATAAGATTTTCCTATATATATAAGATTTTCCTATATATATAAGATTTCGCTATATATATAACTTTTCGCTATATATAACAGATTTTGCTATATATATAACATTTTCCTATATATATAAGATTTCGCTATATATATCAGATTTCGTTATATATATAAGATTTCGCTATATATATCAGATTTCGTTATACATATCAGATTTTCCTATATATATAACATTTCGCTATATATATCAGATTTCGCTATATATATCAGATTTGTTATATATATAAGATTTCGCTATATATATATCAGATTTCGTTATATTTATCAGATTTCGCTATATATATATCAGATTTCGTTATATATATCAGATTTCGCTATATATATATTTCGCTATATACATAAGATTTTCCTATATATATAAGATTTCGCTATATATATAAGATTTTCCTATATATATAAGATTTCGCTATATATATCAGATTTCGTTATATATATAACATTTCGCTATATATATAACATTTTCCTATATATATAACATTTCTCTATATATATCAGATTTCATTATATATATAAGATTTTGCTATATATATAAGATTTTCCTATATATATAACATTTTCCTATATATATAAGATTTTCCTATATATATAAGATTTCGCTATATATATAACATTTCGCTATATATATCAGATTTCGCTATATATATATAACATTTCGCTATATATATCAGATTTCGCTATATATATCAGATTTCGTTATATATATCAGATTTCGCTATATATATATAAGATTTTGCTATATGTGTCAGATCTTGCTATATATATCAGATTTCGTTATATATATCAGATTTCGCTATATATATAAGATATTGTTATATATATAAGATTTCGCTATATATATAACATTTTCCTATATATATAAGATTTCGCTATATATATAACATTTTGCTATATATATATCAGATTTTGCTCTATATATAAGATTTAGCTATATATATGTCAGATTTTGCTCTATTTATAACATTTAGCTATATATATAGGATTTCGCTATATATATAACATTTTCCTATATATATAACTTTTCGCTAAATATAACAGATTTTCCTATATATATAACATTTCGCTATATATAACAGATTTTGCTATATATATAACATTTTCCTATATATATAAGATTTCGCTATATATATCAGATTTCGTTATATATATAAGATTTAGCTATATATATCAGATTTTGCTCTATTTATAAGATTTAGCTATATATATAAGATTTCGCTATATATATAACATTTTCCTATATATATAACTTTTTCGCTAAATATAACAGATTTTCCTATATATATCAGATTTCGTTATATATATCAGATTTTCCTATATATATAACATTTCGCTATATATATCAGATTTCGCTATATATATCAGATTTGTTATATATATAAGATTTCGCTATATATATATCAGATTTTGTTATATATATCAGATTTCGCTATATATATATTTCGCTATATACATAAGATTTTCCTATATATATAAGATTTCGCTATATATATAAGATTTTCCTATATATATAAGATTTCGCTATATATATCAGATTTCGTTATATATATAACATTTCGCTATATATATAACATTTTCCTATATATATAACATTTCTCTATATATATCAGATTTCGTTATATATATAAAATTTTGCTATATATATAAGATTTTCCTATATATATAACATTTTCCTATATATATAAGATTTTCCTATATATATAAGATTTCGCTATATATATAACATTTCGCTATATATATCAGATTTCGCTATATATATATAACATTTCGCTATATATATCAGATTTCGCTATATATATCAGATTTCGTTATATATATCAGATTTCGCTATATATATAAGATTTTGCTATATGTATCAGATTTTGCTATATATATCAGATTTCATTATATATATCAGATTTCGCTATATATATAAGATTTCGTTATATATATAAGATTTCGCTATATATATAACATTTTCCTATATATATAAGATTTCGCTATATATATAACATTTTGCTATATATATATCAGATTTCGCTCTATATATAAGATTTAGCTATATATATAAGATTTCGCTATATATATAACATTTTCCTATATATATAACTTTTCGCTAAATATAACAGATTTTCCTATATATATAACATTTCGCTATATATAACAGATTTTGCTATATATATAACATTTTCCTATATATATAAGATTTCGCTATATATATCAGATTTCGTTATATATATAAGATTTCGCTATATATATCAGATTTCGTTATATATATCAGATTTTCCTATATATATAACATTTCGCTATATATATCAGATTTCGTTATATATATCAGATTTCGTCTATATATTTCGCTATATACATAAGATTTTCCTATATATATAAGATTTCGCTATATATATAAGATTTTCCTATATATATAAGATTTCACTATATATATCAGATTTCGTTATATAAATCAAATTTCGCTATATATATAACATTTTCCTATATATATAAGATTTTCCTATATATATAAGATTTCGCTATATATATAACATTTCGCTATATATATCAGATTTCGCTATATATATATAACATTTCGCTATATATATCAGATTTCGCTATATATATCAGATTTCGTTATATATATCAGATTTCGCTATATATATAAGATTTTGCTATATGTATCAGATTTTGCTATATATATCAGATTTCGTTATATATATCAGATTTCGCTATATATATAAGATTTCGTTATATATATAAGATTTCGCTATATATATAACATTTTCCTATATATATAAGATTTCGCTATATATATAACATTTTGCTATATATATATCAGATTTCGCTCTATATATAAGATTTAGCTATATATATAAGATTTCGCTATATATATAACATTTTCCTATATATATAACTTTTCGCTAAATATAACAGATTTTCCTATATATATAACATTTCGCTATATATAACAGATTTTGCTATATATATAACATTTTCCTATATATATAAGATTTCGCTATATATATCAGATTTCGTTATATATATAAGATTTCGCTATATATATCAGATTTCGTTATATATATCAGATTTCGTCTATATATTTCGCTATATACATAAGATTTTCCTATATATATAAGATTTCGCTATATATATAAGATTTTCCTATATATATAAGATTTCACTATATATATCAGATTTCGTTATATATATCAAATTTTGCTATATATATAACATTTTCCTATATATATAAGATTTCGCTATATATATAAGATTTTCCTATATGTATAAGGTTTCGCTATATATTTCAGATTTCGTTATATATATAAGATTTCGCTATATATAAGATTTCGCTATATATATCAGATTTCGTTACATAAATAAGATTTCGCTATATATATCAAATTTCGTTATATATATCAGATTTCGCTATATATATAAGATTTCGCTATATATATCAGATTTTCCTATATATATAACATTTCGCTATATATAACAGATTTTGCTATATATATAAAATTTTTCTATATTATCGCTATAAATGGCAAAGATCTTTCTCAATTGCTTCGGCCCCTTTTTTGTTCATTTAGTTCTTCTGTCAAAATAACATGGATGGTTCAGCACAACTACATGGATCACCTGCAATTGCTCATATCTCTTCCAAAACAGTTTACCCATGTGTCAAAACTAAATTCCCTTCTCGCATAAATAGTCAGTGCCCCCAAAATGCATTGTTCCTTCGGCATTGTGTAAGCACTGCAAGTCAAAATGCTTAGACGTTTTGTCGTTATGGCAGAGGTCTAGCTAAAGGAATACAATTATGTATAAAACTGGTAAATGAGACCAGCCTCCAAAGTGCACACACTGCACTGATTCTTCTGAGGAAATTGTAACTTGTAATTGAAATTTTTATTCACACATACACGTACATTTCACACATTAGAGAACCTGAAAGGAAAATGAATATAGCGTTCTGTGTATACAAAATATAAACACCCACCAAAAAATAAGCAATAAAGTTTCAAAAATGTCACTAGCCACTGTTGCTGTCGCCCCCCACCCTCTCCTGGTCACCATCCTCATCCTCCTGGCCATCCATCCGCTGCTCTCTGTTGGGTCACAGATTTTCATCCACGTTGCATCTGATGTTTTCCCTTGCGATGCAGCATGGGAAGAAGCGGCGTGAATGTCTGAGCCATCCGCTACACTGATCACCAGTGATGTCCTCACAGCCAGCATCCATTGCATTGAGCAGGTCTGATCTTGAGTGTGGTGTTCGTAAACTCTCCACCTCCAAGCAGAGAAAAACTCTTCAATTGAATTGTGGAATGAAGAATATGGTGATAGTAACACATTACGCATCCTTTAATGAGTGGTGAACCATGCCCTGATGACTGGGCCACGGTGGAAGTTCACATTGTCCCACACGATGACAAACTGTAGTAGGTGGGGCCCTTTGAGACCCCTCTCATTTCCTAGGACTAAATCCATATACAGTTTTTACCAATCATTTTCACCCGTGTCTCAATACCATGTCTACTTTTTCAAAACTCTTAACACAATGTGCTGCACCAACATGCATCTGAGCACATCAGTTACAGTTTTTCTCAGTCGCTTTGGTGCTTTTCTCAGATCAGAATGAAAATTCTCATAACTATTAGTTCAACCTCCACAACATTTAGTCATTTGTGCACATCATAGTAGCAATTTCTCCTTCCTCTGAACAAATTGCAAATGCTTTTGGACATGTATCAGTTATACAATACAATGTTGTTTTATAATATTATCATTTGCTTATGTCATGTCAGTTAAAATTAACTATACTTATGGATGTTGAATAGTCGTTCCCATTACAGTTTTTCTCCATTGGTTTAGGTCATTTCTTGAAACTGAAATGACATTCCTATAACTATAAGGTCATTTGTCAAAACAGTCTTACAATTCTGCGCAACACTTCAGATAACCAGCAAAATGTCATATGTCTCCCAAAACTGTTCATTCATGCTTCAAAATTAAATCGTTTTTCCATATAAATAGTCAGTACCATAAAAATGGCAAAGATCCTTCTCAATTGCTTCGGCCCCTTTTTTGTTCATTTAGTGCTTCTGTCAAAATAATGGAATGTGAATGGTTCAGCACAACTACATAGATCACCTGCAAATGCTCATATCTCTTCCAAAACAGTTTACCCATGTGTAAGAACTAAAGTCCCTTCTCATAAATAGTCAGTGTCCCCAAAATGCATTGTTCCTTCGGCATTGTGTTGTCGAACACAAAGACAAACTATAGCAGGTGGGGCCATTTGAGACCCCTCTCATTTTCTAGGACTAAATCCATATACAGTTTTTACCAATCATTTTCACGCGGGTCTCAATACCATGTCTACTTTTTCAAAACTCTTAACACAATGTGCTTTACCAACATGCATCTGAGCACATCAGTTACGTAACATTTGCTGCCAAAAGCACTACAGCTGCCAAAACTCTTCACATTTCACCCAAAATTACTACTGCTGCCGTAACTATAACACATGCTGTCATCGGCAAGATTACAGTGGCAGTCAATGTCCAATACGCAAAAAAACGCAAACAACTTGTAACAAATCACAAAAACTCTAACTTTTGTCCTACAGTTTGTCATATTTTACTGATATGTAATGTAAATACACACCTTGAACCAACTTGCTACCTTCACCCTGTGCTTACATATATTACATTGTGCTCCACAGCAGAAAAGTTCAGATCGCATTACTGGCATCACGTAGAGTTCCTAAAAGTACAGTATGTTACAGTTTTTACCAATCATTTTCACACGTGTTTCGATACCATGTCTACTTTTTCAAAACTCCTAACACTTTTGCATAAACTATAGACTATGGGAGCCAAACACTGTTCTCTTTCACGTTGCTTTGACACAATTGCATTCAGTCACCACTTCAACCAAAATTCATTAGTGCTTCTCTCAGTTGATGTTCACAACCAACAAAATTATGTGCAACTACAACTAATTTTTGCAGACATTTGGATACTCTTATCAAAACGGTTAACTTTAGGGTCAAACCTAAATCAAATCGAAAACAATGTTACCAAACACAACATTTTGCATTTTGTCACACAGCTGAAATAATGTAGATGAGACAATCATCTTTTAGCCAAATAATTATTACAGTAATAATTATCACTTTTATATTTACTTATCCGTTTCTTTATGGTATTTTGAATTGTTACAGTATAGCTTGTTACCAGGTATACCAAGAGATTACATTTGCATATTTGTGGGCAACAAATTACCATGTAAAAAGTTGATATTGCTGTGTGTTCTATTACCACTATGTATTGTTATTGGTTATTGGTTATTGGTAAAATCTGTAAAGGCGATCCAGAAAAAAGCTTCTGGGTGTTGTACAGGCCCAAGCTTGCAATGTGCGTGTGTAGAGCGTGGCACATTAGGCTGCACTCGGCGCCCTGCTTCTGCCATTATGAGGCGATGGTTCATAACGTGGTGGGTAATGGTGGCCCGAATTTCATCTGGCCTCTTTCCCCTATTCCACCACCACGCACATTCACTCCCCTTTTTGCCCTCCTACCACCGATTCAAAATCATACACAACACCTGTCAGGTAACTTAACAAACTGTTGGATCTCCTTCGTTAGTCAAGACCTGATTTCACCTGTCACCTATTCACCTGACTGTCATGAATTTATGACATGTTCCAAAAAATGTATACTGTATTGTATTATATCCTTAACTAATTTTGACAATTGAGCAAACTATTTTGCATATGGTGACTTATACAATGAAATTGTGCTGACATGTTTTGAAGAGAACAACCATTACACTGAGAACCAACTAATTTGGATTGATTGGTAAGATCTATTTATTTGGAAAATGTGCTAAATGTGGGCCGATTGTGTTAACTGTAGGCTACTTGTACATAACCATTTGCAAAGATGCACTAGACATTGGAGACATGTACAAAACATTTGAAATTTGATGAAAGCAATGAGAAATGCCATTCTGTTGTGAAAAATTGCAAGTTGGTTTGGGGATTTGTCCATGTTATTTTGAGAATGTCATCTCAGTTTCAAGAAATGAGCCAAACCAATGGAGAAAAACTGTAAAACTAATAGTCTTCATTTCATTGCTTAAGTCATTACATACAAAATTGTTGAACTAGTTATCTTTCAACCAAATGTAATACCTTTCTTCATCAGTGTTTACTGAAAATGTCTTCTACATTGAACAATTGCTCTCAGGTGAACTTCAGCTGTCTTGGTCATCAGATGGTCACAGAACATCTGCTGACTTTTCTAGACACTCTTTACAGGGATATAGTCCCTGAGAATGAAAGCGGTGGGGGACAACTCAACAGGTATGTTGTTGTGTGGGATAATGTCTGTTTTTACCACTCACATCTGGTCAGACAGTGGTTTGCAGCACATGGCAGGATGCTGGTTGAATATCTACCTACCTACTCCCCATTCCTTAATCCGATAGAGGAGATTTTCTCTGCCTGGAGGTGAAAGGTTTATGACCGGCGTCCACATGCGCAAATGGCCTTGCTAGCAGCCATGGATGCAGCATGTGATGACATCACAGCAGAATCATGCAGAGAGTGGATTCGCCACTCCAGGAGATATTTTTCTCGCTGCATTGCAAGGGATGATATCCATTGTGATGTAGATCAAAATATGTGGCCAGACAGACAGGAACGTCTGGATGTGCCACAATGATTTACCTATGTTCAGTTACAATATGTACTGTTATATTGTTACCTGGTACCCCAGAGGGGACTGACCAGGTATTGCAATGATGTGTGTGTCTGTGTGTCTGTATGTCTGTCCGCATGCAATGACCCTGAGGAGGATGGGGGACCAGGTTGCCATCTCTGATTGCGCTTGTTCACATTTGTGCACAGCTCTACCAAAAGGGTGTTACTTATGTTTGTTCTAAATAAGTGACTGTAGTGTATTTTTCTTTTGCACAATGCTGTAGAATTGCAAAGAGCATATACAGTAAAAATGTGAAACATATGTACTCATGTGTCTTGTACTCGGTCAGTGCTGAAGTTTCATTCAATATATTCAAGCATTCATTCCATATATTCAAGTTTCATTCAATATATTCAAACATTCATTCAATATATTCAGGTTTCATTCAATATATTCAAATATTCATTCCATATATTATAGTTTCATTCAATATATTCAGGTTTCATTCCATATATTCAAGTTTCATTCCATATATTCAAGCGTTCATTCAATATATTCAAGTTTCATTCAATATATTCAGGTTTCATTCCATATATTCAAGTTTCATTCCATATATTCAAGCATTCATTCAATATATTCAAACATTCATTCCATATATTCAAGTTTCATTCAATATATTCTTTAATGTCCTAAATGGCATGCTATAATGTATATATATATATACACCCAAAACCACCACACCCATGTAGTTGCAACCTGTAATAAAGCTGGAATAACCATGTCATAATATGCAGGGTGGTCCAAAAATACAGGACACATTTTAAATGCTTATTTCTTGGATTATGAAACTGATGCAGAGTACTAAATATATTTGTTGTAAAGCTGACATTCAGGAGTTTTTGATGCATAAGTTAATTTTTCTGGACACCACTTTAGAAGTGAATTAGAGACATCTTTTATGTGAGACTAGTTTTGGAATACTTGTCTTTGTAAAACACTTGCTTGTTTTTACAAAAACACAATCAAGAACATTTCAAACTATATCCCTGAATTAAAAATTATGAAGAGGTCATTAAACATTGTCAATTGTTTGTCAAAACATTTCAAGGTTAAAGTTGAAAAAGTAAAAATATAGGAAATTCGGAATTCGTGAAGCGGGCTAATCTAAACACAGCGCACTGTTTTGTTCAGGAACCCCCTCTTCACATTACACTTACCTGACACTCTTATCCAGAGCAACTTACAGATATTTACAGGGTTTCAATTTCAGTCCCTGGAGCAGTGTGGGGTTGGATGCCTTGCTCAAGGGCATCTCAACCATTGGTAGGGTAGGATTTGAACCAGCAACCTTCCAATTGCAAGACCAACTCCCTAACCACTAGGCCCCAGCTGCAGATGCCCTTTCAAGATTCCCTGATAAAGGTGCAGACTTTAAAACTAAAGGAATGGAGTTGAGATTTTCGATCAAGATTCACCTATATCTCTGAATTAGTCAGGGAGTAATCAAGGCCTAAATAGTCGTTAAGTCAACGGGGGATGTGGCTCCTAGACCCGCCCTAAATTAATATTAGCATTATAGCATTAGGAAACTGTATGTGAGACAACGCTTTGTTATAATTTGGCTACAATGGGGCTTACTGCTAATAGGTTCCAATCAATGTCTGTAGGGTTAATCAGGACGTTTAAGGTGACAAATCCTGAGACGCAGGAAGGAGATGGTAAGAGGGTGAAGACTGGAGTTAATTATATTTTTAAATCCTATTTGAGGCAGGGAGACAGTTGTCCTTTACACTTAGGAACAAGAAGTCACACCTAGTGATCTCAGCAGGGAGCTAGACTGTCATTTGGAGTCACTAATGAAAGACACATAGATAGACCTACAATCATGGCTAACAGATACAAAATATATTTGTCATTTTACCCAAATTCCATCAGCCCATAGAGGCAAAATCTGAGATGGTGCCCATGGAAGCACTGGTTAAACTGGCATGAAATGATCCTCCCATATTTTTGGACATGCATTGTTACAAGCAGTAACTGTGGTGGTATCACCATAACCGAAACGTGTTACAGTTTTTCTCAATTGCTTAAACACATTTTCTGAAAACATGCCTCATACTCTCAGAACTCTACACACAAGTCAAAAAAACACACACACAATGGGCAAACCCCTCACTTCTCTTGCAAAATGAAACTTTGCATTCAAAACAGCATTATTTCTTCTCAAAATGCTATTTTGTTGTCAAATGACAAACACAAACCATCATATGAATAGACATTTATAACAACCAGTTGAACACTGATGTGCTAAATGTAAAACACTATGATACATGGAAAACACTTCTTCTCCATTCATGATAATGATTTAGGCCTTTTTTTGTTCAGTGTTACACTTGCTACAGACAGTACATACATAAGTGTGCTATATTTTAGAATATTGTTTTTATACTCAGAACGCACATAAACATTGTTACAAATATATTTTACGTATTTCCCCCACAAAAACAGTGTATACACTGTGCATCCCAATCAACACAAAGCTGCACCTACAGAGCACCTACATGCAACACAACATTAGAATTTACTGTAGCCTATACAGTTACAAAAAAGATTACGCTGCATCCTTTCTTCTGTTTTTGTGTGGCCACAGCACCTCATCCACATCACATGCAATGTTTTTCCTGGCCTAGCAGCGAATCCATCCATGAAAAGCATCAATTGCTATATTTCCACATGCGTCTTCCATAGCTTAGAGAAAGGGTATACGCATTTGTGGATTTTGGTCATACACTTTCATCTCCAGTCAAAAAAAATCCTCAATTGTGTTGAGGATTGTAGAATATGGAGAAAGATACGTAAACAACTAAACAACTACTGTAAAATAATTTCGTTGACCAAATGGTCAACCAAAATGACTCTGATCTCATCAGAGATTACTGTCCTTTTTCGTCCTCGTCGGTGTCCTCCCCGTCCTCCTCCTCTTACTCTCACTCCTCTAGCTGTGGCTCTGCCTCTTCCAAAACTCTGATAGCTAATTGTAAACCTGTGTGACAGGTGTTTGCCGATGTGATGAGTCAGTGTACATAATAGGGCAATTGACATTAGAATTTTGAATCACTGTGTGTTCCTTGTGAAAACAAGAGATTTCTGTCATGAAAATTGTGCCAAACGCAGAGAATTGTCTATAGTGTTTTGAAAAAAGTGTGTTTTAGAACTGCAATTTGAGTGTAAAGCAGGAATTGTGTTTATAGTTTAGCAGAATTGGTTCATGGGGTTGGTGCATGAGTTACATGTTGTGGTCATTGTGTCTAAAGTACAAGGAATTGTGTTTAAACAATTGAGAAAAACTGTAAATATAGAGTATTCTGAAATATGTAATAGCGTCGTCAATGCTATTGAGAATGAACTGGAAGGATGACTAGTGATTAGGACAGAACATCTATGATTTGATTGCAACATGGTGATGCTAGTCTTGTGACACAGTTTACTGGAAGTCTCACCAAGGATACTTTCTCTTAGGTCCTAGCCATACTGTGCATGCATCTTATCCACCTCTCAGGATCTTCCTGCAGCATAACACTGGGGCTATTTGTGTCTCATCACATCGTTTCAGTCAACCTGCTCTCAAGTACTGTGTACTGTGTCAGAATACATTAATTAGAGCAGTGGAGAGGCTCCACTGTGAGCTAAGTAACGACACACTGAATTGTAAATCAACCTTTCCTTCTCCTTCATAAAGGAAGCGCTTTCTTCAAGATCAAGGCCCATCGTTTATGAAAAGTCATCACAGAAGAAAAGGTATTTGTTTGCGAGAGCTGAGAGTGAGTTCGTTAAAGTGGCCCTTAAGATTCTCATTAGATCGTTGCCTCCCCCTACTCAGGAGCGCGTGGCCCCTGGATGAGCGTCATTAAGGGGGAAAATGGAACAGAGCCAGGGAGACTTGTTAGCTCGCATTGTAAACTGGCGCCGCTCTTCCTTTCATTTGCACCCACCTTGACACAACCGTGGGCGATTAATTAACAAAGGAGGAAGTGCTCAGGTAGCAACCGATCGCACTTAGACCACTCCTGCCTCCACTCTCATTAAAAGCCTCCTGAGATGCAGGGTATGGGGTGGAACTGTGGCAGCTATGATAATGACAGTGGTTGCCACACTTCTTGTGTGTGCGTTTGAGAAAGAGGCTTTTGTCAAACCACAGACTTTTAACAAACCGCAGAACTTCAGGCCACATGTTCACCCTACCTACCCTAATTAATAAATATGTCTATTAAAATATAGTAACAAAAATATTTGCCTGCTTTATAGATTTTCAGAAAACCTTTGATTCTTCTGCTTTGACCTTTGACCTTTGGCATGATGGACTATTCTGTAAACTTATTGCAACTGGCATATGGAGGAAAGCATACAGATCAATAAAAAATATTCTAACAAATGTGCAATTCAAATTGGAAAGAAATAAATTAAATTCTTTACTCAAAAATTTGGCATAAGACAGGGCTACCCACCCTCTCCAATATTTATATTAATGAATTGGATAAAAAATGAGAGCAGCCAACAGCACCTGGACTCTCATTACATGACTCTGAAATCAAATTCTTCCTTTTTCCAGGTGATTTGGTTTTGCAGTTTACCACAGAAGTCAGTCTACAGCATATAAATGTCCTGCATAATTTCTGTCAGACCTTGGCCCTGGCTATTCAAGGAGAAATTCGATGTAAAATGAAAATTGGCATGTTAAAATGTCATACCGAGTTGGTATGTTTGCTGAGGAGCAAAATTGAGTGAGCCTGTTGCATTTAGAACTTAACTATTTTTTACCGTTTGGCCTAGAAGGCTAACAATGGAAGTGCTAGGCACCCTTATTGGAAGCATGAAGATTACACTATTTTTAAACCATTAAAAACAGCTCGAAGAAACTCCACACTCCATCGGTACTATAACAAAAGGCCCTGGCATTCAAAACGAGGCACTGAAAACTTTATAAGTGTACAACACGTTTATTAAAGGAGTACTTCCACGAGAAACCATTTAGTACTTGCTCTTTTGAAATACGACAGGTCACCCCAAGTTGCATATGCATGCTGCACGTAAAAAAGTGCTTCTAACCCGATTGCCTCCATTAGTCAGTGAAAGAAAGTAGGCGGAAAAAAGAGTGAACAAGAAAAAGGCCAACATAGTGACGTAGGTTTGTAAATTAGAAAAAGCTATGCCACAGTTGTGATTACTGGGGAAGTTTTGTTGCAGCACACATTCACTTAGCGAAGTATAGGTAAGTATGTGTGTTTGTGTAGAACGTTTAGATCTTCTATTTGGTTCGCTATGACTGAATGGGCTTTGAATGATTGTAGCCTGTGACTAGCATAGCCAAGAACCTATCATTCTCCCTGCTCCATCTCCTCCACCAAACTAGAACAGCCTGAAACAGAAGCACTAAAGCATTTTTTTACCGAAACCGGGTCCCAGAGCATTAATACTACATAAAAATTAATGAAAACGTGATGGAAGTACACCTTTAAGAAAACAATTCTTATAGGCAGTACCTGGCAGTAGTTTCTCGTCGCCGTCATGAGGACAGTCCACACAAGTCAATTGACGAACATTAACCAGCGGGAAGAATAAGAGGAGAAGTAGTACAATCGACTTTTTTGGACTTCCCTCATGGCGGCGACGAGAAACAACTGCAAACTACTGCATGTAAGTGTGGGGTCCTCTTATGCAGAGTGGGTTTGAAAAATAGGACAAACATCCAGTGGAAACACTGCATGCAGGGCTTTGTAAGAACATCCTCAAGGTACAGAGGAATACACCCAACAATGCACGCAGGGCTGAATTAGGACAATATCTACTACTAATCAACATTGAAAAAAGAGCCACCAAATTCTGTAAACATCTAAAAACAAGAGACCCCGAATCATTTTGTTTCCAAGCCCTTAAAAGCCAAGAGATGAGTACAAAAAGCAAGCCTCATCATTCAGCTGGTCATAAGGACCACACAGCCTTAACTACCAGCCTGAGGATCTTCCCGCCATTGCTCAAACAATCCAGCCCAACCAAGTAATAAACACAGAAAAACAAAACTACTTATTATATTGGACTGAAACAACAACAACAACAACAACAAATATTAGTGCTACTTGCACTGCTATTTGCAGACTATCTGTCCACAGTTACTAATACCAGAAATGGTCGATGAACCATCTATAAAAAGGTTCTATAAGATCTTTGCTAATCCTAAACACAGAAAAACCCTGACCAGATACAGGCTAAGCAGCCATAGTCTGACTATAGAAAAGGGCAGACATAGACAGACCTAGACAGACATAGACAGAACACATAACCAATTATTTCTTACATTTGGAAATATACATCCTACATTTTTAAACCTAGAAGACAACAAGACACACACACACACACACACACAATGTAACATGCATTTTTGTCATGCCAATAAAACTATACTGAATTGTATTGAATTGAATTGAGAGAGAGAGACAGAGAAAGAGGCACAGACAGAGACAGAGACATACAGACAGAGGGAGACAGAGAGAAGAGAGACAGAGAGTTATTTGTGTTTGTGTGTGTGTGAGTGTGTGTGTGTGTGTGTGTGTGTGTGTGTGTGTGTTAGCATGAGAGAGAGAGTGAGAGAAAGACAGAGAATCTTTGTGTGTTTGTGTGTGTGTGTGTGTGTGTGTGTGTAAGAGAGAGAGAGGGAGAGAGAGAGAGAAAGAGAGAGAGAGAGAGAAACGTGTGTGCATGTGTGTGTGTGTGTGTGTTTCTCTTTGTGGGTGTTTTGTGTGTAAGTAAGTGAGTGATTGTGTGTCAGCCCAAAGGAAAAAAAATAGAGTGAGACACACATGGGTTCGAGAATGGTAGAGAGGGAGAGTGATAGAAAGGAGGGAGGGAAAGTGATAGAAAAAGAGATAGACAGAGAGGGTGGGAGACAGCAGAGGGAGAAGGAGAGAGAAAGAGTTAGAAAGAGAGAGAGTGAGCAGTAGAGAGAGAGAGAGAGACAGAGAGAGAGAGAGAGAGAGAGAGTGATGGGTTTTATGGGTGTTAGTATGAGACGAAGCCCAGAGGAGACAGAGGGTGCAGGCGTCGGCTTGTTGATAAAAATGGTGGATGAGGAGGAGGCTGATAATGAAATTGAGGGCGGGACGCTTAGCAGCATGTTGATAAATGGCACCAGCGTGTCTGCAGAAAAAAAAAGCCAATCGTCGCATGGAGAGGGCCTGAGAGAGCCCCCTAATAGAGACCGCTGGGGTGTAGACAGCCTTTGTAATAACAGGCTGTGCCAGCAGACTAACACAGAGAAATGAAGATGGAGTTAGGGTGGTTAGATGCAGTTACAGCTGGAGGAAGGAACAGGGGGGTCAGGGGAAGCTGTGTTGACAATACCTAAGAACTCCTTTTTGAGGTATGTCTGCAGGGGAAGTGCAACAATGGCTGGGTTCGAAACAGTGGCTGGGGTAACACTGGTTCCCCCTGATACATGCTTTAGTTTCAGGGATATGACAGATGCTCTGACAGTAATGTTGAAAATAAATTAAGCTGTGATATATATAGCAATAGATCCTGGAAAAATCACTCATAGCTGCTCATAGGCCCATGTAGTCATGAACTTCCTCGATACCTGCTTGTAGGTGCACTCCTCTCCTAAGAGGGTTATTGTTCCTGCTTTTGTTACCACGAGGACAAGCTGGTGAAGCAATGTAATGTATATATAGATGTCTTCGGTAAATCCATGTTAAGGAAGGAAGCAATAGATGGGTGTACTGCCACCAGTTCCATGTCCCTCACTGGAGGTCTGTGGTACTGTATGTGGACACAGTGGCCAAAGTGTTTACACACAATGGATCCCCAACCGCATGAATAGATGGAAGCGGATGCATTCATTCAGAATTCAGCGGGGTTACTAATGGTCCAGGCACCTTGTTGTTCTATCATGTTTTTAAGCACTCTGATGTGCAAATAGAGTTTATTTGCAGTCAGGCCAGGCGAAGAGACAAATAAGCACATAGGAGCTATTAGACTGCCTCCTGTCAGCAGATTGCCTTGAATTGGCCTTGATACAAATGCAATCACAGAAATGTTAAACCACTACAGCCGTTTAAACGGGCATAATAGAGATGCCTTTAAAAAGGCCATCGATCTGCACCCAAAGAGCCATTATTCATACACTTTCACAAGAAGGGGACTGCAATAAAATCTCAATCAAAAGTTATCGTCTGGAACATTCTTTCAGATGAATCACAGGAAATCATGAGCTGACTCATGGGGCTGTCAGCGAGACATAAAAGCAGTTGCAGATGAGATGGATGTTGCTTGCAAAATCACATCTATCTGTCTATCTATCTATCTATCTATCTATCTATCTATCTATCTATCTATCTATCTATCTATCTATCTATCTATCTATCTATCTATCTATCTATCTATCTATCTATCTATCTATCTATCTATCTGTCTGTCTGTCTGTCTGTCTGTCTGTCTGTCTGTCTGTCTGTCTGTCTGCCTGTCTGCCCGCCTGTCTGCCTGCCTGCTTGTCTGTCTGTCTGCCTGTCTGTCTACCTATGGGTCTGTCTGTGCCTTCCTCAGTTTGTCTGTCTGTCTATCTGTATCTGTCTGCATTTACATAGCTTTACCTAAAAATCTACCTACATGCCCATCTATCTTTCTTCCCGATTTGTGTTTGGTTCTTTGTCATTTATTGAATGGTTTGTTTGTGCATGTAATAAATAATAGTGTATTACAGTTTTTCTCAATTGGTTTGGTACATTTCTCACATCAGACTTGAAATTCTCAAAAGTTCTTGTTCAATTGTCACATCATCATGCCATTTGTGCAGATGAAAAAGCCAGTTTCTGATTGCATTAAACAAATTGCAAATGTTTTTGTCCATCCATGCAAATGATTGTGTACAATTCTCAGTTTTTTCGTACATTATCAATTGCTTTTGTCATGCTAATCAAAATGCTTTGTTATGGGAATCTATCAAATAGTCTCACTCCCCAAAACATTTAGGCTATAGTTCATCATATAAGTCTTAACATGCAAAATGATTTACCAAGCTATCATAACATGTCAAGCACATTTCTATACATTTCCATAAGACATTTGTAAATATGATCTAAATTGGTAAATTGCTTGAATATAGACTTTCTCTAATGAAGGGAATTCAACCAATGATCAACAGTTTTATGAATGAGCTCAAGGGAGCATCTCATGGACAATCTAATGTAAAGTATATAACCAGAACACAATACAAAGTTACAATGTTTGACAATGGAAGGACAAGAAATTGGACAACAGCGTGACGTGGATGAAAATTTGTGGCCTGACAGATGGGAACGTGAAGAAGCTGAAGATCAGGATTAGGATTTAGAATTTGGGGAGAATTTAGAATTTGGGTTCATATTTTTTGTTTACTTACTGTATGACCTATGTTTATATCTTTGATATGTTTACTTACTGTATTTTACCTTTGTTCTGTGCATTGCTGTCTTTTTTTTCTTACGCACTGCAATGTCAATGTCTGCCAATAAAGAAGTCATTCTGTAAATGTGAATCTTGTCTTTTGCAATCAATCTCTCACATATACAGTACATTATATGAGCTCAAATGTACAACACTTGTCCTCACACCGAAACCACATTTTACATCAAAATGTCCCTTCGAAATGCACTATTCAATTGCCAACATGACTAATGAATTTGACTGTCTTATCCGTACACAGTGACAGAATGACTAAACATTCTGATGGCACTGACACGTACTGTATATTGACACAAAAACTTGCTTTTGAGGGATGAACTAAGGATTTTGAGCAAGAGTCTGGCTTTTGCAGGTGATCCACGGTGTTTTGCTATTTGTCCAAACTGTTTTGAGAAATGCACTTCGATCTTCTGCAAATTGCAAGAAAGATTCGAAAAATGTACCAAAGCGATAGAGAAAAACTGTAATTTATGTTAGTGCCATCCTAGTGGCTTACTGTTTATTACAGTAAAAACACTGTGTTGGACTATAGGCTGTCGGCTTCTCTTGGTGTATAGTGTGGTGTGTCAGTGGAAAGCCCAGCAGCGGAGCATAACTGTAAATAATGACAGATGGTAGTTGCTGAGCCACAGAGAGATTTTAAATTTGTTCTCTCAGAACAGGAGGGCGATAGGCTGTTTGTCATTTCCATGTGTTTCTTTTTCACTGTCTCATACATACAGTACTGTGTGTATACCTATCAAAAACTAATAATAAGCCTCTCTCTGACAGGCTAGCTGTCAGTGGTGCATTTGTTACAAATTATGCAGTCATTCTTTTGGGGAACTTTTTCACCTTTTAATTCTCATTTTCACTTTCTTTCGAGGTGAAGGCAACAGATGGTTTCAGTGGTTTTGTTTTCAGAGCAGGCTTTGCTCGTGCAGGTCCTCGGGGTTCTCGCAGTGGGAAACAAGGGGGGGGGGCGGTGGTGAAAGGGGTCACTCACCATGGACACTAAGCCTGGCAGGACCACCAACGCCCAAAAACATGTGGGCTCCCACACGCAAACATACACACATGCACACACACACACACACACACGCGCGCGCGCGCACACTCAAACTCTCTCTCACACACACACACACTCGCACATACACAGACACACACAACCACGCGCACACACACACATACATGCACATACACACCCAAACTCTCTCTCACACGCGCGCACACACACACATGCACACACGCGCACACACACAACACACACGCACACGCACACACAACACACACATACACACACATGCACACATATACACGCACACACACACACACACATACATAACTATGCACACACAAACTCTCTCTCACACGCACACATACACACACACACACACACACACACACACACACACACACATGCACACACATACACACACACACACACACACACACACACACACACACACACACACACACACACAGCACACACATAGACGCACACAAACACACACACATACATACACATGCACACACAACCTCTCTCTCTCACACACACACACACACACACACACACACTCACATGCAACACACACATACACACCCACACACACACACCATTCCCCAGGCCTTCACACTGACAGGCCACACAGAGTGGGTGTGAGACTCTGGGCTGTATCGTGCGTTGCATGTGTAGATGACTGAGGTCAGAGCCAGAGAGAAGCACGCACAGTGCTCTAGGGTAAACCAGACAACTGGCACTTCACACACACAAATGGACACACACCCTCACGCATAAACACAAAGCACATTTACACAGACAGACACACACACACACACACACACACACAAACACACACGCTTGTGTGCTCTCACAGACACACAATAATACACACTACAGATATGTAATACACACACACACACGCGCACACCCACACAGACACACACATACACACACACATACACACACACGCACACACATATACAAACTCCCTCACACAAGCGAGCTAACACACACACACACATACTTGCGTATGCATAACCACCCTGTTTTGATGTAACTTGTTGTTTTCTAAAAGTACCTTCTGCTGCTGGGAGTGTCATTCAAAACGGCCATTGTCGTGAACCCTTTGGTCATGCAACATTATGTCATTTTCTGAGCAAATATGGGATTGTGCAACAAGAGAAACACATACGTTTTCTGTTGACTGTAGCTGGGCCGTATCTAATTTTCTCCCTGTTAATGAATGTAGTTCTGATAACAACTTAAAACCGTAGAAGCACAATATAAGTTCAAATAGATGACATGGTTGCTTTTCCTCATAAAACGGAACTTACCTGGGGTTAAAAAACCACACTTTGTTACTACATTTTGTTTTTACAACATTGATTCTTGTATTTGCTAATTGTATCCTTTGATAAGGTTTAAGTTGTATATATGTTTTACTGTAATTACTTTGTGGGGCTGTTAATCAAAAGACTGCACAGCTGTGGTGATATGCAGACTACACTTCCACAGATGCACATAGATCACAATCACAGGATGATGACACTGCTCCACTTGTTTTCTGTGAGTATAATAACTTTATCTGGTTCACACAGAGTATAATGGGAGTTTTTTGCAAGTGATCTGTGCACATAAATCACTGAAATCTTTCCTCTGATAAAAGCAACGACCCAATGGTTTAATTTGCCCTCATCAATGACACTCAGCTACAGTTTTACAGCTGTATGAAATGTTAAATTAACACAGTTTGTGTGCCTGGCCTTCTCCGACAGGCAATCTGCTGTTGATTGCTCGATTGTTAGCCAACCCGCCATCTTCTTTTCTCTCGAACCTCTGGTTACCCTGGCAACAAGGTGTGAAGGAACTCCGACTGTTTTACATGTGTGCACCTGTGAGCAGTCAAGTGAGCACTTCAGTTGAGTTCAGACCATACTGAGAGCTCTCTTCCATACCTCCTTTACATCAGATGAATAATATGATCCTTACTACAGTATATACTTACTACTGATATCTTTACTACTATATATAAAATGTGCAATTACTTTTCTGTTAATTCATTTTTTTCTCTCATGGTTTTAATTTCCAGGCAGCAGGATATTTTCGTAGTGTCGTGATTTATTACATCAGGAAAGAGATATTTAAAATGATGTTATTGTATCATCATTGACTGAGCATTACATAACCTGCAAATGTTACACTTGAGGTTGGAATTACATCACCTGCTCTATCTGTTTTATGCTTACAATTACTCATGCTGAAGTAATAATAATACTAATATAAAACACTAAAAGAAATCATCCCTATCCAATTCCACAGGGCAAGATCAAAATTGTAGGCTGTTTTTAAAGGTGATATACTATAATGTGATAACAGTGTGAAATGTTTTAGAGCTGTTGAGGTTTACGAGGCCATGGTGACTTAATCACCCAGAATAACGGTGAGAGTCATACATGTGCTGTGCTGGCACACACACACAAACAGACACACACACGCATGCACGCACACACAAACGCACACACACACATGCATGCACGCACACACACAAACACATACACCCGCACACACTCATGCACATTAGGAGACAGGTCCCATGAAACTCACATGAGGTAGGAAACCCGCCTGCAACAGCTTTACCACATGATCTGCAGAAGCTGATAATTCGCAAAAGCTGCACGTTAAGGCTTTAACATCAAGCCCCTTCTCCAGACAGGAGCTGGGTAACTAAGAAGAACGAGGCACAGAGGAATCAAATCAAATCAAATGACGACTACACTGCATCAGAGGACAGCAGATGCAGCTGGTGCTCTCAACAAACACGTGAACCCATAATGAACACTTATCTTCTCTGGATAAGTGAACTGCCAGCTAATAAAAAAAATGCTGCGCACCACCATTCCGTGTGATCTGTCGCTTCTCTTTGCCCACAGTGAAGTGAAAATGGCCGATAATGTCCTTGCCGACACACAGGAGACACTGTCATTACTGCATTACTACATTTTTTTTTTTTTTTTACGTCTCCACCTGTTGTGTCACATCTGATTAGCAGAGGCACTAGCTCATAAAGGGCTGGGAAACATTTCCACCATTCCACCATGTTATGTTTATGTGTTCTCTCCAACCAGCACAGCCTACTCTGTGCTGTGGGACATGTACAGTAGTATATGGTTTATTTAGTGCTGTTGGTCAGTGCAACCCCTGGATGACTCGTATTTCTCTTATGAGTTACACGAGGATACTTTAGTTAATTGGTATCCTTGCACATATTAAGTTTCTCCTGCAGTAATTCAACTTTTACAGAAATAATAACATTGCTAATTATATTATTTATGTATTTATATATGTTATTGATACATGATAATGGTTTGATAATGATAAAGTTCACCATCAAGGAAAGCATCAAATCAATCCATATAATGGCATGGAAATGAATTAACACAACCTTGAAACTGCATAACATGTAGGTACTGGTTTTTTTTTTCATCAGTAAAAAGTTTGTGTGTGTACAGTATATGTGTGTGTGTGTTGGAGGGGGTGGGGTGTGTGGGGTTGTAATAAAGGAACAGCAAATGACAGCGGTTGCAGAATTATACATGAGGAGTCCGTGGGAAAAACAGGCATGGTCACAAAATGCAGAAACTGAGAAAATGTAGCTTTAAGTTTGATTTTTTTATTTAATTTTCTAAGTAAATGCTACTGTATTTTAACCCTAGGAAGCCTTTCTCAGGCTTGAAGAAATGCTTTTCCACCCTGCGATTTCGGGAAAAATCAATTCAGACTGGCAGATAAAGGCCAATTTACCTTCTCTTAGGCACATTTCCACTAAGGAGGGTTCCGGGTAATTTTTCATCCATTTTGCGTTTTTTTTGTGTGTCTCCATTATCGGGTAGTTGCAGAATTGATGACCTTCCAGAACATTTACAGGAACCAGTGGAGTACCCTCTTCAGTGTGAGTACTCCATTTGGCCCTGAAAAGTTCAGCTTCTAGCTTGTGGTAAACTCAGTGGTGATAGGCTGTTGTTAATTACAGTACATCACTCATAACATCTGATCTTGTGAAACATATTAGACATAAATAGGCTAATGCTCCTGGAAACTCACAATAAATAGGAACACTAACCACAAATCAAGACAGATGCAATCAGTCATGTTTTACTGCTGTGAGACACAAAGTTTTCCTTTGTTTACGTGGTGTCTGACGAACGTTCTGTTGTCGTGGAGACATGCGGAGTGAGAGGACCACGCAAATGACATTCGCTGTAATCTTCCTTCTTCCTGAATTACCGTTGGAACTTCCCCTAATGGAAACAGGAGGTGTCTTTAAAGGAATACGCCACCCCAAAATGAAATGTTGTCTATCCCCGCAGTCCCTAGAGTTGGAAAAGTGAGCAGAAGCGTTTTCCGGTCGACTCAGCCATTGTCCGAGTCTGGCGCCACTGACCTTAGCTTAGCTTAGCATAGTCGGTGTAAACACACGTCGCCAATAGCCACTTGTGGCAAAAGTAAATCAATTCACTTGATTTTTTTTGTAATAACTTCTCGTGACCTGTGCATTCAGATCGAGTACAAATGACAATGCCAATTCACACGAAGGAATTTCCCAAGCGGCATTTAGATGGGGGACTATATTTCGTGGAAGCACAGAGGCAAAGCACTGCTGAAAGGCTCAAAGACGCTACGTAGCCCCTGGGAACCCCCATCCCCCCACTTCCCTCAACACACAAGCGTGGAGTTACTGATAAGTAGGGCAGTGACACTGTTCCAGTGTTTGAAAGTTTGTTTTCTCATATATTGCGTAAAAATGGCGACAAATACTGACGAAGATGATGACTTAGATTACACTTAGATTTATCCAAGACCCAACCTGTTCGAAACTGTGTTCACTGAAGAGGAGCTGCAAGCTTTGGGTCTGGGAAGAGGACGCTCCGACTATTCAAAGCGATCAGGATGAGCGAAGGAGAGCAAACACGAGCTGGTGGCGTGAGTGTGGAGTGTGCCAACCGATGCCAACTGAAATGGAGTGTTTGTGCTGTGCAGTGGGACAAAATACTGCCATCAATGGAGAGCAATGCTCCCGAAGAGGAGTGCAGACGCAGTTGTCACTGCTACTCAAAATTTCTCTGCAATGATCCATCCTGCAGTCCTCACTTTCTTCTTCCGACCCGATAAAGTGAACTGGAAAAGGAAAAACACACCGAGTGGACCCAATGGACAGCTGTCCACAGAGCAATACAGGGATGTGTTTCCCAACACCATAGTTGCTAACCAGTTAGCAACGTAGTTGGTTGGCAATGGGAAATTGCATTGCCAACCAACAAAGTAGCTAACTTAGTTAGCAACTATGGTTTTGGGAAACAGACCCCAGGTTGGTGTCCTATCGTGTTGGAGTGGGCCCTCAAGGGAGAGACACTGGGTAAAGGGAATCGTTTGCCATAATGTGTGGTTGCAGCAATCCGACAGAAATTTCCATCAGTCTGGTGTCTACGTTGGGTTTCAAGAGGTACAGGAGGCAATAGATATAGTATTGTAGTAATGTAGTTATTAGCGTTATATGGCTTTATAAAATGTTATGGGTACTTCATTCATTTTCTGTACAAATATACAATCTGGAATAGTTTTAGTGTTTTGTTGTAATACAGGCTCTGTATCTGTAAATACATAAACCTTTTACTGTAAAACTATAACTATGTCTGTACACCAATGAAACCAAACAAGTAAAGAAAAAGCAGACATTTATTTTATTAGAAACATGTAAAAAAGTAAAATGTATATACAACATTGATATAAAAAATAAAGATTTGCCTTCATTGACAGTCTTTGAAAACTTGCACTTTGTCTTCACATATGACATTGTTCTTTTAAATAAAATGTTATTGGATTTATGTAAGGTAATGATCAATGGAGCATGTAAATCATTTTTGATATGTAGCACACGAAATGTGTTGAAGGCTATGTTCTTTGACTCTGAATCGATGTGTGGCCTTTCCTGAAAGGTTCGTAGAGCTTCCTGTGGTAGAGGAGGAGGGGGTTGACAACGGGAGAAAACTTGTGTCTGCTGGTTCAGCAGCTGGTTCCGAGGTCATGCTGATATCCATCTCGGCCTGTGCTGTATCTTGTGGTTCCTGTTGTTGACAAATAGACATACTTCAATTTCACAATAAAACATTACAAATTAGAATCAGTTTTGTAGGCCAAGTGTATTTACACACACAAGGAACTGTGTGTCTGCATTTGACCCAATCATAAATTAGTGAAACACAAAGCACACAGGGAAACACACAGTGAGGGTGAAGAATACACTACAGCCTGCTACAGTCGCACCCGGAGAGGAGCGAGGGTTTAGATGTCTTGCTCTAGGGCACTTCAGCCGTGGTCCACTGGTCTGGAATCGAACTGGCAACTTCATGGCTCTAAGTTCTAACCAGCAGGCCGCGGCTGGTCCCACACCAACATGTTAGTAGTAGAGTAACTTTATTGATCCCGAAGGAAATGAAGGTGTCCAGTAGCATACACATAATACATATTGCAAAAAACAGATCAAACCTATTGCACACGTCTGCATAATACAACATTCGCTGAACTGAGGGAAGAAACAACATTGTAATGATAAGTAAGGTAATAAGAATTCTACGAGGTAAACAAGTGTCGTAATAAGGTGCTTTGTGGTAGATAGATTAGTGTCCCAGTAAAATTGTCCAGTGTTATAGAAGGGTCCTTTAGTGCAGTAGTTATAGAAGGGTCTTTTAGTGCAGTAGTTCAGGGTAGTGCAGTATATTGCTGTCCATAGTCGTATAGTAGTCACCACCAGGGACAGCATGTGTGCGCGTGCGTGTGTGTGTGTGTGTGCTCTGTAGAGTGCATCTAAATTAGTAGACCAGTCCAGTTTATTGTCGAGGTGTACCCCCAAGTACTTGTAAGTGCAGACTGTCTCGACATTCTCCCCATCAATCGTGACAGGCACCAGCGGCGGGGCAGTTCTCCTGAAGTCCACCACCATTTCCTTGGTTTTGGTGGTGTTCAGTTGCAGCTGATTAGTTCGACACCACCCAACGAAGTCCTCCACAAGGCACCTGTACTCCCCCTCCTGTCCATCCTTGATACACCCCACGATTGCAGTGTCGTCAGAGAACTTCTGCATGTGACAAGTCTGAGTTGTAGCTGAAATCGGTGGTGTACAGGGGAGAGCACAGTTCTCTGCGGTGCACCTATGCTGCTGTCCACAGCCTCTGATGTAAGGTCCCCAAGTCTGACAAACTGTTAGTCACCTCACAAAAAAATAACAGCCCCACACAATTTTCTAACTGCTCTATAACTACATATGTGCTTTACTGTAATTGTAAGCTACACATAATGAATACTGGTCATCCAAGTTTGCTACTTACATCAAATGTTATACCTCTTCTTGGACTGCACACAGCTGTGACCATGGGCAAAGATGCTGTATCCTACAAAATGAATAGATGCATGCAAAGACTTTCAGTTGTCATGGTACAGTACCTGTAACAACAGCATGAGAAAAGGTTCATTAGCCTACCAGTTGTTGTGTCCATGTGGGTGCAAGGACAGACAGTGACTTCATGCGTGTTGCAGAGCTGTGCAAAGGTAACAGAGCCTTGAAGTTCTGGACTTCTGAGAAGTGGACTGAGGTAAGTCTGCAAAAAGCTGGAGGGACTCCTCAACTTCTGCTGTGTCTTCATCTTCCGTACAGCACTGAGATCACCCTGAGAAATAGTTGATAGAATGTAAATGAAATAATTACTCCAAGAGGCCAAAACCTTCTTGAGTGAAAATCTTTGAATGAATGATTTTTTTATGTAAACTTTACATGAACAGTAACTTCTTTGCAATTTTCTTATCACAGTTACGTTATGCGATCCACTCGTAGGCTAGCTTTTCCTGAGTCAACAGAACCATTATGCTAAGCTAAGTGTAACCAAACCCTGCATTCATTCCATGCTACAGGTAAAGCTTACAGGTAAAGTGATTGTTTATAGTACATAGAGTGAAGGCTTGCCGAGGTTGTAATAAAACTGGAAGCGACAATGTGAGCCAAACTAACATCACATTGCAGTTACAATGTTAGCAATGTATAACCCAGGGGAGGATAAAAATTACACTTACAGGCATGGATGATGCACTACGTTCAGCCTCTGTATCAAACACAGAAGGGACGGCCGTTTTCTTCAGTGTCAATACTATCTTTCTTGAAGCATAGGGCATTTTCTGTTTATAGTCCTCCCGTTTGAAATGCTCATCGCAAACACTGTACTGCTTTATTTTCTTCTCCGGTGTCGTTGATGGAATGCCGAGGGCTGCAAGCCACAGACGTCTTCGTTCCACAGGTTTTGGAAATCTGTGAAACATTGTGTTGGTGTATGTCTTCTGCTTGTTCTCGCAAGCCCGTTGCTACACAGATGTTAACCATTTTTACGCAATATATGAGAAAACAAACTTTCAAACACTGGAACAGTGTCACTGCCCTACTTATCAGTAACTCCACGCTTGTGTGTTGAGGGAAGTGGGGGGATGGGGGTTCCCAGGGGCTGCGTGGCGTCTTTGTGCCTTCAGCGGTGCTTTGCCTCTGTGCTTCCGCGAAATATACTGTAGTCCCCCGTCTAAATGCTGCTTGGGCAATTCCTTCGTGTGAATTGGCATTGTCATTTGTACTCGATCTGAATGCACAGATCACGAGAAGTTATTACAAAAAAAATCAAGTGAATTGATTTACTTTTGCCACAAGTGGCTATTGGCGACGTGTGTTTACACCGACTATGCTAAGCTAAGCTAAGGTCAGTGGCACCAGACTCGGACAATGGCTGAGTCGACCGGAAAACGCTTCTGCTCACTTTTCCAACTCTAGGGACTGCGGGGATAGACAACATTTCATTTTGGTGTGGCGTATTCCTTTAATCTCACTCTGGGTAGTCTAAACATTTTCTTCGTTGAATCACAAAAAAAATGTAGGAATATTAGCAGATGAATGTGAACAGACAGCAATGGAGAAAAATATTATATTAAACTAAAATTATGGTTTAAAAGGATAAGGATGTTAGGTGGGTGGGGAGAGTGTAAAGCATGCTAGCTTCATGGCCTGATGTTTGGCCAAACACTGTGCAAACGATCTTCTGCCAGGCTGAGCACAGCTGTGGCACAGAGGCCACAGACTGGTCCTCATACAACCCCTGACAAGTTTCTCTGGAGTCCCATGTGCTGCACTTCTTTTGTCCAGCAACCGAGCTCACATAGTCCAAGAGCTTTTTGTCTCACAGGAGCTCCCATGGATCCTTGTGAAAGGCCCTAATCGTGCCTTGACTCACCCAGGGCACCCCGTTTGGTGTCATCCATATAAACCGCAGCTTGACATAAACTTGTCTGGGAACTGGTCTAAAATGGCTGCACTCCAGACACAAAGTCAATGTTTGTTTCTTTTTTCTTTTTCTTTTTGCCTCTCTACCCTTCCACTGACCTTGTTTTGCTAAAGGTCAGGCGCTGAGGAAGCAGCCATGATAACACTGGCATTGGCCCTTGGACTAAGCAGCAGCATGGTGAGGGAGCGGTCAGCTTCCGGGCTTTCTCTTTTCAGCTGACACAGCTGCCCTGCGGTGTTTAGCCTGGGGGCAGTGATCAAGGCCACTGGACTTGCCAACATGTGGAGACAGGACACCTTGCTGGCCTCAACATATCTGCTTTGATGTCCTTCAGCCACAAACATGCTCCCTCTACTGTACATGAGGGACTGTCTACACTTGCTGACCTGTGAGGCTTTTAACGTCACAGTCATTTGAAGTCACATCACTGAAAACATTTCTGCAGGACACTTTTATTTTCAACACCCTGTCTATGTCCTACCGCTGTACATATTGTGGACGTTACTCAAGAACTCCAAAACTCTACAAAAGTTGCTGAGGTGGCCAGATGTTAGAGTGTTCTGTCCCAGTCTCCAGAACAGGCCCTCTGAGTTTCGACTGCGGCCATGGCTGCTTGTCAAACCTTCCTGCCCTCTTCTGCTGGCCTCTCAGACTCGGCACAATTTCTCCTTCAAGGGTCTGACAGATCGAATGTCTCCTGTCTGCCCACAGCGGGGCGAAACCTTGGGGAACAGAGGATCGATGTTCAGAGCCCTGCGTTCAATCAAACACTGATTACGCCTGCAACATTGATGGTGACTGGCCGATGAGTCTAATAGATTTACCAGGCTTGTCCCAAACTTCTCATTTGAGAGTGCTCTCTCTCTCTCTCTCTCTCTCTCTCTCTCTCTCTCTCTCTCTCTCTGTCTCTCTCTCTCTCACTCTCTCTCTCCCAAAAACTTAAATATACCGCATCTCCAGAGACACACACACTTGCAATAGCCACATTTCATATTAACGCCCCTTTCTAATTACCGCATATTCTAGCATGCATTGTTAAAAGGTTTCCTCAGTTCATGTTCAGATGGCTGAGGCTGAGGCTGAGGCTGAGGCTTAGGCTGAGGATGAGGGAGCCTCATTGCGTGTGTGTGGCTGTGAGAATGTAATGGTTTAAAATGAGCCTCACATCCTCCCTGCTCTCTCTGCCCACCATCACTCTTCCACTTCCTCGGGGCCTTAGGGCACACTCATATAACAGTAATAACTGTCACTCCGGTCGTTTCACCTCAGAGCCAAATATGCAGGTTTTCCACTTATGCTGTCATGTCTTGCTCTGACATTTCTTGTTAAAAAAGCCCTAGCAATTGCTCTCTACATGGTTCAGTATGAAATTATAAATAATGTCTTCCGGTATGCTTTTAAAATAGATAGATAGATAGATAGATAGATAGATAGATAGATAGATAGATAGATAGATAGATAGATAGATAGATAGAAAGAAAGAAAGAAAGAAAGAAAGAAAGAAAGAAAGAAAGAAAGAAAAAAGAAAGAAAGAAATGGCGGTTCAAGGAGTAATATGCAATGAAGCAGATGATAACTGATTAAAAAGGAAGTACAGTGTTATGGGTTCACACAAAATTAATTGTGGGGCAGAGACTATAACAGAAATTTCAAATCCAGCCATGCAGAAAGAACAGCCTATGCCTCCAGGAGAAAACATGTAATTCAGCAGTATTATTGATATATGCAGTATATCTTTCTTGCAGCTTTAAAAACACATCTCAGGGGTTTTCAGCTAATACTGTATTCAGAAGCCTGTGCAACATTTAGTTTTTGGTTGCTAAGTATAAAACATATAATTAGGTTATCCTTTTGGTTCAAGCATAATCACTGAGAGCTTCCTTTCCTATTAAATAAATAGTGCAGTTGGCGACAGGTAGTGAACAAATTGTTTTGACAACAAGAAATGGTGCCTAATCCTGAGTTAATTAGTCTGTAGAGAGCTTGCTGGCATTAAAAAAAGACATGATACATATCTAGTCACATTCTCACTGTGCCAAGTCATTACACGGCTTAATCCTGCTGACCAGAATCTGATCCCTCCCTCTACGATCCGTAGTGGTCAGTCTGCTATTTTGGCCATAGAGCCACTGCTAAACTCACTCGAGACAGCACCACTGATGCCTGGCTGTAGGGAGACCTTTATTATTGATCCTGGCACTAAGATCAGCCCCAGACACCAGTGCAGCACAGTTTTCTGCCTTTGCGCTCAAGCACCTACGCCTACTCAGTTTTACTTTGTTGAGCCTACAGTACCTTTAGGTTGGTCTGAGGCAGAGCAAGGGAAAGTTTTAGCCAAGGTCAGCTAATATCTTGCTATAATGTACGGGATTGTCAGTGAAGCAGCACAGTTGCAGTGAACAAAAAGACAAAAAACACTTTTAAGTGTTAGACATGAAGTACAAACATATTCTCCTTTTCACCATCATCTTCTTGTAACTTTAAATCTTCCACCATCCTTCCGAATGTAATAGTTCTGGAGAAGACTGCAACTGGACAAACGCCGACATTTGTGAGGTTACTGAGAAAGCAAGTTTAGCTTGTACTGTACATTTTAGGACTCTGCACAACACACAACTGCAATAAAAAAATTTTTTTTTCCATACTCTTTTCCTCTCTACTATACATGAATGCCATTGAAATTATCCATGTGTTATGGTGAAACTGGTTTTGTGTGTGTGGTTTCTCTTAGCTTCTCAAAGCAGAGGATCAGTAGACTTTTCACAGTACTCTCAGTAATCTCGTTGACCAGCAACCTTTCAGATGAACACCTTTCCACTGGGGAGATGGGCCCTTATCATTTGGGTACCAGTATCACTTCACAACAAATGACCCTAATAACAAATTTATAAATAGATTATAATAATAAGATTAGAAGTTAGTTGTGAACACTTAATAAATGTTTAATACACTATCACACTGGAAAAGAATGTCACACACAACTTGTTATTTGCCAGATATTGAGTCCATAGGTGTCTAATACTGTTAAGCCTTTAATATCATTGTTTATTTGGCATTCATTTTCAAATGGTGTTGTATTTTATACTTTACAATAAGACCTTATTTTTAGTGATAAAATGTTATTGACAAAAATATATGAGTAAATTACTAAATTAAAAACTAAATTATGTATAAAAATAATATTTAAAATATATATTAAAAATAATATTAGTACATTTTTATAACTGAAATACTATAACACACATTAAGGTGGTCAAGGGGAGAATTAGTTCTTAATATCTGGTAGGTACCAGATTATTGTGGATGTCTATATCTGATGTGCTAAAACACTTTGACTGTTCTATGAATGTTCTTATTAATTATCAATTATAAAACACCATACGCCCCATATATAATGCTAGTCTGCTGGCAAAGTGGGGCAACACTTTATTTTACAGTCTCTGTTGCATCATTTAGGTACAGTGTAACAAAGTGTGTAACAAAATGTAACATTATGTTCTTACACTGTACCCTAGGGTTAAGATTGGGGTTAGTGTTAGGAAAGGAACTGTAAACTAAAGTGTTACTCAAAGTGGTGCTAAAAACTGATTGGTGACAGAAACAGGTTTCTATTTCTTAAAAATTGTGTAAGTAAACCTATCATCTCATTGACTTAGGTTTGTCCAGCCTTGTTAATGACCTAGTCTATGTACATGCTTGTGTCAGACTAATCTGCCTTGATGTTGTTAATGAGGCTGTTCTCCTCAGACCCTGTCAAAATGTCCCAAGCCTGGGAGCTGTGCACACTAGATTAGCACAAGCAATGTTGTTATTGCACACCAGAGCTGTTCAAAAAAGATTCACCTCAATAACGATGAGATTTCCTCTCCAAAAAAAAATCCACAACTCTAGAATGGCAGGAAGCAAGTGTTTCCTGTTAGAAAGTACGATTGGCAGGGTGGGCATGAGTTTCCACTTGGGCAGTGTGGGAGGACATTGGGTTTATTGGGATGGGGAAAGAGAGATAAAGTGCTGGCACAGTCACAAAGATTGATAGATACGGATTATAAGAGAGCAAATGAGGTCCCCATCCTTCCTGATGTACTGGTGAAAGTCAAAGACACACTAAGGACTAACAATACAAGGATGTCAGTCTTTGGGTCAGCAGTTTATTCCACATCTCTGCATCCTCGCCCACCAGTTTACCGCAGAAGCCTGTGTGGGAAGACTGCAACGAACAGGAAAGCCTCTGAAAGTGTGAAAAAAACACACACAACATAAACTCTGAATGCCTGTCTTGGGGATTTATAGAACACACGCATCATCTCCTGGCCCATTAGAAAGACAAAAGTCAGGGACAAAAACATAAAATGCACACTGCTAAAACCGGATTCTGCAACTTCAGTGGTATATCCACATTAGTGGGACATTGGCTGTAAATGTGGCATCCCCCTGTCAGCCTTAGTGGGTAGAGTAAATGCTGGAACATTCAGCGTCTGGGGAGGTTGTTCAGCATAATAGTATGACTTGTCCCGATCTTGTCAGTTGGCTGCTAAAAGAAAGGAGACACATTGTTAAAAAACAAGTTAAAACAAGTTAAAACAGTTTGAATGCTGTATTAGCACTTACACTATAGCATTAGAAACAAAGCAAGCCCTAAAAAAAAGACAAGTTTCAGAAACTAACCCATCCCCCTGCTCTGTTTGAGATATAAAATGAAATTCAGATGTTCAGATTATTCACAAGGACCTTCATCCAAAACATGCTATGGGGGGATGTGGTTACTTACAATGAGTACCTCTGCACTGAAAAGGGAAAATCTCTTTCTGACTGAGGCCGGTCAGAGGTATATACCATCAGTGGACCGGGGGGCCATATATACATCTTAATTGAAAACAGAAGTAATAAGCGGTCATGTTACTTCAGTGGTCGTCAGGTTTGATTATGGTCAAATCTCAGGACTGTCACTTGGATCAGTGTTCATACAAACTGAAACCACATAGTCAGCATCACATGCGTCTTTTTTTACAAGTTGTAGAGGTTCTGAGCACAGACTTGTGAAAAAATGGGTAAAACAGAAATATATACATATATACATTTTTCTTGACACATTGTAGAAGTATGTGCAGACACATGCAAAAATAATTAGGGACAGGAATATATATACACACATACACTCAAGTACACACACATGGTCACATAGGGGTGTACACACACACACACACCTCACCTCACCTGTGACCAATTTAAGGTGCAACAATACCTACTCTAAATCAGGAGGCAGGGCGCTTTAGCGACAGACAGAACCGGTCTCTTGTGAGAGCCAGGCATTCACTTTCATTTGAATTCCTCACACATGAGTCTCCAGTGGGTTTAAGCTGGGGGCCCGAGGAAAACGACTCTGGGCATTAAGCACCTCAGTGGCCCTGCTTTTTTTTTGTTTTAAATGCTGCGGCCCTCTGCCTTCTCTCCCTGCAGTAGTAAATTGTGAAGGAACGCAAGCCCCTCACCAGATCAATAAAGCCCCCTTTGCAATTTAACAAGAACAGATGTTAGCAGATGAAGCACACTGCAATCCATTTTAAGTAGGACTTGCAGCACTGGGTAGCTGCACAGGGAAAAGAAACAGAGAGAGAGAGAGAGAGAGAGAGAGAGAGAGAGAAAGAGAGAGAGAGAGAAAGAGAGAGAGAGAAAGAGACAGAGAGAAGGAAGTGTGTGTGTGTGGGAAAAAAGACACATATATAGAGAGAAACAGAATGAGAAAAAAAGTGAGTATGTGTGTGGGAGAGCAAGACGGAGTGTGAAAGACACAGAATGAGTGAGGGGGGACTTACCTCTATATAAGTAGACTAAGCCATTATCGGCTGCATCAAACATATGATCCCCTCTATCAGAGGGGATTACCAAGCCTTAATCACCATGGAGATTTACCCTATCAGAAATCAAATTTCTCAATGCACATTCAATTATGGGGGCAAACTGTGGGGATGGGGGGAGAAGTAAGATGTGTGTGGAAGACGGTTGCAATTGGTCCCATGACAGCTGCTTTCAGATCCGTCAAGCTCATTATTACAGAACACGTCTTGATGGATGGTATTGATCTGAAAGTGCGCACGGGAAGAGATGCACAGCAGAGCACATGCTTGCTTGAACACATACACACACACACGCACACATGCAAACACACACACACACGCACACACACAATTATCTTTACTTTTTCATCACGCAATGTAGGTATGTAGATGGCTTTAAATACAGGGTGATCATATGATCATTGGCTTTTTGGTCTGCTCTGTATATTCTGAGCCTTCATCTTAATCAAGTAAACTTTTGACTTATGGCTGTTTTTGTTCATAGTAGAGCTGTACAGAATATGGTTAATGTTAAAATAAATAAATAAACAAAGCAAATACCAGCCACCGCCTCATGAATTTCAAGGCTGATTTCGGCCATCTTTGATCTTTCTGAAATGAACCTGTGTCCAAGTTTAACAGTCCACCCTACATTATACCCCAGTGGGGACCAGTCTGCTAGGCTTGCCTAACTCCCTTTCCTCCGTGCAGATGGGGATCATTACAGCTTTCTTCCTTTGGATATTCTCCCCCTTCACTGTTCCTACTGAAAGCCAGTGACATCAACGCATGAGGTTTCACTGCTTAACATCTTGTGAGTGCGGCTTTGGCTTGCCTGAGGTAAAAAGAACTGCTTACAGACAGCGTGCCCATGCCTGCTCTGTTGCAGACTGTACGATCACACTGTTTTATGTAGCTAGAGAGAGAGAGAGAGAGAGAAAGAGAGAGAGAGAGAGAATGTGCTGACCAGTTAGTATGGGTTGGAGACAGTGCTATTCCCTGTGTCTGTACCTGGGTGAATAACAGGTCTTTCCCATCATGTTACATACTGAGCTGCGATTTTACAAGCTGGAGACAAGGAGATGTTCGGTGCTTTCACTGTAAGTACCAAGTCTCCTTTTCCTGAGAGAGAAAGAGACATACAGAGTTAACGTGATGACATAATACATGGATAAGCAGCTGAATAACACACATCTTTTTGCTTTCAGAGACGTGTCTGTGTGTGTGTGTGTGTGTGAGTGTGTGTGTGTGTGTGTGTGTCTGTGTGTGTGTGTGTGTCTGTACTGTGAAGAAGGGTCTTACTTTTGCCACCAATCCTGCATGTATGTATGTGCGGCGTAAGTGTGCTCATGTGTAAAGTGTGTGTTAGGGTGGGGAGTGTTTGTGTGAGAGAAAGTGAGAGACTTGCAGCACACACCAAGCAAACTGAGCAATGCAGCATAATCAAAGTATTTTGTAACGGAACGAATCTGCTGCTACTGTAGGGATAATTGGTAACACTTTATAATAACTATATTTTAATAAGCATTTATTTTGCATTTGTTAACACTTACTTACTTACTTACATACTTTGTTCATCATTTCATCACTATCTCCATCAGTAAATCAATTATAAACA
>CM050207.1:18997282-18999782 GCA_027475355.1 Coilia nasus
ATGAGATTCACTTCAAGCCACATGCATGCAACTGATTCTTAGCAATTACTAATGCTTAGTAACTTTCCCCCTCCAAGGCGTTTTGTCTATGCCTATTGTTTTTAACCAGACTCGTACATAAACATACAAACTCCTTTGCCAAATCTATATGATATTGAGATTGCACAATTGACATAATCATAACTTAGCCTATTAAATATATCATTGACATTGCTAATTAATTTAATTTAAAATGAAATTGCCTTAACTGTCAGTGCAGAGTGTACAACATTTGAAGTGCACTATTAAAAAAACAAGCATTGGAACAATGTCTGTTGAACAAACTAGATCTATCAGTTTGTTCTCTTCTTTTGTTCTTTTGTGAAAATGGAGCATAATGAGCTGTTTTTAAACTTGGATAACAGCACAAAGTCTTTAATTGATCCCATTGGTGAACATATACACAGTGGTTAAATTGGCTTTTGCAAGGGGGAGCCCCTCTTTACTAACGGTGGTCAATATCTCACTGTATTATATTACTATGAGTACTGCAGCAGAGGGAGCTCAGCTCCGGCCTGCTGTATTGAGGTGAGGAGGCGGAGCTACAGCTGTATTGTCGAGGTGAGGAGGTGGAGCTACAGCTGTATTGCCGAGATGAGGAGGCGGGGCTATAGCTGGCTGTATTGCCGAGGTGAGGAGGCGGAGCTACAGCTGTATTGTCGAGGTGAGGAGGCAGAGCTACAGCTGTATTGCCGAGGTGAGGAGGCGGGGCTATAGCTGGCTGTATTCCCGAGGTGAGGAGGCGGAGCTACAGCTGTATTGTCGAGGTGAGGAGGCGGAGCTGAGCACTGCAGGGCTCTGACCCAATTTAAACTCTGCATATGCGTACATACAGCTGTAAAGCGTTATGTGGGAAAATGCCATACTGTATGTGCCAGATGATCTTTGTTCTGAAATAACCCAACTTACAATAAAATACTATGGATACTGGGGGCACAGTGGCTAGAGCACCACACCATGAGCGGGCAAGTGCCCATGGGGACCCAGGTTTGAATCCGCCCTGCGGTCATTTCCCAATCCTGCCCCATCTCTCTCCCACTTACAACCATCTTTACTGTCCTGTCTGAATAAAGCCATACAAAGGGCAATATAATACTATGTCAAACTCACCAGGTTGGACAGGCAGTGGTGTAGACAGACCTGCTGTATGCCCAATGGTTAAAAGGCATGTAAAACTACAAATAATAATGACATTAATTATAAATAAAAGATTATATTTCCTTTGTTTTGATTAACCAACCTAAATAACATCAACAAAACACACATAAGAACATGCAGCAAAATATAAACGATATGGCCTGTTTTGTAACACCATCTTTAGTTTTGGGTTGACATATCGTAAGGAAAATTACTACAAACTCCAAAACCTCTAAATAGCAGTAAATAGTGTCAAAGATGCATGCTGAATACCAAAGATCAGTGTGAGGTCCACACAGCAACACTGTTGGGAATCTGTGCTTTTGCCATGACTACCGAGTCAGCTTTTGTGTGTGTGCAGCCACTCTTCAACTATGCTGTGTCCTGGTTTGTCTGTGGCCGTACGGAAAAGCTTAAGGTTACATTTCACTGGTATTTCTCCAGTAAGCATTGCGAAAGGGCTGGAAGCTCTTGTTTCGTGGTTGATTCAGTGTCGTTGAGGGGGTGTGTGAGAGAAGGAGAAAAGAACAGAGACAAAAACATAGAGTGCAAGGAAGGCTCGCTGATCCGCTGCATGCATATTTTTATGAATCCGTTGTTTTATTCATGAAATTTAGGAAAAAATGTTTGGTATGACTGGCTACAAAGTCATAGAGCCATTTTGGTTAACAAAGAGCAGTACAGTGTGTGTGTGTGTGTGCGTGTGTGCGTGCGTGCGTGCGTGCGTGCGTGCGTGCATGCGTGCATGCGTGTGTGCGTGTGCGCGTGTGCGTGTGTGCGTGTGTGTGTGCGTCTGTGCGTGTGTGTGTGTGTGTGTTGGCCCTGCGCAGAAGGATCTTACTTTCTTCCCTCATCTGATTTGTAAATTTTAGAAGCACAAACAATTACTTTGACAAGGCACTTTCAACATACAAAACAAAAGCTGTTCCTGGTCAAGTGTGTTTTTCCTGCCCCTTTTGGTGAAGCACGTGGTGGAAGGGAAAACCACACTCTTGCTTTGGAAAGCACATTGAGACCAGTTCTTTTTTTTTCCTTCCTTTTTTGCGCCACAGAAAAAAATCTGAACTAAAATAAATTCAGTATAAAATGTGATTAATCATAACTTCCACCAGACTAAGGAATTGACTGGACTCATTTGTACCAGTCAACATTACTGGCAAAAAGGTACGCCAGACTCCTGGTAACTTTCCTAACTGGCTAATAGAGTTGGTCCACACAGGAGATTTGTACATACAGGGCCCACAGATTTATTTTTTTTCACAAACGCAATATATTTTGTAAAAGTGATCAGCTTGTAGAGCCAGTGGATCACTTCCAAATCAGT
>CM050207.1:19004782-19022282 GCA_027475355.1 Coilia nasus
TGAGGAAAAAATATATAGTCCCTTTTATTTCATAGGCTAGGGGTATGGTTAGATTGCTCTGTAATTGTCCTCTTGAAATGGTGAATAAGAATTATATAGATTATAAAGAATATATAGAATTATAAAGAATTATATACTTTATAGAAGTACAGTATAAAGAAATTAACTGTATGTAGTGTCTTCAAAAAGTTCCAAAGCTGTTTGCTGTTGAAATACCCATTAATAAACGTACACTTACTGCAGAAAGGGATGTACACAAATGAAAATAAATATGACTTTGACATTCGATATCACATAAAAAGTGGGACATGGCTGCCTCCCCTAGAAAGACTCGGCATCAAGTTCAAGTTTAAGTTCAGTGTATTTATATAGCACATTTTATACAACAAAACGTGTGTGCAAAAATAAAATAAAACTAAGTAAAGAAATAAAGAGTATTTACAAAAATATTTTTTAAATAACAAAAAACAAACATACAAATAAAGATAAGAAAAAATAAGAAAAAAAATCTTAATCACAATTGTAGGCTAAAGAGAAGAGATATGTTTATAAAAGACACTTAAAACTATAAACAGTTGTACAACATTTTATTAATTCAGGAAGATTGTCACATCACATACATGTTGAGCTTGCATAACCCCCTGAACATGCAATATGACAGCAGTATTTATAGCCTTAGTAGTATATGTGTGGACAATTATCATTCAGGTAAAGATTTTACATAAAGTTTTAGTCATAAGTTAAACCTTTTGAAACGTGGCTGGAGAATGTCATTGGTCTGAAACATGACACAGATCTCAGCCAGTGTTTGAACAATTGTCTTAAAACAATCAGTCAGAAATAGTATGCATGGCTAGACCAATATGATTTCGCTAGGTAAATATCAAGTGACTAAGGGTGACATTCAACAGGAGATCACTGTGAGATCAAAAGCCACCTCATATTGGAAAGCTACATATTCAGTGACGAACAAGAGTCAAGCTCAAGCTGATGACTACTGGAACTCAGACTGTATGTGTAAACTCTGCCTCTTGCTACAGTAAGTGTTGATATAAAACTTCGAACATGTTTATTTCACACATAATCAATATTCCTCCCCAAACCTGAGAGCTTTCACGGAGAAGTGGGTCTTTATTCTGTGCGCTATTGAGCCACTAATGTATGCGGATCGTTTTGATCCTGAAGTGAAACAACGCTTTCTCAGTACCCAAAGTGCTGACACTAAGTCTATACACACACAAGGGCCGGTAAAAAAAGTCATGGGATTATAGATTTGCCCATAAAAAATCAATGAGCGAAAGTTGCAGGGCGGTGTCAGCAGTTACAATACACCCTCACCAAGGAAGTCTATTAGCCTGAGAAATAGTGTGGTCATTACTGTAGTCATGACCTTGTTTACTAATACCCAAGGCCTACAGAAAGTTTACATATAGGATTTGGCTTTACAGAAGCACTGCTGAAGAAATCACTTGCCATATTTTCACCCAATGGAAGCCATACACAAATCCACAAATATTACACATACATACCCATTTTCAGTCGTAAAATAGCCAATGTATCAAATACTACCACAGTTCAGTGGGAATTTGCTCAGTTAAAATTGCTCAGAGGATTTTCAAATGGGTGAGCAAAAAAATCATCTTCCTCATCTGCTATGCCAGGCAGCCTCTGGTGCATGGAGAAAAAATGGAACCACATGGTGAATCACAAACATATTTATTCATTTATTCAATCGAATTCTGTATCGCACACGATCACTATTGGTTATGCATGACCTTGCATTAGCACTGATAGATCCTCAGAGATGGCTGAGTCTTGGATGACCTTCAATAAACCTCCGGCCCCAGCGAGCTCAAGCCACTCTGCAGATCATATTTCATCACTGTTGTGGAGGGAATCATGCCAAGCTCATGGCAGGCTGGTTTCGGTTCACTAGCTTTGTGTTTTGATGGATAGTCTCCATTGTCATGTTAAAATTTCACTTTGATGCAGTTGAGTGTGGGGATTCAGCGAGCCAATTAACCCCCTTCATATTCCACATGGTCCGAGAGGATTGCATAAAGAGCATAAAATAGAACCATTGTTTGGAGCCTATAAGAAACCCACTGAAAATATGGACATCACTTATTATATAATATGACATTGCACAAAAAGTCGGCTTTAGCTCAAAACAGACCACAACAGAACAGACACAACTACTATTGAGAATACACGGTACTTTTGTGTTCTTCATAATCAGTGACCAGGGTTACACATCTGTTTTACATCTGGGGCAGCTGTGATCTAGGGGTTAGCAAGTTTGTCTTGTGATCGGAGAGTCACAGGTTCGAGTCTTGCTCTACCCATGGCTGAAACGCCCTTGAGCAAGGCATCAAACTCCACACTGCTCCAGGGATTGTAACTGAAACCCTGTAAATAACTGTAAGTCACTCTGGATAATCTGTTTCACAGTACTCCCTGAATGCTTAAAAACTAAGAGTGATTCTTATAGCACAATTTCAAAAACTATTAATACTTGTAGCGAAAGAGCACTCTTTTTGTAAACACAACTTACCGCTTTATTTACACTATTTTGCCAACTGTCTGACCGCACTGTCATATGTGGAAATGGCATATGGCATATGTGTTTTAGATCATTAATTGACTAATCAGCCTGAGCACAGTAAATAAGGCACAGGTAGGCTTTCAGTGTGGAGTACAATGGAGGGAGGGGAAGGAGTGAGAAGAATGACAATTGGAGGAGGGCAAGGAAGAGGGAGGGGACAATGAGGACAAGGAGAAGGAGGTGAAGTTAGAGGAAGAGGAGGAGGACGAGGACGAGGAGGTGAAGAAGCAAGAGGGGGACGAGAGAGGGAAGAGGAAGGGGAAGTAAAGGGTAAGAAAAGTAAAAAATGGAATTATTGATGACATCACTGCTACAGTAATGGACCATGTTCAACCACGGAATGACCCTGAGGGAAGCTGGCCAATGGGTTCAGCCTAACCTGAGCATCATAAGGACATTTCAAAATGGGAATCGGTTACATAGTACAGTCACTGTCAGTACTGCCATACTATAAAGAGAAACACAACTGTTCTATACATGTACAAATACTGAAATTGCTAGTTTACAGAATTGCTAGACGTCCAAGATTTGGGGCCAGAGGAAGAATATTCACTGCAGAACAAGAAACCCATATAGTCAATATGGTGATAACAAATAATCTCCTAAGGTTACGAGGGTGACACCACCTCCCAAAACATAAACAATGTAAGCATCTCTGTATTATAACGTGTTCTTGCACACAACAGAACCAGTATGAAACAAGTTTGCAGTCCCTTTTTGTAAGAAAGAATGAATGTGTAAAACAACTGCAATATGAATGTGTGCAGGTACGTAAGCTATAGTATCATTGGTGCTGAATCTGGAAGTGCATACTCTAGTGCTGTGCATGGGCCTGCATTTGTGCTGCATTTGTTTTGTCTTTTCCAGAGAGGGAAGGAGCTAGGGGCAGATGCCATACTGTACGTCATGAGCTGATGTCTGTGGATGAGGCAGGTTTGAACCTCACTGAAACAAGGAGACGTGGCAGGAACATTATTAAACACCATGCCATAATATGTGTCCCAGTGGTAACACCACTACGTATGTGTGCAGCTATAAGTCAAAACAGCGTTGTTCACCAACGGACCTGGGCCAATATAACACTGCACACATTACATATAACATTCCTGGACACCCTACGTTACATACTCACTAATGTTCAGAGACTAGAGCAGACGAGGTACTGTACATCATCATATAGGACAATGCTAGTTTCCATAGGGTTGCTTTGGTCTGCAGCTGGTTCGCAGATCACCCACTCTTCACTGTACTAAACCTCCCACCTTATTCTCTATTCTTAAATCCGAATGAAGAGTTCTTCTGTGCCTGGCGCTGGTAGGTTTATGACCATCATCCCATCAATGCATGGGCCTTTTACAGGTAATGGAGGAGGCATGCAGGGATATTGACCAGGTATCATCTCAGGCATGGATGCCTTGAACTAGAAGACATTGCATGTGATGCTGATGAAATCTTGTGGCCGGACCCAGGGAGACGACAAGATGTAGACTGATCTTTTTTCTCTCAGTGAAATTTCTGCATGTTTTCTTGTGTTTTGACTTGGAAAAACACTTTGTGTTTGTTTTGATGTACATATGTATGTAAATAAGCATCCATAGCATCCATAAATTGGATCCCTGTGTGTTTACAGAACAGTTTATGCCAAAAGTATGACCTCAAACTAACATACCTTGTGCACAGAGAAAGGAAAATCCAGATGTGGTTTTCATTCATACCATCAGAGTATAGTTGGCACATTGTGTGCTTACTACAGTTTGTCTTGATTGTTTTGATCTGTTTTTAAAGAAACTGGAATCCACTCAGTTTTCATCATCACTATTTAACAGAACAGAAGATACCTCTTGCAAATGTGTTAACCCTTTCTCATTGCATTGACACATTTTCCCCACCCTTTGACAAAACAGTTAACACAGATGTCATTCAAACAGGTAAGCAAGCACCTCTTGGACACTCAACAATCTTTAATTAGCAATCAGTGTTCTTTGCCTGCATGAGTGGAGGAGGTCTATTTCTTATACTTTACTGTAATATATTTTAAATATATGTACACTTAATTTCTTATACAGTAATAGATTTTATTTTGGTTTACATGTATTTTCTGTAAGATTTACAGTATTTACATTTTCAGCCATAGTTTCAAAAAAGAAGGGAATGAATAAAATTTGCATCAAAGAATTTCTCAACGTGGATCTAGTTTTTTGCAAGAAGGCAAATCTGACACAGCCTATAAAGGAAGACAATGAATGGCACTGGCATGAAAGCTATATAATAGACTACTATGACAAGCAATAGTGCACTCATTCACACTGAATGTGTGCTGTATTTTGTATTTTGCTGTTCATTGTGACTGATTGGAAGAGTTCACACACATGTTTGCAAATGATGTTGTTTGATGGCAGAGCTTGCTTTTGTGTATATTTTAAACATTTTGGTGCAGTTAGAGCTTTTTGCAAAGAAAAGATGTCCTTTTGACCACTGTGTCATTGTTTAGCCTTGTGTGTTAACTGTTTTGAAAATGTGGATTTTCAGTTGACTGCTGCATCAAAGCAATCCATACAAACCACAACTGTTTTGCAACAGGGTGGGGAAAATGTGTCAATGCAATAAGAAAATGTTATTTGCAAGTGGCATTCTCTGATAAGACAGTGCTAATGAAAACTGATTGGATCCCAGTGTGTGTAAACAAGTCAAAGCAATAAAAAAACGGTATATGTTTTGGCATGGTTAGAGCCTTTGTCATTTTGGCTATGGCACTGTTTAGACTTGTGTGTTAACTTTTTCAAAATGTGTTTGAGTTGGCGGCTGCTTCAAAGCAATCAAGAAAAACTGTAATATGGTGGTTTGTAGTAACTGTTCACTACAAAAAAGGCCAGTTTTACAAAGATTTGAAGAGTTAAGCAAGATTTATTAGCTTTTGCAAGAGTTTTGGTGATTTAGTTTAAGGTTCATAATTTGTGTGTAGAGTTTTGTAAAAATAGCCAATAGTTAGAAAATGTGCTTAAGCCATCAGGAAAAAAAAACTGAAAATAGATCTTCACAGTTTTTGTAGACCGTATTGATACATTGTACAGTTTGCAAAAGCTAGATGAGGAAGAAAAAAAACGGAAATACAAGAAGGAGGGGAAAAAAACGAATTGGTTTCCATGAAATTCTTCTCAAGTGCTGAATTCCACTGTATGGCTTTCACGAATGCCTTAGAAGGAATGTCGGTCATACTCAGTAACACTAACAATATGACTGTGCCTATCTGACCTTGTGTGCCTCAATATTGTGTGTGAGTCATGCCCTCATTGCATGGCTTTGTTAATTTCAACTAGTCAGTGCCCTGCCTTCAAACAGAGCCTTAGGGAAGCGGACTGACAATCTGTTTGGCTCGAGTATCATGTAACCTTGTTATGATTGTATAATGTAGTTCATGCTGATGTTAGAGATGGCAATGACCTGATTACAACCTTCAGAAATACACAATAAAACCACTGTGTTTCAGAATACACCGTCTCACCTTACATGGACAAAACATTAACCTAACATGTCGCACTAACAAGTAATCTAAGTGTATTTTTTTATTTCATTCTATTTCATATTTTGAGTTAACACACTTTAACACTAAGATTAGAATCTTTCTGCACCAAGTGCAGTCACAGTGTGTGGCAGCATAGAGGAAGGAAGGTAAAGGCTGCCATGCACAGATGTAGATTAAACAGCAAGGGTACCTCACAAGTCACACAAGGAGAATTACTCCACACATTGAACACAGGCCAACAGAAATAATGTTAATGTGAACATAATTACAACTAAATCAAAAACTGTACACAAACATGGAGTGATCTCCGCTCACACTTCCACGCACACAGGATTAGACGCATGAGGGAGCTTACTCAACCACTCCCTCTCCTCTCCACATCCAAACCACAACCAGTGTGAGTGCTCAAATGCAGAAGATTCGTGAAATCAAGACTTTAAATAATAAATAAATAAATAAAACTAAAAACAAAAACTTACAGGAACAATTCATGTGGTTAAAACTGAGAACATGTCGTTATTGAAAACACGTGTATGCATATCCTGTTCTGGCTTATGACACAGTGGTATGTCCTCTGCTCTGATGAAATGGTATGACAGTTTTCTAAGTCATCGTGTCACCTGTACAGCACGTTACTCATACTACTTGGCACCGCAGTGAGCGACACCCTCTGTCTGTGCTTGTGTGCTCGAGATGGTGTGTTAACAATTAATCTAGTTTCCGCATGGAAACAATCTGGTGGCACGGCGTGGGGGAGGCAGAAGATTGCCAACTTTGCAATGCAGCCATTCACAGACAAAAGGACAAAAGGTACAATTCGGACGGTTAACTGTAGGTTACAGGTGCATAAACTTTCTTGAAAGTCATTAAAAAACATGGGACAGCTGTTTGACGACCGTGACCAGTCCCGATGGCGCTTTATTAGAACTGTAGCCGGTTGATTTTCTTTTGCAACTCGAGATTACAAAATATATTCAATATTTTCTTGTCGGTAGGCTGAGTCACGGAGTGGGAGGGATCTACGCGGAGCGTATCACCGTAAAGTAGTGGGCGTTTGTGGGAGAGCCACACAACAGATATCTGAGTGAGTCCGTCATATCTCCGGCAGAGGAGGATCGAAGTTTCGCTAAGAAGGAGCACACCGTTGTGAAGTTGCCAGGTGTTTGGAAATTGACTGGACATAGCCTGTTGTTTCAGTATTTACTACACTGACTTAATTTTAAAATATCTCTGGGACCTTTTCACGATTTTTCATCTTCTATTCGTACCAGGATGACCTGGCAACAACAAACTCACAAGCTCAAGGTATGCACATTGTTCCAGGATTTGAGTTGCAACTTCTGCGGTTAGTGCGGTGCTAGACTGACTGACTCACTAGGTTGAGGTTTGTAAATAATAAACATTTTTGGTCATTTGCATGTTTCTTATCAGTACTATTCGACTGGAGCTTCGTTGTGTTTTGTGCAGCTGCAATGCACAATGCACAACGCATAACGATTAGTAATTTGTGAATATACGAGAGTCTGTTCAGGTACAGGCTGTGTAGAATAATGGTTGGTTAAGCATTTCTGCTCCTGGCGTCAATATCGATACTGTTTCCCTGATCAACTTCAGCAGCCGAATCATTGTCGTAAACGCAACCATGCCATAACACTAACATGGAAAGACTTTGTTCTTAGAGAGAATCCAATGCATTAGTGAACATATAGATGAGACCCAACACCCGAGTCTCGACTTTATGAACTGCTTAATACGGTTGCTTTACGGAATGCTGTCCGTTCATGACGTTTGTGCAGATACATTGTTTCTCACTACAACGTAAGGAGGGAAAGAACGGGGGGAGAGCACGGACAAAGTAGCTATCCTGAAAGTATGTTTTATAATAGCAGATTTTCAGATGAAGAGTCTTCTCAAGCATCTTTTGTATCTGCGATGTGAAAAAGTTCAATAGAACGTGGCTAGGTCAGTCTATGTACAAACCAGCAAAAATAAATAAACATGTCCTTATGATGGATGTACTTGGAAAAAAAAAACTGTAGTGGTAATAGCCAAGGTTATGGTAATGTCAAAGCACAAAAATGCCTTCTCCATGTTTGCTGTCAATATAGTAATAATAATTTCATATTCTACCTGTTTAAGTATGAAGTTTCCTCTTGACATAATGTAAACTCTTACTTGAGCAACTTGGCAGTTCATCACTCAAGAAAAAAATGAAGCTTCCAAATAGCAGCAACAACACATTTTTGGGATCTGTTAGGTTATTTTGCCTGTGTTTTTACCCTGCAGTGAGTGAGACTAGAGGCAGACGAGTCCTCCAGCTGTTTTCCCATCCAGACTGAGGTGCTCTGGCTGCATTTCTTTCGATGTGGGATACACCCTTCCTCTGTTCGCCAGGCTGAAGTCTACGCACTTGAGGTCCTCCCTGATGGCGGCCTTCATCCTCGGCCTGCTCTTCTTCGTCACCCAGTCTCCCCCCGTGCCGTCCTGGCCCGCAGACCGCAGCGATGCGCGCCCCTCCCTGTCCCCCCCGCAGGCTGACCCTCTACCCCTCAACGACTCCTCGCCGTCGGCTCACCCCAACGGCACCGTCCAGCAGCTGCCTGGCGTCATCATCATCGGCGTGAGGAAGGGCGGCACGCGGGCGCTCATCGAGATGCTCAGCCTGCACAGTGCCGTGGCGGCGGCCCAGAACGAAGTGCACTTTTTCGACTGGGAGAGCCACTTCCAGCGGGGGCTGCCCTGGTACCTCTCCCAGATGCCCTTCTCCTACCCCGGGCAGACGACGGTGGAGAAGACCCCGGCCTACTTCACCTCCGCCAAGGTCCCGGAGCGCGTCTGGCGGATGAACCCGGACGTGAAGCTGCTGCTCATCCTCCGGGACCCCACGGAGCGCGTGCTGTCAGACTACACCCAGGTGTACCACAACCGGCTGCAGAAGAACAAGCGCATGCAGCCCATCGAGTCGGTGCTCCTGCAGGACGGGGAGATCAACCTGGGCTATCGCGCCCTGAACCGCAGCCTGTACTACGTCCACATAGAAAACTGGCTGCGGTACTTCCCCCTGGACAGTATCCATGTGGTGGATGGCGACCAGCTGATCCGGGACCCGCTGCCCGAGATGCAGGAGGTGGAGAGGTTCCTAGAGCTGGAGCCTCAGATCAACGCCTCCAACTTCTACTTCAACAAGACCAAAGGCTTCTACTGCCTGCGCGACCACGGCAGGGAGCGCTGCCTGCACGACTCCAAGGGCAGGGCGCACCCCCGTGTGGATCCCAGCATTTTGCAGAAACTGTTTCGATACTTCCACGAACCCAATCGCAAGTTCTTTGAGCTGGTTGGCAGAACGTTTAACTGGAATTGAGGATAGGGCCTACAGTTGGAAGTTGTTTTGTTGTTGATGCTCTTTTGACATTTTGCAAACTGTAGAGGAATGAACCAAGGAAGAAACTCGCCATTCTGTGCACCTCTCTGTACGGGATACTCAAAGAAGATTCAACAATACTGATTTTCATTTAAAAAAATCTGCATATTTAAAAAAAGCGTATGTAGATGATGATACTGCTTGTATCAAATTGATACTCTTGACAGATTTTGCTGCACATTCATTGTGCTTCTGTGATTAGTCGAACCAATGTTCTTTCAGCCATAAGGTTTTTGCAATGCCACAGTCCTTTGTTGAATTGCCACCTTACAGGCCGTCCATGCATCTTACTGCACATATGGAAGTAACCAGGGCTACAAATCATCTGATTAAGCCAGTTATTTCCACGGGGTCATAGACTACTTCTTGCTTCTCCGAACATATTCTTCAGTTAGTAATCACATTGTGTAAGGATTTCCTCATCTGTAGTCGAAGTGTAATGTATAAGCTAAACGTATTTCTTTATTACTGCTTTAGAACATTATCTTGCATAGAAAAGTGTGAACATTGCCTTGCATAGAAAAGTGTGAACACCTTATTGTTTTGTAACACAGTATTTGTTTTCCCTTCTTTTCCAAGTTCCCTGTCCACACATTGATAATGGACCCCATGTTATCCTTTCAAACAGTGCTGTGAAAAAAATAAATATGATGTCCAAGAAAAGATTTTTTTTTGTGTAGTCTGGTGCCACTACAGTATGTTTTCACCAAGATAGCTTAGGGTTAAGTAATTTTGTGAGGAACTGCGTGGGTGTGTTTGTATTTGTCCAACAGGGATGGTCTGGCTCATGCTATCTCATGTTAAATGGGTTGACTACTTTATTGATCCAAATGATTAACATTATCTCTGTCAGTAATGTTCATTCATGCATTTAATTTCACAGTGCAATGAAGTTTCCTGTAATGTTGTTCTCAAAGCCAGAATATATGTCAAAGATCTGGAATATTTATTGCTGCTATGTTTCAGTATTACTATTTTCTATTATTATTACGAGAATGTTTTTTCTGTTTTATTTGATGTTTTCAAGGAGTGTGCTTAAGCAGAAAAAATGCTTTTCTGTGTTCAAATCATATCCTGTAAATATGAATTATTTTCTAAGTGAAGGGTTATGACATTAATAAAATAGTATTTTTGTTAATGTGTGTCTACTTAGGCTCTGGTGTTTTTTATTAGTTTTGTATAAGTAGGTGTTTACTTTGCTTTTTCTTTTATAATCCTCCTATCAAATGTTTACTTAAAAAACAGCAAACCAGTGGCCTGATCAAGCTGATTAGTCAGTATTTCATCTACTTCATAAGCGAGGGTGAGGCACTAGGAAGCCTGTCATTGCAGACTCCTTCAGTGCACCACAGACCTGGTCTTCGGAGAGGCAGTGAATGCAGTGCACTCATTCTCCCACAGTGCGGTTTGCATCAGGTAAACACTTCTGTGCTACGCTGCAAATGTATATAGATATAGTCACAAAAGGAATCTTTGTGCGCGTCCTAGGTACATGACAAAATTAAATCCAAAACAAATGGGTCTGCACATACAAAATCCAGTTTTTCTTTTATTGTGTGGCAAAGAATGCTGTCTTAACCATTGTTGGTCTTGCTCATATTCCATTAATGGTGATGTAAACACAGCCATGTCCACTATCATCACGGCAGCCTTGCTTCGCTTCACCAAGGCAGCTTAGTGCTCACGGATAGCCATGAGAATGAGCGCACTGGGACTGGCTGGATTCCTGTTGTCGGGGCTGAAGGACGGGGCCGTACTCGTAGCATATGACAGCAGGAAGTTGAAAAGGCATGGACTGGAGCTTATCTGCTAGTTGACAGCGGGTGGCTGCCTTCCTTTTTGCCTCGTGTGATGACGTACAGCCATGCAGCGATGGTGCCTTGGGCTGTGGGAGGATAATACATGACTAGTCATGAGATGTGGCCTTTAGATACACAGTGTCTGGGCATAACTGAAATTCTCCATGTTGCTCTTGTCACCCTCGTCCTTGTCCATGTCCTCTGCTTATGGATCCTACACAAAGTCCAGCCATGATTCACTGATGGTGCACTCTGTGTCTGTGTCATTAATGCATGGCCCGTACAGCACATGTTGATGGAACAACTGTCACATGAATGTATATTTCAGGTTTTTTATTTCCCATTTGTGGCTAGTCTTTCATGTTTGTGTACATTATGTGCTGGTGCTAAATGTATGCCCATATTTTCATCCCAGTATGTGTATAAACACATCCCCTATATCCAGCCAGCCCCAAGCAGATACCAGGAACCTTTATGAGCTGTGATTATGCTCAAGGTCTCTTCCTTTTTAAAAGGGAGACAGAATAAAAATGAGGTGATTTTTTTTCCTTAGCACCCTTCCTGGAAGGGATCAAACGCATAAATTATAATGCCAGATAAGTCAAATGAAATTGAACCTTATAGCTATTAGATTTGCTGGTATGGAACCATGTTCAATGCATGACCATGAACATTCATCATTGACCACAAGGACATCTGCATGGGAAGCAGCTGAATTTAGTGCTTGCTTGGTGACAGCAGTACGTGGAGTTGTGGCCTCTCAGGAAGCTTGCGCTGAAAACCCTGTTTATGTTTTGTAGCCGCCAGGGGGTCATCCCAAGTAGGTGGTTCAGTGACTAGCCCGGATAAGTACACTTAGAGTAAGAGGTAAACTTTATAAAATTAGAGTCTCATGGCCTCAGTCTCTTAGCAAAACAAAGTCACGAGGCTCTTCTGTTAGGAATATTACCACTTGCTTTGAGTGAACTTACGCAGGTGAAGTGACAACCCACCACTCCACCTCTGGCCACTATTCACTGACTACAGTGCTCCATGTAAATCAATGGGTGGTGTTTTTCCATCGCTGTTCATATATCCCGTGCTCTTGAAGTAAGACAACCTGTACTGTAGTCTGAGGCTTATCAGTACAGGTGGCATGTGCTGAATTCTCGTGGGACCAGAATTTCCAGCTGTGTTGCAACCTAAGTGAAAGATTTAGTGAGGAATGACAGATAACAATGGGAACCCTGTCCTCCCAAATTATTTCTGTTGTGTATATCATTTTATCCATAAAATACTGGTGCCGAAAACAAGTGTGCTTTAATTATTCATGCTGACGGCAATAGCATTGAGCCTGTTGGTGCTTATCACCTGTCACACGTACAGTACCTGTTCCTTATTTGCATTTGTGGAGCAAGGTACATTATTTGGAACCGCTGATGATATAGCCAACCTGAGATACGTTTACCTGGAAGCTGTTTATTTCCGGCCAGTTGTTTCAGACACACCCTCTCAGCGAATTTCTGTGTAACATTATCTTTAAATACTGCCACATCAGTGCCCTTGATATTAGTCATACTCAGGTCCAGGTTAGACATGGACCAGGGATTCCTCCAAACACAACCCATTTCAAGGCGGTTGGCAGAGGAGGTATTGTTGAAGATGATTGAGAGACTCAATTCTGGGTGCAGAAAATGCCAAGCACTTACTGTAGCAAATACTCCTTGATTTCTGTTGCTTTTGAACTGAAGCAACCTAACCTAGTTTTGCTTATTTTCTCTTGTCAAAAAAGCACTTTTTAGTATTCTAAATGTGTATATTTTTTAGTCTTATTTTAGATTTTGTGTACCACTTAAAACATCTCACCCACTACACTCGAGTTGAACAAGGCTAGCCAGGCCAGGGCACATGAGAGAATAGCATGGTTGTACATGTTAATGCGTTTAATGATAGAACCTCAGGCAACACAATGCCTGCCTCAGAGAGATGGCCTGTGCTAACTGCTCATTCCTCCTTACCAGTGCACCCATGCCTCTGAGATGCGCTCCATTAGCTGCAAACTGTCTTTACATGCACAGCACAGGGAGCCCATGCATCTGAGATTAGCTAAACTAACTGCTACCTGTGCTTCAGAGTGAGGAATGGGACCAAGAATGGAGGTGAAGACATCAACAATAATTAAATAACATCTGCTGACCTCTGTGTTTGCTGTTTAATGTGTGCTTCACAGTCTCTAATCACAGCGATGAGGTCAGTCTGGTTTGCACACCAAAAGCTAGGTTTTCCCTCAACATAGGAATTCTCTGATGAATGCTGCAGGCGTTCCCTACACCGACTGTTTTGACAACACTGTCTGTACTTCTGTAAGTTGTCATATAATCAAACAAGGAACGTACAACAGTGTGATTACAACATGGCACTCAACATGGCACTCAACAATCATGCCTAATGCTTACTACCCGCAGAAGAGTGTAGCCTATAATGTGAGCCTTTAAACTTTCTCATCAAAAATTAATAACGGCTGCAATACATTGAACTCTCTTGATGATTTAACAGAATGAAAAAGTTAACTCCTTAATCCTTAATTCAGAATACAGCTTCAATTTATGAACCAATAGTTGCAGTGCAATGGCTGATAGACACAGACTGCTGTACTTTCTACACAGTGCTTCATTCTTGGCAGCTGAAGGTATGAGGATTTTTTTCCTGAATGTATTTCACATTGTCAGTGTTTTAAAAGTGTGTCCCTAATACCACTGATGGGACACAATGGGCCCAGCATCCAAAGTGCTCTCTTGGGTTCATGCATGAGTACATATTAACACTAAGTCTTACAAAATACAAGGACTGTCTAAGCAGAATGACTTTGAAAGTCATTAAATATTTGCAATTCAGTGCATTTGTGATGCACAAATAAGGCCATGAATATAACATTTTATCTAAGCTCAACACTTTTGCATTGTGTCTGCTGTTTATCCTTTTGTTGGTTGTGGTGGTAACACTGAAAATAGTTTGTGGATTATGGAAATGCAAGTAAAAAGAGGCATTATTGTGTGCAATAATTGCAGAGAACAGAGTTTTCACTACATTTACTTGCATCAGAAACATGATTTTTCCCTTTCTTTATTTTTTTGTCCTCATCATCCTGCAACCCACCAAAACACATTTGTCAACTGTGGCTCTGGTGTCATAAAAGGAAAAAAATACAGCGAGTTGTATTTTTCTTGAAAGTAAAAAGGGCCAGTTATGCTAAAAAAAAAAACAACTTAAGCAATCCACTGACATTTATTCTCTATCAGAGTATTCAAATGAGACCTGTCTCCCTCTCCTTTTAGGCAGTTCTGTTGCTTGGCTCTGGTGCCATAATGCAGCTTTCACTGCAGCGGGCTCATCCTTATCTTCGGCTCCCTGGCAAAGCCAAGGCTGCCTTGCCTGTGTAATGTGCCCTCATAGGCATGGATGACCCCCTACTGTTAGCAGACTCACTCCACAGTCTGTGGCTAACATGCCTGGGTCTAGAGATAGCTGAACTTCTGTCTGCATGCTGGGAAGGAGGTTATTGGGGGGTCGAGGAAGGGTTCAGGAAAAGGTTTCTTGGTTGTACCCCAGGTCTACATATTTGCATTGGGGTGGCTTTGAACGGTGAAGCTTTTAAAGATTTACATTTGAAACTGGGTGAGGGTAAGGTGCACATACACACACAGTAACACACAGGAAAGGAGGAAGAAGGCAAAGAGGAAGAAGGCAAAGTGACAAACAAAGAGAAGAGAGCTTGGTATTGTTAGAGGCAGATGGATAAATCTGCATTTGTTTTGGCAGATTGTGGTGTTATTGTGCTGTAATGATCAGAATTGCCTTCAATTGGGCAATTTCTAACCCTCAGGGGCACTACTACAAAGGCATAAGGTTCCCAGACCTCACAAAGAGCACAAGAGTGCTGAGATAGACATGCTTGTTTAATTATAACAAAGATTTGTCTAGCTCTCAATTACAATTGTTCCTTTTTATAGCACAAACCTTTTATTGTTAGTATACAATGAGAACAGCACTCAGCTTTCTGTGGGAATGATTACAGTATGTCCTTTTCACATGAGACACATTCTTTTTAATCCTTTCTGCCTTTGCTCATGAAATACCATTCTGAAACACAAGCACACAAGCACGGTGACTATACGAGAAGGTGAAGAGGACTCCAGGCTCTTACACAATACACACGAAAGTCAGTAAAAATCTTTTTTCTCAACACGGTAACATTCCTTAGTGTACATGAAGCAGAGAGGTGCTTTATTTCACAATCCAGATAAGCACAATCTGCTCATGTCAGAGCCAGTGTGTCACGTCACAGCTTTATCGTAAATCAACTCCATTTGTCAAGCACATGTAAAAACCACAGGAGTTATACCAAACTACTTTCCTGTTTGGGAAGATAGAGTGTAATGGATTAAGATAAGAAATCATTGACATTAATGAATTTAAGGGGGAAAAAAACATACACAAATGAAAGCAAATAACATTAAGAAGCAGTTAACAGAGGAGGAGGAGGAGGAGGGTGGCTTTAGAGCATATATGGCTGTGTGGAAGTCAGCTAGCTCATTTCAGCTAAGCCGAGAATCAGGTGACTTCTTGCAGAGTGTCGATGACGAAGAGAAGACCTAACTCTGCTCTGTGGTCTTTTTTCACATTTCTGTGGCCGTTCCGATCAGTTTAACATGGGATTTTTAGCAGTCTGATTGGTACATACTGTGTGATTTTAGCTGTCGGCAATTACTGCCAAAAAATGGGGGTTTATACGCTTGTTATTCTGTTGGTACTTACTACCAACGATTCCCTCATGGAAAGCAGTGGAAAGTTCTTTGATTCACTCGCGTTTCAAGTTACGAATGTGAACTGTTTTTATATGTGTGTTTGAAATGTATGATGTCTGATGGAGTAGTGCGGTTTTCTCTTGAGATTTCTGCTTGTCTCTTCTTTTATATTCTTTGCTCTTCTTGTCTTTTCTGTGCTTTTATTGTTAATTCTCTTTTGGTTTATGAACTCCAGTCCTTCAGTCTAAATGAAAAACCTCGAAACACTGAGCCTCTCAAAGCACAGCAGTGTGCGTGCGTGCGTGTGTGTGTGTGTGTGTGTGCGTGCGTGCGTGCGTGCGTGCGTGCGTGCGTGCGTGCGTGCGTGCGTGCGTGCGTGCGTGCGTGCGTGCGTTTTCGGCTGCAGTAAGGCTGCAAAGCTTGTTTACTTTTGGGTTGTCCTGTGAGTGGCCCCTTACAAGCTCACCACCGTTTTTATTGTCCTGGACAGAGCATTTTACGCTCCCTTCTTATAGAGGAAGCCGTGTTCTTTGTTCTCGGCTCCATCATATCTCTCTCAGTATCTTTATACCTCTATTTCTTTCTCTGTCACTGTGTCACACTCACTCTGTTCCTCTCTATATATCTCTCACTTTACACTTCTCTCCCTATTTTAGACAGTGTTGCCTGTGTAGATCCTCTTTCACATGCAGTATATGACAGCCTCTGCAACTCACCATTGCCATTTATTCCCCACACAGATCACAAAGTGACATTCTTGCTACTGTATGACTGAAATCAGTTGGACGAAACTCACTTGAAATTTCCCAAAATGGGCAAATGTTGGTAGTATAAAATATACAGTATACCCCATCTTAAATCTGTTAAATCTTTGTTAATGACTATAATTTGCTGCTGTTTGTTTATTAGTCTTCCAACCGGCATCCTGCATGTACTCTCTTCATAAATTACACACAACAACTTATCTATGTTAAAATGATCTTGCTTCACATATTTCTTCAGTGCTTCATAGCTATTTGACACCTTGAGTCCTAAACAAAAAGCATTATTCTCTCTCTCTCTCTCTCTCTCTCTCTCTCTCTCTCTCTCTCTCTCTCTCTCTTTCTCACACAAACACACAGAGGTGTAGGGGAAGTGAAAAAGAAACAACAGTGAAAAAGGAAGAAAAGGAGGAAAAGAAAGAGATAGATCTGATTTTGCAACATCATCCAGTTCACTGAAGGTCAAAGAAATTCCATTTCTTTTTCTTCTCAGTCAATAGCCCATTCTATCTCAGGATTGCTACCAGCGCCACTGTCCCTTCATCCTCTGTGGGGCCTAAGCAGAGGTCAAGGGTCAGAAGTAGCCTATGCTCTTCAACCTCAACTA
>CM050207.1:19037282-19044782 GCA_027475355.1 Coilia nasus
CTGTGTTGTGTTTGACCTACACACTACAAAGCAAGTGCACCATCACCCCCATAGACTCCCACATTGAAGCAGCACATGATGTCTTATTTGAGAAGTACTGAGGAATGCTGGCAAAGGAAGTAGTTGCACATAGATTAAAAATGATAAGCTGTATAACAAGTGATACAGTGTTATTAGCAGACATGCAATAATCTGTACAGATTACTTCTAAGCCTTAAAGTGGGTAATTATTGCTGTCATGTTCCACTGAAAACTGTTTTCATTTGTGGTTCACTGAAGGTAAGTAGGGGCATCCCTTTCTATTTTCAAGAAGCTTTTGAAATGTGTCTATTTCAAGAATAGCTCTTAACAACTACAACATCACAACCTGTTCCTACTATGGACGTCTCCACCTTTTGTCCATGCACTTGCATCTTTACTATTTTTATCTTCTCTGCTTCTGTTTTGTTCCTTGTAAGTTACTTTAGACTTGGAGTTGAAAAACTATTTCGCCAGTGTCTCTGTCCAAACCAGCTCAAAGCAAGCCTTGAACAGCACTGTTCATCACTGTGACACGTCACTCTACTCTTAATACCTCAGTTTCCGAGTCAACTTTCACACGGTGTCTGTAATAGATTTGGTATATATTTATAAGCCATAAATACAGACACCAGAGTGACCCCTCTGCTGTCTCTGCATTTTCTGTGTAGCCGATAACCGTCAACCATTTCCCATGTCCACATATATACTGTGGGGGGTCACGTGTGGTTATAAACTAGTGAGAGCTGAGTGCAAGCAGACAATGATAAGTCTACATCTGAGGAGCTTCACTACAAGGACTGTGTGACTGGTGGAGATGGACAATGGCCAGAATGAATATGCCGAGTCAAGGCACACAATAAAGAGGTAGGCTATGGGTAAACCTTATAAATCGCCCCTTGTCTTTTATTATTGATAAATAACATTTAGCTGATAGCTTTTATCTATAGAGACTTACAATTGAGGAAAACAAATCAAGCTGGACTTATCAGAGTGTTTTGATAATTTGTTTAGGACAATGCTGGAACAACTTGCCATGATGTATACTACTACTTCTAATTTGGATTTGAGTATAGGCAAAGATTTTGTCCACAAAGTTAACAAAACTCTATTGCAATTTGAATAAATATAGCCACCAGATTTTAGGGTTTGGCATAGAATGGCTAAAGTGTACTCGGCTTTCTTCTAGTTTTTCTAGCTTGTTTCTTTGTTGCGTCCTGAATATCAGTTATGTTATAAATCTATTCTTTACTCTGTGTTATTTTTATAATCCAAGACACTAGCATTTAAAGCCTCGCCCATCCTATACTTGCAGATGCATACTTCATGAGCTGTATTTACAAATGAAATGCTCTATGTACATGAGAGGGCCTATCATGATTTATGACTGATGTAGGCCACATCCTTAGAGACAGGAAGTGGAGGGATTGAAGTCTTTCTTAGACTATCACATTTGAATTCTCAGCAAAGTCCTTGGTCTGTGTTCTTTGCATGTAATACTAAAACATTATTGCTTTATTGTAATTTTCTTGTAAGTTTCTTGTGATTTAGCGTTAAACTACAACTTGTTTGCCGATCTTGATGTGTGTGTGTGTACACTAATGTGTGTCACACATGCACAGCTGCATGTGTGTGTGTGTGTGTGTGTGTGTGTGTGTGTGGTTGCACTTGATTGCAAAGATCCTTGTTGACTTTGAAAAGTACAGGTGCGTCACTCTACTAGCGGTTTGCCGCGTGTGGGTCAGGCAAAGGGAGGATGCAGGCCAGACGTGGTTGCTGTCTCCCATCTCGTGACAGGCAGGTGACCTTGACTGACCCTGAGCTGTGAGCTGTGATAGCCAGCGTTGCCACAGCTGTGCCTCTTTGTGCTCGCGTCGGTACCTTTGTGCGATGGGGTGCGGCCAGCGCATCAGCAGTCTCCCGCGCGTCCTCTGATGCTTATCAGCGACTGCCTGCTTTAATTATTCAGAGAGGGCCAGAGGAGCCTTATACAGAGTCTTATCAGGAGGGCTATCGACTAGCCTCACATTCTAATCTCTTGGGGACCAGCATGCACATGGGTGCACATATGACAGTACAGGCAGCACACAGACACAATCACACACACACACACACACACACACACACACACACACACACACACACACACACACACACACACACACACACACACATTCTCTCTCTCTTGCTCTCTCTCACTCACTCATTCACTCACCCTCTCACACACACTCACACTCACACACATTTACACACACGCACAGACACATAAACTCACACATGCACAAGCACACTACACTGGACACACTAAGTAGCTTGTCGGTTGACGCACTTAAATGTATGCAGAACTTTCCACAGCTCTTTACAGACAAGCACAGACCGTGCTTCAGAACCGTGGGCATCATATGTGATCTTCCTGGCAGCCCCACTCTCAACATTTCCCTCACTCGTCTACTGCTGTGGCTATTAATAGCTCCGCATGAAACTAACATCCTGTGTCATTTGCTATTATTTGCAGATGTCACCTTTGCTATTTCACACATGATTACAGTTTTTGCCCACTGCTTGAACGCAACAGACATATGCTTAAACCAAAGTAACATAACTTTTGGTGAAGGATTGTTAGGTTTTGATTGCAGAGTTTCAATTTGACATAGATGTGAACGGTTTATTTCCAAGTGTTGTGTCCTATGTTGTTGGGTGTAGAGTTTTGGCACAGCGGGCCAAATTTTGCAAAATGTGTTTAAGCAATGGGCAAAAACTGTAATTTACTTATCTCACCTTCTGTCTGTCTCTTTATCACCCACATACATACATGCATACATACATACATACATACACACACACAAACATATATACACTCCTGATCAAAGACCAGTAAGACCAATTGAAAAATTGCAACAATTCACATTTTGCACTGTTGGATGTTAAGAAGGTTCTAGGCAGTGCTTCAAAATGCCAAAAAGAAGAAATGGGAGTGAGACAAGAAAAAAAATTGAGTGAGCAATTTATTGCAAACAACCATTAAGTTGAAATAGGCTGTTCATCAGCTGATCAAAACTTTAAGCCACATCTAAAAAAAAAAAAAAACCCTATAATAGAAATAAATTTTTTGAAAAAGGACTCAGTAATGAGTAGCTGCTCTATTTTTGTTAATCATCTCAAAAATTTGCTTTGGCATGCTTGATGCTAGTGTTTTCAAAAGGCTAGTGGGAATGTTGCTCCAAGTGGTGAAGATGGCTTCATAGAGGGCATCCACTGTCTGGAACTGGTGTGCATTTTTGTAAACTTCCCTTGTCATCCAGCCCCAAATGTTCTGAATTGGATTTAGATCAGGGGAACACGCAGGATGCTTCAAAGGTTATGTTATGTTAAGTCAGTACCACACAGACGATGGCATTCAGTCATGAGAGATGCCCCCTGCAACATCTCCACATAGCCAGCCAGCCAGTTTGATGCCCCTGCACAACCTAAAACTCCATTGTTCCATTGAAGGAAAAAGCCTCCCAGATCATGATGGCGCTCCCTCCACTGTGCCGTATAGAAAACATCTCAGGTGGGATATCCTTGTCATGCCAGTAACATTAGAAGCCATCAGGACCATCAAGGTTATTTTTTTCTCATCAGAGAATAAAACTTTCTTCCACCGTTCAGTGTCCCATGTTTGGTGCTCTTGTGCAAACTCCAAACTGGCAATTTTGTGCCATTGAAGGAGACGAGTTCTTTGAAGACGTTTTTGTTCTTAAAACCCTTCTCTCGCAGATGCCGTCTAATGGTTGCAGTATGGGACTGCAGTTGGCACCAGTGACAAGCTTAATTTGGGCCGGGGATTGTCCCGGCTCTTGACTGACAGCCAATCGGATCCTCCGGCTCAGGGCTGGTGAATTTTTCTTGGGGTCTACACCTTGACTTTTTTTTCCCCATAACCCTCAGGATCTTTTAGGAAGTTTAAAATGATAGTCTTACTGCGTCCAACCTGACCAGCAATGGCACGCTGCAAGAAGCCTTGCTGATACAGCTCAACAACCCAGCTGTGGCCTAGTGGTTAGGGAGCCGGTCTTGCAATCGAAAGGTTGTTGGTTCAAATCCCACCTTACCCATGGTTGAGATGCCCTTGAACAAGGCATCTAACCCCACACTGCTCCAGGGACTGTAACTGAAACCCTGTAAATATCTGTAAGTATCTCTGGATAAGAGCGTCAGCTAAGTGTAATGTAATAACAACCCAACCGCGTTCAAATAAACAAAGCTTTTTTGCCTTTGCCATCAAGAGGTTGTGACAGTGTGGACCTGACCTGGCAGAAAATTACACTGAATCCACATTTTTGTGACAATTTGGGCTTTTATAACTTTTGATCAGCTGATGAACAGCCTATTTCTGTTTAATGGTTGTTTGCAATAAATTGGTTACCCAAACTTTTTGTTGTCTCACTCCCATTTCTTCTTTTTGCATTTTGAAGCACTGCCTAGAACCTTGTTAAGATCCAACAGTGCACAACGTGAATTCTTGCTATTTTTGAATTGGTTTTGAAAGATTTTGATCAGGAGTGTGCATACATACAAACACACACACACACACACACACACACACACACACACACACACACACACACACACACACACACTCACAAACACACACACACACACACACACACACACACACACACACACACACACACACACACAAACACACACACAAACACACACACACACACAACCACACAGACACTTTGACAACAAGCAATAAACTTCGAAGACAGTAAAAGTTACTCAGCTCAAGACTGAGAAGAAGTTTGAGCTCATGTGAAATGTGTGCAAACTGCTTTAGAAAAGGCAGTCAGTCGTCATTCAACCATCTGAAGTGTTAACCTGTGGGGTTAAACTGTTGACAGCTGCAGATAGGATCTGAGCTTCCTGCTCCCTCGCTGGGAGGAGATCACTCAGGATGGAGAAATCAGATCTGCCCCTCCAGATCTGCCCCCCCCAGCTGCTGAGGGCATCAGGGAATCAAGGGAGGTGCCTGGTTACTGGGGGTGGGGAAGTGGGGGTGGAGGAAGGAGGTGAGGGGACTGCATTAGGTGTTGATGCAGAGCACTGGGGTTGGTGGTGATGATGCTCATGAGGTGAGAGGTGGGTGGGGTATTTGAAAGATTGAAGTCGGTGAGGTGGGCTGGGGTAGGGTGTGTGTGTGTGTGTGTGTGTTTTTGTGTGTGTGTGTGTGTGCCTATGTGTGTGTGTGTGCCTATATGTGTGTGTGTGCCTGTGTGCCTGTGTGTGTGTGTGTGTGTGTGTGTGCCTATATGTGTGTGTGTGTGTGTGTGTGTGTGTGTGTGTGTGTGTGTGTGTGTGTGTGTGCCTATGTGTGTGTGTGTGTGTGAGAGAGAGAACGTTCTCACTGTTCTCTGATAAGCATCAGTGAAAAACTTGAGAGGAGCAGAGGAGCGATGGTAATCTCAGGCAGGAAGTGAATGTGTTGCCGTGGCAAAGGAAACCGCAGGAGCGTGGCTGACCTTGCTAATTCGCTCGCCTGCGTCTGCGCGGCACTGCTCGCTTTCAGAACTTTGTGGAGCATCACGTACGTGTCTTGTTCTCTACACATCGCCGTGCCAAAGTTGAAAAAGGCCCTAATCCCATCGGGGCCAGTCGTTTGAGTTGCTGAGGTGCGAGAGGGAACAGCTTCTTCCCAAAAGGTAAGGGTTTGAACACCACTAAGGGAGCTATCCAACAGATATTCATATCTGAAGTAAAGCCTGAGAAACAGAAAGAGGAAAAGAGTGCTGACAGCTGACATTTACTCCTGCATATAATTATGACACTGAGACGAGCCTTCAGCTTTAAAATAAAATGATGGTATCTATTGTCATCCTCATTATCATCATTATCACCATGATCAGACAGACAAAGTGATTGGCAGGCATTAATGAGACTAAACTTAAATGTCAGATGAGTCTCTTCTCAAACATTTGTCACCTTCTTCCATGTTTGTTTTTTCTCACCGCTTCATAAGAGAGTAAAACCCAGCTGTGACTACTTCGGGTGAAAAATAAATATGAGAAATGTCACTTCGTTACGGATATCCAGAGGCTCAAATGTCACAATCTAATGGTTTGGTTCAAAAGCAAAACTTAAAAAATATCTAAAAAATAAGAGGGATTTTTAAGCATTTGAACTTTCTAAAAGATATTATGAGTCACGTTAACAAAAAAAATCTGCAAGAAACACTTCATGATTTGTGTAGTATGAATGTCATATGCAGTTGTTTTTGAATCCTGTAAATAAACAGATCAATTGCTGATGAATATCATAGCCCCAAATCAGGTGTGACTGTAGCTAAAAGGCTTCAAATATGAAACCACATGGCTGTCATTAATTCATCAACAGACATTTGGTCATATTGTTAGTTGTTGGTCATATTGTTAGTTGTTGTTGCACATTGTTACTTTTTGTTGTTTATTGTCAGATTTGCAGTTATTGTTGGTCAGATACTGTAGTCAGTTGCTGGTCATATTGTTAGGTGCTCTTGTTGGGCATGATGTAAGGTGTTGTCATTCGCTTATATTGTGTGGACTGTGTGGACACAGCTATTTACATGATAAGATGTCAGACTGGTGGACATGAATTTCATAACTTCGATCAGAGATTTACTGATGGACTTCTTAGACAAACAACATAAATGCCACCTACAACACAGTCTATTTCCAGCCTGTACAGGCCACACACACAGCGTATGATTTGAACACAACACAGCACAGCCTCAAAGAAATACATTCTCTGATAGGAGGGTCACACTCTGCGTACAATGTCTATCTGTCAAATAATGACTATGATATAAACTTTTCCACCTCAACTAATACAATAATTATATCTATTGTTGCAATACCGAGACATCATTTATGAGGGTGTAGAAAACTTTGATGATGCTTTCTTTTAAAACTGTAGAACAACATTACACTAGTAACATTATGTGGTTACACGGTATAGACTGCACTTGGGTTTGGCATAGGGTAAGGTATATACAGTGTAAGTACTTAATGCTACATGTTACACACTGTGTTACACTGTATTAAATATTGTAGATAGATTGTCACAGTGACACTTTCATTTAGGTGTTTACCACATTTTTGTAGTAGGTACAAGTAGTTACAAACACACCAAGCAAAACCAAAAAGAATACAAATCTCAACTTTTACATTGCCACACCAGCTATGAGCAACAACACATCAAAAGCTATTTATTTTAATAGCCAGTTATCAAAAATCCTGCGCTTAGCTTCCTGTTTCTTCCGTGTTTGCTCAGGCTCATCGGTAGGTCTACGGGAAAGAGGTGTAATATTTACATGGCAGCGATGGTGTGGGCTGTATGCATGCCCCATTGAGACCACACTACGTATGCAGGAGTCAGTGAGACACAGCAAAGATGTACCACCTATGTGTGTGTGTCCAGTGACTGCCCCTGTTCAAATGAATAGAGTGTAGTGTTTACTTG
>CM050207.1:19047282-19392282 GCA_027475355.1 Coilia nasus
GTGTAGATAGTCATTTTGCACTTGAGAGAAATTCAGTGCTCTTATATTGTAGGCAAACTGTACTACATAGAGCAGGTTGAAATGACCACCGAGTTTCATTGTCTCACACAAATAGGGTACAGAGATTTTAATAACAAAAGAGTGGGAACTTTGTACATTTCATTCAAGTAATGACACACTACAGATGGGAGGGGAACTGAAATGGAAGAAGTGCAGCTGAATAACTGGTTATTTCAAAACCAAAAACACAGTGACAAAATGTTCCCTATTGCAAAATCTCCAGAGAAATCAAGGTCAGAATAAAACAAGGTAGCATATTTCGCAGCGCTCCAGGATGCTATCTTATGTAAGGCTGCCTTTGATCAGCTCTCTCTCTCTCTCTCTCTCTCTGTCCCTCCTCTCTCTCTCTCTCTCTCTCTTTCACTCTCTCTCTTTCTGGATCTGTCACTGGGCTGTCACCACTGCCATCCTGACAAGCACAGACTTGTAATCTATTAGAGCAATCTTCCAAGGCCACAGAGGATGGCTGGCAGCTTCAAGACAGTAGCAGATACTGTAAGATAGAATTCTGATTAACACCTAATCACATCATAATCTGTAGTCCTGTCAGCTTTTCAGCAATAATATCCAGGGCGTTACCAGGGGTACGGACACATTATGAGGCTTGATCCTCTAACAAATGTAGACATTTTATTTATCAGACTGATGGTTGCAGCTTGGCAGTTTAATTTTCCCTCTCATACTTTCAGAGATATTAACCTTTGTTTTTAATGAAATGTCAGGCATTCACCCTTACGTCCTACTGTGAATGATGGGATTGCACTTCACTTGACTTGACTCTCAACTTCTGGGCCATTCCCTCAATCCCCCACCACCAACCATGAGATTATTGATGAAAGGTCAACAACACTGCAGTAATGCTGCCCTTCATTGCACGCTACCCAATTAATTCAGTGTCAGACTCAATAAACTCTACTGGGGTTAGAACTACGCAAGCAGCTAGAAGGACTGACAAATTGACGAGGAGGATTATGTGGTGAAATACCGACTAAAGTTTAGTTGTAATTGTAAGTCACTGTTTGTTCTGTCCACAGTACTTATACATTTAATGGTTGTTGATTGTACTTATACATGTATTTGTTTTTTTTCTTTTTCTTTTTAGAAGGAACAGGACATCTGGAACACCAACAAAGCAATCCAACAGTAAATCACCTGACAGGTTAGATGGTGTCTGTCTGTCTGTCTGTCTGTCTGTCTGTCTGTCTGTCTGTCTGTCTGTCTGTCTGTCTGTCTGTCTGTCTGTCTGTCTGTCTTGGGCAGCTATGGTAAAGTGGTTAGGGAGTTGGTCTTGCAATTGGAAGGTTGCCAGTTTGAATCCCACCCTACCCATGGTTGAGATGCCCTTGAGCAAGGCACCTAGCTCCAGGGACTGTAACTGAAACCCTGTAAATATCTGTACGTCGCTTTGCACAAGAGCATCAGTGAAGTGTAATGTTATCTATCTACATGTGTAATTGTTTTTTGTCACTGTGACTCTTTTGTTTCAGTAGAACATTATATATACTTAAAAACACAAGGGATTAGCTAAATTATCATTTGTTCATGAAATATGTTTAAAGTAATTTTGCAATAAGGTTGTTGGGGCTGCAAACTGTTCTGCCATTTAAAGCCAGCAAAAAGACTGGATTTCAGATCTACTTGTGGAATTCATTTCGGTCTAAAAAATGACTAATACTAACTAATACTAAAAAACTAATACTAATTTAAGCAAGACATTTACAAGAAATTAGTATTTCCTTTACATGTGAAAAAATTCACAAAGATCCTAACCCAGTCAAGTCATCTTGTATCTTTGCCTTAGGGTGTAGTGTTAAGTTCATCATTAACTTGTGTCATGGAAAAAAATATGTAAATAAACCTTTTTGGTCCAATTTCCCTTGACCAAGTTAATAAGCAACCCCAGAGAAGGAGGCACTCCGAGTCCAGATGATGCTAGTCACTGTTGAGCCTTTATTGGACACGTTACCATAAGTACATGCAAACTGTCATTCAACTATGTTGCCTAGCAGCCAGCCATGCCCTCACTGCCACGTGGAAAGTTGTACGTCTGCAGAGGTTCAAGTCGAGATCAAAATTACTAACTTGAGCGTGTTGTTTTTATATGTAACTTTAAGTTGTCCCTGTCTGGATTTACTTCTGTTTTTTAATTATAGTTTCTACAAATTTTTCGTACATTGCTTGTGTTTTGATAACTGTACGGTGCCAGTCTGTTTTTTTTTTCTATTTTTTAATGCATACTTCTGCTTTTGCTGTTTTGCGTCTGCAGGAATGTGTGGCATGGGGGGCCTGTTAGAAATGCGTTTTTACTCTCCACACTTTGTCTATGTGTTTGTGGGGCTTTCCTTACTATTCCTTGCCTTTTATTGTAACAGTAAACACTGTTGTGCCTGTCTAGTTTCATGTCTTCTTTAATTTTGATTCATTCCTTTTTGATTAGCACTTCTGCTATTTTCTGAGCTGCATGTATGTATGCCATGGGTTACCGGTTTCAAAATAAAGCACTGTGATACTTGAAGCTTCAGTGCCTTATGTAATTGCATTTAAACTTTATGAACATGTTTTTCTATGTATGTGCAGATATGTATACTTATATAAACGTACATCAGTCACTGTAAGGCTTTAGGAATACTCCATTAATATGATTTGAGTCACATGCCTTTACCAAAGCTTGCCTCACGTCACTTTCATCAAAATATTTTTATTTTTTATAAAGGCTTTTGTGAAATACATAATTAACAATTGAAATATCGGACAAGTCGTACAACAAAATGCCATTCTGTTTCCTTTTTCACTTTAGCAAGACTCACAGCAGGCCATCGTGTGTAAATCAAGCCACTCCACCACCAACATCAGGTATGGTGACGTGCTCACTCCCTCACAGCCTCCCAAGCCCTTGTCTTGGAGTAAATAGCACTGAAATAGCACTCACAAGCGTGTGAACGGAAACGCCATGCTGGGGTGCTTTAGTGGCACCACCTCATGCAGAGTTGCTAATTTCATCTGACAAGGCACTCAGGGAGTGTTTCGCTCAAAATTAACTGGTAGAAAAAGCTGTTTTAAATTGGAAAGTACAGGTGTGTGGGGAATTAATATGTTACATGTGGTGTGCTGACCCAGGCACTAAGCCTGAAACGTATGTGAATTATGGTTCACTAGTTATTCAGAATTTTTTACTCAGTAATTATTGAGAATTATCTTTAAAATGAAAATTTGAAGATGTCAGGGACGAAGGAGATATTAAATTCTTTCGGGTCTGCGTCATTGGACTCTTCATGCACGAATGTAGATTAAGTTTGAAGGTTTGAGTTTTTGAGTAAGTAGTCTAGGGTTAGGGCTAGGGTTATTTATTATTTACTTATTTATACTTATTTACTTGTTTATATTATTAACTTGTTTTGTTCTCTCTGCACAGACCCGGAGAGGAGCAGTTATGAGATGCCGACAATGGTGGGTCTCATTTTAAATGCTCTGTTCTGTATTATACTTATATCCCCTCCTTTTAAGATAACAAAGAAATCATGAAATCAAATTATAAGTCAAAATGTATTCTTAACTTTTGATTTTTTAAAGTAGTCAAGTCAAGTCAAGTCAAGGTCTAGGTTTTTTATCGTCGTTTCAGCCATATACACAGTACCTAGTGAGACGAGACAATGTTTCATCGGGAACAATTGGTTATACACGCAACTGTTAGAACACAGTATGAACAAGACAGATACATAATAGTGCCTACATACACTATTAGGACCACATATGCATAGTGCGCACACACAACTATGAGAGACTACACAGACTCACTCACACACATGTGCTCATTCACACACACCTACACACACACACACACACACACACTCTTGGAAGCAGGTAGCCACTTTTGGCAGATATATCAGCTGAACACACTCATGGCATTCTTTCTACAATGGATTTCATATCCTTTAGAAATGTTGTCCCAAAACTGTTGCACTTGTAGGTTGCTTTGTTTTCATTGTGTCACCGTCCACTTCACCTAAACCAGTTTGATGGGGTGTAAGTTTGGAGACTGTGCTGGCTATTCCATGTTTCTTAGGCCCACCATCTTTTTCTTTTTTCCTAAGGAAGTGTTGACATAGTCAGGGGACTGATGTTTTAGGTCATTATCTTGCTGTAGGATGAACCCCAGACCAAATAAGAGCATACCAGAGGGTAGTGCATGGTGCTGTCGAATGCTGTGGTAGCCGTTTTGGTACAGGATGTCTTACTCTGCGCAGGTCGATGATTCTAGATGCAGTAAAACAGCGCCATACATCATACATCAATGTTGATGTCACATCCTAAGGAACCATGATGTTGCTGATTTGAAAGCATACAAAAATCCTGTTTCAAATTCAAATTTGAAATTTTGATTCTTCAGTTCATAACAGCTTCTTCCATTCTTCCATTGACTGTGTTTGATGACAAGCCCAGACAAGCCTCTGATTTATTCTGCTTATTATGACATCTTAGCAATGGCTTTCTTGCTGCAATTGGACCTGTCAGATGTGCAACTTTAACCCTTTTCTTTATGTTTAAAAAACTGTGACTTTCTTACGGCGACCTCTGTTAACCTGTGCTTGAAGCTGTTGTCCTGTCAGCCACGTATAAAGCAAGCTGTTGACTCTCAACAACATGTCTTCTGATTTTGTTGTGGCTTTGGGTCTGCCAGACATCGTGCTGGCAAAGTATCCCCCAGCCCTTTAAAATGTCACCATTTCAATCTAGGCCATTCATTTTCTTGAATTTCAATTAAAAAGAAAACTAGAAAAATTGGAGTGTTCTAAACCTTTTCACTGGTAGTGTAAATCCCACTCCTATATTACCTCTCCTAACATATAATTGGCCTATTACACATGGCAGAAAAATAGGTAAGCACAGCAGACATCATGACACACACAGGTAACACAAGTAACATTGAATTGCAGAAATGCAGGAGATGGAAACTGGTATGAGTGTGTTTGGTGTGGTGATAGCTCTTGAAGTGAAGTGGGCATTTTCTCCAGTCGAGGTCTCTGTATGACAGGAGTGTGAATAACTGGTTCAAGAGGTGGTCAGGATAGTAGACTTAATGATACATTTTTTTGGGAACATAATGTGGTGTGCAGTTTTTCACCTTTTATGAGAGATAATTGTGGCCCTCATGCTTGTGGCTCATGGCTGCTAGTATAGTGGTTTTATCACACATCAGCAGTCTAGATGCCATCACCCACCACCAATACCAAACAACAGCACTGCAGCCAGAACCTTTTCGGCCCACCGGCATCTTGTGCGCTCTGAGTAATTCAGGTAGTCTTCCCCTCCAACAGAACCGCAGCGGCAGAGATGAGTGGAACCGGCCCTGGCTTGGCAGTTCCCATGACAATGGTCAGGAGGAGGATGATTACGCTGTTCCGGAGGAGGACTACGATGACGGAATGGTGCACATTCAGCCGGCGAGGCACTGCCCCCCTAACACAGAGTACGCAGGTGAGCATGTGTGCCAGTGCCTCTGATTTATTCTGCTTATTCTGACATCTTAGCAATGGCTTTCTTGCTGCAATTGGACCTGTCAGATGAGCAACTTGAAGCCTTTTCTTTATGTTTAGAAAACTGTGACTTTCTTACGGCAACCTCTGTTAAGCTGTGCTTGAAGCTGTTGTCCTGTCAGCCACCTATAAAGCAAGCTGTTGACTCTCAGCAACATGTCTGCAGCCAGTGCCTAGTGTTGGTAGTGGATGATGCCCTTTGCGTTAGTGCGTGCTACTACACACTCGCTTACTTATTTATCTTTTATTGTTACTAGCCTGCTCAGCGCACTCCTAGTTAACACTGCTGGCTGCTTTTGGTATATGGCACTCTGTATGTTTTGTTATTCGTTGTGTTTGGCTTTGCTGTGCTGTGCAGGTATCAGGTGTCTGAGGGGCGAAAGATGAATTTGCAGTTGGATGGATTGATTATTTTTTTTATGCCACTCACTTTTTGGGTCTTTTGGTGATTCAGTGGCATGCTGAGGGTTGTGACTGTGCACTTTAAGTTTGTATTTATAACATTTGTTTGTGTGTGTGTGTGTGTGTGTTTAGCATTTGTCTCTGTTTTCAACAACATGTGTGTCTGTATGGCTTTGATTTATACAGTATGCATGTGCACAATGCATGTGTGTTTGTGCATGGGTGTGTGCATGCATGTGTAAATGTTTGAATGTGTGGTGGATTTTGGGCTTTTGGGCTATTGCAAATGTATGTACAGTACCTTTAGCGTAGCCTGGTAAACCAGGCCCTCGTACTTCATTTCATTTTGTACAGAGGGTCTGGACTGGCATCTCTTGAGGGTCATTTAGTCAGCCCCAGCAAGACCGATCCAATCAGCGAACAGAGGGTGTGTTTGTTAGCCATTACGTTGACCTTGTGTGCTACATTTGAATTGTAGTGCGTAGGTAGGCTAATTGCATTACGTGACGACCAGGCGTTAGCGATTGGGTAAAGGCAGAGGCACTTTTTCTAAAGTTCAGCAGAGTCCACACCTCCAACAAATCGTTTCTGACAGTGTCTGCTCCAGACCCTCTGTACAAAATGAAATGAAGTACGAGGGACTGGTTTACCAGGCTACCTTTAGCGCCCTCTGCTGACTGTCCTGCCCTCGGCCACAGCACCAGATCCATCAGCTAATAGTGTACACTGCTCAGTGAAGGCAAGCAGCACCCTCTTCAGGCCACTTCATGTTAATGCAGACAGTTCTGCATTATTTTCATATTAGGTCTGTCCTCAGTGTCTCATAAATAAATAAATAAATAAATAAATAAATAAATAAATAAATAAATAAATAAATAAATAAATAAATAAATAAATAAATAAATAAATAAATAAACATTTTTGTTGTTTTTACTGGTTGTCAGTGAGATCGCATTTGTTAATGATCCATCAGATGGGTCTGAAGTCTTTGACACCATCACTGACAGAAGTGTGTCCCGTAGCTAAGCTGTTAAAACATCACCTTGTCATGCACTGTGTGTGTGTGGGTGTGTGTGTCTGCATGTGTGCATGTGTGTATGCAAGTATGTGTTTGAATCTGTGTATGCATGTGTGAGTGAGCGAGTTTGTGCAGTGTCCCTGTCTGAAGTATTAACCTGGAGTAACATATACAAACACATCTATGCCTTCTGCCAACACTGTTATCAGCAGAATCTGCAGGTGAAAAACTAAAAAAAAAGACCAACTCCTCCCTCTAGTGACTAAAAGCAAAAAGTTCAATACTTTAAAGTGTCCCAATTTAAAGACATTAAGAGTAATATTGGAAAAATGTAAATAATCAATAGACATTGTATAATGAAATTATATGTTGGGTTTTTTTTTTTTGTTTTTTTTTTTTTAAAGACAGGAGTCTCCACAGACCAGTGCCCAGTGTGCCATCCGAATGCGGAGTAAGTTACCTCTAGTGGGAATAAACAATATCACAGTTTTTCATTTTTAACAATTTTAACAATTTACTCTTCATTTACTGCTGTCACATGGACAATTGTAAGGTTGTGTTTAAAAAATAGTTCTCTGAAATATCTCCTAACCATTCATCATCTTTTTTGACTCATAACCTGTCCCAGTCATAACCTGTCCCTTACTGAATGTAATTTAAAATAACATCCCCCTTTTTTTGTGATTGACAGAGCAAACTCAACACCCACCCAAGCCCTCCAAAAAGGGTCATCCCAGGTAGGATGGAAGACTTGAGTCCTAATCCAGATATTAAGAAAGGCTACCCCACCCCCACCCCCCACTAGAGCTTCTGACACACACACACACTGACACACACACATACTCCCAACACTCCTCACTCAACACTCCTAGTCCCTAGATCTGTGTACGTACCAGCACACATGCCACTAGACTGAACTAGACTCTGCACTTTGAATCTGCTGCTGCGTAAATGGCAGCATTTGATCTAAAAAACACAATGAAGGAGACAGCACTCCTAGTCATGACATTTTATCACCCTTCAAATGTTTCGGGTCTCCCTTCTTCAGTGTTTTTGAGTTTGCAAGGTTTTAGGTAACAGCACCCAGTCAAGCTAGTTTGGTGAGTTGAGCGTGTTTATGAACTCTATCATTTGACCTAAATAATTCTACCCATCTTGTGATTACTTAGTTTTATTATATACAAGTTTCTTTGCCATGTCTACATTGTTCTGTTTGCTAAGTTGATATTGCTATGTTCACACTGTTATGTTTATAACATGTTTAACGTAACACTGTGGGCCTACGGAGCACTGCAACTCCCAATCCTGTGTATGACCTGTACATACGGTACAGCTGACTGACTTGGATGTACTGTACCCATCGGACAAAATTCATCTGAGGAGAGCTGGAAGTGTCTGTTAAAACTCTTTGCGACTTTGGGACTCTTTGTGTGGTGTGGTGTCAATGGGTGAACTTTTCCCTCACCTTGGGCCTATGGAGCGCTGCAGTTTCAAATCCTGTATATGACCTGTAAATATGGTACAGCTGGCTTTGTTACCTTTTCAACCAATTTCAAATGAATTAGAGAGATGTCTGATAGTGTGTTCTTAACATCCCTGCATTTGTGTGTATGGGTGTGTGTCTGTCATTTCCACCAGCACCTCTTCAACTCTCCATAAGGAGGTGTGTGGGCAGTAATGCAATAATTACATTGTCCAAATTTCCCAATAGGCACAACAGACACAGCAGACAAAGGCAGTAAATGAAGTATGCTGTACACCTTGGGGTTGACAATGATCTTAATGTCGATGGCATTCTGCTTCTGCAGCCTCTTGATGGTGGGCAGAGAGATCCACAGATTGTTGGTGTTGAAAATCTTGAACTTGGTGCAGACTTGAACTCATCCATGTGAGCCTTGGGCACCTGGGCGATCTCCAGTAGCCTCGATTTGCCCTGATACTGGAAATCTTGTGTCATTTAGGATAAATACATGACGAGAATTCCCAGTTAAGAATTCCCAGTTCCTAGTTTAATCTGATAATATCACTTAATTGTCCTGGGATCTCAGTGGCAATGCTGCTACAGGCAAGACAAACTGGGAAGGCCAGAGAATGTGTCATTTCTATAAATTACTTTACAATCAACGACTTAACATTGTACAGTCAAGTACAATGGCAAGAGGAAGCATTATCAATCATGTTACATCTAGTATAGTGCTGTATGTATGTATGAAAAATGTGCCACTCTATGTACACAGAAATACTTGATGAATTTATGATAGACATGGCAAGCTTAATTTTTATAACCTATTTTATGTTCACAAAGACAGTTCAAAGTGCTGTACATAGACGTCATGAAGAATAATGTTTGTAGAAATGCATAGAAAATGCATAAAAAGGGATTAGATTGCATTTCCATATGTATGAGACATGTGCGTAAACACTCACAGCACGTTTCGTGTTAATATATCAAAGTTTGACAGAGACACAAGGTGATTTTCTGTTTGGGTTGAGAAAGGGTTTGTTTATCTCTCCTCTTGTCTTTAACATGACATAAAAAAAAGTATCTCTGGCTGGAATGTTTTAAACATGGTTAAGTGACCTGACATGGTTCGTCTCCTTTAACATGTTTTTAACTTCATTCAGTGACATTTTTTTTTTCTCTACAGCTCTTACTGTAATGTGTAGAGTGGAGCAGAGTATTGCGACATCCTCAGCTTGAGTTTTTCGACCATTCATTTCAATGGGACAAAATATTGCAGAAAAAGACAGTAATGAATGAACGATGAGGGGCAGTGTAATCATTTGAACAATGATTGGTGTCCAGATCGGGCTGAGTTGGTGTGATGCTCAAAACTTCGTCTCTCCGGGCTGCTGTGTTGAAATCTTCAAACGAAAACTGCCTCTGGGTGCTTGAGGGGGGGAGGGGTAATGTTCATCATCTCAAGAAAATGTAAAGGCTCTCTTCCGCCAACTATATCTTCTCTGCCAACTTTATGGTTTTATATTTTTTCTGTCTTTTCACAGGACCTGTAGTTAATAGAGACCTCAAGCCAGGCAGACAGGCAAAACATACAAAAGAGAAAACAGGTAAGCGGGGCTATGAACAAATACACACACACACACACACACACACACACACACACACACACACACACACACACACACACACACACACACACACACACATAAACAGTGTACTTGGTCAAAACAGGTATAGTGGTGTGTGTGTGTGTGTGTGGGGGTGTGGGTGTGTTGGCGTGCGTGCGTGCACGTGCGTGTGTGTGTGTGTGTGTTTGTGTGTAAAAGTTTCTCATTTTTTTCCCCAGAGGGACTCTCGATGAGCAGCGTTCCTGACCTGCATCAGGTAGAATTCAAAATGCTTGTTTTTATACGGTCTGGATAGAGGAATGTGAAATATTTCAACTGAAATACTTTCAATAATGAGTTTCAACAGTTGTGTTATGTGCTATGTATTACTTTCTAGCGTCGAAGAAGCCCCCCAAGGTAAGACTGACTTCCATGTCAGAATCTGTGCAACAGGAATAATCTTGTGTCATTTAGGATAAATACAAGACGAGAATTCCCAGTTAAGAATTCCCAGTTCCTAGTTTAATCTGATAATATCATTTAATTGTCCTGGGACCTCAGTGGCAATGCTGCTACAGGCAAGACAAACTGGGAAGGCCAAAGAATGTGTCATTCCTAAAAAGTATACTCATTTCTCAAAGTGACAGAACATTGTTAAGCTAACTATACCATTAACGATTTAACATTGTACAGTCAAGTACAATGGCAAGAGGAAGCATTATCAATCATGTCACACCTAGCATAGTGCTGTATGTATGTACGTACGTACGTATGTATGTATGTATGTATGTATGTATGTATGTATGTATGTATGTATGTATGTATGTATGTATGTATGTATGTATGTATGTATGTACGTGTGTATGTATGTATGAATGTATGTATATATGTAATAATAAAAGTGTTTCTATGCTAAAGACCCGCTAAGCCGGTCCCAGTGCCCCGTGGGCCTGAGGCCACTTCTCCTGGGCCCAGACTCCCCACCGCTGGACATGGAGGCTACCTAGCAGACCCCCCGATGTCACACACAGGACCAGCAAGGAAGGAGTGAGCATTGGCCTCTCTTAGGTCACATTCACAACACACATTTACACTCGAGTATAATGGCAAGTGGAAGAGTTATTAATCATCTTACACCTGCAGTGCTGTATGTGGTTGTTGTTATGCATATCTCCAGGATACACACACTCACATACACACACATATCTATTAGGAGGAGGTTGTTAATGTTGGTGTTGATAAATCACCTTCAGTATTTCACTCAATTTTACATGTTTAATGCACAAAGTGAATGTCTCACTACAAAACAAAACTCAAACGATTGGATTTATGTATGTATATACTGTATGTGTGTGTGTGTATGTATGTATGTATGTATGTATGTATGTATGTACTGGTGGTATGTATGTATGTTGGTATGTATGTATTGTATGTAATATTGCAACAGTGTTTTTGTGCTCTGTAAAAGACCTGCTAAGCCACTTCCAGTGGCTGCTCTTGGTTCAAGACTCCCAGCTGCTAGAAATGACATCACCACTCTGGGGTTGAGACTCCCAACTCCTGGAAAGGACATCACTGCTTTTGGGTTGAGACCCCCAAGTCCTAGCCATGGAGGCTACCCAGCAGACACCCAGACATCACATACTGAACCAGCATGGAAGGAGTAAGCATTATTCTCTCACATCTTCCACTACCACAGATGTAAAAAGGCAAATCACACGTGAAAAAGTGTTGAATATTAAGGTGGACATATGGAGATCGATGTGACATCTGTCAAGTAAATATATATTTTATGCATTTAGTTTACAATAACATTTAAAATACATTTATAAGCATATAAAATGAATTACAAAATACAGTGGCCATGCCATGTATGCCATGCATAAAATCCAGCATTTTGGGATTTTGAAAACTGCAAAAAAAAAAAAAAAAAACTTTCTTAACATAGTGTGAATGAACTTTTTCAAACTTGTATTAACACTGGCTCTGTATATGGAAAGTGTATGAGAACAACATTTTTCTTTCTCGAAACCATGTCATAAATCTGCAACCAGGGCGATGTGCCAATTACATCCCATGACCTTAACATCAGAAATGAACTCTAAAAGCCACAAATGAACCCGAACAGTGACGCAAACTAACCACTGAACCTAATAAGACATGCATGTGTTGACCAATGACACTGGGGGAATTTGAGCAATGCTGCCAAGCAACTTCATAGCTGGTTTGATATATTTGACTGGATAATCATGATAACAAGCCAACTGTTAACTGAAGTTTCTAAGGAAAAAAGACAAAAACAGAATCGAGACATGGCTCAGAAGTTGTGTGTGTCATCAACTTGAAAGGACTTAAATTCAAAAGTATAAGCAATAATAAGTTATGAATAGACGAGAAAGTAGTGTGATTGAATAAATGCTTCAATGTGGGAAAGGGAGTTTATTGTGTGTGCAGGTGCGTGTGTGTGTGCGCGTGTGTATGCGTGTGTGTGTATGTGTATGTGAGTAGACTGTGACCTTCATTTATGGACTCTGTTTAGCTTATTGTTTTTTGAACACAACAAACATTTAAAAATTTGCCATAATACTGTTGTTGATGGCTCATGATCAGTCTAACAAACAAAAATAAATGTTTTACTGGAGCAGAGGATGCTTGTGTTACGCCTCACAAAAAGTACTTGACCAGGAAATACTTTTCCGAAGACACCAAACTTTACCTGTAATCCTCAAAGCAGTAGAGTGACTGCAGCTTTCATCTCATTATACAAATTATTTTGCAGTGTATTTTTAAACTACAAAAAATATGCACCAGTAAACTATTTTGTGACATAAATAAAGGTCACTTTGTTCAACTTCATCAATTACAGGTAGCAAAATACAATTTTGCATTTTAAATACATATGTTAAGTACATATTTTAATATGTATTAAAATACATGTACATTAAGTACTGCCCATTACTATTATGCATGAAAGCCTCAATTAAAATGATTTGTATATATATATATATATATATATATATATATATATATATATATATATATATATATATATATATGCCGTAAATGACATGCCTTACTATTACTTACTTTTACTCTGTTCTTTCATGTTTAAATGGCACTTCTCCGTCATCAAAGACAGCAAAAGGTAATATCCACACATAAATCAGATATTCTGCTCATAATAAAGTTTTTGCCAAACTTCACATCACATTTTTAAGTTTAAGCATAAATATATTTCATTTTAGGCTTACAGCAAAGGTTTGATTCCATCTGGTGGTAAGTGTATGTTTTTATTTTTGTTATCAATACATGACGATTTTGATGGAAATGAAATATTGTCCTGTACATAATGCTAAGAGCAGTTTGGAGAGCAGATGTATCCTAATGTTTACATAAACCAGCAGATAGCATTGTGGATCTCTAAACAAGAGGAATGTGGAAGAGTAAAAATCATGTACAACATGACTGTGAGGTTAGGAGGAAGACCAGTTAAACTAGGCAAAACTTCTGTCAATTACAGCCCCACATGACAGAAGTATGTAAGGTCTTTCTCGGCCAATTAAATGTCTAATGAGATAAACAGGGCCAAAGTGCAACTGTGAACACGTGCCAGAGGGAGCATGTGTGAGTTTTTGTGTTTGTTTTTTTTTTGGTTACTTTGACAACTGATTTAATGTGCACAATTCACAGTATCAGAGATTTGCTTCATTTCGTGCAATAAATAATGCAAAAAAAAAAAAAAAACAATATTTGACCTTCCTGCATAGCATAGTTTAATATTAATGCAAGCATGCAATGATTATATGTGTGTGAATTCAGTAACTGCATTTGAAGGCTCCAGCAGTCACAATTGGAAGTCGTGGTATTACGACACTGCAAAAGTGTAGATTATGCAGAAGATTAAAATGCTGTAGTTTATTACATTTATGAGGGGAAGTTTGCCTATGCTGTAACTGCATGTAAATGTTGAAAATTGGCACTAAAAAGTTCCCGCTTACAAGATTGGTTGTATGCGTAATGTTGTATGTTTGGTTGTATGCGTAAATCGCAATATTCTCCTCAGTTCAAGTTTTGCTGCTTCACACCTAAACTAGATAGATTAAATAGACATATATGCATTGGCAGTGAATTTAGAGCAGAGCTTCCATTTGAAGTTATTTGAACTAACATACACACATTTTTACGTGCATTTACACATGGGGTCATTAAAAGAATAGTAGTAAAACACAGAAAGAAAACAAAATAAACAACCCTGTGCTTTGTTTCTCTTCCAGGATCTAGAGGCAGGCTACCACAAAGACTGTCCTTAGATCTTGAGTCTCAGGAGCTGTTTGATTCAAGGTATTGTAGAAACTACATTACGTATGTCCGTCTTTTTTATGCATTGTTGTTTTCCTGATACAGCTTTCCAAATGAAACTTGATTATAAATTGCAATTTTAATCTCAAATCTCCTCCAGGCAAATGCCTCGAAAAGAAGGATTGACAGGTAACCCACACTTTTTAGTCCACCTTTTTATAGCATTTAAAAAATCTTTTTTTAAAAGAATTTATACAAAATGTGATAGCCCTTAAATGTAATTTATATGAATGTGTAATGTGAAATGACAAGAACTTGGCACTGCAGGTGGATGTAACACTTTTTTGGTGATCTTGGTGTGTGTGTGTGTGTGTGTGTGTGTGTGTGTGTGTGTGCGTGCAATCAGACGGTCACTCGATGAAGAGACATCACCATGAGTGGCCTCAAGATAAAGACGATTTGGATCATATCGACTTTCATCCTCAGGAGAGGCCTGCTGAGGTAAACAACCACCTTTATTTTCAAATCGGGTCAATAAAATCCACCTTTATTCGCAAGTTGATGACCAAAAAAACACACCACTGTGAATTGTGAACAAACAGAAGTGTAGCTAACCAACAGGCAACTGCTTAGGACCCCCAGACTACTCGATGGCATCAGAGGGCTGACAGCCTTTAAGCTACAGCAGTGGCAATGTTTTCAATGAAATTAGTGGATTTTTGTGTGAGGTTGCAATGGAGTGTAGAATCATCTCTGATACCAATGATGATAGCACACTGTTGGTTATAGAAGAGGGACTTTTTTTAACTCTGTTGCTTTATTGTGTCTCTCTGTAGATGTCAGACTGGTACGTGGGAGACTTTTCACGAGTGGAGGCAGACCACGCTCTTCACCTGGTGAACAGGGTACACATTACGCCATCTCATATCAAACTGCACAGAATCCCTAGAAGGACAGACTGACTGGTTATAACAATCAGTCTGTATGTCATAAAAAATACTAATTAATAATACTTGATTGCGGGCCATATAAAGTGAATGACAGGCCACAATTGGCCTACGGGCTGTTCTTTTGGAACTTCTTCTGAGTTATCGTAGGCTTGTCACTAATCTACATTTTTAGAATATGAAATATGAACCAATGCTGAGAATCCGTGGTTTGTAGAATATGGCCTGAGTCTGGTCCGTGGACATTGATACATAGACATATGGCAGCTGCAAAGGCTTCTCCTAATTTAAGTAAATGCCACGTTCGTTTTGGACATTTCTACTTGAACTCTTTTGGCAGGATGGAGCCTTCCTGGTCAGAGACTGCTCCAAATGCACGTCTCAGCAGCCCCTGGTCCTGGCCGTGTTCTACGAGAACCGCGTGTTTAACATTCAGATCCGCTACAGCCACTGCACCAGCAAGTACACACTGGGTACAGGGCTGAGGACAAATGATGTAAGTGGCCTTACTCTGTCTGCTGTGTCAGCTGGTTTGCCATGACACAGCAAAGGAAAAAAAATCATTAATGAACTTCGTATTAGTGAACACCACATTTTCATGTTTGGTTTGGAAGTTAGATTTAATTGTTTTTGTCCTGAAAACAAAAGTTTACACAGAAATAATACATCTATACCAACATGATATGTATGTGCTAGATATTGTCCTGTGTCTTCATTTTAATCCAGATCTCCCTACTGTCTTATTCTCACAGACATTCAACACTGTGCCTGACATCATTAAATTCCATTCCATTTTCCCGATCGCCCTGATTGACGGTAGGAACCCGGCTGAAGACTCTCCTCGGAGAGCTTGTGTCCTCATGCACCCCATCACAAGAATGGACATGCTGCAACTGCTGAACATAAAAACGACAGGGAGAGACAAACCTCTGTAGATATCTAAATACACACCTACCGTTTCAGAATGATAACTGTAAAATGATTCTTTAACACAATTACTGAATATGTTGTGCTGTTTACAAGTAAATATATTCTATATAATATATATAAACTTCAAATCAACTTCTGTTGTTCTGCAAAGAATAATGTTGTGCTGTTGAACACATTTGAATGAGTCCATCTTATGATTTTTTTTAACCTTTGTTGATTGAGGGACCTGGGTTTTAAATGTCCACTTTCAGTAGTACAAATAGGAATGTTGGTTTACAGTGTGGAGATAAAACATGCAAACTCAGAGGGAAATTTCCACATTCTGGAATCAAAAAGACACAACAGTCAGAGAAAACAGCTGTCGATGAAAAGGAAGAGGTGAAGGGTCGATTTTCAGAATCTACTGGAAAATCTAAAAAGCACTGATGTTCACAGTTCAACTATTACTGTGCATTTAGTACAGCTCCAATGCCATAAGAGTTGGGACAATGTGTTCAATGTAAATGAAAAATAAATGCTATGCTATAACTCTCAAATCATACAAGCAATATATTTATTTGAGAATAGTCGGGAGGGTGTCAATAGAAGGCAGGGAAAGTTGAGTAAGAATAAAGAAAAAACAAAGGAGGACCCTTCACAGTTAATTATGTTAACGGCCAAGATGATTTTGTACAATAAAAGAGCTTTCCTTCTTGTCCTTGACATGATTGCAGCAGTCCAACTGGTAGGTGTTATCATCTTTTCCTTTTCATTATGCTTATTAAAATGAGATACATCTGGACAGCAAGCTGGCCATTTTAGCATCTGGTTGCACTTATGATGGAGCCACACTGTTGGAACTTTGTTGGAATGCAGTTTGTCCTGGGCTGCCTTAAAAATACGTCTAAGTGGCATCTTGTTCCGAACTGTTCCGATGTGTTCGTGTATTAATTTTAACTCTCCAGATGAATAAGCAGACCACAACCAAGACACTACTGCAACCCCATACAAAAATAATGTAGTGCCTGCCTTTTGAACTGACCACTAAAACAAGAAGGATGATTGGTCTGCAAGATGCAAGACTCCATGATTTCCAAAATCAATGACAAATTTTCAACTTTTGCAACCATAAGACAGTTTAACATGTCTTCTGGGTCCATCTCAAATGAGCCCGGGCTAAGACAGTTAAACCTCATGCCCAAATATCAACTATTCTTGGCATAGTTAAGTTCACCAGCTGTTATGGCTGGAGGGTCAAAATAGGTTTACAGTGGGCATTTCATGATCTAATTAACCCATACAATGATTTTCATTATAGAATTACATCGTACATACATGCAATGCATGTAATGAATGCCTCGACATCTTTATTTCTGAGAGACTCAGCCTCTCTGTGATGGTCTTTAATATATACATTCCTGTTGGCAATCAATATAATTCATTTTTGAAATGTCCCTTTTTGTGATGTTTTTAGCATTATTCAACTTTTACAGTATTTTATTGGCCCTGTTCCAACTTTTTTGAGACATGTTGCTGGCCTCAAATTTGAAATGACCAGTTTCAATAATTGATATCAATTATATATATATATATATATATATATATATATATATATATATATATATATATATATATATATATATATATATATATATATAATTTTAACACAATGTCTTTTATGGAATTGTGGTTGTAACAGAAAGTGACACTTGATTGATACACAGACTGAAATGAAAAAAATAATTTATTTACATTAAAATGCAGTACACAGTCATGAACATGATCAGAAACAAAAATTGTCCTTATTTAAACCTTTATGAAATTTGCTGGTATAACATTAACCTTTGTTATTCAGTGTAGTCAGATCAAGTATTTCCAAAGTAAAAAAAAAAACCTTCAGTAACAGTTTGGATTTTAATTGGTGTGCTTCTTTTCAAAATTAAAATACACTGAAAATATGTCAGATCTACTTAAAGTTGGTATAACTAAGTATCTCCAATGTACCTATAGTTGGTAGAAAATAAACCTCTCTTTTTTTCTAACTATCTGTGTCCCTTTAATACTTGCCATGATTGCCAGTGTCCGACAGACACACACAGAATAGAGGGAGGGGCATCAGTTAGTGAGTGATCAACACTTAAAGTGAATGTTCAGACCACAGACTATTGAAGTCGCAAAAACAACAAAAATACAAGCATCAATTTCAAGACAATATGCAGACTTGTGTGTAGCTCAACTACTGTAGAACAAGGCAGACATTTTACATTTTTCATCAGGTTAAAATTTGAGGTTTGCAACACTCCACATAGACAAATGTCATAAGGATCACATGATGACCAGTAGAAAAGGATTTTAATATAAAATGCCGATTTAATAACTGTCGGGTATTTGCCAAATTAAAATATCTGAATAGGGTAACTGTTCAAGACATTATAAATAAGTATTGATAGATAAGTATGCTTGGCTAAAATTCGCAACTCACAGATTCAGCTTGTCAGAGATCCCTTCAGCCAACAGCTCAGTGACTTGGTACTGGTCACCGTCAACTTTCTTGAACTTCATTTTCAGTGACGGAGACCTCACAAGTTCTGTTACAACTTTGTGAGTGTCTCTGAAAAACACAATGCGCAGTGGGGCAATTCCCCTTCCATCTGCCGGTGACTGTGGGCTTCTTTCTCCACCCGACCTCAGGACGTGCGGGTGTGGATGGTTGAGGACAACAACAGGCTGGTTGGGGCTTGGCCTTTTCACAGGTTGGTCCTCTTTTACTGGAGTCAGATAAAGTCTATGCGAGTCCACAGTGCCACTGAGCTTCCTGCGCTTGCCTGACACCCTATCTTTCCTTTGCCTCCTATCAGAAACACCAAGTGGTTCATTGTTTGCCTCAGTCAATGGTACAGCAAGTGCCTCAAATATATCAGATGAGCTGTCCTCACTCTCACATTTCTTCCTTTTCAGACGAAGCTTGAGAACTTCATGGCAGTGGATGGAGATGTTCTGCTTGTTTGAGGCACAGGACAGGACTGGGTGTGCGGCCAAAGTAATGTCCTCTGTGTTATTTTCTGACTTCCTGTCAGTTGTTGCTGGCTGCGGGCAGTTGTCTGAGATCCTTGCTAAGGACACTCTTGGAACCAGTGTGAATAGCTGCTTGTAGGACTGGGGACTAAAACCACTGATGCGCACACCACAGATTGTCCTTTCTTTAGCGTCAGGGTCATTAGACAGTAAACACCGTTGTGGCAGTAGTGCTGGTGGGTGTGCCTCTACTGGTTTGTGTACAGTGGGCTGCACCATGGGGTCGGAGAGACAATCTGAGGACTGACTGTCTGCATCATTTTGTCTACTGTGGACAGATATATGAGTCACTGGTGCACAATCATGTCTCTCAGCAGTCTGTGGCTGCTGCAGAAGTCTTTTTTTTCCATCCCATGCGATGTCTATAGTCCTTTTTTGGGTAGGAGGTTCAATACAGTTCCCTTTTTTCTGTAAAAGCTGTCTTAATGTTTTTGAGGGAGGACATGAAACCAACAGGCTATCGACACTATGCTTAGCAGGTGTGCACATTCCATGGTTGTTGGCACTATTGACATGCAACAGCCTTCTGTCAACTAGAGGCTGTAACTGTTTGCTCTCTGCATTATCTCCCAATGAGTAAACAGATAAGATCACAGGCAGGCCCTCTTTTTCCTTTTCAATGTCCCCAATTGTCACTGTTGGGGTTGCGGAGGCTTTGCAGCCGTTCACACTGCCACCAGAGTTTGGGCTTTGGGAATTGCTGGTAACAGATATCCTGTTGTGAGAACGGGGAACAACTAAAGACGTTGACGAATACATGTGGTCTTTCCTTCGTATTGTGATCCCAATGGTTGGGAGACAAGTGGCTTGGCTTACAGGGTTAGCTGCTGACTGGTGTGCTTTCTTCAGTTCTATTTTGACACTGTCGTGTTCAGGTGGTTCTTCTTTTACAGTAACCCTCATTTCACTGCATGTGTTCATCCTGGTGGTGGGTGTACAAGGTATTTGAGGTACTTTAGCACTTGAAATAGGGGGAGCCTGGCACGAGTTTGTCTTTGGGCAAGCCTGAGTATTACTGTGCCTTTTATCGCCAGACAAAGCCTGGTCCACCGTGGGTGTACCATTCCCAAAAACTGTGCCTACTGCGGGAGCAGTTTCTGGGGCATTCTTTTCTGAACACCCTACAGACTGCTGTGGCAGGATCCTCAACTGCAACTCCTGAGCGCCATTTACTGTATTCATGTTGACCAGCTCCACCAGGCTACCAGGGGGGATGTTGATCTCCTCTGGGTAGGAAACAGTCAGAGTTTGCTCATAAATGGGCTGGTTGAGTGGTTCCAACAGCTCAACCTGGACTGGAGCACACAATCCCTGCTCACTTGTTTTATCGAAGAGACTGTTCCCCAAAGGGCCACTGGACTGCAGGGAAGTCGCTGTAGGTTTATTCCCTATCTGGCTTTCTATGGCCATACTTTGGGCACTTAGGGATTTACCCACTGTGTAGGCAAATCTGTTATTTGGACTACCTACTGAACCAATTTCGGAAGCCAAACTAACTCTTTTCTCTGGTTGATTAGAGACCGCACCAGGACTTTGTCTTACAGTCTTACTGACTGAAACATGACTATTGTTTAAAATACCTGCAAAGGCCTGACTTCCAGTATAAGGGATTTTGTTTGATGGTAAAACAGACGTTGAGCCATTGTAGACATACAATGGCTTTGGCGCCATTCCTGTTGAATCCTGGTGGGTTTTCTGTGTGATATTTAAAGGTGTTTGGAAAGATGAGGGTTTTAGTGTACCTGTAGTACCAGGAACAGCCATGTGTATGGCCTGACTAGTCAAAACACTCAATGTATTTGAAGCAACACTTGTTGACTGGTTCAAGCTTGTGAGGACTTTGCCAGCACTACTTATGGGTTGACTCCCTGCTAGAAAACATTTGTTAACCACATTGGGAGCAGAGGCTCTTGGCCTTTGTTGAGTTTTCCTTAAGATTATTGGAGGAGCTCGGCGAGCTGGGTGTTTCACTGTGTTTGAAATATTAGCAGTGTGTGCTGACTGCTTGGGAATAATGCTAATCACATCTGAAGCAATACTTGTGGCCTGATTCATGCTGGTTAAGACTTTGCTGCCACCATAATTTGGTTGATTAACTGCTGACAGACTGTTGTTGGTTACACTGATGTTAGTGTGATTTGTTGCATTGGTGATTACATTTGTTGACAAACTGTCTCTATGTGCAGTAACACTAACATTCTGACACTGGGGGTTAAGAAATTTGTTTGGCATAATACCGACTGGCTGACTCAACCCACCACCAATATTGTAGCTAGTTGGGGTGGTATTGGTACCTTGAGGCTGATTCAATGTCAAAGGAATCAAGTTTGGCACAATATTAAGAGGTTGTACGGGTGGCTTAGCTGTCTGCTCAGTTGCATTTATGAGAGTGGGCAGTTCAACCTCAGCCACAGATGCTATGGAGACATCTCCCATAATAACAACATTCTGCGATGCCCCTTGAAAGTGTCCTGCAAATGTATTTTGTACATACTTGGAATGTACTCGCTGGACATGTTTCGCCACATAGTCTCTCCTCACTGCACCGTAGCTGCAAAATGCACAACTGAAAGGGAATTTCCCAGAATGCTGCACGGTGTGCCTCTGGGACTCCACTTTGGTGTATGAGATATGGCCGCAGATGAGGCAGGTGAAGGTGACCCCTGCGTGCTGAGCGCAGTGTCGCTCAAAAGCATCGCGATACTTGGTTGTGAAGCGGCATTTCGAACAATTCAACTTGATGTGACTTGTCTGTGTGGGACCTTTGCTGGATGTATCCTGGTTTGTGATGCCAACCAGGGAAACGACAACATTTGGATGTTGACTCAGAGAAGGCTGCATGTTTTGTGCAATCATGTATGTCCCCCCTCCATGTAGTCCACGGATGCCCTGAGCAAACACTTCCTTGGAGTCATGTTTTCCAGAACAGTACTAGATCAGGAATCTTCTGAATATACAGTAGAATGATTCACAGGGTAGAAATGGAGGGTACAATTCCATCTTCCACTGAATCTGAAATCAGAAAATGAAAAAGAAATATAAAATTTTGTGGCAGGAATAAAATAAAGCACTCATGTTGTCTCATAGTGTTTACACAAAGTCATAACAGACGACAATAAAGGAGAAAGTAAAAATATCCAACTAAGGTGATAAGCTGACACTTACAAGCCCTAAACCCTCCAAGTCAGTGTAAAATTGTAGTTGATTAATATCACTAGTTAACTGGATATTCGGCCAAGTCAACATAACCATTGTGTGTTTACTATGAGCAGTGGAACTAAAAAATGACAGTGAAAAAAGTCCACCTCCAGCAGGTGCCTGTGCCGCAGCCTGACAAAGCAAGCTCATATCAATGCACCAAGTTCCTCTGTGGAATGCAACGAGACAAGGTTTACTACTTGGCATAGGCAAACATTATGCTCTCACCACATGGCACGCGCCACAAACACCAATCAACGACAATTATTAGTATCATCGCTGTGATATGCTGCGACGAATACAAGCAGTAGAACAATGGGGAGCTGCCCTACTAAAATTGAAATGCCAAGCCAGAGCCAACGCGCTACTAACTGCAAAAGATAAAAAGCCAATGAACGCAAAAACAAATGGCTTGATGTTTACAAAAAATCTGTTTTACAACAGTCTGTTCATAACCCCAGTGGTTCTCAATGTGAGCCTCTCCTAACAAATGTCGCTGGTTAATAATTGTAGCAGCCTCAATAATTCAGGTATTGTCATTTAAAAAGTGATGTAGGTTTTCTTGGTTCATCCTGTGTGTGTGTGTGTGTGTGTGTGTGCATGCGTGTATATTATTATTATTATTATTATTATTATTATTATTAATAATAATAATAATAATAATAATAATAATAATAATAATAATAATAATAATAATAATAATAACTGTGCTTGCTCGGTAAGACTGAGCCCATCTAAAGTATGCACAAATAATTTGGTGTTATTTGACCACTAGGTAGCGCTATAATTAGCAAAAATATGTTTTGGCACATATTTGCATCGATGATCACGAAACGTAGCACAGATGATTTTCAGACTATGCCTGACCAACCATAACCATTAACCATATACACACTTTTCAGCCAGAGAGAGCGAGCGATACTTTTTGTATGTCATGTAAAAAGACATTACAGCCAGAGAGAAATCAAGACTATATCAAAGCCTATTAAAAAGTCCTATATCGCCCCTAAATGTGTTCTTTTAAACCACGATAGTGTGTGTGTGGGGAGGAGAGTGATTGGCCCCGTTCGAAACACGTTCATTTGCTGCCTTAGTACTTGCCCAATGTGGCAGCAAGTAGTCAAGTGCCGTTCAAAAGTTCTTTTTTCCTTTCTACTAAGTTGCCTTCGAACAAACGCCCACAATGGTCATTTTTGAAGACAGCGTCAATGTATCCTCAAGGCTGCTTATTATCCAGAATTCTGTGCGCTACCTTTCAAAGAACTGTGAGAAGTAAATAAAGATGGCGGCCAAAATTATTTTTACGGTAGTTGTTCATATCAAAATGTCTTTTGTTTGGCACTTCTTACAAATCAGATGAGAAACTACATGCACCGCATAGTGGTACTTGGTATGACCGCTGCAGTATGCTGTGAAGTTTAGCACAAAGGATTTTTTTTAAGGTGCTGTCCACAGATGACATACACCAGAGGAGTTAGTTTACTTTGTTTAATTTTTTTTAATAAAATAAAATGTAGGTTTGTTCTAATGTGTTTTTTCTAATGTGTTTGAAGCGGGTGGTCCCAGGGAATGCGGGGGAAAAGGAATCGTGTTCCTATACATAATCATTTTGTAGTTATTAGCTAAAATGTAATTTTTGGGAATTACAGCTCGCCTATGGGAAGTTCACGAAATTTCACACAATGTGGTGTGGTTTTAAAGAATGTTGGAGCCATTGAGTATGGAAGTTTGTTTTTGCTTTCAGCTCTTTAAGAAATGTGGGCAACAGAAAGGAGTGTGGCCTAATGTGTTTGATCTGGGTCGTCTTAGGGAGTACAGTAAAACGGAATTGTTTTGTAGTTATTAACCACAAATTTATTTTTAGGAATTACTACGCCCCCTATGGGACAAAATTTACGAAACACAATATGCTTCAAGAGGTTGGAGTAGTCGTCATACATGGCAAATCTGATGTGACAATGACTTTCTCAGGGCAAGATACTGGGGATTCAAAATCCCAATTTTTAGATGTACAATTTTCCCCAAGGTGGGGCTTTGTTGTTGGGGAGTTGTTACAGCTTGTTAAGCCCAAGTTATAAAAATGTTTTGGTTTTCTTGCTTGCAAAGGTTGGCAACTTATTCTGCAAAAGCTGATTTTAGCTTTACATTTTGTAAGAGAAAACACAAAACCCTTCCCACACCTTACACCAAATTTCTTGACAATTGGATAATCACCCGTAGAGTAGATATTTTACTTTCAGTTTCCGTTTTTTTACAAAATTGCATGAAATGTGGCCAACGGAAAGGGGCGTGACCTAATGTGTTTAAATGCATTATTCCCTGGGAGCCTGTGACTAGCATAGCCCAGAACCAGTCATTCTCCCCGCTCCATCTCCTCCACCAACCTAAAAGAACCCAAAGCAGGAGCACTAAAGATGTTTTTTTTCCAAAACCGGCTCACAGGCCATTCATTAATACAAGAGACCACCGCAAAAATTAGTGAAAAAACAATGCAATGACACCTTTAACAATTAAGGCAACCCATTCAGCCTGTAAACTAAAACTTAAAAGCAGAACAATGAAGAAAAAATAAATTTTATTTTTTCATAAGGCCATTATTCTATTCAGTGGTGATATTTAAGTTGGCCAATGCTATTGTTAACACATAAGACACAAAACATGCATGTAAAAAATAAAACTACACCTAAAAAAATGGCTCACCTTAACCCATAATGGCCATTTTGAAAAAAGTGCTTCTCAGGCTAGGCTGAGATTTGGGATTTTCATTACCCTCATATAATATCTTATAAAGGCGCGAACTCAGATATAATGTGTCTGAATATTGTTCTATTCTTGTTTTCTCTAAATCAGTCTCTCTTACCCCCCTGGCCAAAAAAAAAAAAAAAAAACCCTCAAGGACCATTCCTGCCTAACAGGGCTACATACATGCATGAATTACTGCAGCATCACAGCCCTAACTAGGGCAGTGTTTTTCAACCACTGTGCCGTGAGAGACCGTCAGGTGTGCCATGGCAAATTATACAGTTTCACCTAATTGGTCTAAAACATTTTTTTAAAACAAATTAATTACTATCTGCGAACAATATGTCATTGTGGAGTGTCTGTGCTGTAGTAGTGACTGGCAGCATAATCATGTAATAGGTAAGGGATAATGGACGACACGGTTATCACGGTTATCGGATATCAGAAAGTTGCTATGGCCAAGACCCAGTTGTTAGTTCCATGACTTTGGTTGTCAAGCTAGCTATTCCAAAGTTCTGTTAAGCCTTGCTTAGCAAAGTCATGTTAGTAGACTCCAAATGCAGTGTGACAGCAGTAAAAATACGATCTCAGAGACGTATAACGTTGAATTGTTCTTCCATCTGGTCGTCATTTGCTAAAGCTGTAACATCTTTACTGTTTATTTACAGTTTACCACAACTTGCCGCATTGATGCATAAACATGGTATGGTCGGAAAGCAGTGACTACTTCATAGGTGTGCGTATATAAAAAGTTAATAACAATCACAATGTGAAATTGAAGGAAGCCGTGGTATAATCTTCATTATCACTAGATGGCAGCAGGTAGCGAAGTGCATTGTACGATCACACAAGAGAATTAGTGATGCATGAATGTGACAGGTAGTGGTGACAGCATTGTGGCCTGACTGCTATAAAAACTAAAAACAGAGAGAGACTGAGAGCTGTCGAGGAAGAGCTTCGTGTGTGTCTTTCTTCGATTCCTGCCAGGATATCAGCTATGTTTATCCAAACAGGCACAGGTTTCACACTGAGTAAAATACACGGAGATTGACATTTTGTACATGCCTCTTCATATTTCTCAGTGTGGAACAGTGAGATCTTTCCCAAATATTGTTGCTTCTGTCAGAATACACACTATTTTCTGTATTCCTGCTAACAGAATGCTTTTGGACAGTATTAGATTTTGCAAAGCACAAGCTTTCTACTACGTTTTTAGTTTTGAGACCACATTGTTGTGGCATTTCATGTTCCAGGTGTATTTCTGAAGTGGACATGTTTTAAGTGCACTTTTTATTTGAATGCAAAAAATATAAAAGATGATAACATCGTTTTTTGTGTTTTTTTTTTATTCCTATTCAAGACACTTTGATAAGAATGATTATATATTATTAGGTGGATACAGAGTATCATTTTCTAACATTTTTGGTTGGTGGTGTGCCTTGTGATTTTTCCAATGGAAAAAATTTACCTTGGCTCAAAAAAGGCTGAAAAACACAGAACTGGAATGCCATGAAGATGATATACAGAAGACATAATAAAATATATACACACTGTGCATAGCATATGTAGCTTAAGAAACAAACAATATTTTAACACAACTGATCTACAAAATACTGATTTACACACATTCATACCCACACACATGTAAAGCATAACAAACCATGCTATCAAAGCAAATGGTAAGAACATCTTTAAAAGTCCATACTTTAACTTCACCTGCATATCAAGATTGCCGTTTTTTCTAAATCATCTTAATTCGGGCCACACATGGAACTCATTCTGGAACACACATGAAACTCGGGAAGAACAAAAAATATATACATTTTTACAAATACCTTTCTTCCCAAATTTGACATGTGCTGGCCTTCTCCACAGATGTTATGAAATGGTTCCCTCCTCCTTAGAAAAGTTATCACATACATGATTTTTTTTTTAACCATGTCCTAGAAAAACGGTATGGCTCACCCTACCCCTAGGTTATCTTCCCTTCCTACAGCTAAACATTATCTTTGCACGAGAAGTGAACAGTCAACTCAATAAAGGTTTTGCTACACGGAAAACACTAATTAAATTGGTAACATTTAGTGTACACAGGGCTGCCATCTAGTTATTTTGTAGCCTACAGAAATTCACTAAACGACGTTACCACGTTGCCTCAATAGCCTACACTTACTGCATGCCTTAACACATGTGAAACAACTTAGAATGCATTCGCAGATTTGCACCACAACTGTGTCCGTGTCTGAACTCTCACCTCGCGAAACAGCTGGGGTGTAAAAGTAGCGTGAATACCATTTGCCGCACAACAGTGAATGTCCCACACACACGAGTAAACGGGCTGCAGTATCCACAATGCATGTCGTTCTAGGTATGCAGAGCTGGTTAACCACGGCGGACTATCCACTGTCCATTGAGAAGACTATACACTGTCGCCCCTAATGGACAACTCTATTCAAACCATTTCCACTTCAGCCGATGTCTGTCTTTGTGTAATTCGATACACTCTCTACAAATTCCAGCGGCAATAAAATGCATACAGACAACGATAACGATAATGCTGAAACGAGCGACAGTCTGTTAAAACACGGGAGGGCGATCATTTTCGCCACATCGAGTCACCGATTTGTACAGCAATCTACATGGAAAAATGGTTCTCCAAACCATGGACAAGCACCACCCCCATCCATCATCAGACAGTCCCAGCCGCCATAATAGTCTGTAAACATAACAGAAAAACGAATGTATTTTTTGACAAACGTACCACTCTAAAGCAGCTCTTCGGACCTGAAATGAATTTCCATTTGACCTCATATTCTTACTTGCGCGAGTTCCACGTCTACATCCACGAACCAAACATGCAATGTCAAGGTGTTGGTTTTGCAGGCATTGTGGGTTCGTTGCGTAAGTGTATACGAAGCCCCTGATTGGCTGGCTACACATTGTGGCAGTAGATCTCTACAGTGTGCGCAACTTCGAAAGTCCTTAACCCCTTTTTTGCTGGTTTGGGTGTAGAGTAATGCTGGTCAGCCATTTTGTGCGATTTCCTACACGTTGGACATACGTCTGAGGCACATAAATCAAATTGACATCACAAGTAGCTTAAGAAACAAGACGATAATATTTTAACACAACTGCTACTGGCCCACTTGGGATTTCTTGTGGACCGCACTTTGAAAAATATTGATCTACACACATTCATAACCACACATGCGTGCCTGCTCACACACACATAGCCTATGCCCACACACACACACACACCTATACTACACATGTAGGTACATACACATGTTTACACAATGTGCAAAAAGAAAACAGTGACATAAAGCAATCAGTCATAAAGCAAGCTATCAAAGCAAATGGTAAGAACATCTTCAAAATCAAGACTGTAACTTGATCTGCAACATATCAAGACTGACTGGGTTAATTAACTCAGGCTGCAAACAGCACTTCTATTTAACAACATTGTATAGTTATTAGTGATGTTCACAAAACTGCCCAAATGTGGCACTGAGTAGCTGCCTGTTTCTGACTAACAGACTTCAAAGTTGAATCAGTTTCAAAATAGCATGTTGACAGAATTGACATATTTTACAGAAGGAAATTGTGGATAAAAAACAGTACAAGGTTGTACATGTAGGCTACCTACACACAGCTGAAAAGATGTTGATTTCTGAAGGGAAATTTCAAATAGGGAGGGAAGGCTCACATTGCTGGAATTACATAGCAGTTAAAAGAGTTGTTGCATCTGGAACAACTTCACTGTTTTGTCTGTGGAACAACTGAGAAATCAGTCACCCCGTATTCAACATTCTTCATTTACCGGAGTCTGTTTACTTCCGCTTTGCATTTTCACAAGAGCGACAGGGGAAATCAGCCTTTATGCAGTCAAGCCTCCTTGCACTCAACTGAATGGGATGTGTGGTATATGGGATTGTACCAATAAACTTATTGCATCTTTCTGAAGTTGTTATAGGTTTTTTTCGGAATCATCATCCATACTCTGCAACTGTTTATCATTTCAGACCTACTAGTGTAAATTGTTACTGTTAAGTGTTCAAATAGAACTTAACATAACAATGCTAGCACTGTTATAACGGCATAACTGAGTACCACTGTTAGCATTCTATTATTAAAAACAGTTGAAAACAAGTAATGATGAAATCCTTTAAATGTGAACTCTTGAGTACAGCAAAATCAAATTCATATAAAATCATTATCATGTCAAATTTGACATGTTTAATGTAATGCTACTGAAAACGTACACAATAACACCAGTGACATAATGTAACACCAGTGACATCCATAACATCAAATGATCTTGAGTCCTGAACTCTAATGAAGCATGACACCATATTATTACATTTAACAATACAAACTCATTGGCAGTAAGTTTAAAATGTTAGTAAAAGATTATCAACAACAGTTTAACACATTTAATACATTTTAACTGCAGTTGAAAGGTCCTGAGTGTTTAACTCTAAGCATGACACTAAATTGTTGACACTAACAAAACTCATTGATAGTCAAATATTCTAACACATTTCAACTGCATTTAGAAACCACAAAAAAAGGCCCAACAATATGGTTGTGTAAACTGACCAAGAGGGGTAAAATAGACTGTCTGCATTTTAATTTTACTACATCAGCTGCCTTTGAATGATCTCCCAGAGACTCTTTTCAATTTGAAGTGAGCTGGAGTGGAATTAGGCACATGAACTGGACATTTTTGTACCAGTTGACATCATCTCTAGGGCTTGGCCAGAACATTTTGATGTAAGGGGTAACATCCGACGAAGCGTGCATTATACAGTTTTAAGTCAACGAGGTGGAGCCTAAGAACTTTGCTCCGCCAAGTTGACTTAAAACTGTATAATGCACGCCTCGGAGGATGTTACCCCGCTTATGACCTGGTTAATGCCACTCAATTATGTAGAATGTATTTAAAATAATTCTCAATTAATTTAGAGGGTTAACTTAGACTCAGTTTCGCTACAATGTGGCCTACAATGTAGCCTAATATTTGTAACGTTAAGTAGAGCGCTATGCAGCCCTCAGTCACTAGCCAAATTGGTTGTCAAGGTTACCTTTCATTTGGTAAGGTGATTGCTACTGCTCATCAGGTGTTGGCTAGCTTGGATTGAGCAACGCGACACATGCAATACTTATTCCAAAACGTTGATTTATTTGTTATTTTTGGTTTGCTATTTTTTTTTTAAGTTCATGGAAATTGAACTCCACATTGCCATTAATTGTGAAGTTTGATAGAGACGGTTACAGTAGGTACGTACATTCTATTGGGTATTGATATGGAACGGTGCTGAAGTTTTAAACTTTTTTGCCAGAACTACTTTCAAGGCGTGCATGATATACGATTTTACTGCATGCCTAGCAACCAATCAGAAAGCAGCACCACGTTCCAGAGGGTCATAATCCATTGCAATGCATGCACTTCACTTGAACATTGTTTTCCTCCACCTGCAGGATGATGCCAGGGTAGGGGGCGTTATCATATCGTACAACACACCACTGACCACACTGTGATGAGGTTCTATGACATTGAGACTAAACTAATTTCCTGGATGACTGATTTCCTCCATAGGTGCAAGGCTAACTTCCTCTAGACTGTAGCATGGACAAACAAATCAAACACCCCCTCAGCAGCCTGACAGAAACAGCTAAAATCTCTGTATTTGAGATAGCCTGGACAAATACTGATGACTTTGTGCATTTTCATTGTGCCCTTAATGGTGAACAGGCGCACTTGTTTTAAACTTCAGTTCACTTTTCAATCTTTTCACTTGCTCTTCACTCACATATCACAGTTTCACTTCATTCAGCATCTGGAAAAAGCTCTGCGCATTAGGGAAATCTTTCCCTTGACGAACCAATGTGTCCGCTCTTCTCTTTAGTGCAGCCCCCACCCCATCTGGCGCACCCTTACCATGGCTGGCTTCAAAGAAGCTCCATGCGACTGTTGTGAAACCTCTCTGGTGTGGCTCAATAGACAGCATGTAAAAGTTTGAGCGATTTTTGTACTGTGTGGCAGGTCCATCCCTGAAAAAGTGAAGATGTTTGACATCAGAGTGGTTTTTTGCCAGGAACTGAAGAATAGGATCCAAACGAGCCCGTATAGCAGGTGGGTCATGCCTTCTGCTGGGGGAGACCTTGCAGAAAGGCATAGGGGCTTGGCCTGCCAGATAAAGCACTCCAGTGTGGAGGGTCACCTGCTGATGTGGACAGACTGAATTTCGTTGCAATATTTGCAAGTATAATTCTCGCTGAAATCAATGTGGATCAGGGAGTCTTTGGCAGTAAGGCTCTCTCTGAGGTTCTTGTATGCAGTGAATTGCCAGCGGATATTGAAAAGGTGTTTCCTGAAGTTAAAGAGCCTGTCTTAGAATTGTTCAGGTACAGTACAAGTTCATCCTCTTGTACTGAGATATCTTTCTTGACTGTGATGGCACTTTGGCATGACTCTTCACCTTGATCTTTGATGATCACCTTCTCATGACAACATTGAGTCAGAGTCACCACCCTATTTGGGATAGGGAGACAATTTACACTCCAAACAGTCAACATAAGCACATGTCTTGGAGCTGCTACAGACAGTGCTGTCGGACTCCTCTAGGTTTCTGGAATTTGAAATACCGAGCCTAAACAACTTGTCAGCCATGAACTGCAAGTTTTTGTGAGTCTTACATTGACACGTTTCTCTGTCTCTCTCATTTGGGGGAACAACCCAAAATGGTCGTTGACGACAGAAGAAAGCACAAGAGACGTGTTGGTTGAGAAGGTTGAGCAAAGAATCGGTCAGAAGCCTCCTCTGGCGCTTAACCTTAAACATGGCTTAACGATAACATTCCTGACTCCGTGATACAACTGGAGCAGCTAACATGCTACAGATCTGACAGGGCTCTCGTAGGAGGGAAGACGCACGGTGGCGGTGTGTGTGTTTACATCCGCGAAGAGTGGTGCCGAGATGCCACTGTAGTATACAAACACTGCTCACCTCTGGCGGAGTTCATGATCGTGAAGTGTCACCCTTTCTACTTGCCAAGGGAGATAAGTTCGATCCTGCTGGTTGCTACTTATATCCCCCCAACTAACAACAGCAACAGAAGTGCGGCGCTGAATGAACTGTACCAGGCTATCAGTGAACAACAATCAGCACAACCAGACGGTTTCATCATTCTTGTGGGAGATTTCAACCATGCTGATCTCAAAACTGTACTTCCCAAGTTTCCCAAGTTTCATCAGCAAATCCATTTTCCAACAAGAGGACACAACACTTTGGACTGTGTTTACACTCAGCACAAAGGAGCATACAAAGCCACCCCCCTCCCCCACATCGGCACCTCTGATCACCTCACCATTATGTTAATGCCTGCATACAGACAGAGAGTGAAAGCCATCAAACCTGCTCTGAAAGAAGTGAGAGTGTGGCCACAGGAGGCGACCTCAGCCTTACAGGACTGCTTCGAGACAACGGACTGGGAAATGTTCAAGGAAGCAGCCACCTACAACAGCCTCATAGATGTAGAAGAATACACAGACACTGTGACCTCCTACATCACAAAATGCATCGACGACGTGACCCACGTCAAGAGCATCACCACTCGAGCCAACCGGAAGCCATGGCTCAGGAGACGTCCACAGGCTGCTGAAGGCCAGAGACAAGGCCTTCAAAGCTGGGGATGAATCAGCCCTGAGAACAGCGAGAGCCAACCTGTCCCGTGGCATCAGGAAAGCAAAACGAGAGTACACAAACAAGATAACCTCCCATTTCAAGGACAGCAAGAATGCACAGAGCCTATGGCAGGGCATTCAGGCCATCACAGACTACAAACCTGCATCACGAAGCTGTGAGAGCGACATCACTCTGCTCAACAACCTAAACAGATTCTTTGCACGTTTCGAGGAACAGAACACCACTCGCCCACAGAAAACACCACCACCTTCGCACGACCAGCCTCTGTGCCTGTCTGCTGCCAGCGTGAAGAGGACACTCTCCGCCATCAACACCCGGAAAGCAGCGGGTCCAGACAACATCCCTGGTAGGGTGCTGAAAGACTGTGCAGAGGAGCTGAAAGATGTTTTTACAGACATCTTTAATACCTCCCTGAGGCAAGCCATTGTGCCATCAGGCTTCAAAGCTGCCACCATCATACCTGTGTCAAAGAAATCATCCCCATCCTGCTTTAACGACTACCGTCCTGTGGCACTGACACCCATAATCATGAAGTGCTTTGAACGACTAGTCCTGTCACACATAAAATCCACCCTGCCCCCCAGCCTGGACCCGTACCAGTTCGCATACAGGGCAAAACGATCCACAGACGATGCAATTTGCTCTGCCCTCCACCCAGCGCTCACCCACCTGGACAAGAAAGACTCATATGTGAGAATGCTGTTCATAGACTTCAGCTCAGCGTTCAACACCATAATACCACAACAACTAATCTGCAAACTGGACAAACTGGGCCTCAGCACCTCCCTCTGCAACTGGCTGCTGGATTTCCTCAGCCAGAGGCCCCAAGCGGTGCGTGTTGGCAACAACATCTCAAGCAGCATCACCCTGAGCACAGGGGCGCCACAAGGCTGTGTGCTCAGTCCCCTCCTCTTCACCCTGCTGACACATGACTGCACACCAACCCACAGCTCCAACCACCTCGTGAAGTTTGCAGATGACACGACACTGGTGGGCCTCATCTCCAATGGCGACGAGACCCACTACAGGAAAGAGGTGGAGCTTCTGACCAGATGGTGCAGAGACAACAACCTCCTGCTAAACGTCAGCAAGACCAAAGAGATTGTTGTCAGTTTCCACAGAGGCCACACTCAACACCCTCCACTGATCATCGATGGTGCTGCAGTGGAGAGGGTGAGCAGCACCAAGTTCCTGGGGGTGCACATCAGTGATGACCTCTCCTGGACCACCAACACTGCATCACTGGCCAAGAAAGCACAGCAGCGTCTCTACTTCCTGCGCAAACTGAAGCGGGCAAGTGCTCAACCACCCATCATGACCACGTTTTACAGAGGAACCATTGAAAGCATCCTCACCAGCTGCATCACCGTGTGGGGCGGAAGCTGCACTGACTACAACAGGAAGGCTCTACAACGCATCGTGAGAACAGCTGAAAGGATAATTGGTGTACCACTCCCATCCCTGCAAGACCTTTACACCACCCGCCTCACCCGCAAAGCCATCACAATCGTCAACGATACAAGTCACCCTGCACACAGTCTGTTCAGCCTCCTGCCCTCCAGAAAGAGGTACAGGAGTCTCCGCTCCCGCACCACCAGACTCACGAACAGCTTCATCCACCAGGCCGTGAGACTGCTGAACTCTCTCCCCTCCTCACCCGTGAGACTGCTGAACTCTCTCCCCTCCTCACCCTTACCCTCACCCTCAGCCCCAGACTGCTGAACTCTCTCCCCTCCTCACCCTCACCCTCACCCTTAGCTCCAGCCAGAAGAAACACCATGCTGGCAGGAGAAGTCTAGGGATTGGACCATTGTCCCGTCTTGTCGCCTTGACTTGTCATACCTGGTTTAGTTTTTAGCAACACTAGATAACAGTAGTCTTAAGCAACTGCACTTTATTTATTATTTGCAATAACTTAGCTCAGGATTTGTCTTGTCTTGTGCACTTGCACTTTACTGTTGTTGTTGTTGTTGTTGTCTATGTAAACGCATAGGATAGTGAGAAACGTAATTTCGATTCCTTTGTATGTCAAGCACATGTGAAGAAATTGACAAATAAAACTGACTTTGACTTTGAACCTTTTGAAGAGTTGTTGTATTCCTCTTCCCTGTTGTCAGTCTACGGACATCATCCCTAAGAAGAAACTGTCTGACTGATTTTACTATCTCCTTCTGTAGGCCATGCAGGGACTTTTTTGTTTTTCTAAAGATTCAGGAATCACAAGCAATGGCCTTCTTGAGAGATGTTTTGCACCTATATATTTTTATCAGCTTTCTGACAACAACTGTGCCAGGCTTTGTTTCGACTTAGTATTTTTCAGATTTTTGTATTTACATTTTAGTGCACCCAAAACAGCAAAATGGCATGCCAGGGCCTTTCTGACATGGGTGTTTACTCGCTGACCTTGGAGAATGTTTTGAGTTTTAATTTCTGGGCTGTCCAGTTTTGCATTCCGCAGGCGACTGCAACGTTTCTTAATCTTTTCATACTTCTTCTTCCAACAGCAGATCTCCACTTTTAGTTTTTGTATTTCTCTTCTCTTCTTTTGTGCATCTCTCCTGCATGCTCTCCTGCTTTGCTGTAGTTGTCTGTAAAACAAAAGCATTCACTTTAGGAAATTTCATGCTCATTTCTTTTTTGCTCCTACACTTCCTGTCTCTCTCTATGTGTGTTTGGTAATAATATAAGCATTTGCTTTTCCCTGTTTTTGCTCTTATGCGTTCTGTGTGTGTGTGTGTGAGAGAGAGAGTGTGTGAAGAGGTGGTAGAGTACACAAAATGGTTTCCATGTGAATAACTCACAAGTCTAAATAAAACAATTATAATGTAAATGGTGTGTGTGTTTAGTGGTATTGTATGAAACTACAGATCACAGTTTCCCTTTTGCAACTTAATTTGTACCTTGACCTTGTTCCTTTCAGTTAAATCGCTTATTCTCTTCCTCTTTCCTGTTTCAATGTCTTTGGCATAACTATGAAGGTAGAATAGTGCCATATATTCAAAGAAGAGGAGACTGTGATTTGCACTTGTAAAAATCGTAATTCGCAACTTGTGAATGCGCATGACACAGTTTGCATTTGTAACTCCAGATCCACACATCTGCAAAACACAAACTGCAAGCATATTGCACAACTTGTGAATAGCGCATCTCCGAGTTTGCACTTGTAACTTCAGATCTGCAAAGCTGCACAACAGGATTTGCATGTGCAGCTTCCTATTTGCTCGCTCAGTTGCGTCATCCTTCTCACATTTTTGGCACGATTCTCTCGGATGGATATGTATGAAAAATTTGCGTGCAGAGACCACGAGGAGTGCCTGTTCTACCGCCTGTCCAGTGGGTGGCAGTGTGGTCACTGGCCAGGAATCTTGGTCTGCAACACGGCAACACACAATTTTGCAAATTGCAAGCATGGAGGGAAGAGGTGGCCAACAACGTGTAAGTAACATTATTTCAACCAGAAAGACTTTGAGTATATGGTAACATAATAATAATTTATTTGATTACATGTAATGATATGGCACAACAAACTTTGGCATAGGTCCTGTCCTTTGTCCTGATCAATAAAACATGAAAACTGAATAGATGCTGACTGTAGTAGTGGCAGGGCATAATAGTAATACCCCCTGACAAAAGGACAAGGACCCACTGGTGGTGATCAAAAGGTGGACAATGAACTTTCAGAAATGTATGATGCATAACAAAACATTGAACACGATACATAATGCATTGAAAAGGGCAACAGAGGATTTCAAGAGCACAACCCTGGGTCCCCCCGGAGCACCGGGGCAAGGAAAAACTCCCTAAATATTCTTTATGAGGAAGAAACCTTGGGCAGAACCACGTCTCTAGGGGGAAAGCCTAACTGCCTGAGGCTAAACTGGAGCTCAATGAGCTGATAGAATCCAGGTTGTCACTCAGGTGACAGGAAATCCAACATCCAGGAACCAAGCAGTGCCACCCCAATGTAAGTGGCAGAGAATTGAACTGTTCATGGAGGGGCTTTAGCTGGAATCCCGAGTGAGCATAACGGAGGGATCCGGAAGGATAAGGAGGAGACCAAGAAATCTGAGGTCGATCAGTGGAGATGCAGAGGTAGAGGAGACATCGGGAGGCCAGTGAAGAGGCAGATGTAGAAGAGACATCAAAAAGATCGACCAAGAGGCATGGCGGATTAGACATCATCGTCAGGACCCACTGGACACGGACAGGACCCTTGGATGGATGCTGGGGAGGGAGGAGGGCGAACAGCGGAATACACCTGTGAGCAGCAAAGCAGGTAGGTAAGATGACGTATTTAAAGACAGATGTTAGGTGCTGATTGGACGACAGCTAATTGATGACGCGCATTACGTCTTCCTGGTAGAACTTCACGCTACGCTTACATGGTTTAAATGTATAGTTAACAAACTCTGTAATATACACAGGTAGTGAAATTATTTCACAAATGCACATTTGTGAGGTAATGTGCACCTAAGAGCAGCCTTGAAGAGTACGGTAGTTATCTTGAGAGGCTAAGTTGGCTAACTCTATATATCGTAATAAACGCGTGGTAATATTTAAACAGTGAAATTATCCTAATTGTGAGGAAATCTGCGAGCGAAAGCTTGAAAACTATAGGTAGTTACCTCACAAATAGGATGATGTCACTACCTGTGTATATTATAGAGTTTGTTAACACTGCCACCAACTGGACAGGCGGTAGAACAGGCACTCCTTGTGGTCTCTGCGCGCAAATTTTTCATAACTATCCATCTGAGAGAATCGTGCCAAAAATCACGTGAGAAGGATGACGCAACTGAGCGAGGAAATAGGAAGCTGCACATGCAAATCCTGTTGTGCAGCTTTGCAGATCTGAAGTTACAAATACAAACTGTGTGATGCGCATTCACAAGTTGCAAATTACGTTTTTTACAAGTGCAAATCATAGTCTCCTCTTCTTTGGATATATGGCACTATTCTACCTCCATACATAACCATCTTTCCTTTTTTGTAAGTATTCCTGTCTGCATTGAGGATCAGCATCCCTACGCTCTCTGTAAAGCTATTGCTTCTCAGTTGCACTCAGTTTAGCCATAGCTGCCCAAAGAAGGATTGACAGTGTGAAAGAAGTATTATAATCTTGAAATCTGAACAGTAGTATGCAAAATAACTCAATAAACAGCTTTGGATGAAGATAATCTGTACATGGGCATCAGTGGTGTTACTGACAGTTACTGGTGCTACCCATAAGGAAGGTAACACCAGTGACGGTAACACCAGTGACAACTATCATGGAAATTTCATTTTACAAAATGGCGGCCACAAGGGATCAAACCACATGTTGACAATCAAGATATACTCACTAAATTATGTAATTTACTCCATTTTTATTTTTTTTCCTTTCATTTCCCAAAGAGTAAAGCAGGTCATACCAGTGACATATACTAAAGCTTTGAAGGAAATCTTAAGATAAATGAGAACATTCCTGAAAAATTAAGAAAGACAGTTAACTTAGCATGTGGGTATCTTAATTGATCTTCAGAGAGGAAGTTAAATGAAGTGTTGTGATTTCATCAGCATGGCATTTATGTCAAAATAATAGCCTTTTCTTGTTAGGTAACACCAGTGATGGGACCCCAGGGCACATACACTTTTATTATGTATTTATTTGTTTTTTTTTTGTGTTTTGAAGTAATATCTATATACAATAATATTGACAGTTATGCATACATTATTGCAGATGAACTGATTAAAAATTTTTTTAGATTTCAGAATAGGGCCCTTAGTTTTTCAGCATGACAGTGGGGACGGGCATTTTTCGGCGTACATTTACTAAAATGATTAAAAACAAATACTGACAGATTAATGGTTCAAAAGAGTGCAGTTGTTCAAATAACGTTGTTTTACCTTGAAATATTAATAAATTCTTATTAGGTGTTTTTAAAATGCAACTGTCCTGTAAAGTCTAGGGACAGAAAAGTGGACGTTTCTGTAGAATGACCATATGAAAATATTTATGCATGTTGGCCTAGGCTTATGTCATGCAGTGCTGTAAAAAGTGTGGACACTTTTTAGCGCCACGGTGTTTCTTTGTCTGTTTCTGTCTGTTTGTTTGCACGGTAGCTGGCCCACTCACGCACTACACTTCCCATCATACACTGCTAACACACCTGCACGCTAATTACATTCATGTCTGCCTGAACCAGCTCACAGCACCGGCGTCTGCTTGGTGAGTGAAACATAGCATCTACAAACACACACAACACACTGTACATTACCGTCAAGTTCTGTTTATTGGTCCAACAGGCTAGCGAACAGTGAGGTACCCACTGCTTCGTCTCCATAACTCATTCCGTAACAAACATAGCAACTTCTAGCGAACTCAAACACTACTTACACTTGCACCGCTGCACTTCCTGGTCCGTCAGCATAAAGGTTCCCTGTAGAAGCGCGCACTATGGGAGAACTAGGCTTTTATTATCCATCTCGGGGCTTGGGAAATGTTGGTTTGGTGTAGGGGGTGAGTGTTTGTTTGCCGTTGTCATTGTTTATCCTTTTGTGTCATCTGTATTAATTGTAGTGGTATGGAAAGTATGTGAGAATATGTGTAAATGTGTGCTATGTGTTTCACTGGTGTTTATCTTGAAGTATGTATGGATTTTATATACTTGTACAAAATGTTGTATCTCGCCATTTTCCACCCTCTGATAATGGTATTGACCAATTATTGAGTCATTGGGGGGTTGTATTTAGAGTGGGGAAAATGTTGATTTGAGTCAGTCTTGAGTTGGCTCTGGTGAAGGAAGGACTGTGACTGTGAGTAGCAAAGGTGCAGTAGTCTGTTGTGAGGCTGCAAATTTTCAGGGTACGTTTTATGTATTTGTTGATGCCTATCATGGCCCGGTTTTGTTTCATTTATATTCAGTCTTTTTTTTTTGTTGGTATTTTTGAACACTTTTTGCGCACTGTAAATAAACCGGCACTTTTTATTCACTAAAAATCTTTTTGCGTGGTATTCTCTGGGTGGTTGCAATTGTGAGGTGAGGACGGTGACGTCTCAGCTTTACAAGTGCAATGAAGTTATCAGTTTTCCCCAGTATTTTTAAATACCTCTTCATTTTGCTGGCAACATGTACGCCTAAGTATTAGGAAAGTATTTTCAATGCTTGGCATGCCAAACTGAAAGATTGCTCTTACATCAACTGGATAAAATCACATGAAAGTTATGGCATTACTTTGCCTTTGCCTGTTGACAAATGGGCATGACAGTGACCACAATTCCTGATCTCATCCTCCTTGACCATCAACACAGGTGCTCCCCAGGGTTGTGTCCTGAGCCCTCTCCTCTATTCCCTATACACTTATGACTGTGCGGCTATGCATAGCTCAAACAAGTTTGCTGATGAGACAACTGTAATTGGTTTGATTACAAACAATGATGACACAGCCTACAGAAGTGAGATTAACACTTTAATGCAGTGGTGTCAAGAGAACAACCTGTCTCTCAATGAGGCAAAGACCAAAGAGCTAATTGTAACCTTCAGGCATAAAGAACATCAGTCATTAATGCTTGGTATGGAAGCTGCTCTGCAAAGAAAAGAAAAGCACTACAGAGAGTGGTGCGTACAGCACAGGCCATCTGTGGATGTGACCTGCCCTCCATCCAGAACCTGTATGAGAGGCGATGCATCAGAAAGGCCAGAAGAATCTCTACAGATCCCAGCCATCCTAGTCATGGACTGTTCCAGTTGCTGCCATCTGGCAGGCGATATAGAAGTCTTAAAGCTCGGACCACCAGACTCCAAAACAACTTTTTCCACCAGGTGATGAGACTGATGAACACAACCTAAAGACAGCTTTTGCACTATAACACTTTTCACACACACACATACTTCACTTATTATTTATTTATCATTTATTTTTCAGGAGCAAAAAACACGAAGAGTTTCACTCTCTAATACAAGTATAATGAGATGTAATAATAAAATAATCTTGAATCTTGAGTCTTGAAGCACATCATCGCCCCCCACAACATTTACCCTGATGCACACAGTCCTTAAATACTATCAGCGCGTAATGCGCTCCCGTTTTGGCAGAGCAAAGGAAGACCACAGTGAAGAGGCAAAGGCTTGTTGGCACATGGTATTTTGTCAGTGTTTGATAGAAATACAGGTTACAAAACTGTACAGATGTGCACTTGAGTCCATTGTAATGGAAGTTGAAGTTGCTGTAATTGAGGAAATACAGTTTTAACAGTTAACCCTGTATGTGAGTGGGAATAAATATTATGTAAATATTATAGCATGTTGTGTGTTTATCAATAATCAAGTGCACTAAAGGTGTTTAAGAGTTTAGGTGAGTTTAGCCAGCACAAGGGATATATTTTTTAATGATGCTTTATAGAACAACACAGAAAAGTAAATCCCAGAATCACATAGTTTCTGGGAGTGCACATCACAGATGAACTCACATGGACTACCAACACCTCCTCCCTGGTCAAGAAAGCACAGACACGCTTTCACTTCCAGCGCAGGATGAGGACAGCTGACCTCCCCACTTCTGAACTTACCACCTTCTACAGGGGTGCTATTGAGAGCATCCTTACCAGCAGCCTCTCTGTCTGGCATGGCAGCTGCTCAGCTGCAGACAAGAAGGCTCTACAGAGGGTGAGGACTGCAGAAAAGATCATCAGATCACCCCAACCAGCCATTCAGGACCTATACACATCACACTGTTCCAAGAGAGCCACCAATATCATCAAAGACACCACCCACCCAGCACACAAACTGTTCTCCCTCTTACCATCTGGAAAGCGCTACTGCACTGCCACACAAATAGACTGTGAAACAGCTTCTTTTCACAGGCCACCAGGCTAATCAACACAATGAAGAAGATTCCATGAAGATTCCATGAACATGTTAATCAAACACATCCAAAAAACAACCCTACACACACTGATGTTCATGCTGCTTTCACACTTGCACTTTACCAATTGCACCTTTACTTATTGCACCTTACATATTGCACATTTCAGTTTTTTTTCACCTACACCAGCTACCAAGAAGAGCTGCCTCAAACTTTCCTTCTTGTTGGAAGCGTATATGTTTACCTGTATTTCTTATGTCTATTTATTGTGGATGTCTGTGTACACTTCAAGTCCATGAGTGTAGCTTTGTGCGTGTGCGTGTGCGTGTGTGTGTGTGTGCGCGTCCGTGCGTGTATGTGTGTTTGTGTGTGTGTGCGTGTTTCTACTTTAAATTGCACATTTGGTGTCTGGTGAAACGCAATTTCAGTCCTCTGTGTAATGCCTGTTACATAGTGAACTGACAATAAAGTACACTTTGACTTTGACTTTGACTAGATTAGATTACCTAGACATCAGACATGTACAAAAACAGAAAAGGAAAATAAAACATACAACATACAAAGAATGCAAGTAGTCAATTATATGAAGAAGAAGGCAGATAATCTATTCAATACTGTGTTGACAAGTGGTGGTATTTCTCCTTATAATCTCCTTATTATTATTTTACATTACATTTTTTTGTCACAGCTTTATAAGTGAGATGCTGTCTGCCACTTTGCCGATATGTGTGTCTGTGTGAGGTATGAGGAGCTGTTATCTTGCATTGTATGTCTTTGCCCCAGCCATTTGGTCACATCAGGGGTTTAGGAAGTCTGTGAATTAACATACAGACAAGGTTGGCACCTTCTGTGTTCTGATTAGGAAGAGACTACATCGAAATTGTAACAAAAGACTATTGCATATTCATGTAAGGTGGGCAGCACTGGTTACACCCATTTTCAGCACTCAGACATTGAAGGTTTCACAAAATATGTCTTAGTTAGTCTTTTGTCATTGTCCTGTCATGTAGTATTGTCTGTGTCTGTCTGTCCTTATTGTTAAGAATAAACCTTGTTCCTGATTTTCAACCACAAGGCTGAGTCTCCAAATTCACCTAAAAGTAATTTATTTACTTTTACAAGGTACAGCAGTCTGTCGTCATTGTTTTAGTTATAAATGTAAAGACTTAAAGAGTGTTCCCATTTCTAAGGAAAACAGAGAAAGAGGGTTGCAGTTTTTGCCATTTTCTTTATTTATGAATGAAACATTTAGCTTGTAAAAAGTTCACTACACACACTTGGGATTTCTTTTCAGGGGTTTCATAACAGAAAAAATATATTTGATACTATGGGAGTAAGCCACATCAAAGTGATCAAAGAGGTATTTATTAAAGTCAATAAGAAGAAATAATGTAGTCATTTGACATTTCAAGAACAGATGGAGTAAAGTTTCATCCATATTTCGAGAAAAAGAACAAATTCTCAGTATGTCTGCATATTTGGAAATGAATACATTCACTAGATATATTTTGTGGAGGAATTTAAAATGATCATAAAAATAAACAAAAACCCCAATACGATTTCCCCTTAGGACTAAAAAATCCAGTGTATATGTTTATTGTCACATTTCTTAACCAGATCAATTCCCTAACAACATAAGTTATACTGCAGTACATTGCTTGTACCGAAGGATAAATATTTTTTTATAAGCTGGTTCAGCCCATGTGGGGATGGCCTTGATTAATGAGTTGAACTCCCTAAAAGGAAGGCCATACTGTAATAAAAATAATGCTCATATGATAATATATTGCAGGAGCTATCAAATAATGATATAATGTTTTGGATGCCATTATCAACCCATCTAGGGAAGAAGAGAGATTTGTTCCTGATGGTTATTTCTGCATTATTTCAAATGAGCATTTTGTGAGGAGAGAAATTGTGAACAAAATATAATCTCCAAGGAAGAAGACACTATTTAGATAAAGATTTTGTAAGGGAGGAGTTGCATTTTAGAACAAGACAGACCCCAACCTGATTAAATATATGATTAGGGATACAAAAAAACATATATAATTGAATTGTATTAGACATCTCCTAAACCATGTTATTTTAAACGAGTTAACTATATCAGAGAACTCCAGGAAATGTAACCCTCCTTTACAACTAGATTACACTTTTTTGAGTTTGTGTGGGTAATTATTCTAGATATTCAGCAGCACAACACATGTCTAGAAGCCAGTTTTAGCTGAGTTGTTTTGGTTCTTTATGCCCTATGCCACTAGAGGTCACTGTTGTACTGTGTTTCCATCTACTTTGAAAAAAAAAAATGGAGAGGATGTGATCTGTTGTTCATAATAAGAGATCTTAGACACTGATGACATGCTTTTGGAAATGAACGTGATGAAAATGTATTCTTGTTCATTGATCCGTACATCCATTCTCTGCACTGTAGTCATCAGATATGCACGCTTCAGCCTTGGCTATGTGTTACATGAACATTTTTGGTCATTTGTGCTGCATGCACTATTTAGGTTCTATACAGAGCAAACAAATGGCCTGTGTTTTCACTATAAGTCTGTTAAGCTGATGTTTAAAAAGCCAAACATTTCTTGTGATCAGTGTAATCCAGTAGTGCCCAACTCAAAGAAAGGTCTTTGACTACAAAGCCAACTAATATGTTGCTATTAGGGCTGCTATATGGGTTTACGTGTCTTAGGGGAAGAGGCCTCCCAACAGTGCTGCCATCTCCACTCTGCCGTCCACTTACATTGCTTTCTTCACATCTAGCTTTAAAAAAGCAATGAGCAATGTTACTGTAAAAGCTGTTTACTAGTTTATCCCAAAATGTAATAACGATAGAATGTAGTAGAATTAAGCAGAAAGATTCAACATGTTCCTCAGTATACTGTCATCCTCACTACATGCCACTTGACACTAGTTTAGGCCCTCTATGTAAAAGGCTGAGACTGCCACATAAAGATGAAAGTTATAGTGCCTTCAGATGCTGAGCTGAGGTACAAAAAGAAGAGCAATGGTTTAACTGTCTGTCTGGACAGAATATTGCACATAGATTCAAAACAGACTATATCCTAAGCCTTTTGTGATTTTCAGAAAAATAACTCCAAATTGTTTAAATTGTCAATTGGAGAATTGAATGGCTTAATGACAAACAGGCGAACACAACCTCAAGGTACAAGGGACCTTATTTAGTTCAATAGAGGAAATAAACTCATTAACAACCGTAGCCAAAATGAAATGGCAAATGTCTATTTGTTTTCCCCAGTGAGTGGCCATGAATTAAACCGATGGTTACACACCCATGTCTGTTCTGTTTGATGTCATCCGGCCATGAGGACGAACACCATAGAGGACCCCACAGGTAATGTGACAAGATCAGATTTTCAGGTGAGGTCATAAGCCTATACTACCTATAAGCCTCTACTTTGTAGTGTTTCACTGCTAATGCCATAATTCAGACTACTTTAACTCCTTCTTTCAGTGTATGTATGCATGATATGCTTTACGTTAAATATAGTTGCTAGCACCAGGCCCTAAATTAGTGCCATGAACTCACAATGAGTTTCATATTTAAGCACCATATTTAAGATCTAACACTTGTTGTTTAATGACTTCACCACTAAATCCAGTATTCTGTATTGCAGAAGATAGTTTTTAGCACCGATTACTGTTACTATTAGCTGGTAGTGTTCACAGAAGTGCATTCTGGGTGCAAATAATTGAGAAATGAATGTGGTATTTCAATATGTTCAGCAGGCAGCATATGAACAGGTGTTTGATTTTAATTGATGTGTGTGTAGGTAACTCTGTTTAGGGTTTAGCAACAGTGTAAACTGAGCTATAACTGTATGTAAAAAAAACATAATAATACAGATGGATCATACCTGACACAGTTTGAAGGCCACCTGATTGATCTTGAAATGCATTGATTAAGCTTTAGTTAGAAATAGTCTCCCTGCTTTCAGCTCCTTCACCAGAGGGCAGAGAGTCCTTGGAAGTTGGCCAACATTTGTCTATGGGCTTCCTCAATCGCTCAAAGACAACTATGTGTTTCTGTGTAGCACTTTCTTTGTTTAAATCTTAAATTTTGTCTACTGGTCTTTTGACAATGGCATTTAGTGAAATATGTTTAAAGTGGTAGGGTTGAAAGAACAAAAGACGTCTTACTGAAGTAATGGTCACACAAGTCCAGGACCACTGAGTGCTGGACCAAGTTTTTGCTCTAAGTTTTTACAGCCAGTCGAAGTGTTACAGAAAGTGTTGCAGAAAGCTCCACTAAACTGAATAGGCAAACTCAACCATTTAAGATCTCATGTTTCTAAAGATTCATCACTACTATACAACAGACCACTGGTGATTGGGGACAGCAGAGGAACAGCGTCTGTTGCTATGAAACTGCATTTTGAGCCATTGTAGTTACCAAATTTGAAGAAAGAAGTAAAATATGTTTTGAATCCATAAGGACCAGGGTTGTAGTGAAGATTAAACATGTAAAAGCTGTTATACACCTCTTTAAATGGCACTTCGCTGCCCTGCTGCCTGATGTCTCTATGTAAGAGCTGATTCTGTTCCCTCTTCTGCAGTCTCTTCTTCTACTCAAAGAAGCTGTCTCTCCCTGTACTAAGCAATAAATAACATGGCAACAATAAATGAATAAATAAAAAACAAGACTGGTCAGTGTATGGGAAACACTGGTTGTGTTCTGTAGGAAATACACAAAATGTACAGACATCCATAGTGCTTTGATATGCCAAAAGGGAAAATTGCAACAAGTCATTTAAGTCAACAACCATAGTATATGTAGAGGTTAAGCCGGAGGAGAAGACAGACTAGACTTTAGAACAACTGGTTAGACATATCGACACTGTAATATTTCATGTGTAAAATTTCAATATTTTATGCCAAAAGGTGTTGTTTAATTATATATTCATAGCTAGAAGAATTAAAATGGTGGTACACGGTAATAAATACCAGTTGTGCTTGATATACAAAGCGACTTACAACAAAGGACACAAGTACAGAGCAAGCAAGAGCATAACAAAGTATAGCACAGTACAGTGCTGGTGGGTGGGGGTTAGTAGCCTGGTAAACCAGCCCCTCGTACTTCATTTCATTTTGTACAGAGGGTCTGGAACAGAAACCGTCAGAAACGATTTGTTGGAGGTGTGGACTCTGCTGAAGTTTAAAAAAAGTGCCTCTGCCTTTACCCAATCGCTAACGCCTGGTCGTCACGTACGCAATTAGCCTACCTACGCACTACAATTCCAATGTAGCACACAAGGTCAATGTCACGGCTAACGAACACACCCTCTGTTCGCTGATTGGATCGGTCTTGCTGGGGCCGACTAAATGACCCTCAAGAGATTCCGGTCCAGACCCTCTGTACAAAATGAAATGAAGTACGAGGGGCGGGTTTACCAGGCGAGGGGGTTAGTGTTGTTAGGATGGGAAGAGCTCACAGAAAAGAATGGTCTTTAGATGTTTCTTGAAGGTAGAGAGCATCTCGTACTAACTGTTAGCTTGTTCTCATTGTCAGTTTGTGGTAACATAACATTACCTGAACATGTCACATTTGAATTGTATGCATGTATTTATGCAGTAACATGACTGAAAATACTTGTGTGCACAAAGAGGTTAAAGATGTTCAATACTATACTGGGGAGATGTCTTAGTCAGTTCCTTCACTCCTTGAAAGGGAGGTGGGATGATGAAATAGTTTGACTCCACATGGGCCCATCTGTCAAGCTCTTTGGAACCTTGTTCTTTCTTCTGTGTTTTTTTTTTTCCTGCCCCAGGTTTTTAGATGGATACTGCGTCTGGACAGGTGGCTGTTTCAGCTGTCTGCCTTTGAGAAATGGATTCGGTTAAGAGGTGCAGGTGAGTGCTGCTTGATATCAGTATATTCTCTCAATAGCGGAGGAGCACACAGAGAAATGAAAACAATAATACAATAGCACATTCCTTCTACCTAAAGACTTTAACATTCAGAATCTGCAGTGGAAATGCAGTACTTAACGATCGTCCTTTGAAGGATATGGTTGTTAGATAAGCAAGTACTACAATAATAGTGTTGTACTATTTTGTTTCAAAAGTATTTAAGTTGACAAATTATTTTACATTTCTTACGTTTAGTTTTTGTTCTTGAAATATGTTTGTTTTGAAGAGTACTAAGTTTTTTTGATTTCTGAATTACTTTTACAATTTTTTTCACACTTCTCATTTACATTTACTCACTCATTTACTTCTCAAAGACATTTACATGAGTATTTCATAAGTCCATACTTTCCACACTTTTCAGAGTCTCTGTGTCATCTTTAAGAGCTTAATGTGTTAAGTATAAGCCTATTGTCATGTAGGCTACAGGACAGAAAAAATATAATGTTCTTACCTATAGGCTATGTAGTCAGACCACCACTTGAAAATGTTAGAACAGCTTTCACAGTCCTGTGTTAAAATACTAAAAGGTTTTTACTAGTATTTACGGTGCTGCTGTCTTGCATGTCTTTTAGATTATCCTCACTAGTTTATACGATAACTGCCGAATGTTGCTTTAAATGTGTCAGGGTCATACATGCTTGCAAATGCCCCTTCCACTGTCATCACCGCTAAATGTCAAACAAGTGGCGCCCTCCTTCCTCTCCTACTTGCATATGCCCCCAGCTGCCACTGTCATCAACATATATCATCATTCTGTATCAACTATTCAGATAGGACATCAAAGTGCTAAATATATGCAAAAGTCTAAATACCCTGCCAGTTTAATTTTGCAAAGTCAGTCCTGCCAGTTGAATTTTCCAAGGACCAGGAATCAGGAAAAGTGAGTCTGTGTTTGTCCCACCTGGTGGGTCAGGTTTAGTAAAGCATCATTCATGATGGCCTTGGTGGATACCAACAAATATAAAAGAGAAGAACTTTGAGTATTAAAAATGGATGATGTGAGCTCATGAATGATTTTGGGGCTGAGACCATGCCGTGTGTTCTGTAGCATGGCCCTGAGTATGCCAAAGTTGTTCCTGAACGACTCATACCCTGCATGCTTTATTTTATAGCTGGAAGCAATATTCAGCATGCATATGTCTATAATAATTCAACTTCTTTGAAAGCAAATATATATATATATATGCAAACCAGTGCAGTCTAGTGTGATTTTAGTGAGATAATTCAAGTTCTTTGAAAGCAAATATATATATATATATTTAGACCAGCAGCTCATGTAGTTTTGTCATGTAGTCCATTGTCTGCATTTTGTTGCTAGAGCAAACCAGTGCAGTCTGGTGTGATTTTGTTGGAAATGCTTAGAGTAGATAATGTGCTGGCATGAACCTTGTAAGTCTGGCTTTGGCTTTGGCCTGCTTTTTTCCAGCCAGTGTGTGTTTTTTTCTGTGCCTCCGCCACCTGATCCTTGGCACCAAGTGTTTGTCCTATAAGCCCAGGAACACCACAGCAAAGACTAACAGATGGTTGGGGCAATGGCCAATCCTTAGACCATACAGTACTTGTCTGATTCAGCAACTCCAAATGATCAAAACCACTTGATCTTTTAACCACAAATATGTGCATGTTCAGTTATGTTGTTTGACTTTATTTCTTGAAATTCTTAATTTTGTTTCAAAAATCTTCAAGGGACAACATACAACATACATGCTTTTGGCACCATATTGAGTTTTCTTAAAAAAAAAAAAAAAACACTTGAAGGTTTTCTTATGTTGCATTCTTTTCTGCTCACGAGATTTTAAATTAAAACAATGCAAATGGATGGGTTTTTTTTTAAGTTGGAATGAACATTCAAACAGATGCAACGAGGAGCACAGGTTGTTAGCCAAAACTATTTCTTGTGAGCCAAAACTATTAAGTGACCAGGTAACTCACATGGGCAACGCTTAGATGTACCATCTAATACCTTCTAAGTTCGAAGCTCGTGGCACTGACCACAACAATTCCCACTTAATTTAGTTTTAATAACGAGAAAGCCCTGTAGGCAAAGCCTTTATTAAAGTCCTCATTTCTCTAAAAGGAATTAGACCACTAAATGGATTTGTGATGCACACCTCTGTGTTGACACTCCAATTTCAAAGTCTTGTCACATTAGATCATGTTGACAGCAAGCTGTGAAGCAAAATAAAATGTTACCACCACTCGAGTACTCGAACAGTATTAGCGGCTCTTGGGTGTCCCTTTCAGGGAATTCTCAATTTTTACCTCCACCAAGAAGGTTATGTTTCCACTCCTATTTGTCTCTGTCTGTCTGTTAGCAACATAACTCGACAAGTCATGAACAGCTTCAAATGAAACTTTCAGCTAATGTTCATAATGGCACAAGGAACAGATGATTCAATTTTGATAAATGTAGGAGGAGCATATTAGGAGAAAATCGCGACAGCCCACTGACAGGGGATGGATTATGTTTTAAGTCATGAACGAATTTGAATGAAACTTTCAGGAAATGTTGGAACCCATTTTCAAAAAAACATTGTTTTAGGGCACCAAGAACGCTTGGCACAGGTCTGCACTCTCCGAGCGCTTTTCTAGATATAAAAGATTTTCTTCTGAAAGAAAAAAATTATGGTGTGGGAAAAATATTTTACCTCTATTATCATTAAAAGAACATATACAAAGGACTTGAATGGTTGATTTTGTTCCCCCTTTCTGAATTTGTGTCCACCCCCACAATATCCCAGTACTAAGACAGTGAACGATTCCAATTACATAGAAATAGCTGAAAATGACTAGGCTAAAGCTGCCTGAACACTGAAGCCCACATGTGCAGGGAAAAAGGAAAGGTACAGAAACCAGTTCTCCAGTAGCTGATCTGCTACAGCATGAACAAGGGCTAAGGCTTAAGAGGACTGAGGTTGGATATCTCAGTTCTCCTCCATAGGCAGAGGGATTTTTAGCTCTTAGAGACTTTTGCAACAAAGCCCACAGATGGCTGAGTGTAAGTGTGATTAGCTTAAGTATGTAATGAAGGCAGTTTGGGATGTGCACCGAAAACAGAGGGTGTAATAAAACAGCATATTCTGAAGGCAAATACTGATGAATTAAGCTTGGTATGCATTCAAGCTGGTAGCAGACCTCATTAAAAGAGAAAAGAGAAGCAACAATCAGGTATATAAATCGAGGCAAAGTGAAGGGGAGACAGGTGCAGATGAATGATCCGCAGGGGTGTTGTTAGACCTGGGCAAAGATACACTTTTCAGCATGTCAAGAAAATGGCTGGGTTTTCTTTACACAACGGACTAATATTTGCACATCGCCCATGCCTCTGTGCAGATCCAGACAAAAGATGCAAATAGCTCAGTAAATCATTGGACACAAGACATACGGTATACATGAACATTCATCAAGGAACTAATAAAGGACACAATTGCAAGCAGCCAACAAATAAATGGTCAATTGATGTGAGTAAAGTGAAAGATGTAGCATGTGAAAGTAAACCCTAATGTTAGGGATAGGAAGCTATTCATTAATTTCCTTGTGGGATGAATCCTTCCTGAAGGTACACAGTGATGTGCTCCTGGACATGCAGGAAGTACCGTGATCCATTAAGTAGGGTTTTCTTTCATCCATAGTGGGTATCACAGTTCAACAAGCCCATCCTTCTTCTGACCTACTGCACTCCTCATTCCCATATTACATGTATATCTCAGTACTAAAAAGAAAAACACTTGTGTAACAGTACACTTTCACAATGCTCGGGGTTGTGTTGATATTTCTATTTATTATTACCTCTGCCAGCGGAGGTTATGTAATCATCAGAGTTTGTTTGTTATGGATGGATTTTGATTACATTTTCAGGGTAGGTCAGAAATGGGCTAACTTAAAAGTGGTTAGATGTTGGTGGTGATCTGAGCTGCCCTGGAGGAGGTCTGCACTCCCTGAGTGCTTTTCTAGTTTAAGTATTGTATTTCTTCCAGAAATACATAAAGCTTTAACTTAATAACTACAGTAGAAAACAGTAGATAGACCCTTACAAATGGCACTCCATGTTCTGATGAGTCTTTGCGCATGATTGTCAAGTGACACAGAGATAACTGATGCACTGACCTTTACCATTGCCAGAGGTTAACGAGTTCTCAAGACTAACTAATGAGGTCATCACTGTCACAAGCACTGACATTAGTGTGTTCAAGATGTGGGTGGACAGCGCCCTTGCTTTAAATGAGAAGCATGAAGCAGTCTGACCCAACTGCACTGTGACTGCCCTGCAAGTCACACAACCATCTCTAATTACCTTTCAGAGGCCACACACTGTATGCATCTATTACTAAAGCAAAGCAGAAAAGTGTGGTTCTCAACACAGTGTAACCAGATACCCAAACTGAATGGTAGCCAATATGATCTCCTACATCCATGTGTAATATCCACTGCCTTTTGTGTAATATCCACTGTATCTCGCCTGCTCTTACAGTGGCTGGCTACATGGGCAAGACACGGCGATACACCTCTACAGACGCCATTGCATGTTTCTTAAATAGACTTGTTTTCTTTTCGACTGTCTGAGTTTTACTCTGAGGGGAGTACATAATACCTGCTCGATAAATGTCCACCCACTCGGGTGAATGTGCTAGGCACCCCCGCACTCAGTATAAGCTTCTGTGCATGCTTGAGTGTGTGAGTGGGCCTGGTGTTGTGAGGCAGAGGAGCAGATAAACACTGTGGGGCGAAATGGTGATAATTAGAGCAACCCAAAGCCCACAACATGTCTACGTTCGATGGGCTTAACCTTTAATTACAGAACCACATTCTGTGCTGAGGAGTATTAAAGTTTTATCTTGACAGTCATGATATTTATAAATTTGCTTCTCAAGACCTTTATCCTCACCGCATCCCACTCCTTGTTATTAAGGCTTAGTAAATCGGCTTTGCTTAGGAGGCGTGTGCGTATACCCTAACGTGCAATTGTGTGCTCAAACAAGACGTGAGTTCAACGCACAGTGTAAATATGACTCACATGATAATGTACTGAATGCTCTCATGCAGAACAGTTAGATTTTACAGTCAGAGGAGGTCATCGCAACAAAATTGGGCTTGGGTAAGAACACAGCTCACTTCTCTCTGATTAATGATTGGGTTGACTACACTCCTGAAGCTCATGTTTGGGGAAAATCTGAGTTCACATTGCTATGTGTCTTAACAATAAATATGTACTGAACAACACTGAGTATTAAGACGTTATAGATAAATTTATTGAAGAACATAAATATGAAAAGAATGATAGATGAATTTGTACATTTATTTGTTCTGTGTTATTTTCTTTAATTATTTGTTGAGGAAAAAGTCAAAACTTAAAAATGTTCCTTTGGAATGTTGGGATAACAGCTTAAAACAAAAACCACACACTTGTTACTGGAGTTAAGTATGCCAGATGTGACGCAGAAACATTTGTCTTCTTTCTTTCTTTCTTTCTTTCTTTCTTTCTTTCTTTCTTTCTTTCTTTCTTTCTTTCTTTCTTTCTGTCTTTCTTTCTTTCTTTCTTTCTTTCTCAAAACTGATGCAGTTGTGACACTCAGAGTGGACAAAAATAATCTTACGGTGTAGGCTTGCCACCTTCACAGAACTGTCCCAGTCCCCTGGGTAATGGCGGAAACCAGGATCTAGTATTGACCCTATTTTTGGGCCTCGATGCAGCCGGACAGATAAATCCATCTTATCGACCCTTTCCACTGCAGAGTCCTGGCAGCAGCCCCAGTACCTGGGCCAAGGAGGTGCCACCTACAGTCCACACAATGGTAACACATACCCCCAAAAGAACGAGTTGAAAACAAATGAAGTCATTTCTAATACATAATTCACACAGCACATTTAGGTAGATTAGCTGTGGTCACTTTCAGAGCTTATGAATGAGGTCAGTGGCCTGTCTGACAGTAAAACGCTACATAGATAGGAGACTGCTGACTATATTAGATGATATTGTCAATTTCAAAGGATTACAATGTAGTACTGCTGTCTGGCTCATACATCTTTACTACAAATTAATGGAGAAAAATGTTGCTGATGTCGGCAAGTTTTCTTGAGGAATTCATGGCTTGGGGAAAGGGTTCTTCTGTCTTAAAATCGATATTGCAGTTGTACTGTGTGTGTCACTTCCTCTCTCTCTCTCTCTCTCTCTCTCTCTCTCTCTCTCTCTCTGTCTCTCTTTCTCTCCCTCTCTCTTTCTCTCCCTCTCTCTTTCTCTCTCAGGTGTTGCTTGTTGCTCAGTTAATACCCTCTCCCCTTGTTATCATAAATGGGGCCTCAGTACCTAATTATTCGATCTACCCCTAAGACTTTGATAGTGTTCAAACACCATCCCAGTCTTACTGTTGATGCCTGAAAACCAAACAGCATTGTTTCTGTAGCCTGCGTTCTTGTGCATGCAAGTTTTTAACAGAAGTGTGTTTTACGCCTGTGCATTCTATGTGTTTTTTGTCTGGAGTGTACTGTGTTTATTTGCATTGTGTGCCAGAGTCAGCAATTATTCCCTATTGTGTTATTCAGCTGTACTTTGTACTTTGTTTTGTCTGCCTTTATTGGTTATTGTTTGTTATTATCTTTACTTTTCCTTTGTTGGCTGTTTTAATGATGTCCTATGTTTGTGAATAAATTCTTTGTTTGTTATTTACCCCGCCCTTTCCAATTCGTATATTCAGGGATTTACTTCTTTATGTTGGTGTCCTGTTTTCTCCTAGACCACTTCAGTACGTAACACTGGAGATTAGAAATTCTATGAAAGACAAACAGGTTGTGATTTACATTGAACGTATAATTTTCTTTAGTTTACACCCCACTTCCTTTACACAGAGGAATATATCTTCAGTGCGCATAAGTTGAGACTGCACATATAACTTTAACTAGGGAAAATAAAAACAAAATAGAAACACAGCATCCATGAAACTTTAAGGAAGCTGGAAATATGAGCATTGTACTCACAATGACAGCATCATACACATAATCAAGCATATAATAATAAAGTTGAATGTGCTAAATATAAGAAGCTTTTAAATGCCACTTAACATTATGGCATAACCGGCTGTGGTGGTACGAAGTATTCATGTATATTTCATTGGGAGCATTAACCTGGGGGCTGTTTCAGCAGAATATCAGAAGCCCATTTACTTGTTCCAAATGTCACGATTTTACATGTTCTTCCAGTCACATGGAAGAAGAGTTTATGACACATTCCTTTGTGCGGTAGACTGACCGATGCAGGTACGGTGTTGGGATGAATTTCCAGATCTTGGTGACGTGGTCTTTAAAATGCATTAACTTCTGAGGAAATAAATGACCAGCATTAGGAGTAACATGATTACCTCGGGGTGGCATGAGGAGCACAGAAGTGAGGCAAGCTTAATTCTAAAGCAATTTTATTACCATCAGTTGCAGCTGTCAGAGCAAACCAAATCATCACTGTCAGACAGATTCTCTCTGATATGACACCTGGCTCTGTCTCTCACCAAATCAGGTGCAGTTATCGGTTACACCAGCCCATTTCACAAGAGGCAGCAGTACACACATAGTAGTATAATAGTAGCATAATAGTTGTTTTGAAATCTGAACCTAAAGGAAATTCATTAAATAATTTTGTTGCTGTTAATCAATTATTTTTTGCAGTTCTGGACCTTTTTCACAGTCTGATTTAAATACATTGTCACATGAGAATTATCTTTACTTTTTACAGTTTATATTCCTTTGTGAAATGATGCTGAATGACCCAAATAAATGATGATCATCATCATCACCATCACCATCACCATCACCATCAAATTTGAGTTTGTCTAGTCTAAAGGGTATCTCGGCTCTGTCTACAAAAATACTGCGTGCACACACACACATGCACACACTTGTACAGATTTTGTACTGATATAACATTAGTACTGTAAATGTCACTATACACAAAATCATATACTTGTATTCACAAATCTGTAATATGTTGGGACGGGGAAGATTTTAGTTCAGTTTCAGTGTTGTACAGTACAGGTGAATGCTCCAACAAATGTGGACATCTAGAAAGTTTACACTATCCATACAAAATATTAATTTTATCACATAAATAACCATGTGTTTTGCACGCATGCGCGCGCGCACACACACACACACACTAAACAGAACAGGAGATGCTTAAATTATTACCTGTGGACGTTTTCTGGAACACTCCCTCTCACTGTTTGAAGGACCAGTGGCCACCACTGCTTCTTATGTAAGGAGAGGCAGATTTATTTGCATACAGTAGCACCAATTTACAAAAACAAGTAAAAAAACCCATCTTCCATGTCCTTGATTACCCCCTAGAATATTTAAGTGCGAAGTAAATTATGTCCCAATTGTATTGTTGTGCCAGTGTCAATCAAGGCTGTTGCCCTGATGGACTGTAGCCAACTGAAGCTGTTAAAGCATTGGTAGTTCAAGTAAACAGGGCACAATAGACTACGCAGCATTTTCTTTCCTCTGAGCATGAGCACGTGAAATAGCTGACCTGACCAGAGTGGTACAATGCTGGAGTCAAATCACTGACCTTTGGCTTGTGTAACAGAAGATGTGGATACTGGAATGCAGCCATGATGCCCTTTGCCTTGTACTGTACTGTGTGCTGTAATGGAATGGCCTGTGCACATAGGAACTGTGAATGAAGAGCTTTGGAGTGTCAGGTGCCAAATATTGGCTACCCTCAGCAGACACAGGGGAGAAGAGGGTGTGATTTGGGCAGCTCTCCACTGATCTCCATTCTGGTACCATCTGTTGTTTATCATGCCTGTGAGCTCTTGGCCTTCCTGTTGCGTTATCAGTGTGTGGTGGAATGTAAAGTATGTATAGTTTTTGGAGGCTATTATTTTTATCGCTAATGTTTTTGTTTATATGAGACTGCAAGCAGATTCCACATAAATGTTTAAAGGTGTCATTGCATTGTTTTTTCTATAATTTTGTGGTGGTCTCTAGTATCAATGAATGCCCTGTGAGCTGGTTTTGGTGAATAAAATGCTTTAGTGCTCCTGTTACAGGCTGTTCTAGTTTGGTGGAGGAGATGGAGCAGGGAGAATGACAGGTTCTAGGCTATGCTAGTCACAGGTTAAATGCAAATTCAAAGCCATTTGGTCATAGTCACACCAAATAGAAAAGTTAAATGTTCTAAACAAACACACAGACTTACCTACATTTCACTAAGTGAATGTGTGTTGCAACGGCACTCCTCCGGTAATCACAACTTGCGGCATGGCTTTTCCTGATCAACAAACTTACGTCACTTTGTTGGTCTTTTTCTTCTTCATTCGTTTTCCCAGCTATTTTCTTTCATTGACTAATGGAGGCAGCCGGGGTGAAACATTTTCATGTGCAGCATGCATATACACCTCGAAGTGATTTCAAAAAGAGCAAGTACTAAACGTTTTTTTTGCAGAATGACACCTTTAAGAATAACGATTTAAAAAATAATCTAATGGCTTCCATTATGGAAACCAGAGTTTCATATCAGACCCCCTTCTAGCCATAGGATTGTGGGTGTTTTGGAACTAAAGGCTTATGGCAGTCTAGTTTAGAATGCATCAGATTGCTGTAGCTTTGCTCCCTAATGAGTGTTCAAACTCATTGTGATGTTGAAATATACAAGTTGGAACCGTTTATGTAAGTTATAATCAAATTGTTTTTGGAAACATAAAAGTTCATGATGTTGATAAAATGCTGACAGTATTTATGTTCATTTAGATTGGTTTGGATCTTTAAAAATCATTATGCAGTATCAGGTAAGCTACTGTTGTGCCAGTGATTTATGCTGTTCTGTTTGGCTTGTTGCCAGTGACATCTTTGACTAATTGAATGCCTGTGTGTGATATAGGCTGAGTCACCTGTAGACAGGCAGAGTGGAAGTGGAACAGTGGAACAGTTTTTCAACCATGTGAATGTAATCAAGCAATGCTTTGTTTGTACCTTTAACGTAACCTCAAACGAATAAACTCTATTGTTTAGATGTACGTTGTCCGAGTTAAACACCACTCTGGGAAGTGCTTGCTGAAAAGCTGCTGCTACAATACACCGAGTTCATTTCACACCAGATCTCTTCATTCAGTCAGGGTTTAGATCAATCTGCCTCAACTGTTCATTTGTTCAGCTGTTAGTTTTTTGTATTTTTTTTCCCTTTCTTGCCAGAATGGGGGTGGGGTGGGGGTGGGGTGGGGGGGGGGGTTACTTCATTTCATTCTGTACAGAGGGTCTGGCCATGCTGCCACTGATATTGCTGTATTAGGTACGAGCCCTAGACAGGGCAGATTCACATAACCTTTGTTCAGAGTAAGTCTAACTTTCTGAGATCTTCTGTAGAACACTGTTTATTCCTAAAAAACAGATAATGCTGAGTCAGTTTTAAATGAAAGGTGTGAACATCTGGCACATGAAAGTAATCAAGCTTGAATACGTTCTTAAGTCCACACTGTTGGTGTAGCTCGTTTGGTAGGGGTGTACTTGCACACCTCATTAGAGATGATTGTATTCACTAAGCTTCCCACATGTCTGCTGCTCTACATATGGACAGTGGTCGTTAGGGGATAATGGCAACTGAGGTTTCTTGCTATAACAGAAAACACTGAATGAGGCAATAATAGGTTTTTAGTATTGCAATGTGGTAATTAAAGTTGTAGTGTTAATTTCTTTTTATTCAATTTACTTCATAGCTGCCCTGTTCTGTAGAACCAGAAGTGAACACATTTTTTCAGTCAGCGTTTATGTCATCATCATAGTGTAAGAAAAGTACACTAGAAATTGCTATCTATAAAATTTAGGCAGAGGTCTTCGAAATGAAACTTTAAACATGATTGTTCATTACCTGCTTTAAGATAGGCTCCTACAATTCTTTAGATATGTGGTATGCTAGCTTCCCTTCCCCAGCATCTTGTAAGTCTGTTGTATGTTTGTTATTTGTTTTTGGTTGGTCAGCTTACCGGAATCTTTATCTGAGAACATATGCCTGCATTGCCTATGTGTCTATCAAACTGTTGCATCTTTTGAAGAGGAACCAGGCCTGTGTGCTCATAGCCTGGTAAACCAGCCCCTTGTACTTATGTCATTTTGTACAGAGAATCTGGCCTTGCAAACCTAAGCGAATCAGCGAACAGAGGGAGGGTTCGTGAGCGATGACGTTGACTTTGTGTGCTACATTTGAATTGTATTTTGTAGGTATGCAGTATTAGGCATACGTGACAACCAGACGTTAGCAATTGGGTAAAGGCAGAGCCACTTGTTTTAAACTTCAGCAGAGTCCACTCCTCCTGGAAGAAATTGTTTCTCAATGCAGCAAGGCCAGACCCTCTGTACAAAATGAAACGAAGTACGAGGGGCTGGTTTACCAGGCTTGTGCTTATACATGTGTGCTCATTATATGGAGTTGAGGATCAGCGTCTAACCCCTGAATCATAGGGTTTGTGTTGTCATATGCTGAATCATAGGATGTTGGGACACACCGGTGGCCTGTTGGTCACTGGCCGTGGTGTATGTGTTTGCGTTTGTGTGTGTGTGTGTGTGTGTGTGTGTGTGTGTGTGTGTGTGTGTGTGTGTGTGTGTGTGTGTGTGTGTGTGTGTCTTGAAGTAAACAGGAAAGGAGAGAGGAGCACCCAGGGTGCTTGTGAATTGAATTTTCTTGTCCTGGCAACTGTCCCACACATGCTTGCCTCAGTTGCACTGGGCTCACTGTTTTTGGCCTTGCAGAGGATTAAGATGACTATTAAATTCCTATGCCTGCTATTTTCAGGTATAATAAATTGCTACACTGTGGCAATCATACACTACATGTGTATTATTTCTATCCTAATCGAATATTAAGCCAATAGGGGATTCACTGAGAGAGTACCATAAATGACAGTTACAATATAAGAGCTATGCGACTGCTTGTATTCACCGGTGCTATTTTATTTTAACAGGTACCCTGGGGGACACTACTGGCCACAATGCCATTTATATCAGCAGCCCCCATTATGACTAGTGACCGGAGAAGATGCTTATTTAGTATGCAGTAGACTTGCACCACTCAGGTGCCAGTGATACAGAAATTGAGCAGAGTAGATGGGGAGACAGGCAGATGGATGTTGACTTCTTAGCCTACTTGCTTTCAGCGAATGCAAATAAAACCATTTGTACTGACTCCCCCAGGGGAGGTGCAGACACTATAAAGGGAGAGACCTGCAAGTTATAAACACGGTCATGTGACATAAACACATTATTTTTTTAGCTTTTAGCTTTCTTTCGAGAAGTTCTTTTACCTTTAACACATGAACACATTATTTTGCAACACAGGGAAAGGACACTACTTTGAACTTTATGACTGACTTTGTGCTTTACTTGCCATGAATATAGCTTCAGTAGCTTTTCATCATCATACTTCTGCGGTTTAAAAAAAATCAGGCAAATAGCATTTATATCCAAAGAGACTATAAAAGGGAGTGATTGACAGGGCTCTAATCCAATGACAAGAAGTATTATCAAGTTGACAGTATAGTACTCCAGTGGCATTAGGGGGGCACGAAGGGGGACCTACCCCCCTCACCTCAGACCCACCACTGCTCAGCTTAAATGTCTCAATAACATGACTGAGCCACTGCAGGCCATGTGTTCTAAAATGACCAGTGTATTTGGAAATGGAACAGCGTGTTACTGCCTACCTTTCTCTCCGATACAAGTTATGACGTCATACACACCACAGATACAATAAACTGTCAACTTCACCTTAGACATCTAGTCTGTATCACATGCAGAGTCTATAATAGTGAACTTTTGTCATTACTGATAATTCAGCGGTAAAGATTGTATCCATTGATTCCATGAGCACAGTTCTCTGGTCCTCTGCATCTTTTTTGGAAGATTTTTTACTCTTTGCAAGATAGCAGCGTTTGCCTTTCGCTTGCTTTCCCTTCTCTCTGTGAGCCTTTGTGGTGCAGATGTGTTGATGTAAATGATAGATTAATTGCATTCCATTGGTTTCGAGCACTCATTGCACTTTGCACGGCATAAACAGCTTCCTCCCCTCAGCGTGCTGTTTCCTTTCCACACTGGGACACCTGGAGTGCGTGCAAGACAGCACTGCTGCGAGTTGTGTGTTTTTTATTTTTCCCTTTTCTGTGAATTCAGAGCATTCGTCTTAGTCTATCAAGTACATTCTGGAGGGCACTTGTGCACAGTATCATCCTGTTCTCCGCAAAACCATCTGGGTGAACAAGAAGAGCGTTTCGGATCCTGAGGGGACTGCTGGGACTGCCTGCTTAGGTTTTGAATATGCTTGGGTGCTGCACTCAGATCTGCGCTTGTAGTGGAGAGAGAGAAAGCCCAATCAGTAGCACACTCGCACACCCACCTCCCTGGTGGATTACTGCCACAGAAGTGGAGCACAAATACGAAGTGTTCTCTTTCACAGAAACAGTGCCAGAGCAGCTAGCTACTGGACTTCATTCATCGCCCCAGGTGTTTATTTTTTATTTAATTATTTGGATCTGCTAAACTATTAATGCCACACACTTCTGCCTCGTACTGGAACATCCTTGACAGTGAGAAGGGAAGCTGAACACAATGTTTACAAGAAGTTAATTGTTCCTCATGACACATCATGTATTGTCTTTCAATGATACTTCATGCTAAAGCATTCGGCATTACAGATACTACTCGGAAAATTAGAATATCCTGAAAATGTGCATGCATTTCAGTTGTAACCCAACTTTAAAGATGAAATGTTTTTGCAAGTGTTTTGCATTACTTACCTGATTAGTTTATGACACTTTGAGCCTACAATACTGAAGATTTTCACAGTATTCTCATTTTCTGAGATTTTGGGTTTGAGGTGTTAATAAGCTGTAAATCATAATCAGCAAAATACAACAACATAGAGCTTGATATATCTCACTTTGCATGTAATGACTCTATAAAATGTATTGATTTCACCTTTTATGTTGGATTGCCTGAATAAAACAACTTTTACATGATATTCTAATTTTCCGAGAAGTACCTGATTAACCTAACCGGTGATTTTTCTTTAACCCATCATTATCTAGTCGGGATCAAATTTACATCTGGCAAGTATTCATGATCAGTTTGCTAAGGTGATCTCTTAAAGGTCCTGTTAGCCATGCATAGCATATATCATGTTTGCTTATGTTAATGTTCAAATTTTTTTGGCAGACGAATCTGTCTAACACAACTAATTTTATGTTTTAACCCAGGACTGAGTCAAACATCACTTCTGTCTGAGAAACTGCACACTACTGTTAGGTGGACAGGCTGCCGCCATATTGTTTGGTTCTACTTCACTCAGCCTTGGCTGCTTAGAAACACTGGCTTTTGTTCAGCATTGTAAGGCAATGGAGAACTAACAGAACATTAGGACCTAGCTGTATGTTGTAAAAAGTGTGAATTGTGTTTAGCACTGAAAAAAGTACATTTAGTAACACTTTCTATGAAGCTTGTATTTATGAGGCCCTATAAATACACTCATGAAGGGCTATGATGGCTTTGTAAAGCTTAACAATGTCTGAAATTATTTTTCATAAATATTGATACAGATTCATGCACTCGTAAGGCAGATAAAGCTTTAAAACCAAAAGTGCACTGTGTCAGTTGAAGTTGGAGCATGGCTTATGGCATAGCGATATAATCCCTTAGGAGTACAGTCATGAGTTTGTATAAATAGTCATGACTGCTTCACACACTTTAAGAATGTGTTTATAGAGTCTTGTGGACACAAACTTCATAGAAAGGTTTACCTTACCTTTTAAGTCTACAGAATAAAAGCCTGAAAAAGAGACTCCTCTTCAGTGGTGACGCAGATGGTTTCTTCGATAACAATCACTCACGTCTGTGCGCTTTCTGGTGAGGACTGTAGTGTGGCATTGCTATGGCTACAGGTTGCATCATCCTGTTTTGGGCATGTGTCTTTGTGGGTCATGGACTGAAAGAACTGTTACAGGCATATTCTCTTTCATGCACCACACCCACAGTATACTAGTAGGAAGAAAGAGGAGCGTTTTATCTGCATTGCACCAGTCCAAACAGCATAACAGTCTCAACTGACTCAAAACATCAAAGAAGCAGTAATCCACCTTGTAATAAATCATTTAACATGTATGCCATTAATCATAATAATAATAATTAAATTTAGAACAGAAAATATGTTTGTCATAATAATAATGAAAAATGTAGTAAAGTAGTGTACCATTCTATATTAGCACTGACTACTTCATTTTCTGTTACAGAAGACTGGCATTTGAACATGAACGCCACCTTACTTGAGTCTCTTTCTGTATGCTAAAGGCCTCTGCTTCATATCACATAGAAACTTTTAATGAAATAGATGACCCCTGTGATGTACAGTACTTGAGGCCTCATATTCCATTCCCTGATAGTTGACCTTTTACTCTGCTGCCATCTATAGTGCTCTGAAATGTCAGGCAGAACACCATCAGTCCTCATGTTGGGTAAAGAGGAAAAAACAGGTATCGCTTCAAATGTCACACAAGAATGATGTGGTGTACTTGCAATGTTTTTGTAAATGCCACACCCTACTGAGGTTGTTTGTGTTATTCAACGTTTTGTGATCATCCTCGTGAACTGTTTACATTTAGCTAATGGTAAAGCCTGGGGAACTCAGACTTGTAGCTGTTCTGCCAGAGCTACCATATGTAGGTCGCTGAAGCGCTATGACCACGCATGGCTAGCTGAATGCTCAGGGCTTGATTGCAATTGGGCTGGAAGCCCAGGTGGCTGTAGCTGTGGTCAAGTTGGCCTACAGACTGACACTAACAGAAAAAAGGGGCATGTCTTCTATCAGGACGTGATCGCACACATTTTCTTCAACACCACAAAAAATCAGAGCATATGCTGGTATGCAGCCTTGGCTTCTGCTGACAGTTAGAAATGGACAGGTTTAAGGTTATTCATTTTTAAAAATAACAACGCATCTAACAGTCTAATGACAGTATTTGGTCGATTTTTTTCTTCAGTTTAGAAGGGGAACTGAAATGATAAAAATCATAATAAATCCACTATACCTCGCATAGGTTGACAGCCTCCATGTGCTTGGTCTTGCGGTAAATATATATATATATTTTTTTTATTCTGTGCTGTATGGTTTCATGGAGATCCAGTGAGTGGCAGTAGACAGGGAGCAGGCTGAGCCTGGAGTCCGTATGGTCCCCAGCCTCAGCCTCAGAGAGGGAGTATTATGCATGCATGGGCTCTTGTGCCTGATAAACCATTGGCTGTGTTTACGCACTGCCCAAAAAAAAAAAAGAAAAGAAAAGCTCACCCTAGCATGTTCCAGTAGTCAGCATTAGGGGGCGATCTCCAGCCACACAACATTGGACACTTAATCTTTCAGTGTGTTTGTGTCTCATTCTCCTCCATTCTTGATTCCTCTCTCTCAGGCTCTCTATTTTACTCCTCTTCTCTATCAGTCTGCAATCCCTTCTCTTCACCCTTTTCTTATTTCTCTCAGACTCTTTTTGCTCTCCCTTTGCCATCCTCCCTTTTATTTGAGGGGAGGCTTCTAGGTGAGGCTTAAAAAATGCCCAAAGTGAGGCAGTAAGAATAAATGCATAACAAATCTATTATTTCCTGTACAATAAGGAGAGCACACATATGAAAAACAGAAATGCTTTCAGCAACTGTACAAAATTAGAACTCTATAATTAGTGGTAAGGGATTAACTCTTCACTAAGCCAACACAGTGATCATAATGTATAACCTGCAGTATGAGTAATTAATTTGCCTCATGCACTACATTGTATAGATTGTGTTTTTGAGTTATTAAGGTAGAAATGTGTTTTTCATCTTTGCGTTCATCTTTGTGCAGCTCAAGCTAAATGTGTGGCACACTTATTAAGGGTGAATGGTAATGTATGTGATGCAAATTCCAGAGGAAGCCATAATTAGAAGATAGAGAGAGGATGAGCAGTGGGGGGGTTCAGAAAGAGGGAGAGACAGAGAGGCAGAAAAGAAGTCAGTAGTGGAAAAGTAAGAGGAAACCATAAAGATAGAAATGTGGTCCAGTTGTCGTTGGAGGTCATGCTCAGCTGATGAATTAACAGGGGGAGAGTGAGACATGACTGTGGCTGAGTGCCATCCCCGGGCAGATGGGGGAAGGGGGGGCAAGCTTCTAACCGCTCGTAGCGCTACCGGCCACTGCCACGGCTCTCCACTCCTGCCCCCTCCCCCCCTCCCCCTCCCCCTAACCCGCCAGCCCGGCCGCCGCTCCTAAGCACATTACGCTCCGTCTGAGACAAGTGGGAGGTTGCTGCCGTCGCCACCACCGCCGCCGCCGCCGCTGCTGCTGCTGCTGCTGCTGCTGCTGCTGCTCGCAACCACTCACTCTGCACCGAAGCTCCATCTCTCCTAAAGAGGGGGCTGGAATGGGCTCTCTCAGATCCCAGACAGCAACTGCGCAGGCACCGCTGTGTCTGGACCTTCTGAGGAGGGATTGACTGACTGACTGAGTGCCACTGCTCACCAGAGAGCCACATCGGAATCAACACACCACATTACACTGAGAGAGAGAGAGAGAGAGAGAGAGAGAGAGAGAGAGAGAGAGAGAGAGAGAGAGGAAATAAGGGAGTGCAAGAGAGAGGCGGTGAGAGGCACACACACACACACAGGCAGAGAGGAGAGGAGAGAGAGAGTGGAGAGTGTGTAAAGAAAGAGGAGGCAGAGCAGAGAGAGGAGGAGACACTGCTGCTGCTGCCACTGCTGCTCTCTCTCACACACACACACACACACACACACCGACCATGGAGAACAGACTTGAACCCAAGACTGTGACTGTGAATATCTCCTGACTGCATCCACGAGAGAGCGATGGAACGTGCTGGCAGAGGAGCAGGCGAGCGACTGACAGGGTCTGCTGCTCCTGTTTCCAGCCGTTAGCTGGCTGCTGCTGCTGCTGCTGCTTGCTGTGCACCGATCCGCCGCCTCTGTCTCCCCGGAGCCTCAAGGAGGGAATTTCTTCACTCGTCCTCTCCTCTGGAAGGCACAGCCCTTTGGTTAATATTTGATACATTGCTTCCATGCAGTAGGAGAGGAGACCGGAGGCTGGACAGTGTTAAGGGGCTTAGTGTTGGAGCGGATCACAGGTATGTTTTGCTCTGCTTCACAGTATCTGCTTTATTAGGAATGAAACCGGTGCTCCTTGTTGCTTTATTTTTTACACGCTGGGCTTTTTAAAGCTCTATGCGTACTGTCTGTGCTGTGCCATATTACAGTAGTCAGAAACACAATAGATGAATATATAGCATGGTATGGATGGACACATTTGCATTGGCTGTTGCTATGCTCTGGTACATGTTGTCAATTAAAAACATTTTAATGTCAAGCAAAATGTCATTAATATGTGATCATACAGTAATTCATCAGACATCATGTTAAGCATGCCCTGTTTGGCATTTGGCAGATCCATATGTATGACTCTCATCATTATACAGATTAACCCATTTGAGGTTGAATGTAGGGTAAAGGCATGAGGCAATCATTGTGTTAGATTATTGTCGTGGGAAAAGAAGGTCTTTGATTCTTTAAGCTCCTGGGTCTCCGTAATCCATCACTTTCTCTCTCCCTCCCTCTCTCTGCAAGACCTCGCAATCTGCATGTGCCTGCGAGCATGCACTGTTCACTGATGCAGAATGTGCACATATTAGTGTCCTTTAAATGCACGCGGACCGAGACAGCCTTTTAGCCGCTTTGACGTGTGGAGACACCGAGATGTGTCTCTGTCTGAAACAAACAGGACACAAAACAAGCCATCGCATGCAGGATTGAGTCGGGGCGTCCCTCCTCTCGAGTGGCGTCGGTGTGCAAACAGAAACCACCTCGTGTTTTAACCAGATACTCCTCTTGCTGGGAGATCTCAGTGGCTACGGGAGGAGTTGGGCTGTGATAGTGGCAGTGTGTGCGTGTGTGTGTGTGTGTGTGTGTGAGGGTGTGTGGGTGGGTGGGGCTGCTCTCCTCCCAGTCATTGACTATCTTAAATATGCATCGGTGGGAGCTGAAGTTGTCACTGTTCCCCCTTGTAATGCACAGGTCAAGCCCTCTGGTGTCTACCTCATATTGATATCTCTCTCTGTCAGTATTGTGCCTCCATACTGGGAGCCCATCCCCCAACCTGCTCAGTGTCAGGAGGAAGCACCCAAGGGAGATGGCAGCAGTGGGGGAAAAAACACCTTTTGGTTAATATTATTAGCAATGATGTTTCAAAACACTATTGCTCTGTTACCTTGTGTAAGGTCAGTCCATGCAATGCAAATAAATCATGGAAAACCAGCCTTACGATTAAAATGTAAATTGATGATAATGATGATAAGATAGCGTATAGATGTTTAGCACTAATATTTTATAATTTCAATTTTTAAACACAAGAGTTTCACAGACATTTAGTCTTTTTAAATCAGGCAAGTATTTTAGAGATTTTTTTCTTTGCATATCATTTTCTATCATTAGTGTTAGGGTATTTCTTAAACATATTAAATAGATAACAATCTCATGATGTTCAGGAAGTAACGTTATACATTATACCTGTAGAATATAAGTGGTCTAGGTAATTATTCCCCATACTCTGGCAGGAGCTATTTCTATCTCAAATATTTTCTAAAAAAAAGACTTAACTAAGACTAAGACTAAAAATAAACATTTGACACTGTGGATATTGACCATGGCCCTGCCCACCCTCAAGAAAATAGACACTGTCCCACTGAACACACACGTGCACTTCTTGTGCACTATCTACAGCTAAAGGTTAATGGTGATAGTGTATTTTCCAGTACATTTGATTTGAACATTGTGCTCTGTAGTCATTATGCAGACTATGGAGCTATGTGCATGGGGCACTGCAGAATACAGTATAGTGGAATTAATGGGGACAAGATGTCATTTTCTGCACTATTCCCTGAGATAAACTCCACAGGAGTTTCAATAACAGTATTGATTGAACACTCCTGTGTTATTAGCAGCAAGGTTTCTAGTTTCAAGTCTTTAGTATTCTGGGTGAATATAAAGTATAGTTGCATTATTCTTGTTTTAAATGTAGGTATATAGAATTGTGTGCATACTGTGTCCCCCTTCGCCTGTGCTTTGATGTTGTTGTTGGTAGAATTGACAGTCAACACAGGACAAACTGGTGTTGTTATGGTCTCTCAACAAGCTACATGTTAATTGGCTTGGTTACTTGCTTCTTCTCTCCTCTTCCATACTGGATTTAATCTGTGGTTGTTGTGATAAACAGATAAATGTTCATGGTTAAACACTGAGCCACTGTCTGATGTGAATCTTCGATAGTGGCCTGTGAAAGCGCATGCTAACACAGCATCATGAACAAGGATGCAATTAAAGTAATTGCCTTTCCCCTTCGTAAAGTGTTTCCATCAGTGGTCCTTGGCCGTGATGGGCTTCACAAATCCATACGTGTAACTACGAGAACACATAGGAGAGTCAACCCCCTGCTTTTATATGAGACATGAAATTAGCCCTGCTCTCATGTGCCATATTACTTGGCCATAAAAGAACTTTGGGGACCCCAGGACTGTCTGTTAGTTTAACAACATGTATTGACTACACCATGACTTGAATATATTAATTGTTTTATAGTAGCTCCACCATGCCTGCCAATTTTTAACCTGGATTTCACCCGAAATAGCAAATGTGAATGCTCATTTTTATAAAGACTTAAGACATTATGTACATTGTGTCTGAAATATTTGCTTTCCTTTTGTAGATCATTTTGGATGGACACGAAGAAAATAGTTGGATTTACAGGATATGCGGCATTCATGAAGGACCTTCAACAGTTTAGCTTGGCATGACTGCATCTGAGGAAAAGTCTGATCAAGAACCTTCTCCATCCCTCAGGGCTGATTTTCAGAAGTGTGCTAGTTTTTGGGCACAATTGGATTTTAAAACTGTTGTGCTTCACTGCATCTGGGTGACAAATAGCTAAAACATTGACCTCCATGGTTTCTGCCCATCTCAAAAAGCTATCATCTTACATTATTAAGATTTGTAAAGGAATGTTTACAAAGAAATTGGCGAATACCACAAAGAAGAAAGAGAGCAGTGAAATTAAAAAAGAACCAAAACTGACCTCTGAATTGCATGATCGGAATCCAACATTGTCCACGGCTCTAAAAAGCACAGTGAAAAAAATATCCAAATGTTCTTCTGCACGCAATATTTCTCTTGAAGAAGACGACGGAAAAACCGACTGCTCTTCTCTTTCTCCAACATTTAGTTACCGGGTAGCCATTGCTAACGGACTACAAAAAAAAAACGCTCTCTTGAACAATAATGAAAATATTTTTCATGAGGTCTTGTCCATTGATAGTAGTTACTCTGACTCTCTAAGTGAGGCCAAACTTGTCCATAGATTCGATGAACAAAAAGCCTACACCATGCCAGTGAGAAGGAACAGAAAGAGTCTGATCAGTCTGGCTCCCTCAGACGGGAGTTCAGAGGGCGAGAGAACTGAGCGCACCGGTTTGCATACCCTTCGCTTAGGTGCACTGCGAAAGCTGAGAAAATGGAAGAAGAGTCAGGAGTGCGTGTCTTCCGACTCCGAGGTCAGCAACTGGAGGAAGACCCTGGGTATACGGAGTAAGTCTTTGGACCGTGCCGGCCGCCAGCACAAGACCCCCACCCTGGAGCCCGGCTCCAGCTCCACCGGCTGCATCAGTCAGACCCAGGACGTGATGGAGATGATCTTCAAGGAGCTACAAGGGATCAGCCAGATCGAGACTGAACTCTCTGAGCTACGTGGCCACGTCAATGCACTCAAGAACTCCATTGATGAGATCTCTAGCAGCGTGGAGGTGGTGCAGAGCGAGATTGAGCAGCTCCGCTCGGGCTTTGTGCAGTCGCGGCGGGAGACGCGCGATATACACGATTACATCAAGCAGATCAGCCATCAGACCAACAAATCAACACTGAGATTTCTAAATGTGCCTGAGGACAAGTTTGAAAAAACAGATGATCTCATTTATCAAATCCTAAAAGAGAAAATGGGTTTTGCTGAAGCACAGAAGACACTAAAAATCGAGCTGGCTCATAGACTAGGGCATCAAAGAGAATGTTCCAGTGCGAAACCTCGCCCTATTATAGTTATTTTTTCATGCCCCCAAGACAGGGATTTAGTTTTAAAAAAGAGCTATAAACTTAAAGGAACAGGTATATCAATCTCCACTGATGGCTTTGGCCAAGAAGCAAAAGAGAAGAAGGAGAAAGGGATTAGCTCCTCTCAGACATATGAGAGCATGGATATAAAAATCTCAGCTAAGGAGAAAGCGATGACTGAGAGTGATGACTGGGACTCGATGGAAAGTGACAAGGAGCTAGATGAACTGAGCAAAAATAAATATGCAATGGTCATCAAGCCAGTCCAAAAAAGTAAGTCAGACAAAAAAAAGTGTCATGACCGCTCTGAGGATGCGGCATATGGCAGCTCGGTGCACTATGCTGATGATAGCTACGATGACCCAGACAAACAGAGCAAGCCTTACTATTCAGATGTAACCCCTGGATGGCTCTCTCAAAGCGACTACTCGACACCCAAACTCAGCCGCTCTGAGTCCGACTGCTCCAAACTGTGCCAGTCTTACTCAGAGGATTTCTCCGAGAGCCAGTACCTCGCCAGAACCAACGGATGTTCTCTTCTTTCTTCTTCAGATCAGGAGCTATGGCAACGAAAGCAGGAGGACATGGCCTCAGCCTGGTATGCAAGCCCTCCCAGTCAGACCTTGAGTCAGGAGAACCCTCCCTATGTGGAGCCAAATGAAGTGGAGACGACTGAAACCATTGACAGCGGTGTGAGCAATGGACTGGTCTGCATATCAGGAGACCGCAGCCACTACAGTGGGTCACAGCTCTCTCTGCAAGGTGATCTCTCTCCCTGGAAGGACTGGCATCACTTAGAACAGGGTGCTGACTCAGGCCTTGATGCCTCCACTGAGCAAAACATAATTTCTGAGGTTAGCAGCCCCTTTGACCCATCAGCCAATCCTGGCTTCCCTGAGAACATCACAAAATGTCTGGAGGTGGATTTGCAGTTCGAGGGTGAAAACTACATGACACTGGACAGCACCCCCTCCACTGAGCCTGTGGTGGATAGTGATGTTGCCGTTGAAAGTGAACTCATGATGGACAGTGAGCCTGTGATAGAGGTCAAGCCAGTGGTTGAAGTCAAACGCGTGAAGGAAAACAAGGCTGTTAGAGGAGAGAGCAAACCAGTAAAAGAGGCCAAGCCTGTTAGAGAGAGCAAACCAGTAAAAGAGAGCCAACCAATTAAAGAAAAGAAAGTCGCAAAACAAAGCAACTCAGTTAAAGTAAGTAAACCAGTTTCTAAAGAAACCAAACCTGTTTCTGAAGGCAAACCACTGGTGGAGAGCAAACCTGTAGTACAAAGCGAGCCAGTTGTGGAAAGCAAACCTGTGTTAGAAGAAAAACCTGTTGTAGAAAGCAAACCTGTAGTAGAAAGCAAACCCGTGTTAGAAGTCAAACCTGTGGTAGAAAGCAAACCTGTGGTAGAAAGCAAACCTGTGGTGGAAACCAAAAGCATCACTCCACCACAGCCCCTACCAAGCCAACAGTTCAAAGAAGTTAACATTAATCACTTCCAACAAAATCCAAAAGGTGCTACAATGTACCGCAGCCAAAGTGAAATAAGGACTGAGAAAACTGAAGAGGTGCCAAAATCCTGGAGCAGCAGGCTTAGTATAGACCTCAGTGACAAAACCTTCAGTTTCCCTACGTTTGGTAACACTCTTCAGCGAGCCAAATCTGCATTAGAAGTAGTCTGGAATAAAGGCTCTCAAAGCACCAGCGCACCTACGGAGGAACCAGCTAGCTCTTCATTTATGGGCCGCTTCAGGACTATGTCCCAGTCCACAGCCAATGACTCCAGCACCACCATTGACTCAGATGTGTTCGCTGATTCGTTTTATTACAAGGCAGACGATGAGGAGCAGGCCACAGAGCAGCCTGTAGACAACGAGACACATTATGTGGAAGTGATGGAGCAGGTGCTGGCCAATCTAGAAAACAGAAACAATGCCAATGAACCTGGGGAGGAGGAGGATTACGGAGAAGAGCAATACCAAGAGCAAGAACAGGAACAGGAACAAGAGGAAGAGGTCCCTCAGGACTATGATGTGTCCCAAGAGGGTGGTAATATTGTTCTGGAGTACGACTGCAGCCTTGATGACCAATACGATGAAGAATATGGTGAGGAATATGATGACAACCAAATGACAGAGGACACTCAAGAATACGAAGCCATGGTTGAGTACATTGATGTGACTGAGGATGCAGATGACAATGAGGAGACTGAGGACATTGACGAGATTGAAGAAGTGGAGGAGATAGAGGACATTGAGGTTGTAGAGGAAACCATTGAGACTACAGATAAAGAGGTGATTAAAGAAAGTGTGGAGAAAGAGGATGAAAACAAAAACATACCAGAAACTACACCCGTTCCACCCCCAGCTGAAGCCCCGCCCAAGAAGCGAATTCGCCCAACCTTCAAAGAAGCTGCGTTAAGGGCATACAGAAAACAAATGGCTGAGCTGGAGCAACAGATTCTTGCAGGAGGTATTGTGTTTTATTTGAAATATATTCTATAGTTGTTCAACAGTTGTTAATAAGCAATGAATTGGTAGAAAAGAAAACCTCTCTGTAGCTTAGGCACAGAACTGTTCTTCATGTGTGAAGGTTACAGTTTATTACCTAAATCTATCTAAGGGTATCAAAGATCAGTTTTATGATAAAATAGCAGTCTTTCTTCACATTTTGACCACATCAGGTACACCCTAGGCTGTGTGAGCTCAGTTATGGAACCTCTTAGGGATGAGGACATTTCTTGAATTAGTCATGATCCTATTCTCTCCAATTTTGTAGCAGGCTGAAATTCAGCTATTGTACTGAATTTATTTATTTATTTATTTATTTATTTAAATGCATAGAAAAATGTGCCTCTTTGGAAAGCATGTTTTCCCTTGGGCTTTTATTTAAAGAATTAGTATATATTATAGAGTGTGATACAATGTTATGTGATATACAGGACAATATTGCACTTTACACTGTATTTAATATTGTGAATTCAGTTTTAGATCACAATATTCATAGCACAAAATAAGTACAAAGTAGTTTATGTACCAATGTTTGAACATAAATTACAAAATAGTACAATGGTCACAGCTACACAGCAAAAAAAATCCTTAAAGGTCCTACCGTCAGTTATTATCCACTCATATACAGATTTGTAAATCAATCTGTGTGGACAAATGTGTGTTGAGTGGCAAACGCAAAACAATAACAACAGGAAAACCTCTTGCACCTGTGCAGAGTGGTTGTGAGTGTGCTTAGAGCAAAGGGCTTTCTATTACAGGCACGAGGAGCCCAGGGAATACGCTCAGCCTTATTCAAAGTGAACAGGCTCTTGACCTAGATTTGGCAACTTCAGACACAATAATATCCTGTAGTATTCAGCAGTGCTTTGGACTGTATTGCAGTTTGCGTTGTGGCCAGAGCTGGGCTCACTCATTTCGATTCAGGCCACTTCACTGATACTGTCCAAGGTTTAACACGCTGTCTATAAGGTATGTTTAGATGGAATTGTGTCACATACCACTGCTATTGCAGTAATCACTGTCTGACTCAAGTAAAAACCCACTACGTCCCCTAGGTTGTTGTGTGACCTGTAGTCTACACTTTTTTTAGTGGAGTTACAATTACAGTTACTCATATTATCATATTATGATCTGTTAAATTATATTGTCCACTTCGTTTTAAAATAAACTATGCCTGGATTGTTCATATAATGTAGTATTGGGAAAAATTGAGCTTTGCATCATCTGTCACCTTTAATGCCTTTGCAGTGGAATAAAGATCAAACTGACTTGTATCTGTGTAGGTGTCGCAGTATGTAAAAGAGACAAGCACCACTGTAGCGCCACTTCATGCTTAGCATTGCCTCTGACGATTGGCCTATGCATTAAAGAAAAAAATGCATACAATGAATAGCATTTTCCCACTGGATTGTACCTGAAATGTCATTAAACCACGATGCAGACAGGGGAATATATAAACATAAACTCTAAGAAATAGTCAATGGCTATTAACATTTTGTTCCTGGCTGTGTATTAGACTGCACTACATTTTATCCAGTAACTATTTCTCTCTTCCTCCTAAATATTTTCTAATCTTGAGAAAAGCAAAACAGATGGAGGAATGAAATGTCTATGTGCATCCAAAAAAACTAAAACAAAAGAAACAAAAAAAAAACTATTTTTAAAGCACACGTGTTAAAAGCTTCATATGGACCTTGGCACAGTTTTTCCTCCTGCCAGACCAATCTTCGCCTAACTCCAGCAGCTACTGTATTGAGATGCTAATTTGTACTCCCAGGAGCATTGTCTAACCAGGTCAGCATTGCTTAGAATATTTATTTCTGTCTCCTACTCATGGTTACAGTGTGTTCAGGGAAGTGGCTACGAGTGCAGGACACTACATCTTAGCTCCGCCTCGTTTCTTCCCCTCCTTCTCTTTCTCTCTCGCTCTCTCTCTCTCTCTCTCTCTCTCTCTCTCTCTCTCTTTGTGTTTTCAAGAGCTTTATTTGTGAGCTCACTGCGCTGTTTTTGTTTTACTTTTGGTTGGTGGGCTTCAACTGCAGGGAATCGGCTATTGTAATGGGAATGATTTCAGTTCACTGCCTTAGAAAATGTGGACAGAGATGAAACAGAGCAGGAATAGCATTTCTACATGAGTTGGTTCTTTGGTCTCTACAGTCAGAGATGGGCAACATTTAACTCTGTTTAAGGTATTCTTTGTATTTGGGGTTTGCTTGACAAAAAAGCAGCCACATGTAACAGCACGTCAGCTGTTTGTGTAGTGAAAGTAATTAAATCAATTTAGTAATTAGTAATTATATTCTCAAAAAAGGCAAGAAAGAGTAAATCATTAAGTGTACATTAGAACTTCTAAATATTCTATTCTACTGTTAGTTCTTTGGTAAACCATGCAAAAAACATTGTTATGGGTATGCCACACTTTGTTTTTCCACCCTTAGTAACCCAAGGAAAGAAACTGCTTAGTAGTCCAGTCATTCTACAGGAATAAGGGGGTCAACCTACCACAAATTGCAATAGTAATGATTGTACTGCCAAATTAATCCTTATACACCAGAGAATCTACCATGAAGTTTCTCCTAAATTTTAAGCATTGGAACATCTCCTAATTTGCATAATCCAAGATGGCGGACCATAAATATCACTTTTACTGAAATAACTCAAAAACTATTAACTTTGGATTACATAGTTGTATTGAAGTTGAATATAAACTTGTGCATTGTGGACATTTTGGTACTAATTGTATTTTTCTATCAGCAGTACTTTCTGAGATATGACAGGGTTGAAATAATGAGTCTAGATTCAGTGTTGAGTAAAATACGAAAAAGATTACATTGTTTCCAAGATTGCTTCAAATTTTTGGTTGTCTTGTTGTGCTATTTTACATTCAGCTTAATTTAACTCTTCCCAAAGTTCAGAAAAATACAAACCGTTCTAATAATGTAGTCAGTAATCTATAGTCTTTCGAACCCATTGACTCGCTTAGAAATGTTGCCACTCGTTGCTGATTGGAACCTCCCAGGAAGCTGCCTTCCAGTCCGAAAGTTTACTGAACAAACATTGTGGTACACTGAATCTGCAGCATGGAGGTCGTTCACACAGTCAATTCTGGCTCTGACTTTTGTTGCCCACTCATCATTTCTCTGTATACAAATGTCATGTATACAATATTATTTTCTTCTGAAAGTCATACGTCCTGACTTGGGTAAGTATTGTGTCTTTGACTTTTCCAGCATAGGGATCAGGGGTCCTTTCCACAGAACAAACAGTGTTTGCTGAAGATAAATGGCTCCTCTAATGAACGCAGAGTATGAACAAGGCCCAAGAAATTAAAAGAATCAGAACCAGCTGCTTTTCTCTTGAATGCCTCAATTTCGCGTGGGTTACAGAATTTACTTCTGCAGGAATTATGAACATGTTCTCCAGGTTTCACAGAACACTCACCACCTCTTTCTGCATTAGCTTTTGTTATGGCATCACATCTGGGTCAGTTTAGAACTTAATTGGTTGTAAAGTATTGGTTCTCTACACAGAACACACATTTCATCCATTATTCAGATTCTTTCAGTCTTTCAGGCTTAAGGACATAAGGGTTTCTTAAAACGTACCAGAGGTTGACAGTAACTTAGTAAATCTACTCAAGTACTGTACTAAAGTACAATTTTTGAGCATCTGAACTTTAATTGAGTATTAAACATTTTGGCAACTTGTGACTTTCACTTCACTACATTTCCAAGACAAATATTTAGGGCTGGGTATCATTTAGGACATGGCGATTCGATACGATTTTCGATACAGGGCTCATTATACGATACAATTTTCGATACAGTGCAATTTAATTCGATTTGATTCCAATACCGATACATATTACTTTATAATTATTACTCAATGTAATTCACCCAATAAAACCAGACAAATATTGTTATGTTCAATTTATTGAACAGGAAAGTCAATGCTTTTTACTGAATATGTCACAGAAAAGGTGCCCAGTCTCACTAGGTACCTGCAGTCAACTTATAAAACCATTTGTGCAAAAGAATACAATATGGCTAATGTACATTTGTACTCAACAAAGTACATTTACTACATTTTTGTTTAGAATCACTAGTGCATTCTTCTGTGCAGTAGCTACTGGGGAGTGAATTGATATTAATAGCCAGAATATCGATATTACAGTATATAGTTTTTACAAATATCGATATATATATATCTCGGTATCGATTTTTTTTATCACAGCAGTACAAATATTGTACTTTTTACTCCACTACATTTGAAATGTGGGCATCGAATACAGTACCAAGGGCGTCGCCAGACAGATTTCACTGTGACACGTATTGGTCTGTAGTGCCCCAGTATAAATTTCACCAGTAAAAAAAAATGATCATTATTGTTTGTTTTTACCTTTGTGTCACCATTTCCATGTGGATGTAAATGTTACAACTTTACTTTTTACGTGTAATGTGTAAGGCAGCTAGCAGAGGTAAACTTTCCGCAGCCGTCTTACGAGCTAGCTCAGGCTGTAAATGGAAGTAGCCTAGGGTTAGGGTGATAGTTTGATTATGCAAACTGGTCCCTTACATGTATAGTTAATTTGCAACCTTTTTAACAGTTAAGCAGGACAGTTAACAATTTTAATAGAATTTTGGGATTTTCAATATTGCTGCTGGCTAGCATGACGTTTGGGCTGTGGACGCATTGTTCAAGGTATGTGACATCTCAGAAAGTACTGCAGATAGAGAGATAAATTTGGTACCAAAATGTTCACAACAAGCAAGTTTATGTACTCTAACATTAATAGTTTTTAAGTTATTTAAGAAAAAGTGATTCTGGTCTGCCATCTTGGATTTATGCAAATTAGACCATGTTCCAATGTGAGGAATTTAGGAGAAACTTGATGGAAGAGTCTCTGGATCATGACAATTACTTTGGGACCAGAACTATTTCTATTGCAATTTGTGGTGGGTCAATCAGTAGAATGACTGGACTATAGGGGCTTGTTCCAAATTGCATTAAACAGCTAAACTGCCATGGAAATACTGTACTGTAAATGGAGGGAAATAGGAAATATGAGGTCAAAGAAGTTAACTTTCTCTGCTGTGCGGCTACTAACAAAAAGGGCATATGCTGAATGCATAAACTAATGTTAAAAGTAGTCGGTGTTTGTCCACAAATACATACGTATTATATAGTTGTTTAGTGCAACATTCTGGGCTGTGGAACTGGTGACACGGTAATGTGATTTCAGGTTGTATGCAAACATGCAGTATTTTAGCACAGTTTCCAAACTGAAACAAACAAAAGATTGCATGTTTCATATTGTGTGATGTGATGTGACAGCTGTGATAGGTGATGCTCTCCACAACATATTTTTTTAAAGATAAGTCCAAGTTATCCTGAGCCCACTTTTTTAGCATTAAGCATGTTTAATGTATATTATATTTTAGTTCAAATCACAGTACATCAACTGAAAATGATGAATAGAAGAGTATACTGATTGACTTTTCTGTTATAGTCAAAGGATCTTGTTTTTGTAAAATCCATCTGTTTTGATATGTACTTCACATGCAAAGGGGTTAGCGCAACTAGCCAAATCATAACTAATCTCATTTTACAGATGAGTTTGTTCTGGTTGATATTATCTGTAATTTTAATGCAATGCAATGCTATCATTGGTCACTGTAGTTTATTCATATGATTTTATGGAGAGGTGCTGAGGGTAAATTCAGACTCTCTCATAGCATTTATAATGTACAGAAGTTTTGACATCAACTTGACTTCCTTTGAAATACAATGTACTGCTTTTGTAGTCAGAACAGTACCTCAGATGAGGCTGCTGACTGTTAGCAAAGGTCTGATAAGGGCAACAAGTGTAGCAGCAGCAGCAGCAGCAGCAGCATCACACCTGTCATTGCCAAGTCACCTGCCCTCACGTCCAACCAACATGGCTTTAATCAGGCCACCATTTGCGAATTGGCCGATCATTGTGGATACAGTAGAGAAGCTTTGTTCTGAGTAGCATATGTAGGTTTTGCTGAACCACTATAATGTATTGCTATCAGAAAAGGACTAATGCTCCGATTATCACAATTTCACAAAGAGTTGGGAGTATGCCAAGTGTGAAAAGGTTAACATTTTTATTGGATTCATGAATAATTGTAGAGCATGAAGATGCAACCAGCCAAACATGAAACTCTTATTTATGACTACAGCCAATGAGCTTCTATTACACTTTCCCTCATACAGTCTGGGTCAGTAATATCTTTTCTGGTTGTGCTGGGGGGAGGGGGGGTGGCATGTAGGTATGTAAGGGTGTGCCTGTATGTGTGCCTGTGCATATGTGCAAGTGTATGGGGTTAGTTAATGTGCAGAGATAAAACAACACACTTGCAGGGACTAAATATTGGACAGATTAAAATAAATTTTCCATGTGGCAGTCGTTTGAAATGCTATGCATGATGTTTCTGCGATGTACTATTTGGCCATAATCTTTTCACTCACACTGCCCTGCGGCACTAAACCTGTTAACCTCATTGTGCACTGTATCCTTCTTCTTTCTCTTTGCAGATAGCAATGCTTTGGATTCACAGGTCCTAAGTCTATACTGTACCGTCTTATTCTCATCTCTGTGCTATCTGTCTTGTCCCTCTGTTATCCTTTTTCCCATTTCTCACTGTGTGAGAACTCACCACACTCTGTATTAAATTAAGAGTGATTAAAAGGTCCTTGAAACCCTCATCCTTTCACATTAGTGTTCGTGGAATGTGGCCTAATCCTTCCCTGACCAGCCCCCAGTCTCTGCGCTCTGCATTTTGGTTCTGCATGCATTTTGATACAAGCTTTGTAATTAAAGTAAGAGGTACTGTATATGATTTTTTTTTATGTTACTGAATGTATTTACATAATCCAACATTTTCTCCAGTGCTTAACGTGATATGTGCATGTTTTTTAGAACAAAATAGGGGCAATGTGTAGTGTTAATGTGCTAACACATGATTGTAACGTGGTGATAACAGTGCTTTTGTGTATTTTAAAGGGTCGAGGAAATGCCCTGGATACCTTGGGCTCAGGAGGGTAAGTAAAACACACCTGAAGTCCTCATAAAAAAGACTTTTCCTGTTTATCTGGCTGTACAGCAAGTTGATTGTTTTAGTTTGTTGCAATAGTAGCTGCTATGAATGGTTTTGGAGGGAAAAATGGGGGTTTATTACCCCCAAAAACTTCCTTAGTAAGCAGCTGTACGCTACATTGATTGTTTTAGTTTGTTGCAGTAATGGTGACTGTGACTTGCCTTTTTGGAGAGAAAAAAACGAGTTCATAACATAGTGAGCGTTGCCTAGCCAGCGAGGCGGGAAAAATGGCAGTGATAAATAGAGGCCATGGGGCCAGTGCAGTGGTGTCACCCAGCGAGTGTCACAGGGATGGGAGCTGTCACTGTCACGGCAGGGTGCACACGAGGTGATCCACAAAACCCACATAGTGGCTCCGAAGTGATATCTGTGAGAATCATGGGTCAGGGGAGGAGGAAAACTTTCATTTCCTACTCTCTTGGAGTCTCGCCCTCCTGAGACTGAAAAACCGAGGCCAGCACAGACAGATATTATTGACAGACAGAAACCTCTTTGTCTATCCATGTTCAGATATGTGCAGTTATTAACATGAACGTTGTTGTATAGACCCTGTCTGTTCAGTGAAACTGGTCATAGTGCTTGCGAATGTGTGCCTCTGTATGTTAGCTAGAGGCTGTGGTGGCACAACATACAGAGCATAAACATTCACATGTCATTTAGCCCTTTTCAAAGGAAAAGGGCCATATCACTGAGGTGTTTTCGAGCTGTGGGCTGTGCAGTTATTGGTTTGTTTTTCATATAACATGTGTGAAGTGGGCTTACATAAAGCTGTGGAGATAAGAGCCTACTCTCAGACATGCTTGTGTCTTTGGCCTTAACCAATTTCCCCTTTAGTATGAAGGTGAGGAAGGGGCCCTTAGCTGAGGGAGAAGTAGTAATATCACCCTGAAGTGTCTGATGCTAACCATTTAGAATCACTCAGTTTACATATGTACAGCAGGTAGGACCCTGTTGTAATGTTATGGTAATATATTTCAGTCTATTTATGCCTTCCTTCGCAATAGCCTTTAGCTACAGAAACCTCTCTTGAACATGCTTGTATTAGCATCAGCTATAATTCCATTGCATTCTTTTCCTTGTATTCTCCCAGAATTTGAGGCAGGTGTAAATTTAGTGGCTGCTGTGCTGCTGTGCTTGCTGCAGGTTGTTACTCAGATGCTGTGCCTGTTTGTTTGTTTGTTTGTTTGTGAGTCTGAGGGGCCAAGGCAGCCAGGCGAGCTTGGCCTTGACTCTCACCTGGATCATGACACATTATTTCATGCCACACGTAGTTGCTGTGGGCAGCGCTGTCCTCAGACAGCCACACCTGGCCTGATCTATTTTGGTGCTGTCCCATCACCTCGCTGCAAAGAGCTCCTTCCAGGGTGCTGTTTGGGTCGGTGGCAGGTTTCACACCTGCCCTGCTGTGCAAGTGTCTGCAAGTATTTGGCATCAGTGGGGGCCAAATGTGTTGGTTGCACGCACACACGCACTGCAGAGCCAAGCGTGGGAAAAGCGAGGCGAATTGACGTACGGCCCGTGTTGTTTGCCAGAGCTTTAAATCAAATCACCCTTTTTAGCTCAGTAATGTCTTACACTGCACAGCATTATTATGATATTAATAGACACTAAATCTGTCTGCTCTCGCAGGGCTGGCAGCATACTTTATGGTATTGACAGTATGCCAGATTTACGACGCAAGAGGACCATGCCTATTGTCCGAGACCTGGTGAGTTATCTGCCTCAACAAGGTTATCTTTGATTTATACCGAGTTTGTCCAACTCCTTCCACGTTAGCTGCAGTAGGGACCAGTGCGATGACATCCTTCCTTACAGTGCTCCATATTAATCAGTAAACATACCTCTAGTATGTCGTAAGTCACTTTAATTTGGCAAATAAAAAAGAAAAAAAATCAGTTTGATTTAGATGGGACTTCAATCCTTATTGTGCTATTAGGATAAGAAACACTAAGCGTCTTGTCTGTCTTGTGAGTTCATATTTCATGTTGAGTCTTTGTTTTATCCAAAAATCAGTTTTTGAATGAATAATTTCTTTTTCCTAAGCATTTTCTGTATATATGTACATTTGTGTGTCTGTATATGTTGTTTTTTTGCAATATGATTGAAACGCATTATTATGTATTGGTGTCTGAAACACCAGTAAAAGAATTAGCATGTAACTGTGTAGATTTGAAAATGTGTCTGTCTTTTTTCAGTTTAAGTTAAGAATTGCACATAATTTTTATCATAGCATAACATGGCTTGATGTCTCACATGTAATTACTTGCAAATTGTTCGTGAAGCATTGAAGGACAAAAAATGATGCTGTATTTGTCCATATCTCGCATGAAATTAAAAACCAACAATGTCTTGGTAAGTATGGGTGTCAGTTTTGTGTTTGGATATTGCGTGTATATATTCCATCCCCACACGATCCCATGATTACTATGGGTGATATTTTTCAGTGGGTTGTCAGATTTCTGCTAAGCCTGTTGCCTGGACTGTTTAGTCCTGGGAGGACTCGAAGGCAAAAAAAATTAAACATGAAATGTTGACAACTCGACCCAAAAATATAAACGGAGGACTTCATTGACTCCTGATTTAACTGTGCCAAGGCTTTTAAATCATGTAAAAGCAGCGCACCACAAAGTCTTTTACAGCCCGGATGAAGTCAGCCACTCACCGGTTAAATTTAGTCTCGTCCTCTCATGCCTCCCCCCTCTGTCCATGTCCCCCGGCTGGCTGTGTGATTGCTTCAGGGCAACGACAGTCTTATGTTTCTTCGGGACAGGAGGAACACCTGCTTTGGGCATTGGGGTGCAAAAAAAACATACCAATGCATTTCAAGTCCTTGATTAGAGCTCACTATTTTACATTTGGAAACAGTGATCTGTGTTTGTTTTCTTACAATGGTTATGATTATGACGATATTGCCTGCAGCAACCTCAGCAGTGATAGTGCATGTTCAGTGAACTTACATCAACACTTTGAGTTCATGTAGAGGTCACCTATCCTCTCCTACATTCCTTTGCTTAAGGTGCAAATGGCTTTCCATGGGTCTTTACCATAAATTTGGTGATACAGTAATCTGGTGCTTTGGTAGATGGTAAAGACAAGCTCAATATTGTCAGCTGTCGATGTCTGCATTTCTCTTTTTGTCGCATTTCCTCCTTTGGCTCTAGTTGAGTGTTTTAAAACCCTCTCTCTCTATCAACATTATACCTAGATATTCTTAATTAAAATTGACCCCCTTATTTTCACCATGAGTCAGTGTTGTGCCACTGGCTACATACACATAAGAGATGTGTGCCTCATGTGTTTGTCTATTTGTGAGTACGATGTGCAGTGTAGACAGCAGAAATATTATTTTTTAAAGCTTCATTATTAGTATTTGGGGCAGTTGGTCACACAAAAAGCAATGCATGAGTGACTTGTTAGACAGTAATGCATGAATGAGTAGAGACTGTATGTAAGGATAACATAATGATGAGCACAGCTGCATAACGCCCCCTCTGCTTAATAGTGAGAGAATCACACTATACACTGCATGGCATCAGAAATGCCCATGCCAGAATGATGCAAGATGTTGTTTTAAACCACACTATAGACAGTTTCTCATTCGCTTTATTTGCACTTCTCCCTTCTTATGCCACTGGATATATCAGGCTTTGGTAAGTTTTTTTTTTTTCCATTTGTTATTTGATTGTTATTTCAGTACTACCGGTAGTCGCATTTTGTGGTATTGCTGTGTATTACATTCAATAGACTCAATTCAGTGGACTGCATAATGGTGCATAATGTTTCAGTAAGCCACCTTATCTTTTAAGGCTACTTAAAATCCTCTGGGCACTCTTCTGGGATATGGTTATGATGGTAGAAAGCCCGCATGCCCTGTCGGGGTGAATTACAATAGTTTGGTCTTGCTAAATCACACATGTGCTTTGTCCTACTATTACATTTGATACAATAAGTGCCTGTTGTCAGCTACTGTACTGTCAGCTACATCAACTTTTGGGCAACAAAACAAGAGCAACAAAAACATTGGAAGACAGCTCAATTTCATATCAGTTGACTGTCACACATTGCTGCTGTAAACACCTGGCAGCCAATTACAATGTAGAATGTAAATTTATATTCAAGATTGGACAATTGAATGCTTCACATCATGAACATGAGCGAATACAGTGACACTTTTTGAGCGTCTTTAATGGCTCTTTGTGTAAACATACAGCTACATCAACACAAACACAAACAGTGTCTAAATTGGGCTGCAGCTGTCTGTCTAGGCTACTGTATAGCCACTCACCTCTATGTGTAATGAACAGCCATTGAAACACAAATTGAAGCAAGTGTGACCCAGCATGTCAGATCTCCCCTGTAGCCATGCTAATGCTTTTTCTCACTCACGCTATGCTCAGGACAACCGTCACTGAATAACTTTCTGTTTCGCTTCTTCCTTCACCTAGACTTTGACTGCTCGAAAGGCAGGCATTTCGTTCGCCCTGGTGAGCAGATCTACCTTGAACAACGAGGATCTGGTGAGTGTTTTGTCAACAGATATTACAGCATTACACACATATAAATCTCACTCAGAGCAGGCAGTCAGTCGCTAATAGAAGCCAGCGAAGCATAACTAATACAAAGCGTCAGGCTTGCAGTCAGGCAGCTGAGATGCTTGAAGTGTGGAAAGGGGAATGCACACAGAGCTACAATTAGAAACTTTCTTCACAGTGCTGCACAACATCCTGCAGCTGAATATGACTACAGCAAGTGAGCAGGCCAAACCGTTGTGCTGATGGTCATCCTGTATTGTGTGGTTAACACTAGAAGATGAATTTGGACGTGACGTGTGGCTGAAAGGACTACATTGCAGTGTTTGAATGATTAGCCCAATTCTTTATGTGGACAGGAAGCCCCTTTTAATCATGCCTCCGCTTTGTGTTAGCTGCAGCGGAGCTACGGCTTGGAGCTACGCCTTAATCAATGTGTGGAGAATTAGTCTTTTCTTTTTCCCTCCTGACCTCTAGAGCTCTATGCAATTGATTGCAATCCACTAAATACGCGAAAGACAGCCAAGTCATGCAATTTCAGAAAGTAATGTGCAATAATATTCTGCTTTCTGCTATGCATACTATGCACATATTTTCTTTAAAGACTGTAAACTGTGACTGTTTGCCACAGTCATGGATATGGGCCTGATCACAGTGGAGTCTACCAAATCCCTCACCTCTATTGTACATCCTAAAATTAAATAAACACATCATGACATATAACTGAGTATGTATTTGAGTGCATTTCCTTAGAATGTTGTAAGTTTACATCCCTAGACTGTTACTGCTTAATTTAACTGCAAATGTTACTGCACTAGAATGGCATACTAACCTGGAGCTGTCTAGATTGCAGTTAATTGGGTTAAAAACACTCTACAAAACCACTGAGATATTGGGCCATTCATTCTTCAGTTGAATATAGGGTGATATTCTTTCTCAAAAATCTTTTTCTTTTGTGAAGTGGCCGCATACTATAATGGCTTTAGAGCAGGCTAAGCTGTGTGGAATGTTTGATGTGCAGTTATATTTCATTCAGATGTTTGCAGTAGAATGTGCATGCTGCATATTGTAGCAGCGGTTAGGAAGTAGGGCAACCAGATGTCGGTGTGTTATCCGCTGCATTAAGTACATGAGAGAGCATCCCTGTGAGGAATCCCGGCCCAGCATGTTCTAGCCAACACAGCCATATGTTGTACAGAAATACTTAAGGACAGTCTCTATTGAGTAGGAGTTAAGGGGAAAAGAAGTAAGTTCCCTTTTGGAATTTGGATGTTTTACATAGATTTTGGCTCTACAGTTATTCCAGTGCTCAGCAGAAGTATTTGCCAAATTATAGCATAATGTAGACACTTTGTCTCATTTAATTGTGATGCTAACATGACCATTTTAATAGGTTTTATTTACACAGGCAAAACTGAGGCATGTGCTCCTGACTCTCAACATTGCTAATAATCACCATGGAATGTTTTACTTTCACGTTTCAGAACACATCAGTTGTCTAAAGTAGAAAAGTATTATTGTGTGCGGTATATTTCCAATAAGCATGCTTAAATATGTATCTGAATTGCATCTTTAAGTACAGTAAAATTACACGTCCAACATGAATTTGTATTTACATTTGGTGGGCTTTGGTTTCATCATTATGTCTTGTAGATGTGTTGGAGACGTAGATATCTTCTTCAAAAGCTAATGACTGTATTATCGGCCAATTTAAAACCATGGTCTGGTCTCTCAGTCATTAACTGTGGGTGAGGGAACAACGGAAAAAAACCCTGACACACATAGCCCTATAGCTTCTCTGATGCACACTGCTTGGGCAAAGGATGCACGTTGTGCTAACTGCAGTGCTCCAGTGAGGGCTATTGAAAATGATCAGGTTGTCAAGGATACTATGTCTATGGCAGCGGGGGGTGGTGATGGTGATATTGTTTTTCGTCACATGGTGCTTCTCGGTCGGTGAGAAGCTGTCTCTGATCGATAAAGGCTTATGTCGGGGATCAAGTATTGTGACTAGCCCTATGCCATGCAGTGGGTTTGAAGTGTGAGACAAGCAGGGATTGTAGCTGCCACATTCCTTTCAGTGCTGTCTGGTGTCTGGGGATAAATCCACATCATTTTGATTTTCAACAGAGAAGAACGCATGGTAACAACTTCTATCTTGACACAAGTGTCAGCAAGTGGGGCATCAGACTGTTCTCAGCAGAATTACAGAATCCTATTACCTGCCCCATTCTTTTCACACTGCAGAACACATTATTTGGAATAAATCTCTCACACTGCTATGAGGCAATAATAAAACAAAATACATTGCTTGAAAACAAGAACTTGATCAGCAAAAAAGTACTGAAATTGCTTAAGGTAAATCACAGAAGCTTTACCCCCATGTTGAGATGCTGTATTGTTGTTAGTGCTGTCGGGAAAATCTTTCGTACGTACAGCTGAAGGCTTTAGGTTGGGGTTACCCATTATGTAATGCTAAGGCTCCACTGTAACGCTAAGGATTTACATGGCTCTGCTGCCTTAAATCTGTTGGCACGCGTGTCTTTTCGTTAGCATTTGTTTGTGTCAATACTTAGCCCAATTAAATGCAATGGAACTTTTGATTTTAGCTGACTGTTCAACATTTCATTAATTGCTCTTTACTTAAGTGCTGTCTCATTTGCACAGTAAGCACAAAAGGTTGAGTTCAGCTATCCCCTTCTGAGCCATCATGGTTAGTCTGTCATGTGTCAGCCTCCAACCCCTTTTTCCCTGATGACTGTGAAAGCTTTCTGTTGCCCCTGTCTGACTTACAGTATGGCCTTCGCCCTGTAAATGTCTAAGGCATGTTTGGTTTTTGCTCAAAATATACTTTTAAAAGTACTGTTTTATTTGTGTCACAACTATATACTGTATTTATAATGGTGTCTACCTACCACACCTAAGCAAGCATTCCACCCTCATTCCAGGTGCTTCTGTACTCATCATGAGAGCCACAAGACCCTGACTGAAATATCCAATTTAACCCATGGTCACACATGACCTGGATTGCCAAATAAGGCAGTTTCGTCATGTTTACGCTTCATTAAAATCTTTTTATCAGTAATGCCACAGGCACATAGCTGAGCCTCCAGAGGATATTATGCCCCTTCAAAGGGTTTAATGGCTTTGGTGTAGCTCAGTTAAGTGTATGATTTTAATAGTGTTCAGCTTAAAGTACTCCCACAAATACCTTTTGGTTATGCTGACATAGATGGAATGCCTAAATTGTTATGGAGACAAATATTTAGTTTAGCACAAATGCTGTCTCTGGCTCTTCATGAGGGAAATTTTTCCTAATGGAGTTCATTCCAACAGCTTTAATGTAATCCGCTCTTTCAGGAAGTACTGGTACCTTATTTCTTTTTTTTCTGGATCCTTGCACACAGTTAACATTATTGGCTGTTAATGAAATGGCAGGGTGGGCTGGAGAAAGGAATAGAAGGCCATAAAACTCCCAGCAAAATGCATTGCTGAAGAAGTTGGACAACTCAATAGACTGTCCATGTCTCTGTCAGCTGTAACTCACGCTGGCTTATGTTTCCCCTCCACCTACCCCACCCCCCCTAGAGCACTGAGCATACACTGTAAAAAGGGCAGAAGTTATAGCGCACATTGATTTCTCCCTGTCACAAAGAAGCAAACGATGGTTAGATATCTGTTATGGTCACATGACCCAGATACTTGTAAGCGTCTCTCCGACAATAAAGCATCCCCAGCTGAACGAGAGCAGCAGTGTTAAGGTCAGGGTTCGATTCTGATTGTGATTCACAACTGGCATGAAGAAAATGAAGGGGCCCCCAGCATCTGACTTCTGAATTGATTGCAAGACAAAGAGGGAGCCATGTATGTACTAATACAGAAACATGAATCAATATGCCACGTGTGGCCCAAGATAAAGATGGACTCTGAAAAATATGGCCGCAGATTTGAGCCTTGTTAGCATATTGGCATAGTTGCCCTTTCATGCTTCCTTGATTGAAGCAGAGTGTGCAATTTCATGTCACCTCATTTCATGTTAACCATTGGTAATCTGTCTGTGATAATTCAATCTAATTCAATCTGGAAATGACCTTAAACAGTTTAAATGTATTATTTACTTGCAATTTGTGTTTCTTGCTAAGTTTAAATTTGACTTTTTTACTTGTTAGTCTTGTCAAATGCAGATAGATAGTTAATACTGGAAACGGGCATGTCTGATTTTATTTTAAGAAGGAAGCATAATTATCTGCTTTATGTGACTACAACAATACAACAATAACGATTTGTGAGACAATAGCACTGTGCTCTGTAGCCAAAAAGGGCTCAATCAGTCTCCCTCTTCTCTTCCAGAAACTGCATGTGCTTAGGAAGACCTTGCAGGCCTTAATCTACCCGATATCATCCACCACACCCCACAACTTTGAGGTGTGGACAGCAACCGCGCCCACATACTGCCATGAGTGTGAGGGGTTACTCTGGGGCATCGCCCGTCAGGGCATGCGCTGCTCCGAATGTGGAGTCAAATGCCATGAGAAGTGTCAGGACCTTCTCAACGCAGACTGTCTACAAAGTAAGTCTCTCTCTCTCTCTTTCTCTCTTTTTCTCTTTCTGTCTCTCTCCCTCTCTCTCCCTCTCTCTCTCTCTCTCTTTGTCTCCTTCCTCCCACCCCAAAGAAAGAATATATGTGGCTATTACTAAATATAATAATTCTTTATCTTTGCTAATTATATAAAGACAATGCTCGTTCCACCAGTATGATCCCAGGAACAGTGTGTGTGACATGACAAAGCCTTAGGGGAAAAACACAAATATAATTTCAAATGGTTTCACCTCAAAGACTTTGAAGATAAGGCTTACTTTTGACACCCCTGTGCAGACTTTTTTTTTTTGCTATGTGATGTGCAGAACAGCAGTGTCTTTTCTGCAGGATGAAATGCAGGGCTCTGCAGTTCTGACATTAAATTAAAAAAGTTTCGAAATTAAATTAAATTAGACATGCTTGGGTTGAGGTAAGGCAGATTCTTTTTGCATTTACTCAAAAGTATGACTAAATCTCAGTTTGAGTCCCTGACCTCTCTGCTGATGACAGGCACGACAATTTAATTAAGTTTGGTAAGGCGTCTTGAAATGTCAGCACCTGCACAACAAAGTGGACTCAGCACAAGTGCAATCTGCTGGATTTCTCTCCAAAGCCTACCTCACGTAGTCATGTGTTTCAATCCACTTAGTGTCTCTGTGTGTGTGTGCAGAGGTACGTGTGCAGCATTGCATGTGTGTGTGTGTGTGTGTGTGTGTGTGTGTTTGCTTACATCCCTCTCTCACGTCTATTTACAGGAGCAGTGGAGAAGAGCTCTAAGCATGGAGCTGAGGACAAAACCCAGAACATCATTATGGCGATGAAGGAGCGCATGAAGATCCGCGAGAAGAACCGGCCCGAGGTGTTTGAGGTGATCCAGGAGATGTTCGAGATGTCCAAGGAGGACTTCGCCACGCACCTGAAGACGGCTAAGCAGGCAGTGCTGGAGGGCACCTCTAAGTGGTCTGCCAAAATCACCATTACAGGTCAGATCTGGGTTTTAATGCAGCAAGAGCATGGGGGTATTCCAGAAAGCTGGGTTAGTCACTTAACTGGGTATGCTAACTCTGAGCAAGTGGTAATTCTACTAGTAGAAGAGCTATTGATTTATTTTACCAGGATAAAGAAGCTGTAAGGCCCTTTTATTAGGGGGTTTACTACTCACTTTATGTTAACTTAGCTGCTAGACACTAAACCACCTACTTGGAATACCCCCCTGAACAAAAACACCAATAACAACAAAGAAAAGAATGCATGTAAGGGTGCTATATGAAAGATTGTGGGCAAACATCTGGTAGCACAATCAAATTCAAAATACAGTCAAGCATTGTTTTCCTTTCAAAGGCAAGAGGCAAAACATAAAAATCAAAACAGAAACGGAATTTGCATTCTGTAAATTAAGCTTTAAAATTTGCATATTCTGGCTGTGCTGTTGTTGTCAGTAAATTCAGTATTTCAAGTTTAACATATGTCTCCCAAATCTCTGGTGACATACCAGGACCAAAATTACTTGCTGTGTTTTTTTTTTACATATAGTACCTTTAAAAATTCCAAATATGGCATAAATCACATTACTCAACTATGCTGAGTTAATGTAAGAACCCCAGAATGACACATCACTCAGTCCTTTTTCCAGTTCGTCGATTTGTAGCTTTATTTAGTATGCACAGGTCTTGTAGTATTGTCATTGTAATGTGAGACCCACAAGTCCCTCATTTTTCTAAAACACATCATTAAACACATATAAATAAGTGTATGAATGGTTTATTTATAATATGTGAATGGCAGATGCCATAAGAGTAGGAGAGGCTATTTGCTGTCTCAACTGTGTCAGTGTCCAGTGTCTGCTGCACACCTTCACCTGACTTTGCCCAGCCCTGACACTGGTGAATTATTGCCAAGTTTGCACTTCTGCCAGGATGTCAATACACACAAGGGGAAGAAAAACACAGCCTTGCCTTAATTTATCTCTCAGGCGATATTGAATTTCCCATTTTGGAATGTATTCATTGACTCGTTATTTATTTATTATTCATTTGATAAACACGGAGGCGCATCGATTCCAGTGGCTACAGTTTTTCTCCGTTATTCCGTTGCACGGATTGGTCCTGGCTGCACCTGCACTGTGCAGCCCCTTAGAAAACTCTTCATCTCTGTCACAGCGAGTCAGCCCGCTCGGGCTGCATTGATGCAGTGGACTTTAGTACCAACACCCCTCCAGCTGCCTTCACCACCATTCCAGCACCATTCCATTCTCTCTAGTCTTCCTAAAGTCAGAGCCATGCCCCTCCATGCCTTCCTCCTCTGAGGGAACTCTTTCTTCCTCTCTTCAGACGCCCCCCCCCCAATCCACCACCAATCTCTCTTGGCAGCCAACTCCAGGATATATGTTACATGAATAATTTAGCATGTCACTCATTTATGTTTAATAACCTAATGCTCTCTCTCCTTTTATGGCACAGTGAAATACTACAGGGGCTGTGAGTGATGGCGTTAGGCGGCCCCTCTGACTCACCATTGACTGAGCAGAGCTATGCAAAAGGAGGCTAGCTGTGACAAAACATACACCAGACCCTCTCTGTCTTTATGACTTGTACCCTGATGACTTGTCTAATAAAACCCAACAGCAGCATTTGTATGTCTGTGCCCTCGGGCAGAGGCAGGAAGAAAGTAAATACAAGCGAGTAAAATGGTAGACATTGTTTTTTTTTTTTTTTTTTTTTTTTTTTTTTGGTTGTTTGAATTTTTTTTTTTTGTGGGTCTACTAGACATCATGCTGGCAGTTGTGTTGTCTTCTTCACCCATGGGATTCTGCCAGGTTTGATGCTGACGGTTGTGTTTTTTTTTTTTTGCCCCAGTTGTATGTGCGCAGGGCTTGCAAGCCAAGGACAAGACAGGCTCCAGTGACCCGTACGTCACCGTACAAGTGGGGAAGACCAAGCGCAGGACCAAGACCATATTTGGAAACCTCAATCCTGTCTGGGATGAAAAATTCTTCTTGTGAGTCAATCTTGAATTTCACCATATCAGAACTGTTCCAGTTATGGCATGGGGAGGCTTTGCAACGTCATGGAGACAGAGGCTAACCTCCCTAATTTAGACAACAGTAAAAGCCGAGATGTTTCAATAGCTCTATTCCATCACTCATTTTTTTACTATTCCATTCTATTCGCTTTTAATAATGTGCTATATTTTGTGGTGTTCTTGCCAAACTGTAAAGCACTTTGAGCTGCATCTTGCATGTAGGAATTGTGCTATACAAGTGAAGATTATTATTATTATTATTATTATTATTATTATTATTATTATTATTATTATTATTATTATTATTATTATATTGATGTGATCGAGGACCATCCCCCTGCAACATTGTCTAAAAGTATTTTCAAATAGTGTTGCCGTAATGACTGCCTAGCTATTATGCCCTATCTGGCTGTTGCATAACCATTCCTCTTGATAAGAGTGCAGGCTCTTAGGAGGCTCTGAATAGACCATAATGAAGAAACATGCGAAGAGTCACCAGCTCAGGCCCCCTCAGTGCAGACGGCCTCATTTCTTTTCATATTCTTGATGGGAAGCACATTGCCTAGTACATCCTTGAGCCCCTCCCAGTCGTTCTGGTGTCATATTATAGTGAGGAGTGGCCCATCTGTGTCGGTGGTAGATCTCTCTCTGGGTTTATCAGGCCCACCAGTTTTGATAAGGGTGCAGGTACACCCCATCACTGCGGTATCGCATCTTTGGTGGACGGTAATTGTTTTGTCTGCCTGATGACACATCTTCTAATCGTGGTTTTATATTCTTTTTGACCCTAAGAACCTACAGTGTTGTCTTTTTTAGAGGAATGGCTGTCTATGGGCTATGAAATAGCATGGCCTACTTGAGCAGTGTGCTGGGCGAAATACGTGGTGTCACATGTAGCCATGGTGTCACATGTAGCCAGATCAGCAGATGGGTTGTTGTCATACTTCTGCAGATTACTGTAGGTTCTTTACCCTTATTCTCCATTAAGGTTTTTGTATCACGCTGTATGGGCAGTTTAAATGGCAATCATGGAGCTGCAACAATAAACGAAAAAGCTTTTCGTAAATTGCAAATTGAAAATCTTAAGCTAAACTGCACCCTAGACACAAACGTATCTACTGGTGAGTTTGAATAATATTCATTGCACATCCAGAGAGACTGCAGTGGTGCTTTAATCTTCTCCGCAAACATCCTATATGACTCGCATGTATAATCTTTCAAAGGCTGTCGATGTCTCCCTCCAGTCGATAATTAAAAGTGATGCACACAATCTCGGTGTGCTGGAATGATAGAATATTGGCACAGCTTATTTATGAGCCAAAGCCCTAATCCCCAGTGGCATAAACTCACATTTCTGGTGCATTTTCCCCCATTAGAATATATGAGTTCAGGCAGCCACAGGTTCTTACTGTACATTCAGCTGTCTGACCTCAATACATGGCATGTCTCTCTGTCTGTCTCTTTCCCCTCTCGCTTTTCTTTATCTCTCTCTCTATTTCTCTCTCCATCTTTGTTTTATAATTCACCATTCAGTGGTCATCTAATCCTGACAGTCTTGGCCTCTAGATGAGGATGTGGTTTTCTGTGGCCCGCAATGACGTCTTGTTAAAGCAATACATTCTCCAGCTCCATAAAAGCTTACTGCTGACATATGTCCTCCGCTAGAGTCTGTCTCCCTCCATTTTTTTCTCTTTATTTGACCTGTTATTCCAAGCCACGCGCTGTAACAGAAAGCATCATAAATCATTTGTTACAGATACACGGATTATGTGTAACCCACAAAGGGAAGAGAAGGCCCAGAGGTCAGGGTTTTATTATTTCTCACAGAAATACTTCATCATAAGAGCGAGGCTATCCCAAATTATTTGTCAAATTGTGAATAACAGTGGTAATGGAGGCCTCGTCAACTTCGGGATGTACAAGCACAATTTTTTATTTGTTTGATTATGTTTTCATTTTATATTCAACTTTATGGCTGAAATGCTAGTTATTTTACATATTTATATATATATTTTACTGGGGAATATACCTGCAATACAAGGAGTGGTATAGCAACCCAGCGACCTGCAAAAAGGAGGCACAATGCATTTCAGCTTGTTATATATGACAGGGTGAGAGGAGACGGCGCCCCTCGGCCCTCTGGGTAATTCGATATTGATGGCAGCGGGACATGGGACCATCTGCCACCCAGGGGTGCCACGGGAAACCATAGATCATGCTCATGGCTCCCGCTACCCCCTACTGCTCGCACGCGGCCAGGGCCTCAGCGGACCCAGGAACCAATTAAAAGGCAGATGAGGCGAGGTGTTAGTGGCCATAATTTGTCTATAATCTGCATCTCTCAACCTGGTTTGTTTGTTTTTAGTAAGGACACCAGTGTGCCAATGGGGCCGAGTGAAATAAGCAGATGTTGAGAGATGTCCATTAGCGACCATGATTTATCACAAGGGAAAATGCCCGCGGTGCATGCAAGGCCATAACCTATTCAATGCATGTTTTTATGCCAAGGACCTTAATGCATAGCTCATGCAGAATAAAGTGCAGGAGGAAAAAACACATCACCAGAAAATACTATTGGTGGATGAGGACCAGCAAAAACAACACCAGGCTATGTATGTGTTTGGATAAAGACCCCTGTTAACCCTACATTAGCACAGAGAAATAATTGATGGTTGAAAGCAAATTGTTTTTTAACAATGCATCACATTGTTTGCTGCATCGGGTCTACATCATGTTGTTGTATGATTTTGTCTGGTGTCATGTCAACAACAAACCTGAAGGCAGAATTAAAATAAATGTTGTTGTACCATAAGGGGGGACAATCTGTCAAGACAAGAAAAATGCTGCAAATTAAAATTCTATATAGAAACGTGGACAAGGCTGGGAGTCCCTGTCTGATGACCACAAAGGGACATTGTCTCAATTTCAGCACCATGGACAGCACTAAAAGAACAGTTTAGTTTAACAGTCAGCCCTACAACAGTCAGACCTGAGTGTGTGGACAATGGGGGTGCCCAGAACAAGTCATATTATGCTGCCAGTTTGGGTGAGGTAGCATGTTTATTACCTCCGCCAGCGAAGGTTATGTAATCATCAGCGTTTGTTTGTTAGTTAGCAACATAACTGAAGAAATTTCAGGATAGGTTCAAAATGGGCTAACTTAAAAGTGATTAGATTTTGGTGGTGATCTGAGCTGCCCTGGCGGAGGTCTGAGCTTTCTTTTATAGTTACCTATGAACCACTGCAGTGGATGATTTAGTCCTACACATGTCCAGTGCAAGTCCCCTCCTATAGTCACTGCTTCCTATTGGGAGGCACAAACACTACTGTACACTATAAAAGAGCAGTCATTTGTCTGAGCGGGTTGAGTCATGGGATTGGGAGGCTTTAAGAATGAATAAGTACACTTTTCTTTGGGACGGAGATCCTCTCCTGTTCCCAATTCCCCTTGACAATGAGCACATACTGTAAGTTGCATTGCATAACCATCTCCCTATACACGGGACTAAACCCCAATCTCGTTATCACTCTGTCTGTCTCTCAATCCCAGTGCCTCCTCCCCTGCCTTTAGTTGGCCTCATTTACAACCATCTCGCTACATCTGTGCCCCTATATTGCTCTGAGACCATAATTGATAGCACTCGCATTCCATAATTATAATTAATAGTTCATATATATTAAATAAAGATAGTGTAATACAAGCACAGAGCACACTAATACAATAACAACAGTAAGAACCACTAATTCACAGTGGACGTTCAGACAGAAACACTGCTGAAGATCTAATAAAACAGTCATAGCCGTATCTAATGCACAGTGTATATTTTTTGATAAGGATAATTGGTGGCACCCTGACTCAATAATTACAAAAGAAAAGACCATATATATTAAATAAAGATAGTTGATGGGGTCTAATAATTACAGTTAATACATCATGTATATTAAATAAAAACAGCCTAATGTCAGCATATAACACAATGATGACAATAATAACCACCACTTCACTGTTGAAGTCATGACACAAAATACTGCTCAAATTGTAATAAAATAGTAATAGCCATTATCTACTGCGGCGTAGGACACTGAGACTTTCCCCAACTCCATATGTGCCCTTCCTGCACACCTAATGTGTCTCCCTCCATCTGTGGAAATGAAGCCTCAGCTCTGCTCCGCTCCCCCCTTTAGTGCTGCTTCTCTCTCTTGGGTAAAGGAGGCCTTGAGAGCACACATGTAGGACTTCCTGGAAGAGTGCCGACAGCGATTGTCCGACGTCAGCTCCAGCTGACAGGGAATCGTGAGGAAGGAGAGAGTTGATAGCTGTGTCTTTCCTCCTAGCCTTTTTCCAACCGCTTTTTTTCCTCTCTCTCTCTCTCTCTCTCTCTCTCTCTCTCTACCCACAATCCCCATATATCTAGACCAAACACAGGAAATATGAATGCGAGGATGTGACAGATCGACAAAAGAGGCCCGGAAATACAGCCTCGCTTTGGCGTGCCGTTGCCAGAGGTCTCTGGAGGCCATAAAACTCAGCGCGCTCTGCAGTTGCCATAATGCAGCGTTTCGACAAATAAAACAGATGGATCCTGGGCACAGCTCCATTTATTATGTGGGCGCGAGTCTGCACCCTAATGTTCATTATGGGGTCTGCTTCAGTCCTATGGTCAGAGCGCTGTCATGCTGGCATGGAAGTGGCCTCCAGTAATATATTAGCCATGGTCTCTTGAGGTTGTGGGGGCTTTTGCCGGTGGCATTAGTCAGCACGGAGCACTATGGATGGCACTGGTGGCTTAAATAGTAGAGTAAACATGAGCAATACTAGGAGGAATGTAAGGACAATATAATTTCTTAACAGGACTAATATTGCTAAAACATATTGATATAATGTAACACTTAAGATGCTGATGGGGGACTGGGGCTTACTAGTGCCTAAATAAGAAATGATGGTTCTCTTCACTATCGTAATTCTTTAGGAAGTTCATGATTTGTGCTTCTTTGATTGTGCAAAGCTCAGTTATGACATGGGATGTCTAAGCAAAATCTCACGCTGCTTTTGATGTGTCAGCGCAGATGTAAGTGAAGGCACCATGATTGATTGACACATTCAGGCTGCTTTACCCTTTTTTGATTCACAGAGTGACTGTTTTTGTCCTGCACCAAGGGTACACCGTCAAGCCAAATAAAGAGTGATGGGAAAAGAACCTGTGTAATCATATTAAGAGATTTAAAATTTTGGCATCGAAATGCAATCTCACTATGAATTTATGGTCTGTATTGCATTAGTATTGTGCAGTAAGGCTCACTGTGGTATATTTCTTCCACAAATGGCCTTTCAAGGCAAGTCCTCTGTCTGGATGGCTGGCTGGGGTGGGGGTGGTGGTTGACAACAGTTTGTGGGGTGGGGGGATAAGTTCCCTGTTTGTCGATTCAGTGAAGCATGTGACCTTTACAGGCGGCTGAGGGATGGTTGCATTGTCCTCTGTGTTTCAGTGAGTGCCACAATGCCACAGACAGGATAAAGGTGAGAGTTTGGGACGAGGACGATGACATCAAGTCACGGGTAAAGCAGCACTTCAAGCGGGAGTCGGACGACTTCCTTGGTCAGACTATCATTGAGGTCCGCATGCTGAGCGGTGAAATGGACGTATGGTACAATCTCGGTGAGTAGAGGACTGCCACACTGCCTCACCATGACAGATATCACAGAATCGATACAGCTATTATGATCTGATAGCTCAAAATTCAAAATGTCTCTGAAATACACCAAAAAATCAACACTGACCAGGCCTGATTTAATAACACATCATTTCAAGAAGATTTAAAAAAGATAGGATCCCCTGTCTACCAATTATATTTTGTGCGCATAGCACACTGACAGAAGTGGGGCTCCTGGGATGGTTTGCAACAATTACTAAGAAATGCTAATGCTGCTTACAACATCTTGAAAATTTTAAATCATCATTTCACACCCGGAGGATTCAGTTGGTGCTACCCATTATTCCTTCAGCTAACAAAGTTACATTATTCTGTGGTTAAAAATATTTTGAATAAGCATATCTTTGCCACTGTTTTGTTTGTCACAGTATCCTTTGCCTTGTTAATTATACCTGCAGCAGTAATGTGGGTCATGCTCAAAGTCTGACATTTCATTTTCTCCCCGTCTGTCTTCCCCTGACTAACAGCGGAAGAAGTTCTGGTCACAGCCTTAGGTTCACTTCAGAAGCTGTTGACATAAATAATATTCCTCATCATAAAATAGTTAAGTAAAGTTTTCTGACAAGTGTGTGTCCTAGACTGACAATTTCAGCGGGGAAGCAGGAAAGTTCCGGGAGTCCACACGCCTGTACTCTACTGTGCCATTTCTAATAAATACACAGGCAGTGTCAAAATGTTTGTCCTGTTTTGCAACAAATAAGGAATACTGCAAGCTGCAAGCGGTGTGCTCTAGCCTGTCCTTTGTTGCGTGATGACTGCTGTGCTGTGCTGAGAAGCACATGATTGAGCAGGTTTACAGCACTGATGTGTGGAGTGCCCTATCCTTGTGCCATTTCAAATGTTGGCCAGAGCCCTTTGATTGAACGCCTCAGTGCCTTGCAGCAAAGGCCTCTGTACCACTCCATTTATTTGACCGAGGATTACCTCCTATCCCCCCAGTACTAGAATGCAAAGAAAAAAAAAGCCAAAAAAAAACACCCACACACCTTAGCGCCTGGAGGAATAAAAGCTGTCCTGTGTCATAGGCTTAACCTCTGCTCTTTTTTGCCTTGCCCTCTAGATAAAAGAACGGACAAATCTGCAGTGTCGGGCGCCATTAGACTGAAGATCAGCGTGGAGATGAAAGGAGAAGAAAAAGTGGCTCCACCCCATGGCCAGTACACTTGTTTACACGAGGTGAGTTACACCCTCATTTAGCATCCACCAGCCTGCTGGGGGAAACCGCCCTGAGATATGCAGTTTTCTCATGCATTCATTTATGTCGTCAATTTTGTGTTTGCAGCAGTGTGGAGGAATTTCAGTTGTTCGCCAAAGTAACTGTTGAGGTGTGAAAACGGCACAGTGCAGTATAAAAATGCAGTCTATGCATTAGCATGAAACCCGGTTAATACCTTGCTGTTTACAGAAGAACGCTCTGCTTATATGCATTAGTTATGGTCCTTACTGTAGGCCACTTCATCTCAAATGCATATATTCTGTTTATCTGGAGTTTTCTCTTCGGTTCTCTCTCTCTCAGTTAGTGTTTTGGCCTGTCCTCAACGCTGGCGAATTAATGCAATATTGGCCTTCCTTGCAGAACCTGTTTCACTACCTGACCGAGGTAAAGAATAGTGGAGCTGTGAAGATCCCAGAGGTGAAAGGGGATGAGGCCTGGAAGGTTTACTTTGACGACGTCTCCCAGGAAATAGTCGACGAGTTCGCCATGCGCTTCGGTGTGGAGTCCATCTACCAGGCCATGACGTGAGTAACACGTCTGACTCTGAATGAGTCAATAGCCGCATTTGACTTGATGAAAACGTTTGCAGTCTGACGCTGAAAACGTTGCATGATGGTTAGAAATTGTGTCCGACTTGCCCGAAATGTGTGAGGATGTCACAAAAATGCGACCATGTCACATGACCCGAAAACTTGCAGGAGCAAGACGCTTACAGACAAATCTTACAGACTCTTGCAGTTGCTCCCACACAACTGCAAACGGCTAGCTAACGCCTTGTCGGTGACGCTGCTTTGCCGTGGTTGGTTAAAAGTTCACTGACATCTGTGCGGGTGCATTGTCCGGTGCTCCCCCACTCAACTTGTCATCTGAAGTGTACGTTATTTAACTCCAATTTGAAGATATATCTCTTCTCTCTATTTTTACCTTGTTCTGATGGTTTTGGTGCGTTTATCTGACGCTGTCAAGCCCGGCCTTTTATTTATTTAATTATTAATCTCATTTCTATTTCATTGTCCGTATTATATACCTACTTATGGTCTATGGTTTTGCTGTCTTAGTTTTCATGTTTGTGTTGTGGAGCACTTTGGGGAACTCCTTTTGTTTCAATGTGAATCTAAAAAATAAGGAGGACTATAACACCCACCCTCCCTCCCCACACATGACTTTTGTGTCATCTGTTACAGAGATCGGGGAGGTGCGAGCTCAGTCTCGTTTAAGATTTGTGTTCGACTTTATTTTCCGCATTTAATGCCCACCCCTGCTGTGACCAGCAATTCTCGTTGACGTGTGTAGACAGACGCAGACAGACGGGCTGACATCTCAAACACGCCTCGTGTCATCGATCCCACACACACCACTCAAGAGGTGCTTTTAAGATGCTGTGTAAATAGGCTGACCACTCCATGGCATCTTTAGACTGGCAGGGATTTGCGTGAGTTATGTCGGTTTTTAAAAATGCTTGTACAACCCGGGCCTGTTGTATTGATCATCGTAATTCACATGACGGGGCGCAATCGCTGGCAGCAGCAGAGGCATCGGGCCGTGCTGAAGGATGCTGTTGTGCAGTGGCCAGATTGCCTGGCAGAGAGACTGCAGCTAGATAGGGGCGGTGATGAGCTCATAATTGCTTGCGCAGCTGTGCTCAGGTGGAGGCGGTGGCAGAGGCGTGCAAGCAGTAAGCGTCTCGGAGATGAGTGGCAAGTGTGTTTCATGGCCGGCACTTATGGCGCGTTGGCCAGGATATATGAATAGGTCTGGCAGCGGGGAGCTCCTTAGACCAGGCCATCCTGCGCATCCTTCGTCTGCAATCATTCCAAAGCTGATGGCTATATAAATCATAGTGTTATCCCTGACAGCCCCAGCGTGGCCTGTAAAGGTTTCGCATGTGGAAAGAAAAAAACAGCCAAAGCAGCAGGGTGTGTCGCCTTTTTGCCGCTTCTGTGCCACCCAAAGAAAATACGTGTAAATGCATGGAAAGTCATGGTGATCTCTTGAGCACACTGCTATTGCTAGAAAGAGTTTGGAGAGCACTGCTATTGCTTACCAAAGACCATGAGTGGCTCAAATCTCATGAATTGGTGATTTTGAAGTCACAGATGTTGGACTGCTTAGCGTGCATTTTCTCCCCCCTTTGCTTCAGCTTTTCTCCGAAGTGTTTGTGAGCTATTTGGACACTGAAAGCACCAGTAATTAAATAGTGTTCCCACTGCACTTCATCCCAGTGCTTTTGGAGGCTCCTTGTAATGAATCATACTTTAATGTTGCTCAGCTGTGCTGTCAATGCCTTCCCCTGAGCCTGCTTGCATCACTTGCGATGGAGACAGTAAAATGTGAGGTGCGAAGGTGTTGTTTCTTCTTAGTAGATAACTTTTTTTGCAGAGTGTCTGCAGGAGGATGCAGACTCATTGCAGGCAGGGGCCTGGCCAGCATCTCCCTCTGTGCACCGTTGGTGTCACTCCCTCTCACATCTGAAAACAAAAAGTGTCACTGGCTCTTCTTCCTGTAGGTGGATCCCGCCCCCTCAACACACACCTTGAGCCAGAGGGAGCACTTCACTGTGGAGATGCTAGATATAATTACAAAATGGCCGTTGTACAGTGTTTTGTAACTTACCAAAAGCCAAAAGAAATGAGTCATACTGTACAACTTCATTAAAACGCTGCTCTTAAATTTACAAACCACACATCCCTATGTGATACTGATACCGCCACTGTTTTAAATGGAGTGTCTTTGATGTGTCAGTTCCTATGGTTACTGAAGCATTTGCAGTCTCTGAATACTCATCTTAAAAGGTTTCCAAGAATAGCTGTCTTACCTGTGACTGCCATAGCTCATCCGCAGTCAATACCCTATATAGAAACCTTCCATGACCTACATACTTTGGTATGGCCGTCTTTATATTGATTCCTTGCATCCTTTATGGAGTTAAACAATTTTCTCCAAGTACTGACTTGTGAACATAGAGACAGAACACAAATCAAAGAGTCTCTTGATTAAATGTAGTCCGTGGATTGCTTGTGAATAGGCTACAGTGCTTGACATCACAGTTTAATTATGCTGGTGAGCCGTTTAGCTTATGATGTACAGGCTTATGCACAGAGTGGCGCATAAACCTGTTCTTGAGCACACTAATGTGTTCTGTATGTGTATCTGTAAAGAAATATATGCTTGTATTGATAAGTTTGATACAGATGTTGCTGTTTTCTCTGTTTGAATCGTTTGGGTGTAAAATCAGTCATTGTTATTTCAATATAGTAGCTCTATTGTTCTGTTGTCCTTTTGGGGACTTTGTTCACACCAACAATATTGCTGTCGGCTACAGATAGTATCATAAAAAAAATGTTTCGATTTTGTCATTCAGCACTTTTGTTGCTGAGGGCAGGATAATGACTTCAGGGTGAAAAACCTGGGCCATCAGCAATATCTCCTGTATGGGTTTTTGTGAATTAACAATGAGATATCAGGAGCAAACTGAATGAGTGTGGCTCGTACCATTTTTAGGGATGGTTTAAGCACCAAATGTCAATTTTAGTGGAGAAGTAGGGGAATGTTTTTTTCTATATGGATATTTATTGCATATATCTCTGTGAGGGCTGCATCACAGGGGTGGTGTCCAGGAGCAACAATAAGGCGTAGCCAAGCAACAGAGCAGCCTAACCACTCGTGACAGACGTCATTTATTGTGATTTTCCTCTGGGCAAACCTTTGTCACCTGAGAAAGAAAGCACTGCACAGCTTCATTCCACTGTTGGAGGGAGGTGCAATCAATTACTGGATATGGTATCCCGGTAGCACTACTGTGGAGGGGAAATGCTGCAGGCTGCGGAGGTCCTTTCCTGGTTATGCCCTGGATGCTTTTGCCAATAAACTCAGACGAATAGACCATCTAACACATTAACATAGCCACTTGCAACAATTTCAATTTGTTGGTTAATTGTTTGCATTTGGGCCCTGTATGTATGAGGATATGTATGAGGGTAGTCTTTGTTGAGTTGTTGCTAAACAGTTTATATAAAAGCACCAAGTTTTTCTGTATTTTTCACAGAGGAGTTAACATCCTCTTACTCACTGCTTTAGAGTCCATACTAATTACTCTGAGTCTCAGCTCTAGTGGAGCTAATTACCAGAAGTAAAAAGCTCAGTCCCTCTACAGTATTCTGTCTCTCTGAGCCACCTTGACATTATCAAAACCATTTGTGTGTGTGTGTGTGTGTGTGTGTGTGTTGTGTGTGTGTGTGTGCGTCTGTGCGTGTATGCGTGCGCATGTATTATGTTTACAATATTCATTGTTTATCATGCAGTGTACGCTTGGGGCATTTATGCATACATTTGAGTGTCTTTTCCGTAATAGCAGAAATTTCAGACAGTGTGCTTTCGACAGGGATTTAGTAGAGGGACCTTCGGTGTGAATGAGCTTGGAAGGTATCGTTTCACTCAGGTTGTCAAGCTAATTGTTTTGAGAACTTTCACATTGGCCTCATCTGTTATCTTGCTTACATCCTGTTTCTAAGCAATTTGCTTAATCACATGCATTCTAAATGCCTCTGTGGTCTAAATCTAAATCTGTGACATTAATCCCTGAGAAATATGTAACAATGTAATCTGAATCCTCATTCTGCATTGCCTGTGTGTCTGCACATACACAATAGGATTGCACTCAGTAGAGGAGTTGTCATAGTTCTTCTGTAATTTCCCAAATAAACCCTGCAGTGATGAAGCTAATTTTAGTGACCTGCTGTGCTACCGACTCAAGACTGCATTACTGCTCCTTTAACACGAGGAGCTTTTCTCTTTTCTTTTATCTCTTTCTTTGTCTTTCACCCCCCAGTCTTTCTATTTTTCTTCCCAAGTCTCTCTCTCTGACTCTCCCTGTCTTCTCTTCTCTTCTCTTCTCTTCTCTTCTCTTCTCTTCTCTTCTCTTCTCTTCTCTTCTCTTCTCTTCTCTTCTCTTCTAAGTCTCTGTTTGTCTCTCTCTCTCTCACTCTTTCTTTCTCATTCTCTCCTGGTCTGCCTCTATCCGGTCTGTCAATCACACAGCCTAATGAGTCTGACTCCCCACCACTGGAATGAGCTTTCTCTGAGCTGAGGGAAGCTGGGCTGGTGTGGCCCAGGGGACGTTTCTATCCCATCTCCAGCACTTTAATGCACAATCCTGCATCAACAAACCGGATGGGACTCTCATTAGTCTTACTAGGTCCCAGGGGTGATGTGGGATGTAGGTGTTTGTTGCTTTATTGTAAATGCTCTGTTTGCTTAGCTGTGTAGACAGAAAGGAAAGGGTTGATAAGGCCTGAATTCTTTTTCCTTTTTTCATAATAGCACTACCATGTAACATACAGTATACACATGACTTAACACATGGTAGTGCTATAATTAGAAGGGAAAAGAATTCACTCCTAATCAATGTTTCTCTACACAGACTACACTGTGCCTTTGTAATGTCATGAACAAATGCTTGAAATAATGAAGCGTATTTTAATCTGTCTTTCCTTTTTCCATGCCTGCTTTTCTCTCCCCCCATTTATTTTATTTTATCTGTGTTTAGCCACTTCTCCTGTCTCTCTGCGAAGTACATGTGCCCAGGGGTGCCAGCGGTCATGAGCAACCTCTTGGCCAACATCAACGCTTACTTTGCCCACACCACCACAGCCACCACCAACATCTCAGCGTCAGACCGCTTTGCCGCCTCCAACTTTGGGGTCAGTTTCAGACGTTTGATGAAAGTTTCATAATATTGACTGTTTTGCAGATATATATTATATATCTCATTTAGTCCTGTTCAAACATTTTATTATTCATCCGATGTATTTTCTTGTAGAGAGAGAAGTTTGTGAAGCTCTTGGATCAGTTGCACAACTCCCTAAGGATTGATCTGTCAAAGTATCGGGTATGTGTATGAGGATCAGTTTGTCCTAATATTGCACTGTGTGTTTTGAGCAAGTAGGAATTCTGTTCAGTCTTTACTGTACATACTGCAATTTAATCCAGAATGTTTACTGTGTCTGTTTTGATAGCTATCTGGCTCATTCACCATGACAACACGCTATTATGAGCAGCAAAGTAGAAATTACATTATTATACAGATTTCATCAGAGAAGCAAAACAAACAAACAAACAAACATCTCAAGTAAACCTCATTACCCACGACAGAGAAATTTGTTTTGTTAGGGAGGTACAGGCCAATGCTGTCTCAGTCCAATAAACATCACATGGTTAAAATTATTATTCGCAACTGTCAATTTACATAAACGTCTGAGATCTAAACCTTCACAGTATAAGACACATCTTTTTCAAACAGACTAAGAGGGGTCATTTAAGCATGTATAGATTCAGTCAGCAATGCTTAAAAAAAAATGGACCATATTCTGATCAGTATTGATCTGGTCCTAGGTTGAAATTGTCTTGGCATGTTCACAGAGAGCAGCCAGGGATATTAAACTTGGTTTATCGTCTTACCACAGACCTCTGGCTTGTCGCTTTTGCTGGCAGAAAATAGCACTGGACCGTTAAACGACTCAAGCGAGCTGATACTTGCAGGGAGGATCCTATGGATTTCCCCAGTAATGAAATTCTACAGGAAATTGAGTTTGCCTTTGCTTAAAATACAGACGGAGTCTTCTGAGGTGGCCTGGTGTCATGTGCCACACTGCATTTCTGCCATTCTGGCATTTTACACTTGTTTTGTTTTTGCTTTTGTTGCCCCCATCCATCCGAAAGGACCCAAGCAGGGCTGCAGGGACTAGTGTTCCAGGTCTTGTCTGGGGGATTTGTGTGGCTTTGAAGCCACTGCTTAGGAAGCCATTCCTTAGCAGGTTGGCCTCCAGAAGCAACGCACTGTCACTCACCTTTAACCTGAGTGTAAGGAGACATGTACAGTGTCCATGGTAGATGCTGTGAACACAGTTGTTCCTCATTACAAAATGTGCCATCATGCATCTTTTGCTGCATGACTTGTGCTTACTCGCCCTGTCCCTAGGCTGTTGGAAAGCCTTTGTTTGTATCTCTGTTAGAAAACATTACTGCCACTAGATTCACAACCCACTAGGTTGATTACTTAAAAAAGATGGCTGAAAGTGTACCCAAAGCCTGTATTTTTTCATGTAGTTACAGCTGAACAGTGCAATTAAACTGCTGATAAAAGAAATTCTCCACCATCTAAAATAAAGTTACAGTAGGCATATTTGTTTGCAAGACTTTTTCCTCCAGTAGCCACAGACATTTTGCAAAGCAAAAGTGGAAACTTAAAACTGCTGCAAAATCACTATGGCTACTCACATTCAAACTCCAAATTCTTTCGGAGTAGAGTGCACACTGATACACATCAAACTCATTTATAGGTCAAAGAATGATGCAGCTACTGTATAGTTGCTGAAGATTGCTAATAAATACAGTAATGCAAGGCAGAGCTGCATACAGTAATGTGGGTCTTTTTTTATACTGTCAAATAAATAGACTTCCTAACAGCATGCTACACTGAACAGGCTGATGGCTTCATGGCCAGTAAGCATTTCTTTTCCCTGTGGGTCATTTACAGTACGGTGAATGATTATGTATTACCTGCATTCAAATATGCTAAGTGAACTTTCATTTACAGTATATAAATGTATGTTTATTAACTCGTGATTATTACAACTCACACGTCACACATCAGCCTTCCAGTTAATCTTTCTGGTTTCCATGTATGTAGTGATGTGAAAGAAAGTGTGGCATACTTTCTGCCATGTACTGCAGGTAAACTGAGGGAGACGGAATACTGTAAGAAGGAAATGAAACACCGACCATCATTACAACAGCATATTTTACACTAACTGATGTTTCGTTATTTGCAGGATAACTTCCCAGCTGGCAACCCAGAGCGTCTGCAGGACCTAAAATCCACGGTGGACCTGCTAACCAGCATCACCTTCTTCAGGATGAAGGTAGAGAGATCCTTATCCACCCTATCTGCTTCCAGTGTGTCAGCCGTGCAGCCATTCCACTGATAACCACTTTAATTGCCTGTTCTCGACGGCTCCCCGATTTCGTGTATTTTTTTCGCATCTCAGCATTGATTGAGGTCAGTGTGTTCGCCTCCCTCCACCCACCAGCTAGATCTGGTGCGAGCAGGTGAAGGAGACATTAAGACCTCAGAGGTGGGGAAGTACAGTATGTTCACTCAGGTTAAAGGGGATTAAATTAGACCTTGAGATACAGGTAATACTAATAATTTATTGCCTCTGTTCGCTGCCTCAGTTTAATATACAGTCTAGTAGTATTTAAAGCAACAGATGTTCCTTGGCAAAAACCACTAATGTTTTGGTCGATGAAGATTTAGAATGGAACAAGTAGGGTTTAAAATGAAGGAGAATGTGTAGCCAAATGTGCTGGCTGCATTTCCCCTGGGTTGCTACAGAGAGCTCTGCTGTATCCCTCTTATTGGTAAGGATGTGTATCCTGAATTGTAGTCCGAAAGAGATTAGCCTTCTCCCTTCTGCTTTTACACAGACCTCTATCCAGCTAGCGCCACCATGGTGTCAATATTGTATTCCGCTACAGTACAATGTCAAGAAACTCTCCTTAGGCTTCATCTGCCCTTGATTATTTTTTAAGCAACCATTCAGTGAATAGATATTGAAACCAATAGGTTTAAAGTTCAAAGTGCCCACCCCCCATGAAGTAAATGTATGGCTGTGGAGGGTGTCCAAACTCTTTGCATGCAATGAAATAGTTTGGTCCACCGGGCTAACAGACCTCAGCAGCACCAGACAATGTGAGAAAATGTGTTGACCGTACTGCTCTCTGTGCTAGTTAGGGCTAATTTACAACATGTTGGAGATTTTCTATTATCATAATTGGGCCTCCAGAAAAGGTACGCTGTGGCTCACAGAGCTAAATTGCTGCTAAGATGTTCCTTTGGGTCATTTTAAGGATGGTCCAATCATCTGTTCTCTTGTGGTTTTCTTCTGTATTTAGTATTTGATGCAGTGATTTTATGTCTCTCTCATGTCTCTTTAACTCTGTTGTTCAAAGTGTTGACAGGGCTTTTTGAAGACAACATCACAACTCAATACTGACAGTAATCAGATTAATTACAAAGTGTTCTAAGTTTGAAAGCTCCCATATTAGCCCGTTAAGCAATTTTTATCATTATGCAAGTTAACATACCTCTCTGAGCTCCCCTGACCATGTCTTCGAAGTAGTTTGTTGAAAATACCTCTCAGATTAGGCATTTTTGGCAGCCTCTGTACCCTTCTTGTTCAGAACAGGCTGTTTTTCATTTGAATTTTTACATTCTACTGAGCTGCTACTGCCCCAACCCCTCCATTGTCTAGAACATCTTTCAGTTTCAAATTCCCAAGTGTGGGGATTGCTTAGTTGGCTTGGTTTGCAATGTATCATCGTGATGGAAACTATCCTAGCCTCTATGTTAGCTGTTAGTGTAATGCTTGTGCTAAATGGCAAAACACCAGTAGATAACTGGTTACTTCATGCTAAACCGCAAAAGAAACACGTTGATAGGTACTTACATCTTTTCTCGGGTTTGTCATGGGTAGTCGGTAGCAACCCCACATCGAGACAAAGTTTGGTGGTTAATGCAATTTCATACTGTCCACAGCTGACGAGGCAGTCGTCCTTGATATGGTCAGAGCACACCAACAGACATTTACAAATATTCTCTGGTACTTGGACTTCAAAAATGCAATCCAGCCATGCTGCTCTTCTTTCCTCTTCGGGTGGGAGCAGATGTAGACACTTGTATTGGTATTGGCAACCGATAATACAACACTTTGTGTGTGGACCTAAGATTTCTTCATAGCGATCTCTATACTAGCTCTTCCAAGATATCCCAAGATATGTAGAAGATGGGGGAAATATGAATGGATGGTTTAAGCACACAGTTTCTAACGCTGGTGAATTTACTATTTAAACAATTTGGACATTTTTTTTTACATAATATGGGACCTTTAAGGAAGATGTCAGAGGTATCTTGTATGTGACATAAGAATATGAACAGATATTCACACAGAAGACTCAGCACTCAGCAGGGATGTTTGCTAGACTGACATGTATGCACTGTACTGAGCTACTTGTGATTTAGTGTGTTGTACAAGGAGCAAAAGACATGTTAGGGGCTGTTGTTTACACACACACACTCACAAAATTCACAGATCAACTAGGGGCACTATCTGAGAAGGGGTTGTAGTGTTTTATGCAATTGGAATCCTTGTAAATGTATCACTCAGGTCTTCACTGCATGTCAATAAGGGTTCTAACAAATTCTCCATTTGCAGTGTGCATCAACAGTAATTGATTTTTTTTGTCCTTTGTTGAGTTTAATTAACTCTCTTCTAAAGAGTATGCAACACATTGGGACTTTAGGCCCATATCCCAGGGATGTTTTAAAAAACAGGGCAGTCATCGATTTCGTTTTTATTTGCGGCAATGAAAACTATACACGGCATAACGCTCTCCTGTGATTGCACTTGGTGCTGTACCTTGCTACCGCATGAGCAAACACAGAAATGAAGCAGTGTGGGGGTTTTTGTGCGACGTGGGCCGTGGTTACACAACACGGTACGCTGGCTTTTGTGGGCTTGAGCGTGTCACATACTCTGAGTGCACGTACGTGTGTGTATGTATGTATGTTTGTGCTCACTCCCCCAGGCTATAAAAACTGCCACTGACTTAATCCTCTCGCTGCTCACATATGCACAGCATGTTTGTGTGTTGGGTAATCTAAAATAAGTCCCCCCCCCACCTCTCCTCCGCCCTGCCGCCGCTGTATTGACAGACAGGATTTATAAGAGCGGTTCGTCCATGCGTGGCTAAAATGGCAGCCGTAGCCCCTCCCACCGCGAGAGCGCTTGGAGGCAGGCGAATGAAAGCCCACGCTGTCAGACTCCATTATGGCCGCTGAGCCATGTAGCCAGCCTGTCACATGCATGTACCCCAGCACAAGGGTGGCCAACACCCATCACCAAGGCCTGCTATGGCCTCTTAGTGAAAGTGAAATGCACTACAAGATTACCTACTGTACAGTGTGATGCTCATACAGCTGTCTGTGTCATCTCTTCATGAACATCCTCTTTTCCCCTGACTGTTTTTTTGGGGGATGGGGTTTTCAGGTGTTGGCTGTCCAACACCCATGACTGAGGCCTGCTATTTCCTTTCAGAAAGTGAAGCACACTACAAGATAACCTACAATGTAATGCTCAGATAGTTGTCCATGCCATGTCTGGATATTCAGACAAACTTATATATGTTCATAAATATCCTCGGCTCCTGTGACACTCACTGTGACGGGGTTTTATTTGGTTTGCTTTCCAGGTGCAAGAGCTGCAGAGCCCTCCGCGGGCGAGTATGGTGGTAAAGGACTGTGTGCGCGCGTGCCTGGACTCAACATACAAATACATATTCGACAATTGCCATGAACTCTACAACTCGATGCTCGACCAGGTAAGAGCATAGCTGCAAACTCTCCTCTATTTTCCCAAGTTTCTCCCGAATTTCAGACCCATCTCCCGCCCCCTCTCGTTTTGTCTCAGTGGTGCCTCGCAATTTACAAGGTCCAAACTTTATTACTAATCAAATTTAACGTTTGATCCCCGCCACTGAAAGCTGGATTTAGCTACTCAGATGTTAGCAGGTAGCGGTAGTGTAACATGCAGTTTAATTTCTATCATTAGTTACATATAAGCTAAACAGTGTTATTTCCAGACTGTTCTATAGTCTCACACTCAGAGGATAATCTGCACAGCTGTATACAGTGTGTATACTGTGGCTACCGCTAGCCAGTTTACACATGAGGCGTATCTGATTTATTCAGCGTATTGACACCAAGGCATTGAACCATGATAGCATGTTAATCAGCCGGGCATCCTTGTTTACCCCTAGACCACCTCCAGAGACTACAGATGCATTTGTCCCATCCCAGTCTGCTCATGCTTTGCAGGAGTCCCTGCTTTGAGCATCTTATTACAATCTACAGTGCAGTGAATGCAATGAATATGTATGCGATGTGCAACAAAAAGTAACTAAGCAGACAGACGTCAGAATAAACACGTTTTTCTCTTTCTTACAAAGAGCACCAGTCTCTCTACTTGTGTTATGTAACTGGCTATAAAGTATTGCATTTCATTTTGGTTTTAATTAGGTAACTCAAACTAGATTTTTTTACATTTTGATAACTTAAAGAATCAGCTTCAGCTGAGGGCACTGCATTAACATACTTTTGTAGCTAATCATCCAAAAGATAAATAGAATTAATGCCTGCAGAGATAACATCGAGAAACAGTATGTTTATTTACTGTACGTATATATAGTTGTTATTAGTTATTCACTTACTTATGGTCATTTCTGCGTCATCCACAGAGAAGAAGCACTCATGGGTTCCATTGTGATGTTCAGTGGCTGTTATTGGGTTTAAATTATGTGTATGTCATAGATAAAGAGGCATTGCACAAATTGCATCCTTTATCTCTAAACCTGGATTATGCTGCCTTCCAAGCTGTGGAGCACTGTGTATTTACTAATGTGAAACACCTGTGAGTCATCCAAAGGTCCTGAACAAACATCCTCATGGTTTATGTTAGCAGAAAATAAATACTTACACAAGGCAGCAGTTCAGGGATCAGAAATGCATTTGTCTGTAGAGAACACTATATTGTATTCAGTTTACACTGGGTCAGGTTGGATGCACGTCCGTACACACACACACACACTCACACACATACACACACACGCACGCACGCACAGAGACAGACGGACACACACACACATATGCACAGAGACGGACAGACACACACACACACTCACACACACACACACACACACACACACACACACACACACACACACACACACACGCACACACACAGAGACAGACCGACACACACACACACTCACTCACACACACACACACCCACACATACACGCACAGAGACAGACACACATACGCGCACATGCACATGCACAGGCGCGCACACACACACACACACACACACACACACACACACACACACACACACACACTCCCTTCCCACTCCAAACACACGTCCATACACACAGTCACATAGATAAACATTATACACACCCAATGCCATTACACCAGCACATGCTTTCAAACAGTGCCTCAGTGTCCATATTGGATTATTAGCAAGTAATGCAAGTACTAATTCATGATTATGCATCCCTGCACAACCAGCAGACAACATCGCAATCATTTGAAATTGCACTAATGTACACTTAAAACCAATATGATCAGGCAGCCTTGAAAGCCCACAGCACACTGAATATCTAAAACTCATGGTGCTGTAGCCATGTGCTCCTGGGTGGAAGAATTGTAAGCAGGTTATTTGTACACAGTATGTGGAAGCTCTGGGGTTGTGCTACGCTTTAACCACAACTCCCGCACGGGTCCTCAGAGGGCTGTGTGAGTGGGCTGCGTAGGCTGGGAGCGAAGCATCATCTGGGGTGAGAGGGCCAACACATCTCCACTAATCCTCATTAGATAGGCAGAGAGAGAGAGAGAAAGAGAGTATGACAGAGAGAGAGAGCGAGAGAGAGAGAGTGTGACAGAGAGAGCGAGAAAGAGATTGTGACAGAGAGAAAGAGAGAGAGTGTGTGTGACTGAAATGACAGTCCCCTCTGTGCACCTCATGTCTTCATGCATTAATCAAAGTCCCACTCTGTGCGACAATGTTTGCTCTGTGTACACAAATATGGATATGTACAGCCTCCATGTGTGGGTGTATAGTTGTGCATGTTTGTGTGGTTCGTGTGTATTTTTTAGAAGTTGTCTGGGTATTTGTGGATATGTGTTTTTTTCTTTCTCTCTCTCTCTCTGTCTCTCTCACTTCACTTCTCATGTCCCTCTCTTGTCTAATTAAATCAGTATTGTGTGTGGCAGTTTTATATTCAGGCATTGCTAAGGATGCCTTAGGTGCTTATGGCTTTTCTTAACTATTCCACTGCCCATGAAATCACTGAAACACAGGACAAGTCACACAAACGTGTACGCCAGTAATGCCTCTTCACAGTTAACCAAACAACAGACCCTTGACTGTATGACCACTGGATCAACAAAGGGCTTAACATTAATAATAGTCTTAATCCCCATGTAATGATGATGATGATGATGATGAATGGTGATGGTGATGACAAATGTGTTTTTATTCCCACGAATGAAATCTATAATGTAAGAAAATGAAATTGTTGTAAAACATTTATGCATCCGTGCTTCTTCGTGTTAACTCTTTTGGCAATGCTGTTCTCAGATGAAAAATTACATCTGATGACACCTTAGACCAAAATAATAGCATGTATTAAAATCAAAGCCAACAAAATTTCCGTTTGGAGCCTTGTATATGTCTGTAGATCAGGTGACCACTGTAATTGCATTTTTGACACAGCCACCACAGGCAAACCACGGTGGCAGTTTACGTTCTTGCAGGCAGTAATGGGGCGCAATAAATTCTGTAGCTGAATAATAACAGTCACTCCACTTCCATTGTTGAGACAACCTCAGGGGCTGTTTGCAATTACCCCAGCTGAAAGATAGATGCTCCCCCCAATTACACTGATGTCTAAAATGTAGTAATCCAGTTAATCAAAGTTAGGCCTGCTGTCAACAAGGAGAGTAAGCCTTGCATCCCTTCTTACAGTACTGATCCAGCTCTCATCCCCATCTATGTGGTAAGTACAGTTCTTTTTGCAGCAGGCAGCCCTGTTGACCTTGCACAGTCAGTGGCCCAAGCGGGAGAACATAGCAGCTGATGCAAAGAGCTGTATTGGCACCTGGTCCCAAAGGGAAATGATGTTGGTGCTTTCACTAGCCAACAGACTCGCAACGGACCCTGTGGAGGAGTAAAAGCCCACTTCCTCCCCGCACTCCACTCCACTTCCTCCCCCCACCCCACCCCACCCCACTCCACCCCTCCCCTTACAGGCAGCACTGGCGCATTGTCTGCTCCCAACCCCCACCCTACTCTCTCTTCTCCAAACAGAAGAAGGCACATTACGTAACAAATTCGGACAAAAAAAAAGCAACAAAAAAAGAGGATGGAAGCACTCAAAACTCTAGTTGGGAGGGGTTAGGCTGAGGTTTAATTGAGCCGCAAAGGCCATCAGGAAGTAGTAAAATGGTAAAAAAGAGAATGAAGGGGTGGGGCGAGGAAGAGCTGTCTGTTTGGGGCGAGGGGAGTAGTGAGCTGTTTGTTCCATATAGCACAGCAGCAGCAGCAGGGCATGAGTGGTATTCCACACTCCTTTACAAAATAAAAATCTCCAGTGGCAAGAATCCCACGCACAGTGATTTTTATGTGATGCCCCCCTGAAATGGAAAACCTATAATACTTTGGATGGAAGCCAAAGTGGAAATAAAACAAAAAAAATCTTAGGCTCACAGGTATTGGCCTCAGTGAATAAAGAGCGGTATCATCCTACATAAACTTTAGTGTCAGAAGCAACATACATAGCCAACTGAATTGACTAGATTACTGTGCTACAGAAGATAAGCAGAGCATTTTATAGATATTATCTATCTATCTATCTATCTATCTATCTATCTATCTATCTATCTATCTATCTATCTATCTATCTATCTATCTATCTATCTATCTATCTATCTATCTATCTATCTATCTATCTATCTATCTATCTATCTATCTATCTATCTATCTATCTATCTATCTATCTATCTATCTATCTATCTATCGTATCTCATACCCATAATTACATACAATTAGGTAATAGTAACATTCCTTTTTGTATGTATTAGCTGTTCAAAAGCATGGTGATTGGCAGGCTGGCTGAAATATGTTCCTGTTTAACTAAAGGCAGCAAGAGTTGTTTGCCTGGTTTGTTTATGGGCTAGCGTGCCTTATGAGAAAACATGGCTCTCTACTTTGCCAGTGGGGGTTTGCGGCACTGCCCACACAAATGTCTTTTTTAAGCAATGTCAACATAAATACACCTCAACGCTGATACATTTCATGCAAGGGGGTTTTCACTCGGCAAGCCCTGTTTCATTACATGCCTTCCACACACTGTGTAAGAAGGATGAAGCAGTGAGTTGTCACGAACCAGCCATCACGTGATGCTTCATGTTAGTCAGTTATATCAGTCAGTAAAGGTTCAGCTGCCTGGCTTTTAATTTATTTAATGGCTGTATGAAAATGAACACAGTAACGGGGCAATTAGGGAAGCCAGTTTCCTGAGGTGACTGTGCTGAGTCATATTCAGAGGCTCATGCAGGCGGCCACGTGGCGGGTGACTGCGGAGGGTGAAGCCACATCAGCTCCGATGGGGCAACGCGTACTGACACGTACAGTAAAGAAGTGTCATGCACTGCCAGAAATTAACCCTTTAGTTGAAGCATGCGGTTGTAGTCCACCGTCAGAAACGGTGACAGGCGATGCTAATTTGCATTTGAAAGTAAATGGCGTTATGCACAATACTATTAATCAGTATATGGTTAGATATTAATATTCTTATGTTGCAGTATTTTAGTATGCAACAGCAAGTGTTAATATTTTAATAGCATTGATGGGCAGTCTGGCTTCAGAGGCTACAGTACAGTGCCACATATTTTTTGCAGCCATTCACTAAATTGACTCATTGTAATTAGCACAACTTTTGCAGCTACAGTAAAGGAGTTAATTATTGAACTTATTGAGCTTATTACGTGCACTTGCAGAACCAACTGATTAGGAATATGTGGTATTGGACTGTAGCTACTGAATCAAGGTTGCCCATTACTGCTTAATAGCATTTTAAGGAGACTTGAGCAACTGTGAGGTTGAAAATACATTTGATGAAGTCCCTTTTAGAAATGTATCAAACTTCACCTATCTAGTATATGCATGCACCTACATCTCTGTACACATTTGGGCAAGTGTGCATTTGTGAACATGTGCACTGTGATGCAAATGCAAAAGCCTGTGTGAGGGATTCAGGGGTCAAGTCAGTGAACAATAACCTTCACAAGCTGAACTTCTTTTTTGGTGCGTACCATTTCCAACAGATTGTGAGATTTGCTTTTAGTTATTTTGATGCTGCATCAATGCAGAGGCAACTGATCAATACAGGCGTACCTGATATATCAGTCGATACGGCCGATAACGACTGTCGATACAGCCGATAGTCGATAAGCCCAGCCCTAGTTGGCAGTTGGCTGCTGACTGAATATCTGTGGCCTGGCCACATGCTGCACGTCTCCTGACTTGCTATTGCACCCTGGCTTTCCTGCACAACCCTCAGCATAGTAATTATCATTGGAGGGATGAGGAGCCAGTAAGGTGTGAGAGAGTGAAAAGCGAGAGGGTGGAGAGAAGTGTGCTAGAATTAGAAAAATCACAAATTATGTCTTCATTATATCTCCTGCCTCAATGTCACAAAGGAAGGTGAGTGGGTTGCACTGTATTTAACATATTCATTGGCTGAGGAGAAGAGGGCAGATCAGAGGGAAGAGTCGGCTTTGACTGTATTAAATCTTGTATAAAATACACCACCTTCAGTGTCCTTCAACACACACGCATACACACATACACACACACACACACACACATACACTCACACAAGTGTTTTGCATATCCTCCTCCTGTGGTGCCACTTGCCTGATTATTTATACCACCAATTAGGAAGAGCAGTCAGTGTCCTGCTTGCCCCCCAGTCCTTCTGTCCAGGTGCACGGATAGATGGATAGATGAAGGGATGGATAGATAGATGGATGAGATAGACAAGTGCACCATCAGCATTCCCTGTTGGCCACCCACTGTACGATGGCTGGGCCCCCCCATGTGAATGTGGGGGCAGGCAGCCTCTTGTGCTGGACTGCACTGTGTCAGCATGGGAGGAGAAGGACTCTGGTCATGCTGTGGCGATCCGATAAGTGTCGAGCGTCCAGGTTGGAGCACAGTCGCGAGGGACCACCTAACAGGCTCACAGCAACAAACGCCACCGCATCCAGTCAAAGGCCATCACGCCACATGACACACAGGGGCCACCACTTACCTCCTCCCCCTCCTCTCACCTCAAGGGAGCTGCTGAATCACAGCTGAGTTGCTCTTGAGGACTCCTCTCCTCCGTGGCACCGAAATAAACCACCACTGCACCCCATAGCCAGAGAGCACGTCAGGCAAATAAAGTGGACGGCCTATCATGCTGGCAAGACTGAGGCTGTGACAACTGCTATGTATTTTGAAAAGCCATAGATTAAAAAGGGTTGTGGGGTGGGGGTGGGGCTGGGGCGTGTTTAAAGCAGGCTCACTTTTGGCTCATGCTGTTTTTGGCCGTAGTAATCGCAAGTGCTCAGAGGGGTTTCATATGTATGCATGGAGTAGAATGCTGTGTCGAACACCAAAGTAAATCACCTCACACTGAGAGATTTGTATTCATTCTAATGGTTTCTCTTGTTTCTGAGACCCAGATAAATGACCTCTTATGGTTTTTTCATTCACCCTAAGCCCTCCTCCGCCATCACCCATGGAGCCTGTGGTGTAGCCATTACACTGGAGCTTGTTAAATAATTGAAACCATATTACTCAACGCCTGGAGGGGACAGGCCTCATTTTGGAACATGGTTTCTTATTAATCAAAACGGTACTTCATTTCTCCACCCCCCCAAACACACACACACACACACACACACACACAAATGCACATTGGGTGTGACAGTGGCATTTCAATGCTCTGCTGCACAGACACAGATAGCATCGTCCCCAAATGAAAGCCATTTTCTTGGCCAACAAACATTCGGGAAAAGGGGGTAACATCACCATCACTGTCATGGTTGCCTAACATTAGCCCATAAATCTTAATACACACTTGCAATGTCTCCAGAGAGGTTGACCGTGCATCTGCCATTTCAGTGTCTCATATGTCTGTGCCATGCGCTGCTAGCTGAATATCAGCCTGGCTGTAAAGATAAGCAGAGAGAGAGAGAGAGGAAGAAAGAGAGCTGTCACAATGGAGAATAGAAAGAATTTGCTGGCTTAGGTAGATTTTCCTGCCCATGTATATGTATGTGGATGCATTGCATGCTGGGAGGAGAGGTGGGAGGAAATGGAGTTGTGGTGTGTCAGTACAAATGCTGTCTAACAGCTCTTTACATGCAGCAGCAGAAGCACTGTCTGCCGGCCGTACCGGCTCTCTAAAAACTCACATGTAGGTAACATTGTCTGACTTTCTCCAGCAAGCTGCCACAAAGCCCCCGCACGGTTGGCGTAAAAGCAGACAGTGCCTGCACTACAGTAGCACAAGGGAGACCTGATTCCAGCTCTCACCGCTGGTCCCAACAGGTGATTATTGCTGCGAGCCATCACACCTTCACCCCCGCCTGGTGACTCACTCACACGCACGCTCGAGTAAGCTAATGAGACACACCGGCCAGTGGGACTGTGCCACTGCTGATGAGTGGTTTTGTAAATCAACAAATGCCAGGGTGAAGGTGGCTAGACGGACTTCTGTAATATCAGTGAATTGAGTGCTTTTGCCACAGCCAAGCAAATGCCAGCAGCACGTTGGCACCATGCCTGTGTTTCCATCCAGTCAGATGAGAATGTTGTGACTTTTTTTAGGAGGCAGGGGCAGAACAAGTTACTGCAGTGTGATGTGAAACAGTTTTTTTATAGTATGTATAACTGTGTGTGTGTGTGTGTGTGTGTGTGTGTGTGTGTGTGTGTGTGTGTGTGTGTGTGTGTGTGTGTGTGTGTGTGTGTGTGTGTGTGTGTGTGTGTGTGTGTGTGTGTGTGTGTGTGTGTGTGTGTGTGTGTGTGTGTGTGTGTGTGTGTGTGTGTGTGTGTGTGTACATTTATCCCTGCACTGGTAAGTGTGTGGCATGTTCCAGAGGATGTCCTCCGTGTCTAATGGGCTATGTCTAAGATGTGTTCCCACATGGGGAACAGTCGGGGACGGGTTCTCCCCTCTCAAACAGGCACTCAGATCTACAGACTACAGAGTCCATTTGGCAGATTAAAATGCTCTAAATTTACTGAGTGATTGAGGGTCCGTGGGAGTTTGCAGCCGTCCCACCGCACGTCTTGATCTGGGCATCAGTGGGATGAGGGATCAGACAGATGGTAGGGGGTGTGTGCACAATTGCAGGACACCCTTAAGGCGCTTAGAGACCAGATCAGGGGCCACAGCGAAACTTTTCAGCCGCAAATTACTGATGTTTTTAACGGCTTTTTATGTGGGGGAGGACAGGCACAGACAGACTCTGACAGTGGCCGGGTGACATGTGCTTGTGCTTTCCAGAGGCAAGAACACATAGTGCTGGTGGCTTAGCGACTGCACTAATCCTCCTTCTCCTTGTCCACCTCTTCTTCGAGTGGGAGGTCTAGGTGTCGGCCTCTCTCAAGCTCATGGTCCGTTAAAATGTGAAGTCTGCAGAATAAACATATCACCGTAAAAAAAAAAAGTGCTGCATAGAACCGCATTCAAAAATTAAGGCAAAATGCTGCATTGATCTTTCTGTGTTGGTTTAACTTAAAAATTCACCTTTATTCATTTATGTTCACAACATACAGTACATGGCATTGTTAAGCTATCCCAATGTAAAAAAGATCCATACAGCATGTTACCTTATTTTATTCCTTATTTGTTTCCTTTCTTTCTTTATTAAGTTATTTATTTTAGCAAAACCTACCTTTGCTCACCTCTTCTTTTCTTTTTTTCCTACTTCTTCTTGTCTTTTTCCCTTTGTGACAGGCGAAAAAGCAGGAACTTCCTCGTGAAGAGCAGGGACCCTCCATCAAGAACTTGGACTTCTGGCCGAAACTCATCACACTCATGGTGTCAGTGATCGATGAGGACCGTACGGGTTACACACCCGTGCTTAATCAGTAAGTATGAGAAGACTTCTACTGTAACTCATCAGTGATGTTACTCATTGAACTTTGTTGTGCCGTGGATATATCAGTTCTGAGGTGTCCAGTTCAATATTGTAATGCTGCACCTACGTGTGTAAAACACAAACAACTGAAGGGGAGTTCATAACATGGAAGAAAGGCCTTTGAGGTGATATTTGTTACATTATCTTCCCAGCAGGGCAAGAGTATCAAGTGTTGTTATTATCATAACATTTTGTCAGTAAAGGCAATCACACTCACACATTTACATGCAGTAGCATAGGACAAATAGTGCTAAAATCATGCAGTGACCAGCCTGGCCTTGGAGCTAAATGTGGCATCTGCACTGAGTAGCGCGCTGTGTTACAGCACACGTGCCTGTGCTCCGAGCTGGGACGTCATTGTCATTGCAATAATAAGCAGAATAAGGCTTTCTCTGCGAGCACCAATATAGGCACTCCTGCTCCTGAAGCGTTTCTGAAAACGAAGCCTTTTACAAATATAGCATAGTTCCATTTCACATGGTGTGACCATACATATCTCAAGCTGACCACCACCCGAAGGGTGAATCGCCTAACACTTACAAAGCTGAATTTTAACACACTGCTCCCCGGAGTCTCCCAGTCAGTCAGGATGTGAGCTTTGGGAGCAACAAGGTTGTAGCTGGATGGAGTATGCATCCTACACATCTGCAGAGTGGAGGAGAGTAAAGGGGGTGGAACAGCATTAACATTCCAGACAGGTACGGGAGCTGAATTATTCAGATAAGACACAGGGGAGCTGCTCACCCTCCAACGGCACGTAGCAAAAGCGTGAGGATCTTCTCTCCCTGCTGTGGGGAGTCCGACAGGGTCCAGGCCGACTATGACACTCCGGTCAAGCCCGTCAAACCGTAATGAGACAGTTACACGTTCATGACTAGCTTGAACTGACAGTGTTCGGTGAACGTAACCATGGGGTTACATTTCATTTTAACAGTCCCTGTTCATTGTGTGTTTACATCATAAAGCACAGTGTAGCAGAATGTGCAACAACACGTAACACTACAGTATGTGCTTACATTGTACCTTGGAGTTAGGATTAGGGTTGGTGTTAGGTATGTACGGTATAAGTGCATAATGGTACATGTAGATACACTGTAAAAGGCATTGTGAAAATAATGTGTTATTATATTGTTTGAGATTACTAAAGAAATGCTTCTGTTCACTCAGCAGTAACAGTGGTGTGGTCCTGTAGCCATTCTGGATGTTGAATGTGGAGAGTGGTGAAAGAATTCTTACAATTTTCAGTGAACTGATTTATGCGGTATCTCCTACATGTTTTGTTTCAGAGAGTATGAGTTAGCCTGCCAGTGCATGAATACATTGTTTAGGTGCAATAAGCCCTGTGCTCTCACAGGAGAAGGGGGCTTCCAACATTGAGTAGAGTCTGACAGATGGATGGAGCTAGCGAGCTCCCCTGCCCACCCAGGGGATATGCTAATGCAATCGGTCTCTAGCCACCCACCGATTTTAGCAGCCTCAAGGGTGGGGATGTGCTTGGTGCTGGCAGAGATCAATGGCCAGAGCAGAGGAAGAATCCTTTCCTCACTCCGAGTGGGAATGATTCAGATACATATGCTCTCTCTCGCCATGGTTTCCTTTCACCACGTGACAATTAGGCCCGTTCCTAATTTAATTGCATTGCCTGTTTGGGGGGATGTTGATGGATTGCGTCAGGTGAGGGAGCAGTGCCCATGTGTATGTGTGCGCCCACGTGTGTGTGTGTGTGTGTGTGTGTGAGAGAGAGAAAGGGTGAAAGAGAGAGAGAGACAAAGACAGAGAGAGAGAGAGAGAGAGAGAGAGAGAGAGAGAGAGAGAGACATATATGTTCCACATATGCTCACATGCACACAGTGTTGATTTCCAGTGGATTTTGTGGCATGCGTTGCCATAGAAACAAGACGATCTATCTCAGGGAGCATTGAAACTAAAACATTTAAAGAGAAATGAACATAATTCATTGAAAATCAAGAAATGGTGCTCCTAAAATATATTTGCTCTTTGTTCTGACTGCATAGATAATAAGGGTATTGACTGAACATTGGCAAATTTGATGACAGAGTCTCAAGGCTCACATCATAATAATTTATTTCCCATCCAGAATTTCCTAATCCACCCTCCTTGTGAGGGGAAGCATTTTAAATAGGGGTTTAGCAATTTCCTGGCCAAACACATTGACAGCTCTTCGAACGCTTTGCTTAAGGGAACCAGAAAAATGGCCTGTGAAGAACTTTGCCTTCTCCCTGATGCAACATTAATGGCTTGGTGATAGCCTGTGCCTCTCTGTTTCCAACCAGGTTTCCCCAAGAGCTCAACATGGGTCAGATCAGTTCAGAGATCATGTGGAATCTGTTTGCCCAGGATATGAAGTATGCAATGGAAGGTCAGTATTCAGATTCATTATTGGAGTCTACATTGAAATGTTCATATATCTCCAAGTATTCATTCTGTGTTATGTTTATGCTGTGCAGTTGTGTCTAATGGATCCTGTCTTAATGGCTGCCTTAATTATCAGACTCTGTCAAGGGCCACATTTTTGTTCTCTGCTCCTTTATTGATTCCTGCCATGAAACGCTACCATGTTGTTGTTGCCTTTTAAGTTTTCCCATCTTAAAAAACCCCAGCATTGATCCTGTAAATGACATCCTAATGAACCCAACAAAGAGTGCCATTAGATTAGCATGTATTAGATTAGCGAACACTGCCTCGGGGGCAGAGGGGTGACCTCATGACTTCATCGAGAGAGGCACCACGTGTCCGGAGGGCACTTAACGCCTTCAAACATCACTATGTGGAGATGGAGGCGACGATAGGGCGCTTGTATCTTCTGTGAATCAGCAACCATGACCGCAGCTCTGATTGATGTTTATTGTTTTCAGATGTGTTTAGATTTATGGATCTAAGGTCTAAGTTGCAGCTGAAGACAAAAAAAAAGATTTAGGGTGGATAAGATTAGAAGCTTTATCTCTCCGGGGCAACGCAGTTGATTTCTTGGCTGCTGGAGATTAAACGTTGAACCTCAGATGACCTTCTAAGGGCTTACATACCCTAAACATCTATTTAAATCACAGCAGTAAATGGGGGGTGCTGTGGCACAGTGGCCAGAGCACCCATACCTCAAACAGGCAAGTGCCCATGGGGATTTAGGTTCAAGTCTGGCCTGGGTCACTTCCCAACCCTACCCTATGTCTCTCTCCCACTTACTTCCTGTTTATAGCTGTACTGCCCTGTTAAATAAAGCTAAAAATATACTTTCAAAATCACAGTGGTAAACCGCACCATTACGATGGCTGTTGCTCTCATGCCCCTGGCGTGGTGTACAGTATGAGGCCTAAAAGCTTCCCATTAGAGGGTCTGAGTTATTTGTGGGTACAGTGGACACGCGGTGAGAAGTGCCAACTCTAACTCTCCAGTGAGTGTGCAGTGACTAGAAGAGATTTTAGGTGCATAATTACTGCATGCTGTCTCCCATCCTGCTGTGACAGCAACAGCCACTCGATAAACAGACAGGCTGTAATTTATTCCAATCTCTGTAGCACACGCCCGCTGTAATCTAGACGGGTAGGGGTGGGGAGGGGGTGAAGGGAGGAGCAGGGTTGCCGTGACAACCAGGTGCCAAGATAATGGTAATCCATGTCTCATACACACACCACACACACACACACACACACACACAATAAAACAAACATAGCTGGGCATACTACTCAAAATATGGCCCATCTGCGTAAAAGGGCGCACAGTTTTGTGTCAGAAAACAGTGCCAAGTCGGCCTTTTCTGTGTAGAGAATAGCACATTGTGTGGGCATTGTTTGAGGTGCAGGCTTACGCTAGCAAGACAGTCTAGAGAGAGAGAGAGAGAGAGAGAGAGAGAGAGAGAAGGAAGGAGGGAGGGAGGGAGAGAGAGAGATAGACAGAGAGAGAGAAAGGGAGAGAGGTAGAGGAGACAGAAAAGGGGTCCTGGAGAAAGAGTTGAAAGGGGACAGAAACAGAGTATACAAAAGATCCACAAACACAGGAAGAAAGAGAAGACACTAAAAGAGAAAGACAAAAATAGAAATAAAAAATGCTTGCTGAGGGAAGGCCTCTCAGAAGCAGTCAGGCCAGTTCTTGAGTCACTAGCAGTCATGGAGTGTGAGCGTAGTCATTTTTGTAATTATTAAATTGTTTGAGGAAAAAAAACTGATGCAGCTAAGCCAGCGTGACATTTAATGTCATGAATTATGTCTGATTTACTGAGATGCCTTTAAAATGGAAGCTAGGAAACAAGAGTTGAATCATTTACAGTAAATGATTATGATATAATGCCTAGATGCAAATGACTCAGCATGTAACTATTGTAACTGTTCCTTCTTACTGTCCCTACTTAAAAACTGTCTTTTAATGTGGATGTTTGACTGACAGTAGTAGGGTAGATGCTTTGGAGTTCAAATATTACTTCCTTTGTGTCGCAAACTATGGCCTGTATGTTCGCTAAATATGACAGACAGGGTATTAGGAGTGAGCCAAAATTAAACTCTAACTGGAAGGAAGTCTGAGAGCCCAAAAGTGCCCAGTCTTGTTTCACAACTGTTTTGTAACCAAAGAAAACACACATACACTCTCTTTTAGTACGTACATAGCTTTTCCCTCTGAGTAATAATAGTTCAGCTCCAGGTTTTATATGATCGAACCGATTGTTGCCCATGTGGTCATAGTGCCACCGCTGCAGCTTTGAAAGCCTTTTCCGCGCGTGCACCACTTTAGCAGTAGCTTTGTCACTGTCGAAAAACACAGTCCACCTTCAAGGGTTGTAATAGATGGCTGCCCCCCACCCCCGGTGCTCCATTAGGATTGCAAGCAGAAGCTGGGCTCAGGCAGCGACCCGCAGTACTGCCTTCGCCCCTCAGCACAGCCAGGCATTCATCTGCTCTGCACTTTATTTCAATCACGGCCGCTGTACAGCTGATCTGGAGCGCTGCCAAACATGTCTGCATGCAAACAGACGGCTCTTTTTTTTCCTGTCTTCGTTTTTTTTCTTCGTCCTTTCTTGGCCTTTTTTTTTTTCTTCTTTCCCTCTCTGCGTGATTGCCAGAGCTCTAAGAGGAGATTTGCTCAACTCTCCCTCTCTCGTTTTTCTCTCTTCACCTTCTATGCTTTCTGTGTCATTCTCTTTAGTATCCATTGGCCTTTCTTTCTGTATCCATCACAGTGTCCCGCTAGTCTCTTTTTCCCAGTATCCCTCTCCTTGAGCATCTCTCTCTCTCTCTCTCTCTCTCTCTGTGCAATCCCTCCCTTGTGTACCTGATGCATGTGATCAGGAGGTCAAAGGTCAGTGACATGAAGTGAAGCCGACAGGTGTCCACCCACCTCAGGTGGTCTGAAATGTTGTCATGACAGAGTTGCTTTCAGAGAGGAGGGTAATGGCATAGAGAAGAGGTCCAATCAGTGATGAAAGTTCACTCTCTCTCTCTCTCTCTCTCTCTCTCTCTCTCGTCTCTAACCTTTCACAGTCTCTCATTAGAAATTATCTGCAGTTGCACACTATCTGTGAATAGATGATTTTCCAATGACATGTTTGGAGATAATCCAAGAGATGTGTACAGTGCTGCCTGGTGGAGAAAAACATCTTGTCTAAACTGCCCTACAAAGCCAAAAGACACTAACTGCATATTTTGTCAGAACTGAGTTTAGACTGGAAATTGACTTTATAACACCTCCTTTGTGTGGTGACTAAATCTCTTGATTTTTTTTTATATTAAGAGTACATAAAAGCATAACCGCTACAATACCTACAGCATGTTTGACTGGGCAGTATGACAACTTTAAAGGCATTTTTTCTGAGTTTCAATGTTCGCGTAGTTACTGCACTTTGCCTTTGTAGGGCAGTAAACATTAACATACACGACACATACAGGTTTTTGCAGCCACAATGCTCATGAAGTTCATTTTGAAAATGCCACAAAACTCAGCGCACACATTTATTAAAACAATTTTCCTGTAAAAATGTTTTATACACTTTTGTGTCTTTGGGAATAATTTCTCTGTTTCCCTGAAATATAACTCAATGTTTAGTGTACGATATCATAAACCTTGCCATAAAATGTCGACCCTGTGCTGTGGTTATTTCATGCCAACCCTGCACTGAGCCCTTTAATGGTCCTCCTCTGTGCTGCCCCACTTATTGCACTCGTCTCCCATTCATTACAGTGGCAATAAATTACACGGTGAGAATATACAGGTGACACTCTTTTTAAGGAGCCTCTAGCTGTGCTTGTGGGGAGCTCCTGTAAGGGATGGGAATTGTGATAAATACTTCTCCTGGGAAAGGCAAGAGAATGGCCTAGATGCACTGGAATCTCCACAGAGAGATAAGATGGATTTCTCCAGAAATAAATTCAATGTGGGAATAAGAAGCACATTTCATTGTGACAGGGCAATGTGATTATGCTTCATGGTGAAACGAAGGGAAACATGGTACGAGGGGTGGGGTGGTAAATAAATACAGGGGTGGGGGCGGGGGGGGGGGGGGGGGGGGGGGGGGGCAGGGTGCAGGTTTGTGTGGCAGCCAGCGTGACGTCCTCTTTGTGCTTCAGCTAACCCTGTTTGTGCACCTACAGTACTGTATGCTGAGATGCATGTGCAGCTGTTCAGGGCCAAGGTCGCTGCTTATATGTTGTAGCTGTGGTAGGAGATGTTGCTTCCTCATCATTTAGCCCGTGTGGCTTCTCACGACGAGTAAAGCGGATGAGTGTGGAACATTTAAGCTGAAGAGGAATCGGACCAGAGGTTGGCCCATAAGCCATGCATAACTTAATACGCCATGCAGCTTGCTTTGCTAGTCCTGATTATGAGGGTCTCCAGAGGCTGTGCTTGCTTTCTGCGCACTAGCTTCGAAGCGGGAGATTAAGTCAATAGTGGAAACTGCACGCTTGTGCAAATATGGGTGTATATACACACGCATGGTCATGAAATGACTGTCATTTCATGGTAAACATGGCGTGCTATTTGAATACAGATTGTGTTTTCCAACGCACAGCTCATTGCAAGAATGGACTGTCGTGAGTGTACCTTGTTTGCAGTGAATGTCAAACAGTCAAATCCTAAATGAACGGTTGAATGCCGCTACCCCAGCTTATTCACATTTTCCAGCAGGCTGTTGCATTGATAGCCCCTCTCTCCTGCTAAGAGCCAGTGTTTCTAAGATTAGAGCCTGGGCCTGGTTCAGGTCACCATAAAAATATCTCTGCCGAGATAATTGAAGACACTGAGGCTCAGCAGGCTTCCAAGGGGGCTTGGGAAGCAGGGAGGGAGATGCGGTCTTCAGGCTTAGAGCTGATGAATAAGATGATAAACAAAGTGGTGGTTTACCAGCTCTGGTTTCAGTTTCTACCAGATTCCCTGAAGAAGTGGCAATTAGAGCCTTAATGGGTGCCTCACTCTAGATGAGAGGTGAGGGGCTGTGCTGCATAAGCCTAGTGGACCAGACGTTGTGAAAAGAGTCTGGACTCTCTCGATAGGCATATGTTTACTTCACCTTGGGTGGGCAATTGGTTTGAACTGTAAATGTATTGCCTCTACCTCCAATTTTTCTTTGCTGATTGGTGGCTAAAGAAATCAGTTGAGGGGAACTGAAGGCTTAGAAGAGTTCCCTGACTGTAGCAAAATACAATAATGAGATGAGGCACTAAGGCAATGCTGGCCTAGCCAAATTTCACACTACATGAAAAGTGAGCGGCCTTGCTGTATGGTCAACAGGGCAGACCGCAGCCATGGAACACATAAGAATTCTGACTAGTTAGTTTGAAAAATATGTCAGACTATTTGCTGTCCGCAATGTAAATTCCAAGCTATACGTCACTCACTATCGATTTCTCCGGGCTCTTTCTCAGTTGTAATATTTGCAGTGTTGGGAAAGGTGATGGATGACAGACGATAGTGCAGAGAGGTTTGGAGCAGAGCTGGGAGCCAGTCATTGGCCCCATCTGTCAGAGCCAAGCACTGGAAACAAAGGATGAACATGTCCTGTGCAGGTGATTTTTTTTTTGTAGCTGAATGTCCTCTGCCTGACGCATTAACCCTCCACCCACCATTCTGTCATGTAAGCTGCATTCAGGTGTATCCAAGTTTGCTGCTGTTATGAAATAAAAAATATGTAGTACTAAAAGTACTAGTAATTCCATACATGAATGTAGCCATGTTCTGTGTATAGATATCACTGTGACATGCTACATGCTCATATGACCCAATGGTGAAAAAAATGTATAAGGTTAGGCTTGTAGTAATAAGCCTGTTGTGAGTCTGATATAAGGCTTTTTGACAGGTAAAAGGTTATCCCAACCCTAGCCTGGAGTGCTCCAAAGGTGTTTCGTGCCAGGAGGCTATGATCTCACCAGTGGCTGTTGGGGAGAAGGGGGCGTGAGGTTTGCTCTGTTGCTCTGTGCGCTGACATTAAGAGGACTCCCTGGGCAGGGCTGTTGAACCACAATAGAGACGAGGCATATGTCACCGTGGCTGTTTGCAAATAGTGAGTGCTCTGCAGCATCCAGAAATGCCTGTCAGAGGGGGTTGAGAGGGCTTTGTGCAGCTTGAACGGACAGAGTCTGGAAGGAAAATGCATCAACCAGGCTGACAAACACTAGTACTTTGATTTGTGATAAAATGAAATGGTGTACTGGTACCTTGAAGTTGTGACATTACGTGCAGAGCTATGTAATATAAATAACTAGACATACTGTAGATAACTAGATTTTTGTAATGCTTGTCCATCTCTTCAGAGACCTCTAAGTTACATTTTAAAATTGGCATCTGCAAGACAACATATCTGTGTCCTTTTGTGAGTGCAAGAGTCAAGTTAAGGTCTTCAGGTATATTTATCCGTTTTTGTAGTAACTTTTAAAACTTGAGCTATGCTTTTATTTTACCTAAGCCTTCATTTTATCTCTGAAATCTTCCTGGAGTATTGTAAAGGGAGAGGGCAGCAGTGCCTGTGGATGGGCTTGGAGCTCGGGCTTTTGTTTGGCCTATCTGAAGTGAGCAAGAATAACAGCACGGAATAATTCTAAAAGCCTGGCCCTCTGTCGAGGTCATCGCATCCTTTTCTCCTCCAAATGGATGGAAGTAACTCTTTCTGACCTGTTTACTTAGAGCCGGTCGCGGGGGCCACAGAGAGCAGAATCGGGCCCTCTCACGTCATTGTGCGCAGGAGCAGCCGTGAAAATGGACGGAGACTGAGGCTGGAAGCGGAGCTGGGAGCAGCGGGTGCCGGACTGGACGTGTTTGAGCGCTCTGCCTAATGAGGCCTTTGATGCATGTGCTGTTTGTCAATCCGTGGCCATCAGCCACGTGCAACAGTCAAAGAAAATGAGTGCTGCTAATTTTAGCCTGCTGTGAAATTTGAGCAGGAAGGCAAGCATGGGCACTTTTGCTAGCTGCCTGACCTGACTTGAAGGCGAGAAGTGTGCTGCGCGGCATCATTCTGCCAAACAGAACGTGTGTGTGGTGTGAGGAACATGACACAGAAATGCCATTATTATTCTTGTTATAGCTTTTCACTTGTCTGTCATGAATATTAGAAGGTGAGAATAGAATACACAAACAGATGTCCTTGTACACTTGCAATGCAGGATCCAAGTAAGCTTTCAGTACAGAAAATACTCTCTTAAGCACTGGTTTTGTTGGAGATATCTCCAAGCGTGTGATTTTATTTCACACCAGGCATTGTATATTGTAGTTGGTTTGGACTAGGTTGTTTTTTTTGCAGTTGCCTAATCTGTACTCCCATGCCTGTTTTCCGTAAAGGTGTGGACATTTTACAGTGTTTGTCAGCAAGGTGCACTACCTGAAGTGCTTTTAAACACCAATGTGTGTACGTGTGCTTGTTGATTGTGTCGCATGCTAAGAGAAAGTTCAGTCTCCACTGCGTCAGGTTCTGAATGCAAAGATTCCCTCCACTGTCAAAACTCATTAACACATGTGGACAGTGGGGGACATTCTGTTCTGGATTCTGGATGTTTTCAAATATAGGCGCTTTTATGTAACACCAGAAGAAGCTTTTCCATAAGCCTCCAGGAGGTGGGGCAGTTGCAGGTCATGTTTGTGTTTGGACTATGAACGCTATCAACATGGGGCTGAGGTGCCCCCAGAGTGTCATTGGCTCTGGAGCTGAAGCTCCCGTCGCCCGCTGGCCAGCTGGACTGGGGATGGGGAAGAAGTGGGTGGGAGGCTGGGTAGGATGGAGTGGGGGGGGGGTTGGTGGGTGATGTTAGGCACAGCATAGGAATCCTCTGGGCTTGTGCCTCACTGTCTGGTGTTGGTGCCAGGAGGAAGGGTAGCAGTGAAAGGGATTGGCTGTGCATGTTAGGTGGCTGGGGAGGGGTGTGTGTGGGGGTGTGGAGGTTGTAAAGAAAAAGGGGGGGTGGGGGCAGCAGTAGCACAACAGCAGCAGCAGCAGCGGCAACAGAAGGGAGAAGTCCCTGTGGTGAAATGGATGTGGAGTAACAGGGGAAGACCCTATACTGTAGCGTGGGCACATGCATAGCAATGCAACATGTCAGCCCCCCCCCCCCCCCCCCCCGGTCGCCCTGGCCGTCTCTCTCTCGCCAAGCCCAGTGACTCACCTGTGCAGAGTAGTCAACCGAGGCTCGTAGAAGTCCCCTTCCCCTGCACTGCATATCGAAGGGCTTCATGGGGCACTAGGCACTAAACATTAATCTTCATGCTCCATAACATTTACGCCATCCAGCAGGGAGTTTCGCTCGAATCAAGGTTCTTCCTGTCTTAAACCCCTGTGTCCTTCACAGGGCAGTATTGACCGATTTTTTTTTTTTTTTTTGCACTCACAAAAGAAATTGTGAAGTTACTAGAGTTGAGGTCATGGAAGGCATATTTATCTCCCATGAGAGACCTATGCAGCTCAGCATGGCACCTCTGTGAATCCATGGCTATGACACGCATACTAACCACGCAGCAGCGGCTGAGCTCTCCATCTCCCCCACCCCCACAATGCTAGCTGGTTCTGGGGCATGGGTGTTCATATGGGCCACAGAAGCGCACGCCTTGGGTGGGCGAGAGCTCCACTGCCCCTAACAGCTTCTGACAGCTGTCACGCCCCCGTCTCTCAGGAACCTGTGCATGGAAATTGTGCTCAAAATCCCATCAGCAAGCAGGAAATTACAATCAACAGTTGCCACTTCGCATGTGGACCATGGGGCTTCACCGGCAGACCCGGTGAAGCCTAACCGGAACCTCGAGTCCTACTGCGAGCCCACCTCGGGCTTTCAAGTGTGTCCCGAAGGGGCAATGGGATGGAGGCTTGCCGTGCTTAGGTGCCCCTTTTATCTTCTCTGGGGCTCTTTATCTACACGGTTCCTCCAGCAGCTGCAGGGATGATGAGTAGAGCCCCACGCATATACCAGGATGGGCTTTGGGCTTTGAGTTTAAATAACTTGCAGAGATGTGCTTTCAAGTGTGCCTGCCGCCTCAGCCGGTAGCCCGAGGAGGACGCAGGTAACGGGAAAACTGAGAGGGCTTCCCGTATCAGATTGGGAGAGTAAGAGGTGCTGACACACAGATGTACCTGAGCAAAGAGGATGATTTACACTCCAGTGAGCGGGCTGTCTGCCGGCCCTGCTGCACAGCCTCTGGGCAGTGCCTCTGGGTGTTTTTTCTAACTCTTCAGTTACTTTAAAGTTTTCAACACCATGTCTAGTGATCATCTAAAAATTGTATGGTTGAGCACATTGCTGTAAAGGTGGCTGTTGTTGTAGATTGTTTCTGTTTTGTTTTAAATGTTAAGGATTCTTTGTTCTCAGGCCAGCCACTTAATTACAATCAGATAAAAGGAAATGGAGTTGTGCACCAAACTTCACTGACTCTGGGGTTCTCTACCTCAAAGGGCAGGCGATGAGTTTTATGTAGTGTCCAACTGAGATATCCATTACAGTGTGTTGGCTCCATCTATTTTGCTGTATAGGTTTTAGCTCACTAGTCACTCCACGCAATTAATTCATTCAAGTGGAGATCCGAATGTTGCTGGGTGCATCTCTCAGCAAAATCAGAGTGCTTGTGCATATTGTCTTCACTCATTCAGAGAATTGTGAGTGGAGATGAGAGAGACCCTAAGTCATTAACTCCGATTGAGGGGAGCTCTTTACTCTGCATTAGCTCCTGTGAGCCAGCCAGTTATTGGACAGGCCACCAATTAGCATAAACTACTGCTAAGCTATGCTGACCCTTAGGGGCAAATTGGAAATGTACACCTAATATCTAAGTGAGAGAGAAAGAGAGGGAGAGAGGGAGAGAGAGAGAGAGAGAGAGAGAAGCAGGCTGGGAGGACGGTGCACATAGGGGTCAGGGGCCTTTCCGAAGAGATACGTGTGATGACTGGATTCCTGTTAATAATTTTTGCTACCTCATTCTTGCCAATCTTATTTCATTTTATGGGTATTTTATTGTAACAGGTCTTTTTGAAACTTTTGATTCTGTCAGTTTAAAAAAATGTTATATGTTGCAGAACTATTACATAAAGAATATGTGCGCCAGACCCATTTTATGAAACCGCCTCAGATTTAGATGGAGATTAAGTCAGGCAATGATGGCTTAGGAGACTCTGGGGCCAGGTGCCTCTCAGTCATGTGACCATATTATTTCACATTAGATTAGAGGATGATCAGTGGGACCCAAAGCATAAATCTCCATCAAACAACCTTTAGTTCAATTCTGTTTCTAATTTTGATCTCATAAACTCAGTTAATAGATAACACACTTCACTGGCTGTGAAGCTCTGCGCCAGGTAGATTTTTTTCAGCCAGCCACATTGTCTGTTATATTGAAGGTGTGTAAGATTAGTGACCAGTGTTACTTTCAGACCATTTAATATTACTGCCTTTGTTGATCCATTTGAAGGAAGGCAGGCATATACTGTACGCTCACCGACACCTCGTCTGAGGGAGCCTCCTCGGCCCATTTACCTCACTCTCAGCCCGCTTAAACTGCTTTTGACAGGCAGCTCTCGTCACAAAAGTATGAAATTTGTCATCGTCACACTCACGGTGGTGTCCTGGGGAAATGGGTGCTCTCCAGGAAGCTGTCTGTCTTAGGTCTGACTGCCTGCGACGGACGCGTGGTGCGCCTCACTTACACCCGCTTCTGTCTCTTAACTGATGCGCACGATTGGATGACTGTGGTGGCAGTGCAGTTATTAGCAACGCATGAGAAATTAATCTGTGAGGGTGTCACCACACATCCCTTTTCCAGCAGCAAAGTCTAATCTGTCTGCACAGTTTGTTTGTAGGTGTCTTTGTGCAAACATCCTACTTCAGTTGATGATTCCAATGGAACGTTTGTTTTCTTAGCCCTTCCTGTTTTGTGTTCTCCTGTCAAGGGGGGCAAATGTTTAATTAAGTGGCATGGAAATGATTGCATTGTAAACTTTCGCCAAAGAACTATGTTAGTGCATGACAGGTCCTCCTTGAGCTAATTGGTTATGCCTGCCTTCATAACAAAATTAACTTCAGGCTTCAGTGAAAACGTATTAAACGTAAGCAGCCATTTTGGCGTAGTATGAAGAACCTCTAAACATCTCTAGCCCTTCTAGACTATTCTCAGTTTTCAGTGATTGACAACCTGGCCTGCCTTTGAAGATCAATGATACAAAAAAATTGTTGCCCTGCCTCAAACCAATCGGTGTCCTTATGATTAACTGTATATATGCTGCAGTGGTCCATCAGCTGGCAGTGTTTACAGTCCACCTGGACTGCCTAGTTTTCGCCACGGTCTGTTGTTCGGTCTGTTCAACCATCGACACACTCCAGTGGAGGCATTCAAAGTCAGCCCTGGAGAGTTGACCTGTAGAATCTTTCAGACTACTTGTCAGTCAAAGGGTCCCTATACGGCTCTCCCTTTGCATAGAGTCTCACTGTTTCTGGCTTTAAGAGGAAGCGCCATAGTAGCATCTAAAGGGGTTAAGATTTGGCTGGTTAGGTTTATCCAGTCAGCAAGGTATTTTCACATTGTGTTTTTAAAAACATTGCATAGTTTCTGGCTGAATGAAGTACTTTTACGCCTTTTTTGCGCCTTGATGAGTGCTTCCTTTGCACCAGTGGTCAAAGTCCTTTCTCTCCCCCTGCAAAAATGGACAATGGGCCAGAACCTTGTGCTCTACTTCACCTTCAGTATTATTATGACACATTATTGGCTAAATAATAAGGTGCCCAAAAAGCACCATGAAACTCCATTTTGAAAATGAAAGAATGTGTTTTAATTTTGGCTGACTTCCCCTAGCCTAGCATGGGCCATTGAAATGAATTGAAACAAATGAGGGAGGAATATCTTCACTTTCTGTCTCTCTGTTCTCCATGGTTACATCATATGAGAAGAGCTCAGAGCAGAGACAGTGGGTGGATATGTTGGTGGGCTGGTTTGGGTTGTGGGCATTACCTTCCCTGGGCATCTGGGTCTCAGGGCTGTCCCAATTCTGCTGTGCAACATCACGGCGATCACGCCCACGCCTCTGCCACACTGAGCCAGCGAGATGCCCGCGGTGCCTATTCAGGCGAGTTATCAAAGTGGCACTGTCACACCAGATCACATTTCCCTGCCTTGAGTTGCCCTTCTAGTTCAAACAGGACTAAACACACTCGCAGCACAACGGGGAGCCAAATACTCTGTATCCACGGCTACAACACATCTGTTGCAACAACAAACACTCACGGCAGAAAAATGTTTGTTTGCCACATTGACAAAAGATTAGCCATGCGTTCTTCCATGAATAGTATCTGAGATGTGTGAAAAGACAACTGTCAGCTTCATGGTATTTGTATGAAGGCAGGCATGCAGGTGGTTATCTGGTTTGCTATTGTACCAGAAAGTGTGTACAGTATGTATGTAACATGGATTATAGACTCTTTGATGTTTAAGGGGGAGATGTTCTAGCTTTTTTTCCTTTCTAGTTCTCAAAAGCACATTTTTTTACAGAAAACCTTGAATTCCACTATAACATTTTTCCCGTGACAGTGTGTTTGAAATGGAAAACTGGCTTTTATCCAGGATGCTGTAGGTTTTGAAAAAGCCAGCGATTATCTCAACATGAATTAACATTCTAGTAGTCTCTAGCAAACACCACTTTGCAATTCAAAATAAGACTGTATTGTTTACAAGCCCTGTAAACATGTGTGTGTTCCGGTAGATAGCTACAATATGCATTGATTCATTTCTAACAATTAATGTGTTTATTAATGTTCACTGTGAATGCCTCTAATGTCAAAAGCTATTTTGTAAGAAAAAATATTTTATGCCCATGTTAATTACCTGGTTGCATTCTGATCAACCCTAGGCCAGAAATGACTGCAACAGCACAATGACAAATTTTAGATAAGCTGTTCCATTATTTTGTGTATTCTGTCCTCAAAATGAGTCAATTCACAGCACACCACTACTATGTGTTGAAGACTACATACTCTGCACAAGATGAACAATGTACTGTTTCCAGTGGACTGAGAGAGGGGTCACAGTCACAACAGATATATTGGTGGATCAGAGGATATGAGCATTTAAGGCGGATGTTTGATTGTCCCTCAAGCGGTCGAGCAGATCGCAGTCAATAGAGGGGCCAAGTCAGGTTCAGTGGGCAAGTGCTGACTGTGCTACCTGCCTGGCTTAGGTGTAGCTCGTATCTATTCAGTCTGGCAGATGACCTGCTATACAGCACACTGCAGCAAACACAACTTTCTTGCTCTTTTTGTGCTTTCTGAATTCTGAATTTCAGCTTGTTTGCCAAACATTTAGGCCCACAGCAGAGAGAGAGGATGGTCTACTGTAGATAATTTTCAACCCCCCTCAGTTGCCAGCTCACATTCGCTTGTGTCTTGTTGTTTTAGCCCCAATTCAATACAGAGAAGCTGCAGTGTCCTGCTGTCTGGTCCACAAGGAAATCCATATGGGGCAGCCTTTACCCAATCTAACTTTCATTAAGTCCTGAGTCAGGTCCTATTTGAAATGCCTCTTACTTTCAAGGTCATGCCAGCATCACCATAACCCTTGGTGATTTTAAACGCGAAGAATCCCGACATGAGTTTCAGATTGCCTGCCTCTCTCAATATTGTGAACATGAAGCCATTCGTTCGGCTCTCACTACACGTTGCCCCTATCTGTGCCTGAAGACTCAATATCGGGGCTGAAGGGCAGCCCGCAGCCTCATTTACTGTCAGGCCCACTAAGCTAAATTGTGACCACAGGTTGGTATAGGTTTAGCTGCTTCTTCTGTCATCTGACCGACTGCTGAATGAAAGATGTCAGCATAATGTTGTTGGTGTAAGAGGCCACAGCTCAGAGCAGCAAGCCTACAGTGCATAAGGAATAACTGAGATGAAGTCTTGCTGCTGTTGAAAGGGCCTGGCTGGTTGTGGCGTGTGTTTTGGGACAGAAAATGGACTGTAAAACTGCTCATTTTAAATTGGAGGCTTTGAACACAGCAGCCGGTCTGCATCTCAAAGCAAATGGTTTGTGCTGGGAAAACTACATCAAAACGTTTTTTTCCTCTTCCTTGCTTGTGATTATTCCTAATGGCTGGGCAGCTGCCTGCAGCACAGGGTCTAGTTTAAACATTTCCTTTTGACTTTGCATGTACAAAATAGTGGCACCACATCTAATAATTGCTGGGGATTTATTCCTTACACAACGCTTGAAGGTGTAATCTTGTATTTTCTTGTCTACCTTAGACTATGTAGTTGACAGATTATTGGCATGTGTATTATTTAAAGTTAGAAGCAGAGGTAGGTATTGTATGTGATGCCCACCACACTGATAAGAGGAATTCATTTTGACTTCTTATAGCCTAAAAAGCCTTAAAACAAAGTTAGACTTTTTTAATGATGGTGTATGTATGTGTGTGTACATTATGCTTACACATAGTGCTGTATATTATTATCAGTCACTCAAATGGGGTTGTACTTACACTTTAACATAATTATATTCTCCTTTTGTCATCTTCTGTGTTCCAGAACACGACAAACATCGTCTATGCAAAAGCACGGAGTACATGAATTTGCATTTCAAAGCCAAATGGTTCTATAATGAGTATGTCCGCGATCTACCAGCATTCAAGGGGATCCCTCCGGAATATTCTCTGTAGGTATTCATGGTCACACCACTGGCATCACGTCTGTCTTTTGTTACTTTACATTCAAGTCACTTCTTTGCTTGCTTTTTCTCAACCCTGTTCTTACACTTAATATTTACCCTACTCTTGGCCATCCTTAATTTTCTTACCAGTTTTAGTGACACACCCTCTCCCCTTCTGAGCAGAGGTTTAGATCCTGGCTTGAGAAAGTAAAAAAAAACAGCCATGTATTTTTTTCTGCCTGTGAGAATAACACTGGTGATTTCACTGATTAGCTAATCTACCTGTGTGATGATGTGTGATCTCATTAGTGTCAGCTGGTTCAGATAATGGTTGGATGAAATATGTGGCAGTGTTGGTTTTTTTTATTCCTGAAGCCAGTATTTCCACCTCTGCTTCCAAGTGATGTAGTCTTGAGTAACTACATGACCTAGAGCTGGCGTGCCACAGCCTGTGCCTGCCACAAGGGTAATCCCCTCCTGCATTACAAGTCATATATCTGTAATACATGTGTGGGAATCACACTGCCCTTCCACAGTCCCCCCTGTTGTTGGTGAAACAGCATCCAATCCATTAGGCTGAATTACGAGGGCGTGCAGGAGAGGGTGACAGGCAGGACAGCGTGGTGAGCAATGCAACTCTCCTGTCAGTCAAGCATCACCTTGAAAGGAATTGATTTTCCCAGAGGCAGTGATTGGGGGGTGTGGTGCCCGCTCTTGCACTCCTCTCCTGCTAGGTATTATTATTGTTAATCTCTCTGGAAGATATCTGCATGCTGTCTGACTTGGAGTCTGGCTGGGGATCACCCATAACACACGGGAGAGAGTGCCATCATTATTATGCCATTATCTGAAGGCACAAGGGTGGAAGGCCATGTGTTCTTCTCATTTTATTTATGCTGCATATAATATATTATGCAAATTTTGTATCTCTTGCTCTCTCTTTCTTGCTCAGTCTCTCTGTCTCGCTTTCTCTCTGTCTATCTTTGTCTCTCTCTCTACCCTCTGTCCCTTTCTTCCTCTCCTTCACTCCTACCCAAAGATGTGTGTGTGCGCGTGTGCATGTGTGTGTGTGCATGTGTGGGTGTGCGTGTGTGTGTGTGCATGTGTGTGTGTGCGTGTGTGTGTGCATGTGTGTGTGTGCGTGTGTGTGTGTGTGCGTGTGTGTGTGTGTGTGTGTGTGTGTGTGTGTGTGGTGTCAAGAGACAAGCTTCAGCACACACACACAGTGTATGAGGTGCCGCTCCTATAAAATGCTTAGTGTCTCTTCACTGCACCCTCTGTGGTGCTCTGTGCTCTCCAGCATTTCACATTGCTCCCCTCCGGAGTTCAACAGGCACTACAGCGGACCCCCGCTGTTGCTTCGGTCTGACCTTGCCATTGTAGTCCTCTTCACGTAATGAAGCCCTCTCTACTATGCCGGGACATTACAGCATTATTCCTTCAACCTTGACACTCTTAACTGCAGTCCTCTCTCACATACCCACACGTTTCACCATGTCTTTCACACGTCCAACCGCAACACCGTATGTGTATGTGGAATTTGCCACATTTATCACACACGCTGTGATGTAGACGGCATAAACGCTGTAAAAGGGAAAGCATAGAACCAGCTTTAAAGGTTAAGGCTTTGCTTTGTGTGATTTCTTTTTTTTACATTGGTTAAACTTGTACTGTTTTATGGCGTTTTTGTACTGTTTTTAAGGCATTGTTTATGGCATTGTTTAGGTAAAACCATTTGTGCAACACATTGCTTTCAGTATTTTTTTTTAAGTTGGTTCTACTGCTTCAGCTTTTACAGTGTATGCTGAATCACAGCGCCTGTGGTATCTACCCCCTCACATCAAGTATGTCTGTGCATCCAGGTTTGCCGTATTACCTAAGGCACGCACATTGCTTCGCCTCCTTGCCCTTTTGTTCTTCCCTGTGTCATGGCTGTCTCCAAATCAACATACTTTACTGCTGAGACATTAATTCAGTCTGCATTGATTTGCATTAATGCCTTTTAAATATTGTAAATCTCTCCCTTAAATTCATAACATATCATAGCAAGCAAAGTCCTCCACAAGGTAGGACGTCACCTAGTAATATAAAAGATGCTTCGCGTGCTGAGCCTGATCTGACCGAAAATAGGAGAAGGACAGGACTTCCCACTTGCCTTACAGATTCATGATAATGGCCTACGGCGTGCAGGAAGTTGCTTGGTGGCAAAATTTTGTAAGTGTTGTCACTTAGCACCGGCTCTGCAGTTTGCCAGATTTTCCCCCATCTCTGCCCACGCACTCAGTTTCAATCAGAGATCCTGTCTGCAGCCACATGGACTCTGTCTCGTTATCACTGCAGCTCAATGTGTGTCCTTTACACACACACACACACACACAGCTCCTGCTGTGAATGTTATGGTGTATATAGGCGACGATTACCCTGGCAGACATGTTTATTGGCACCACTGAAGCGCCGCATCCAGAGCTTCAAAAACTAATTGAGTCGAGGCGCAGACACAAACATTTTTTGTTGTTCTTTTAATGAGGACTGGGCACAGTACAGCCTTTCGTTATAGACAATTCCCTAAAAAACAGCTAACTCGAGAAAAACACAAAGTGAGCCACTGCAGCAGACACTGGTGGATGTCCTCTCCGCTGGGTGCTTTGCTGCTTAGCAAACTGTTAATTGCTATAATGCGGGTCGGAGCCTAAGGCCTCCAGGGGAAGTGGTGTCAAATGGCAGGTCCAGACTGACTTTCTTCTTCCACAGTTGTCGCTTACAGTTTACCATGCCATGCTGTACGAATCTAACACTAAGTCCTTGGTAGGGGAGACTGGCCGCATTACCAGATAATGTGTTGTAACTGTATGTGTAACCAAGGTCATCCTGCATAGTCAAGCCCCTGGCTTGAGCCTGCAAACTGCAACTCAGGATTGGGAGGGAGACACACTATTAGCGAGCCATTACCTAAAACAGTAGGCCTATTAACTCAGTAGTGTATTGCTTCAAGGTGTCAGGAGAGAGGTTTACTGATGCTCTATCGCCAAGCTATGCTAGCTGGCATCCGTTACATATGGGTTCCATGAAGTGCTCCTGACAGGAAACCCAATGTTAACAATAGGTACGTCATGATTCCTCGAAAAATTTCGAATGAAGTCTTTTTGTCGGGCTGTAATACAATGTTGCACGCAAAAACTCATATATATATCACATTAAAAGACTCCCTGCATGTTCAGTATCGTCCCCAACCCTTTAAAATCAGGTAGGATGCTGGAAATGTTCTGTCGAAATGTCTGGCAGAATTAGGCTGATATTGTAAAATCTGACCAGGCCTTTGTGTGAGGATCAGCTACTTTCTCTGTGACCTGATGTTGTTGGTTTCTCTGGCAGGTGGTTCGAGCCCTTTGTCATCCAGTGGCTGGATGAGAATGAGGATGTGGCCATGGACTTCCTTAACGGTGCTCTCGAGAGGGATAAGAAAGATGGCGTAAGTACTGGCTCACATTTCGAGAGTACTTTTACAACTGAAAGGCGTGCTTGCCATAAATCCTAGCGGGATAAAACAGGCTTATGTGTTCACTTGAGATATTAACCTGAATTTTGTTCTCATCATGTTGTAGCCTCTGGTCAAATCCTATGAGCAGTGTGAGTAGTTTTAGAAAATTGTGTTAGACAAATGATTAACAAGTTACCAGTAATATCTCACATCACCATGGGCCAGCATATTGTACTGTGAGTAGTGTAGCTGACTGAGCGTATTTGCAAATGCTGGTGATTGAAACTGTAAGAATTCATACATTATTGTGATTAAGTTCACAGCGCTTTTATTTTTGAATCTGGATGATTTACTCCAGTTGATAAAGAAGGTTTATTAGGAGGTTTCTTTGTCACAGGCATGATAAGCAACAATTTTCATTATAATGGCATTATAGTCACATTTACGACAACAGTTTTCAACCCTTACACAAAAGAGCGAGGCCATGTGCCCTCTTTGTTGTTTGAAATGTAAGTTCCCTTTAATGTATGTGACCCAAAATACCAAAAGTGGTATGACCTAAAACCCATTTGTGACACATCATCCTTTAATGACTAGTAATGTCTCGTGTCATCGTGTCTCGTGGCACCTCCAGTTCCAGGTGACGTCGGAGCACGCTCTGTTCTCCTGCTCTGTGGTGGACGTGTTCACGCAGCTCAATCAGAGCTTCGAGATCATCAAGAAACTGGAGTGCCCCAACCCACACGCCCTGGCCCACTTCATGCGCAGATTTGCAAATGTGAGTGTTGGTAGGAGTGTAGTGCTGAGAAACCACGTGTGTGTGTGTGTGCCTGTGTGCCTGTGTGTGTGTGTGTGTGTGTGCCTGTGTGCCTGTGTGTGTGTGTGTGTGTGTGTGTGTGTGTGTGTGTGTGTGTGTGTGTGTGTGTTTTCACAATGTCATAATTGACAGGGTAATACATGGATCCACAGTCAAGCTGTGCAAAGCATGTTGTTGGGGAGAGGTGTACAATGTAGGTGCATAGCTGCAATCATTTGCTGAGAATAATGACATTTTAGAGAGATATGAATTATTAATATAAAATAGATTGTAAATTGTGCGTTCACATAAATTTTAAGCTATGGTAATTAATAATTCATGTTGTGTGACCCAAGTAATCAATTGTAACATTCAAATGTGCTGAGATATTCTGTTGATATTTGTATACGTCATTTTCCTAATTTTTTTGTGTAGATGGATTTCTGATATTAGAGGTCAACCATGTCAGCGTTAACAAAACATTATATGCAGCTGTCTTTCGTACTCTTTCCAATATGTTGTCAAGTCAGCATGTTAAAAGCAATGCCAAATCAATGTCTTTAGCTTTCAGTCAGAGCTCCCAGCTGATTTGCTGTCTGTTTTTTTCCTTTATAGACCATCAACAAAGTTCTTTTGCAATACGCTGCAATCATATCCAAGGACTTTCCCCAGTATTTGAGCAAAGAGAAAGTGGTAAGCGTCATGTTGTGGATCGCTGTTCTTCATTGGTCCATCACAAACATCAGTGTCATTGCCTTTTGTGTGGGGCATCCAACTCCCTAGTTGCCATGGTGACCAGAGAGCGGCTCAGAGAGGCATTGAGGCTGATGTTCAACTGTGAGTAGAGCTGCTGCCCGGCTGTTTGTCCAGCCGGCCTGTGTTCAAACACGCCCAGGAACATGTGTCTACAGCAGAGGCTGAGCTGTGTGGGTTGTGTGTAGTGGCTTGTGTGAACAAGGATTCTGTATGCGCCGCTCATTTATTGAACTGTTCATTCTTTGTTTTCTGTGACAGAGAGGGCCAGGACAAAGACTAGACTGGAAACGTACAGAAAAAAAGGCATGCAAGCTCTGTCCATTTTTAACTATAAAACATAATGCTTTAGCTATCAGTGAGAGACAGATGACAGATGTTTCTTTTAAAACTGTGGCAGGTCCACAGAGGAAGCCGGTGTTGGATTTTAATTAAAGGGCATATCTCTGGCTCTGTCTCCCTCCCTCTCTCTCTCTTGCCCTTGTTCATTCTGTGCCACGTGCTCTCAGATCAGTGCGGTCCGCCCCGGTGCTTTTCCTGCTTCTCTAATTGACAGTTTTGTTCAACTCTGAAACAACCTCATGTGATCACCACCTTCACAGCCATATGTCAACTAATAAATCATCTCAGCTCTTACAACAGGGTTCAGCATTCAACTCACCATTGCGTAGCATATGCCCTAGATAGGTTACCTTCTTGGTTCCTCGCCCGTCTCACTCGCCCCCACCCATCGCTGTTTCATTTGTGAACATTGAAGCTATTTAAAATTCACCGTTGCACAGATTTCCAGCCTCTTAATAAGCATCTTAAGTCCTGTGTGGCGATTAATCAGCGGGCTGACATGTGACCTTGGTGGGCCTGGCGTAGATCACGGCAGTAATTGTTTTAAGTACTCAGACGGATGAGTGCAGTCATATATCTGTCAATCTTCCCTCTGAAGGAGACACATGCTGTGTTGTCCGGGGTCACACATGCTCCTGTACACACATGCCACCAGCATATTTCATTTATGTGACGGCACGGCACAGTTACCCCAGTAAAAAATGCTTTAGGAGTGTCTGTGTCTGTGAGTGCCTGTGAGTGTTCCCACAAAGGAGATCTCACAAAAGAACCAAGCTTTATTTTGGGGGGAAACAGATGACAAAACCTGAATTTGGATAATGTAGAAAGCTAGTGGTAGAATATGAGGACACTTCCTCAACAGGAATCTGGATTTTGGCATTTGAATTGGTTAGTTTTTGTTACCTTTGCCAAGCACTTCAGTGGGTAGAGATTTTCTGATGTGTTATAGTGTGGAACAGAATCTAATAATTCAGCAGGAGCATTGCCATTGCCATAAAATTACCTAATCTTTCTCCGTTTTTGTTTGCCAGCCCTGTATCCTGCTAAACAACATCCAGCAGCTCCGAGTCCAACTCGAGAAGATGTTTGAGTCTATGGGAGGAAAGCAGGTATGTGCTCGTCCTTTGGGGAAGGGTGGTGGTTGGAAGCCCAGGTTAGTGATAGTTGGATGGATGCCGTCTTTTCTAACCCTGTCTGTTCACCTCTAACACCCTGCTCTGTGCCCTTGACACAGTGCCTCAGTAACCCTCACCTGTGAGATGAAAATTGCACGTCTGGTCTACTGGGCGGTCTGTCTGTCTGTCTGTCTGTCTGTCTGTGTGTCTTTCTCACCCCTTCTAACCAATGTCAAATGAGTGCCTGTCTCCTTTTTTGGTCTCTGTTTCTGTCCCGTTCTCTCCCGTTCTTCTCTGTGCTGTGTGCGGCAGGAGGAAGGGGTGGTGGCCTTCTGTAAGGTGTGTGACCAGGCCTTTCCTGCATCGCCATCGCCCCACTGAAAGCACGCCACCTTCCCCCATTCCTTCCTGCCCCCCTGAGCAGCAGCCCTAGCACCCCCCCCCCCTCCTCTCCTCGCACCCCCCCCCCACCCCCCCACCCCATGCCTCCCCTCTCACCCCCATCAGCAGCATGTGTCACCACTGCTAAAACAACCTGGCATGTGCCGAAGTGCTGCAAAACAACAACAACCATTCTCAGAGGCTCCCGCCAAACCATGGGGGGGGGGGGGGGGCACAGAAGTTGTGATGACCTTCCCTGCTGCAAAGCCAAAGCCATTTTCAACATCTTGGAGATTGGGTGGATCTAAAACACCCAATCTCTCTTTTATTTATAGCTTTTTGTCTTTTTTTTGTTTTATTCACACCCCTCTGCACTCCGTCCCCTGCCCCTCTCTTTTTCCTCCCCTCCATGTCCTGCCCCTACAGAGCTAATGGCTAATTCGGCAGCAGGTATTGCCAGTTTGCAAATGCTGTGGCGCTTGCCGCTCGATCTCTGTTTTGATCATCGTTTCTCATTTCCCTCACCGCAGTCACAGAATGCATCCTGACACGTTTGTAGCCAGGGTTTTTGATGAGCTTATCTCGCACTTAGCACACCTCCCCGGCTCTGTTTATAGCTTCCCCTCTCTCACTCATACAGAGAGCGCGGCGCTGCTGTCACACGTCTCACCACCACTGGCCTGCTGCAGGCCCCCAGTGTTTGTTAGCTTGCTAATTTACACCACACCGCATCGCTGAACACTCGCACCAAAACAAATCCAAGTGTTTGCTAGGTGTGCATTTTGTGTACGTGGGGTATCATTAATGTACAGCCATGGGTTCTAAATGGTGGTATATCACCAAGGCTACGTTCAGAGCTAATGAAGCAGGGTTTGCTAATGAAGCTAGCCCCCCTGTTGCATGAAAGCATTATGCTTAGGCACAGACTTTTTATGGAGTGAAACTTTTCACTTAACAGCAGGGATGGTGCTCCCAAAGCAATTAGCAAAGAAAAAAAATGCAATTATGGAGGGGTCTTATCACAAAATTATAAATAACAGATCACTAATAGTCTAGGAAATGAATTGCAGAACGTAAACGTTGCTCTAATAGTTGAAGTCAAACCCCTGTCCACCTCTAGTGTCCTTTTGATCCTTTGTAGTCTGGGGAGTAAGATTTGTAATAATTTGGTCAAACACTGAGTAAAGAAATACACTTTAGGTAGTTGCTTTTGTCCTTACTTTTATCTTGAAGTTTCTGTTATCGTGCCTACTTTAATTTGATAGGTTAAGTGACATGCAGATAAACAACTCCATTGTAATTAAATAATGATGTCATCTCTTGGCTAATTGCAAACACATGTCCTTCTTGAAAATCTTTGATACTGCCTTTCTGAACAGCGTATGTATATTTTATACTAACAAGAGTAAATTCAACTAACATAACTTATTCTTGGACTATTGAATCAATTATCCTTTTACACTCTTTTATACTGCATGTGTTTTCACTTTACATTTGCTGTGTGTGTGATTTGGTAATCAAATCCCTTCATTTGGATCACTTTCATTAAAATTATCTTCTACAATTCAACCCAGTTTTATCTCTAAAGGCAGATTTTGAATAAAGACAGATAGCACAGTCGTCAGTTGAGAGGTGTGGAACAAACCAGATTAGAAATATGCTATAGGGAAAAAACAAAGTACGCAATGAAAGATAAATACCATGCCACTTTACATTTCTATCAAAACCCAGTAAATATTGGCCCCGTTACAGATGTTGAGATTATATTGAGCTTGATATTATATAAATTGAATTAATTGATGTTATATTAATTACTTCTCCCTAGAGCTTGGGTGGTTGTCGGTTTGGAGATAGCCAGGCTCTCTACAGCATTGCAATACATGGCTGTCAGTGGGTTGGGTTGGCCATGTTTGTTTGAATGTAAAGTGCTGATCTTGCACACGTGTGGTTAACCAGCACATGGCCCCTACTCAGCAAGAGCAGCAGTCATCACTTCACAGCCCCCCCCCCCCCCCCCCCCACTCTAAAGTCAACACATGAGCACTGCTCACAGCTCACTCGTCTGAACAGCAGCAGAGACACATTAAGCTGAGGTGCCTGTAGAGATCTCAGAAGATGAGAGCCAGTCCCAGTGTGAGACAGACTCAGTTGAACAAGGCCAGCAGACCCCAGTTGGAGAACAGGATCACTGCCCTACTCTGTATAAATTATGTATCATGGAGATACATTTTTTTATCTGGCTTTTGCTTTGTGTGAGTGACAGCCACCCTATTAATCAATGAATCCAGCTGGTGGACCACCGCCAGTTGGGAAAAAAAAAAAAAAAAGAATTGCATGGCTTTTGGCAATCTCACAGATTCCCTTTGTCTCCACAAATACAGTATATGTTATTATGTGTGCACCTACACGCATGGAAGTGGAAAATTATTTTCCAGCATATCTTCTCCCTTTCCCACGAGGGAGTGAGATATCTGCCTCTGAGCCTGTAGTGAGATTGAACGCCATTCGTCTGGATTTAGGACTTGATCCCTTTTAAACCCCCTGACAGATTCACCTTGAGAGAAGCTTACTACAAATGCATGGCAGACGCTGCACCCCTTATTGTGTCCAGGATGGTACTACCCTACCATCACACACACTCACACTCATTACAGAAACAGCACATTGCTTTAGTACTGCGCCTCTTCCCGCACACAGCACACTGCACACTGCATCATGATTGGACACTTGTTTGAGCCCCTTAATCAACACTTCATACCCACAGCAGCAGTTCAAATCTGTAGCTAAGCTGTTCGGAAGATTACACACATCAGAGCGCATCCGGTACTCCTGCAAAAAAACACTCACACACCAGCAGAGGAGCTGCGGCCATTTGGGGGGAATGAATAATAGGGGTGCGCAAGGAGTCAGAGAAATGAGATCAAATAAAAGTCCAACTTTCCCTCAGCCTGGGGTCATCCTTAGTCTCTGGCTCGGTAGTGGTGTGATTGTGTAGTTTTGTCATTGTAATGACCGGAGTTTGTTACATCGATCGTGTTCGCTTTAAGTTAGTTTATGTGACAGGTGGAGACAGTGGGTAATGGGTAGCTGTTGAGATCTGTTCGGTTGACTGCTCTTAGCTGAGCTCAGGTGTGAGACTTCACTACAAGCTCTCGATTTCTCTGATTTCTGTACGCCGTTACAGGTCCTGTCTCACTTATGACACGTCATACAGTCAGTCATACTGTCGCTGAAACATTTTCAGGCTGGCAGAACTATGACTGAAACATAATACAGTAATCTTCTGTAGCCAAGACAAATGCTGAAATTTATTTTTCGAGATGGTCTCTTTTTTTCACCTGTCCTTTCCAGTGCTTTCTCTATTTTGGGTCCGATTCACTCAGATTAAAACGGGCATACTGTATGTAACAAATATGTTTAATCTGTGTGTGCGAGCGTGCGTGCGTGTGCGTGCCTGCATGTGTGCGTGTGGGTGCACATGACAATTATCTGTGTGTGTGTGTGCCAATTTCTCACTGTCCCCATCTCTCACAGTTGGATGCTGAGGCCAGTGACCTGCTGAAGGAGCTACAGAATAAACTGAACACCGTCCTGGACCAGTTAAGCGGCGTCTTTGGGTCCAGGTAAACTCACATCAGCTGCACTGTTCTTTACCTTGGATCCAATCCATGTCAAATACCTCCAGTGATGAGATCCCACACATTACATTACATTACATTACACTTACACTTAGCAGATGCTTTTGTCCAAAGTGACTTGCAAAAGGAGGATACAACAAGCTAACAGAGGTGTAGAGGAACACAGAGTAAACAAACTACATACATACACACAAGGAGATACATGTGCCTTAAGTAAGTTTCCTGGAGCAGAGACACTTCAGACACACATACACACAAGGAGATACATGTGCCTTAAGTAAGTTTCCTGGAGCAGAGACACTTCAGACACACATACACACAAGGAGATACATGTGCCTTAAGTAAGTTTCCTGGAGCAGGGACGCTTCAGACACACATACACACAAGGAGATACATGTGCCTTAAGTAAGTTTCCTGGAGCAGGGACGCTTCAGACACACATACACACAAGGAGATACATGTGCCTTAAGTAAGTGTCCTGGAGCAGGGACGCTTCAGACACACATACACACAAGGAGATACATGTGCCTTAAGTAAGTGTCCTGGAGCAGGGACGCTTCAGACACACATACACACAAGGAGATACATGTGCCTTAAGTAAGTTTCCTGGAGCAGAGACACTTCAGACACACATACACACAAGGAGATACATGTGCCTTAAGTAAGTTTCCTGGAGCAGGGACGCTTCAGACACACATACACACAAGGAGATACATGTGCCTTAAGTAAGTTTCCTGGAGCAGGGACGCTTCAGACACACATACACACAAGGAGATACATGTGCCTTAAGTAAGTTTCCTGGAGCAGGGACGCTTCAGACACACATACACACAAGGAGATACATGTGCCTTAAGTAAGTTTCCTGGAGCAGGGACGCTTCAGACACACATACACACAAGGAGATACATGTGCCTTAAGTAAGTTTCCTGGAGCAGGGACGCTTCAGACACACATACACACAAGGAGATACATGTGCCTTAAGTAAGTTTCCTGGAGCAGGGACGCTTCAGACACACATACACACAAGGAGATACATGTGCCTTAAGTAAGTTTCCTGGAGCAGGGACGCTTCAGACACACATACACACAAGGAGATACATGTGCCTTAAGTAAGTTTCCTGGAGCAGGGACGCTTCAGACACACATACACACAAGGAGATACATGTGCCTTAAGTAAGTGTCCTGGAGCAGGGACGCTTCAGACACACATACACACAAGGAGATACATGTGCCTTAAGTAAGTTTCCTGGAGCAGGGACGCTTCAGACACACATACACACAAGGAGATACATGTGCCTTAAGTAAGTGTCCTGGAGCAGGGACGCTTCAGACACACATACTGAGATCCTGCACGTACTGAGTAGAGTTTGCTGAAACATAAATTAGACAGACAGTAAGTAGTAAAGACTCTAAAGGCTCCAGGTGACAAAATAAATCACGGCAAACAATGTGTTTTCTCTTGAAATATGTGTCTATAAAAATGAAATAGGCACTCACTTGGGCTGTACATTATGAGAATTTCCCTCGCAAGATAACAAGAGTAAGCCGGCTGTATTGATAAACTCACACACATACACACACAAATACACGCTCTGACACAACACACATGGACACACAAACACACACACACACACACACACACACACACACACACACACACACACACACACACACACACACACACACACACACACCCCACACACACACACACACATACACAGTTTCTATTATAAATGGTGTGTTGCTTGTATCTGACCCACAGTTTCAAGCCTGTCATTGAAGACTGTGTGAAGCAGATGAATCAGGAGCTGGTTCAGATTAAAGGCAATGCAGGGAACAAGAGTAATGCTGCAATGGATGCTGAGACTGTCCTAAGGCCTCTCATGGACCTGCTGGACAAGAAGTATGCTACACACACGTACACACACATACATTCACACACACAAATACAAACACACACACACACACACACACACACACACACACACACACACACACACAGTACACAAAGACATAAACAGAGAGAGAAAGAAAAAGAGAGAGAGAATTTTTACACATCACGCACCTAAAATAAAGTCAACGATGCATAAAGACGTAGAAAATAAAAAAGCCTAGATAGAAAAAAAATTAAATCCTGCAGCATTTTTAAATTAGCATACATATTGTGTTTTTCATTTGGTCTGGTAAAGCCTCATATAAGAAACAGTCCTTACATTAAATGTTTGATATTGCAGTGAATGTACAATTACAGCATGCTTCACTGTAAAAAAAAGAAAAGGTAAAACAGAAAAAAGGGACGCTACCACTTTTCTTCTGGTCACCTATTAGTGCAAGCTCTAGCTTCTCTGAGGCTAGCAGAGAATTATCCCCAAGACTCATAATCATATGCAAATGTTAAATCCTCTTTTGTGTATAGTACGTCAACCCCCACAACTCCACCCCCAAAACTCCATCCACACGTGCCACCACTGCCCCATAAACCATGCTGCTGCCGCATAGGAGATTAAAGAGTTACATCTGCACCACATCACAGAGGTTACGGAGGCCAGCCCTGTGTCAGAGCACGCCTGCGGGCTGCCTCTGTGCCCTGGTACTGTCAGTGAGAGTCATTCAGGTTTCTTGGTGGAATGTTGGCACACTAAGAGCTGTTCTGTTTTTGCACAGCCTGATGCTGTTTGCCAAGATCTGCGAGAAGACGGTTCTGAAGCGGGTGCTGAAGGAGCTTTGGAAAATTGTGCTGAACACCATCGAAAGGCAGATTGTCTTGCCTCCCTTAACGGACCAGTCTGTAAGCCATCACACACACACATGCACACATATATATACACCCACACACAGACACACAGACAGACACACACACACACACACACACACATACACATTGAGATTCACAATGACCACCATCGAAGATTGTCTTGCCTCCCTTAGCGGACCAGTCTGTAAGCCATCACACACATACATGCACACATATATATATACACACACACAGACAGACGTAGACACACACACACACACACACACACACACTGAGATTCACAATGACCGCCATCGAAAGGCAGATTGTCTTGTCTCCCTTAACCATCACTCATACACATTAGACACACCATCCCCACCCCCCCACACACACACACACACACACATTTTGAGATTCACACTAAACACCATTGAGAGGTGGATTGTGTTGCCTCTGCTGATGGACTAGACTGTGTTCCATCACACCCTGCCTCTCTGAGATTCACACTTAGTGCCAGCGCCACCCTTCATTCATTCATTCATTCGGATTCACCATTGAGTGTCACAGCACCACTTCCTTTCTCTGATTCACTGCGGCGTTTTATGTAAACGTTCTAACCAATCCTTGCTTGCTTTCAAGCCAGCATCAATAGCCCCAACAAGTTAACAGTGTTGGGGGGTTGCATTCTCGTACAACACCTCAACAAAAACATCTTTCTCCACCTGTGGTGCAGACATGGCACTGACAGGCCTGGCATGGGTGCCCTGCGGGCACCGAGCTCAGCATCTCGAGTAAAAAGTCTGTGCTTTTATCAGCCGCTGCCAGGCGGAGCTGCCTCGCTTTGTTCACTGCATTAAGCCCTGACAGCACTCTGCACACCTGCATTAAGAATATTCCAGCATAGCTTTATGCACACTGAATTCCAATGGGCTGCAAAATAATAAATAAAAAAATCTGGAAAGAAAAAAACAGCCTTGACATTGTAGCTAGCTGGCTATGGGCGCTGCTGTGCTGTGTATGAGGTTCTTCTTTATCTCAAAACCACAGGACAATTGTTGGGATTTTTCTTTGAGTTTGTCTCGTTAAAAAAAAATCCTCATTCTGCAATTTTGTGTGCCTTTTTCTCTCCCACACAACAGCAAGGAGCTCAGATGATATTTAGTGCTGCAAAGGATTTGGGGCAATTATCGAAACTAAAGGTAAGCATGATGCCTAAATCTTTTATTTACAAAGTATCTTTTGTAAATAAATCTTTTGCTTTGTTAAAAATTCAGAAACTGGAAGTTTTCCATGCTCCAGGTATCTGCAATGTATCCAAAGTCTGTTTAAGGTATATATGTTAAGGTGTTGCAAGTTTTATAGTTGTGTCTCTGTGGGTACTGAATCAAATTTGCAACACTAAGTATGTTCATTATAAATCACTAGTACAATCTTGTCTCTGCACTCAACCATGTTTATTGCCTCATCTGATCTGAGTGAAGAAGTACATTAGATATGCATTAGAATTGCACTTCCCAGCGTCAGGGCTGAAAAGAAATTCAAATGTAATGGTTGATTTGATGGGGGCAGCGGGGGCAACCTCAGCTCAACAGGTGAACCATCGAAGTGGGGAAGGAGAGTGATTGTTGCTGCCCCCACCAAATGTGTTTAGAGTGGGGAAGGCAAATGAGAGGCGGCCTGGTGGAGATGAATATGACCCTCCACTAACTGCTCTCGACTCAGACGAGCGAGGGAGAGAGAAAGAGAGGGAGGGAGGGAGAGGGAGAGAAAGACAGAGGGAGGGCAGGCAGGCAATGAAGGGAGCATTTGTAGACTGCCAAATCACACAGGGGCTTTTGGCCATTCTGATCATCTCCTGTGCCAAGATGATTGGTGGGAGAGAAAGTTCTTAAGCCCCCCCCCCCCCACACACACACAAACACACACACACACACGGAGTCTCTGTGCCGGTCTGAATCACTTACCCTCAGCCCACCGTCCCTGCACTCCTGCAGGGCAATCACATACTGTAGCTGCAGCCTCACACCAGGAGCACCTCAACCTCAGGTGCTCCTGTGGGTGTCGACCATGTTTAGCCTGCTGGGTGTAAAGAGCTCTCTCTCTTTCTCTCTCCCTCGCCCGCTCATTCTTTCTTTCTTTCTTTCTTTCTTTCTTTCTTTCTTTCTTTCTTTCTTTCTTTCTTTCTTTCTTTCTTTCTTTCTTTCTTTCTGTCTCTCTCTTTCTTTCTCTCCCTTTTTCCTCTGTCTATCATTGTGTGTATGTGTGTCTGTGTCTCTCTGTCTGTCTCCGTCTGTCTCTTTCTCACTGTCTGTTTCTCTCTCTCTCTCTCTCTCTCTCTCTTTCTGTGTGTTTGAGAGAAAAAGAGAGACAGAGACAAAGAGAAAGAGGCAGAGAGAGAGAGAGTGTGTTTGTGTGTTTAATAAAATGAGTGCACACTGTGTTCTTCAGAAGAAATGCACAGACTCAGGCCTCAGGTGGGATGGCAGCCTGCTGTCAATTTGTGTTTGTTAAAACCTCTTTCTTGCCCTTTCCAAAGCATGGAAACCCTCTGAGCCATCATTACTGTCCTTTCATTACCGCACTGCTTCTTCTGCGCCAATCCCAGCAGCAATTACTGCAGACTACGACACTGCAGCCTGCACAGCCGTTTATCAATTCCTCATTTCCATGGCACAGGACTAGAGTCAGCCCACTGTCCTCTACACTCCTGAGCAGAATATCATTCCTCCGGCGGGGGGGGGGTTCATCCTCATTTCAGATACAAAACACTATCATGTCGATAATCAATTTCATGGAGTAATCCACATACCTTCTAGCCTGTAGCAGGTGAGAGATAGGGGAAGAGGAGGAGGAGGAGGAGGAGGAAGAGGAGAGCAAAGGATGAGCAGCAAGAGAGAGGTGTAGATAACTGGAAGGGTAACACAGAATGAGTCAACGAGCCGTTAGCTTATGGCAGAAAATGCGTACTAGACTTTATTCCTCTCTGCCTTAGCTGTAGGCACAAATTCATGATATTGTATGCTATGCCAGGGCACCCAGTCATTTCAATAGCTTACAGTGGGTATGGTGTTTGAGTTGATTGAATTGAGTATTCTGTGCTTTTACAAAAAGCAGAGAGGAGTTGCATGACGCAATGTGGAAATGTCAGTATCTTGATGGAGGTTGACTTGTCCAGGATGGTTGCAGACCTTCACATAGCTGAATCTGAAATGTTCACTCATTCACTCTATAGTGTCCTATATAGGGTACAGGTTACATTGTTTTGTCTCCTACATGTACATAGTGCATTATGTAGTGAATGTGTGAACATTTCCGATTCAGATGATGTGTGTTGTGCAGCTCTTTGCAAAAGCGTGAGTCTACGGTGTGGAAAGAAGGAGGAAACCACAGTCTGCGGCAGAGTGCACACAGTGTTGTACTAGATGTAGTCTGATAATAGAAAGTGTGTTTTTTCCCCCAGTCTGGGCTTGTAGAAAGTAATGAGCCCATTACAAGGCAATAAACTAGACCATGGGTACATGTGAGAGAAAAGAAATCCTAAGTTGATTAGAGGAAAGAATGGGACATCTTCAGCCCGACAAGACAGCCCGCATCAAATCATGTAGTCTGGCCACAATGGATAGGCAAGGCACAATCCAAGGGATGGCATCGACGGTTGTCTTTCAAACTGCCTCTGCACGTGATAGGATAGCACTTCAACCAATTAGAACAATTAACCTGTTTACAATAGCACTACACCAGTGCCCCGTTGCAGCCCTCTTGTCATCCTGTTAAGCCCGCCCACTGACTGTCTACAAGGATAGACTGATGTGATTGGTCCATCCATTTTTGGGAGAAAAGCTCCAAAGCTTCAATTGGTCGTGGCTAGAATGTACCCTAGGTAAGAAATTTCAATTGCTACCGTTTGGGTACATCTACAGTAGATTTGTAGGCTAGGACATGTTCAGACTAGGCCACAAAACTAAGAGGCAGTGTACATCTGGCCAGCATTTTGAAGGCATGTTGGACCTACGGTCATCCTTTAGCAATAGATGAGGAATGTAGCAGCAGATAGAGCATTCTAGAAATGCATTACAACATTCTTCTCGATGGACACAACAGATGCTATAAAATTGCCAGAAAATCTTGTTTGTAAAAAAAAAAATCTAAAACAGATTGGTTTTCTGTAGCAAAGCCGATATAATTTGAGAATGATGAGTTTGCTACTACGCTGAAACACCAGTCGAGGAATTTGGCTTAATTGCCTCTGCAGAAAGAAATTTATCAAGCTCCTTTGGTCAGTGAGGCATGAGAGGTTTGTGTGTACATGCATTCAAGAAGCTGTAGTCTCCAGACTTATTAGTGAACTCAGTGACTGTGTGGCGACTTTAATAGAGAGTAATGTCCACTGCTGGACCTTCCCAGTCTAAGCCCCGTCAGTGCACATTCTGGTGGAGTTAACACTTAATCAATACACTTCGACAAAGCATTAAAACTGTTGTGTGGGAACTGATCTTTAAAAAAATTGACCTTTAATGTGAAAAAATCGATGGACAGCTTCTTCTGTATCAACCCTAACCTCACAGGCAAACACACACACACGCACACACACACACATACACGCACACACACATACACTACAAACCAATCTGGAGATACATGGAGTGGAAACCAAATCTCATCTTTGCCCAACTTCCGTCTATTGATTGAAACCCTGCTCCTAACTCTTGTCAAAGGAGGGGACACATCTTGAATGCCTTTCCATCCGCTGATCAAGGGATTACATTCAACTTTAGTTTCACCACATGGTCTGGTGCACTTCCTGCTCGATCTAGTAAGTTCAGCCCCTCGGCTTAATTGCTCTGGATGTGTTTTCTTTAAAGGAAAAAAAGAAAATTGAGTAAAAGCTGGGGCTTGACCATAGACAGTAGAAGAGACCTTGACCTGTGTGGATTGCCTGGAGTCCAGATGAAGATTAGGCAAAGTGTGTGTCATGAGTTTATGAGGGATTACAGACTCTCCCTGTAACAGCTGTATAACCTCTTTCCATCATAAACACTGGCTGACACATTTTAATGGCATTACATAATACCTATAGAGTAAACAAGAGCAAGGCTTTTTAATCTGATATAAAGCATGGTATATGAAACATTTGTATGGTATGTATATATTACATATCATTTAGCTGACGCACTTATCCAGAGTGATTTACAGTGAATTAGAATACAGATGTGGATGAGGATGCAGGAGAGCACTGGGTATCATCTCCCGGACCCACATTTTTCCCGCTGGAATCGGAATTAAACCTGCAATCCCCCGATATTAAGACCATTTTAACCATTAGACAACAGCCTCCACAGAGAAACATATTATTATTTTTCTTTTTAGTTTTAACCATTCCATAAAATAATGTGTTGTCGTCTCATATTGCTTACCACCAAGGGATGGCTCCTGTAGTCAGGTATGACGGTGACTGACAGGACTATAGCAGTTGATTGACAGCAGTTATTAAGTACGTCATTTCACAGGAGGTGGTGGGGCCTCACCGCTTCAGGCCCTGCTGTATTCACTGAGATGATTTCAACAGTCTGTCCTAGACAGTGTACTCCACTGAAGGGAATGCTAGAAACATATGGTGATTAGATTTATGGTCATTTATATTCAAGTGCCCATAAATTGATAATTATGCATTTATGTTTAACTCATTTTATGATTAATGCCATGTCATGATGCATAAAGTATCCTATTTAATATATGTCTTGTTCTGAAATGGCAAACTAATCTCTCCTTCTCTCTCTCTCTCTCTCTCTCTCTCTCTCTCTCTCTCTCTCTCTCTCTCTCTCTCTCTCTCTCTCTCTCTCTCTCTTTCTCTCTCTCTCCCTCTCCCTCTCTCTGTCTTTGTCTCTGTCTCTTTCTCTCTCTCTTTGCCTCTTTCCTCTGTCTATCATTGTGTGTGTGTGTGTGTGTGTGTGTGTGTGTGTGTGTGTGTGTGTGTGTGTGCGTGTGTGTGTCTTCCTTCCTGTTAGGAACATGTGATCCGTGACGAGGCCCGTAGCCTGACACCACGCCAGTGTGCAGCCATGGATTTAGTGCTTCCTACCATCAAGGTATCAGTCTACCTTCTCTCTCGCTCCCTCACTCCCTCTCTCTATCTCCCTCTCTATCTGCCTCTCTCTCCCTCAATCTCTTTCAAACCATTTGTATGCCTCTTTTTTAAGTCCATGTTGAAAGCACACAATTCGCTTCACCAACCAGATAGCCACATAATATGAAGCCAGTGCGTTCTCTGCCAATCACATCTTATTAAACCCAGCTGCCTTCCTGTCATCACTCTCCTGCCTCAGTAATCTTGTATAAAGCTCAGGTGTATGTGCGGTCATAAAAACAGAAGATTTTTTGTCTATCGCTAGCTCACCAGAGATGTACCTTGAGGAGGCTCATCTGGTGCGATACTTATTGTTTATTGGAATCTGCTTAGATGTGCATTCCCACACATGCTATACTTTCCAACTACGTTGTATGTGTTTAATGGGCATTGCACTGTGATGAAGGACTGAGCGTCCGAAACGTTGTGCTAATAAAACTTCTTGGGAGCTTTGATCAGTGTTGCGGACCGTTGTTATTACTTTCATTTTCATCTGTTTGGTCCGGCACCTGCACTACGGATGTGCGCGCATTCTCTGTCTTTTTTTATTTTGAGGCCTGACCTTCATGTTAATGTATGAGGCGGGTGTCTCTGTTGTAGTAAGACGCTGCCGTCATTGCTATCCTCAGGCAGGTGCGCACCTCTAATTATTGGGGAGATTATTCCGTAGGCCTTTACGGAGGCGACTGCAAGGAGTTGGCTCAAGCTGTGTCCTGTGTGAGTCGCAGCCCCACGAAACCTCCGGGACTTTAATTGATTCTCTCGTCTCCAAGGAGACCACCTCCCTCTTTAGATCAATCATGGTGGAGATTTTCGCCTCATCAGTATTCCAGGCAGGAGACCCAATTAAGGAAGTTAGAAAAGCCTTGAGGAGAATTTTGCCAGTCAGAGTTAAAAAGACGGCATGCAGTTTTAGTTAAACATTCTATGCCTGCAGTTGCAAGATGTGAAAAGAAAGGGGGGTTGGGGGGTGAGTAACTCGCAGCTGCAGACTATGGAGTATACGGGTAGGCTAATTATATTGTGTATTGTATAAGAGAAATGACACTAAATGGTAAAGACCCTATAGTTTGCCAATAGCTCATTCTAGCATTTATCTTGGCCATGGCCATTGTAGTGCTAATGTATGCTTTTTTACGAGTAGCATGTGTTGGCTTAATAAACTTCTTATTGTTGGCCTTAACGCGCCTGACCTCTGGGATGTGAGCCAGGGTACAGAACAATATAAGTGCTCAGGGATAGTTCATATTTCTGTCATCAAGTATAATTTGTGTTTTTTCACTCACACTAATTACCTAAATTATGAAAAGGTCAAGAGGTACCAGCTAGTAATAAAACAAAATGAAAGACATTTTAGAGTGCAGCCTAATGTTGTAATTACAGCCAAGCCTAATTACACCTTTTTTGTGTTTGTAAAGTTATATTTTAAATGCACAAAACGAGCAAGGACTGATAGAGTTATCACTGTTTTGCCAACTCTTTTTCTAATTCCCTAAGATCACACTGCTACTTCTGACACCTCATATTAGGCTGTCATGTTTACTCTGCCATGTTTTACTAAACAGCTTCAAGTCACACTAGTACCTGACCAATCAATACGGTATGTTATAGTCCAGAAAGACAGCCGTAGGGAAAGCGGAACTGACACTTCATCAGCAGCAGGGAAAAAATTAAGGACCAGACAGAGAACCGTGGTCTAAAAAAGCAATTATCTATTTTTTTTGGTCCGTAATTGCAAGCCTTTGTTTGCAAGGTGTAATTGTTATGGGCTGGAATGGCAAAGGCTCACTGTCTGTCTTGAAATTGACGCAGAGTCCTGGCAGAATTCCAATAGGGCCCCTGGCGCCTGGCCTCTCCTTAGCAGAGCTGAAGTCTGAAGCGGGGAAGGGGGGCGAGGGACAGGAAGTGACAGCGCATCACTGAGGGTTTTTAAGAACAGGAGCAGGAGCCACAGCTTGACATTAAACTCTGGCCCCCTCATTCTTAATCAGACAGCCGCTAATCGGCGCAAAGAGCTGTCACGCCTGCTGCTCCACACAGTTTAGCAGCACGTCACTGCCTGCAACAGTCAACATCTCCTGAGTCGGTCTTTTAGACCAATGAAATGAAGAATTTCTGGCCCGTCTGAAGAACTTCTGAATGTCTGGGATCTTGTTTGCACAAGGGTGATGTGGTGATGCTCTAGCTATCCTTGCAGTGGTTATGTAAGGGAGTACTGTTTCGTCATCTTAGGCAAAAACAATTATTTGCACACGTATTAACGTTTTTTTTTTAAACATCTTTTTTTTCTTCCTCAGCAATATTTCCACGCGGGTGGTAACGGTCTCAAGAAGACATTTTTGGAGAAGAGTCCTGATCTGAAGTCCTTGAAGTACGCTCTCAGCCTTTACACACAACCCACAGATGCCTTGATCAAGAAATATATATGCACCCAGACCTCTCAAGGTAAGCCCATTACACGGCTTCACTTACTTACAGCTCCTGTTGGCAGGGATCCTTCAGATCCCCTGCGGAGTGCTTGCCCGTGCGGGCTTTCCACCCCCCCCCGCCCCCCTGCACGGTAGCTTCAGAGGGGCTGTGGCAGTGATGCAGTGCAGTTGTTTGGGAGCTTTATGTTACCCTTTCCCTCCTTCGCCTGTGCATCCTCTCTCACTTTAATTACAGTTCTACTCCCCATTTAATGCCCCCAGTTTTCCTATTGTGGAGAAACAATCCAGAGGGTGAAGGGGTCTTATTGCTCTTGTGTGGTCTACTGGTCACAGGGAAAGCAAAAAGAAGGGAGTCTTCAGTGCTTGTCCAGCTGTGTGTGTGTGTGTGTGTGTGTGTGTGAGTGTGCGTGCGTGCGTGCGTGCGTGCGTGTGCGCGTGCGTGCGTGCGTGCGTGTGTGTGTGTGTGTGTGTGTGTGCGCGCGCGCGCGCGTGTGTGTGTGTGTGTGTGTGTGTGTGTGTGTGTACGTGTGCATGTGTTTATAATTTATCAAATTTAGATCAAGGGGGGTTGTTCATCACACTGTGGCCTGAGCTTTCACTGGAGGGGTAGGCAGTGATGGATGCTTGTCTAGAAAGGGCCCAAAACCAACCGTGGGCATGTCACTCATGGCTTTCTTCCAGCACACTAAAGTCCAGTGCCTTTTCAGTATGTAAGCCTCTTCAACTTTTGGCACTTTTGCTGATGTATTACTTCAGAGAGTTTTGTAGTAATTTTTCCTCGTTTGGTCATACTCTGAAGGTGACAAATGGATGTGGATTTTAAAGATCGTTTTGAAAATATGCCTAGCGCCTCCACATGCTTCATTATTTTTTTTTATTTTTTTTTGAAGCATTGACAAAATTAGTCAAGCTAGTGAATCTGAGTTTTTGGATTAGGCCAATTTTATACAGCTTATCCCCCATGAGGCAGCCTGTGAATTTTTATCTTCAGACCCCCAGAGCATTCTCACAGTAACTCGCTCTCCTTTTGTAATTTGAATGCCTACACATGGCATAAACTCCCTCATTGTTTACCCTGAACCATGCCCTCCCAAACAAGCACTGGTGCGAATCAATTATACTCACCCTCGTGTGGGAATAGTTCCTACACACTGTTTCAAAGGATATGAAGCAAGATTTTACTCAAGCCTGACACAGACTCCTGGGGGCCATGCATATTCAGACCAGTCTTCTGCAGTGGAGGCTTTTATGTAAGTAGTGTTATGAATGTAAGTATTGTTGACAAAGCCATAGGATGTGGTTTGCGTATTTATCCTTTGTGTCGACGTGGATGTGGATGCTGCATTGTAAAAGAGGATGCTGGTTAGGTTTGCTTTGGAAGTGAGGTCTCACTTTGTTTCACAATCCCAGCACTACCTCCTAAAGAAGAGCATGTTTTCTGCAAGGACCTGTGTGGTATTGATTCTGTCTCAGGGAAATAAATGACCCATATTGGCAGAGCATGAGGGGCTGAGCTCCCTAAGGATGCTGGGAGGATATATGCATTCTGAAGAGGGGAGGCTTAGACCTCTCGCTTTCTCACCACCAACGTGCTGTTTGGCCTCTGTCCAAATCACAACGCAAAGTGGTTATCAAAATAATTGCTTCTTCTTCTCTCTGTGTCTGCCTCTCTCTCTCTCTCTCTCTCCCTCCCGAATGTGTCTGTCACAACAGTGCTCAGCCCAGTGCAAGAAGGTAGTGTGAACCTTTTAAACTTGCATTATGTCCGCAGGGTCTGGCTAGCATGCATGCAACTAGCTTTCTCCACAAATATTTTGCTTGAGCCACTTGTGAAGCTATTCCCCCCCTTTTATTTTGAAGTGAAAAGCTTTTTTCCTTTCCTCATAACATGGCAGAACATATCAGATGGCACCCAGTGGGGATACAGGAAGCTGCTGCAGCTTAGCCTCATCAAGCTCATCAGTTCTCGGGTCTCCTATTGGCCAGCGTGTCACTGTAAATAGTGCTGCCTAGAACTAACTAACTAACTAAAACTTTTTAAACTAAAAAATAAGTCAACATGTTGCATGGATCTTCTTATGTTGGTTGGACTTGCACTATTTTTCAAGTATAATGAACATGAGTCCATGATACTTGAAACAAAGAGCGCAAGAAAAATAGTGCAAGTTCTACCAACATAAAAAGATCCATGTTGCACATTGCCTTCATTTTTTAAGTAGGTTCTAAGTATCAGTTTTGCGTCATATGGCATATACATCCAGTCAGTGTTCATTGGAGAGAGAGGAAACTGATTGGCAAGTCCCTTTAGAGATATCGGTATTCAAAAGTAGCTAGTCATGTGTTCTTAATTTCTTAGTAGCAGAGCCCATTATCAGAGGCGAAGAAATGTTAGGACTGTGACATTATTGGACATTACTGTTATGGCCATGGTGGAAATTCTGCTCAGGCAGTCACTAATGTAGTTAATATTGGTTTGAAATTTGATTCTTACCACCTCATTAATCACTGTCATGTGAGCAGCCAAATGTAGTCATTTGGAAGAGCACGGCCCTCGTTTGTACAGATCACGCAGTCATTTGCTGTTGTCAGACACCATCGGTTAGTTACACATTATGTTTGCATTGAATATCAAATCGAATAGGAATTTAACCAGCTGGTCTCTGGTCTAGCTGTTGTGCTTTGCATTAGCCCTGTGTGTTATGACCCATTTTAAACAGGATTGAGAAAGTGACGATGGTCCGTTTACAGTTTGTGATGTCTGTCTGTACTCTTAATTTAATGCCATAGGGCAAAACAATCTGCACAGATCAGCACCTGGCTTCAGAGGCTAAAATCCAGTGCCACATATTTGCTCCAGCTATTTACTAAATCAGCTGATTTTAATTAGGACAACACTTTAGCCGAGTAAAGAACTTAATAAGAGAAATCATTTGTATTAAGTGCCCAGGTAGAACCAGGTAATTTGGAATATGTGGTACTGAATTTTAGCTTCTGAATCTTGGTTGTTCATCACTAAAATCAGGTAGCCATAACAAAAACTACAGAGGTTACCAGTTGCAGACATCTTGCAGATGGCATTTATTTGAGTTATTCCCTCATCATTCACCATCTCAAAATACTAAAAACAAAGTAGTTCTCCTATCTCACACCTGCACTCTTAGGACAGGGTGAAGGTGACATGGGCAAGATCTGAGCCAGGGGACTGCAACTCAAGTCCTCTCCCGACCTTGAGGTGGCCAGGGACTCGCACATAAAGGAACACATTTCTGCACTCGATACCTCGGTGCCTCTGATGTTCTGTCAGAGGAGCGCTTGGCTGACATTGTTGTTTGGCGTCTTACAACAAATCAGCCCTACTATGCCAGCAACTTCCTGTGACACTGCAGGATGTCAAGGTGGAACAAAAAGACAGCGTCTAAACAAATAGCCAGGGATGTCACCTGGGCATGCAATGAATTAGGGATAACCAAAGAAAAAGACTTCAAGAGGTTGTGTTATTCACAGAGGGCTAACTTCAGAAATTGCATGAGGAAAATCACTAAGGACCTCTTGACAGGTCTTGACAGTTTCATTGATTTTTTTTTTTTAAAGCCAACGTACCGGGGAATTATTATTTTTTCTCCATTATTGTTTTAAACTTGAATTAGTTGTAACCAGGTGTGTTTTGCATACTGAAACAGAATTTCAGTTTCTGTAGTGTTAATGGACCACCTATTTGGCACAGTAAAAGTAATTTACACTATTCTCTACTATAACTCAACTGGAAAATAGAAGATTTTTTTTCTTTAGCTGAAGTGTTTTGATACACAGTTTGAAATGTACAAATGGTGCAAAGGTTGTTGTGCTCCAATGATCCAATGACTCATAGAGAAAGGGCGTGTTGCTCAGAGATGACGTAAAATACTTTTTTTTGCTGGATTTTTTTTGCCACTTCCTCTTTGTCTGCGCAGCCTAAGGTGCGATACCACGTTTAGCCTTGATGATGTTATGGCTGAACATTGTGGATGTTGACTGCCAGAATGCATCCGCCTCTGTATTACATTTGTGTATATGTTCTGTTTGAGTGAACCTTCAATGTCAGACCATCACAGGCCTCTTTATTAGTCATACCTTTAACTCCCTTGTCATCATTTTTGAATCACGTACTGTACGTCAGCTTAATGCATCTTCTGATGTGCACAGCGCACAGCACTATTTCTTAATTAAGTCCTACACATTAGTGGCTTTGGTCTTGTTTCGGTGTATGCTGTGTCTGGCAGTTATTCATTGACGCTTTAGGAATGCATTGTGTATTCTAATCTTGAGTATGCAAGATTTGTGTTTTGAGTAAGCTCCAATTTACTCAAAAACAATAAGAATGACACTTTATTGTAGCAGGAATAATTATGCCCTCATAAATAGTCCAATTTTATATTCCAGTGATTGTATCAATTTACTGTCTGAACCAATTCTGATTAACACTACTGTACACTGGCCAAAGCACACACGTGGGATCTTTCCAGTCCAGCATCCCTATACCCAGTAGTCTCTTCCTTCTGTGTTTTTTTTTAACAAATATCAGAAGATCTAAATGTGGGCATTTATTAAATGAATAATGTGTGTCATTCCTGTTGGAGTTGTCTTAAAGACTGCTTGTATTTTTCTTTCTTTCTTTCTTTTTTGAGCAAAGAAGCATACAATGAAGCATACCTAGGCCAGGTTGCGGTGCATGGCACCTTGCAGGACTCAGTATTTTGAACACTGCCCGTTTCTTTTCCACTGACAAAGTTGGCAAACTACTAAAGACTACAGACGCATTCTCTTCCTGATTAGGTGGAAAGAATCATACATGTTTGCACCAAGATATCAATCAGCATACAGCTGCTGTGATTTATAAATGAGAGTTCTCTCCATATTGTGTTTATGCCCACAAATATTGTTTTTTGATGAGGCACACATGATAACCTATTATTCCCTAAGGGCCTGCAGTATACTGTTATGCATAGCTGTATGTCATATAATTTAAGCACCTTAAGATCCCATTAAAGTATAATTTCAAAATTGTACAAATTAATACCTTCAGGGTTTCAAGGTATTGTTTCATTTTGCATCTGTAGTTAAACTGTAAATAAGTATCATGCAAATCTTTTAGCAAGATTATTACCAAACCCCTAGCTGCAAGGAATATCGTATTTTTGTGAATGATCACACTGAAAGAATTACCAGAAATCTAAAATGGAGATCACTGACTTAATTGAGGAGGAGAAACAGGAGAGCTATTTGAAAACACAGAAATTACAGCATTTGTCAGGCAGAGGTATTTCCTCCACAAATACTGGAGGGTTTTATATTGCTTATAGTGTAAATGGTTCGAGCTATTGTAGATAAATTGGGTGGTACTTCAAAAAAACAGCAGTATTACATCATAGAATGTTAAGATGATGTCTTAAAATGTTTTTTTTGTAATATGAATGTTTTGATTAAAGACTAAAGTGACCTCCTACATGAGAAATGACTTGCTGGGTCCTGGGTCCAGATATAGTTAATGAGTTTGACCAGTAACCACTAGCCACCTACTTTAAACAGCCTGAGTCTGCCTAACCGACATGCTGAATAGACTGTTGCCCCATCATGGCACTACGTGTTTCAATTAATGTTTCAATTCACTACCTTTTTTGTTGACCTATTACATATTTAGTGTTCCATTGTGGCTATGAGCATATTGTGACCATTTCTTTAGGAGAAAAAAAGTATTGGAGCTCCAGGAATTTGAAACCATTTTAATGTTACTATTTGAGCATGCCTTTATTATGCTTTGGTTTAAACACGTTTTTGGAGTTTATTCTTAGCTTTGTTTATGAGAATCGTGTCATGTAGGATGCTGTCAGAAGAACTCAGTTCATTTTTACTTGACCTGCACACTTCTGCTCAAGCACTTGGTACTTAATATCTGTCTCACTTTATTTTTGTACAAACCAACGTATTATTCATGTCAGATCTACACTGATTAATACAGTGCATTACTGTCTATTAATATGCAGGTTGAAATGGCTTTTGTGGTCTGGCACCGTGGTCATTATGACATTGTGCATTAAGACAAGGGTCAGATTTACTTGACTTATTTCTCCAGTCTTAATGAAGGGCTGAACTGCTTTTGTTCTCCCTCTAGAGAATCATTATTGCTCTAAGCGAGACTATTCAAATCTATCAGTATAATATTATACCTTTATCATTGCCATAATCTCAGCGTGTGTGTGTTGGAACTGGCCTTAGTATATCAGTATTTCGTCTAGATATATGTTAGCGGAGACCACTTCCTCATGCTTAAATGATTAACATCATATCTAACTGGCCATAAAGGACAATGACTGTGATTTAATTTGGTGCTAGCCTAATGGTCACTCAGTTGAATTGTCTCTGTGCACACACCTCAGGATTAGTGATGAAAGGGAATTATAATAATGTCAGCGCTAATTGCTCCTTTCAAGCCGCAAACGCCATCCAAGTCTGTGAGATCACCCCACCTTAACTTGACATGGCTGTCCAACATAAGTCACGGCTGTCACACTGAAACATCAGTAAAGAATGCCTTTTTCTCCACTCTTCATCTTGTCACATCTATCTAAGCTAATGTCTTCTGACCGTTTAACGCTGGTATTGATTGTGAATGAGCCTGACACTGTTTGCTGCCGCAGTCTTGAATCTACATCATTCTCAGCACGGCACAGCATTGTCTACATGCTGCTAGACGAGCACTGATCACTTGATGGATGGGCACTGAGCTATTCCCTCACCTGTGCAGCACATTCTGCTCAGCACTATTGAAATGTGTGCTGGGTTTTACAGTAGGTTGAGCTTCAGACTCAACACGGCTCTGTCCTAATCCACCAATTCCAAGTCAGGTTCACTGGCTTTTACCAGCCGACCGCAGATGGCTTGTGTTTTCTTGCCGTGTAATTGTTAGCTGGGGTTATTTTTCACAGTCCTTCCGTAATCAGGTGTCATTACCATGAATCAGGTTCTCCCGTTGTTTCATCATGTGCGTTAATAAGTGGTGGGCGTTTTGGCAATTATTGATTAAGCAGCATATGAACACAGCCATTTATCCTGCAGGAAAGATAGCGTGCTTCTGTCTGCGGAATTCTCCATCATGTATGTTTGCAGCAGAAGCCATTGTGACATTAATAATGCTGTGCGACAACCCCTCTGATGCAAGCACTGGGGACTTACAGCAAGTTGTTGTTGTTCACGGGTATCAGGCCTGCGAATCTGCTTGCCATGTGCTCATTTGGTTAAATAGCTGCAAATGGACAGCATGCTGATGGAGACACATTATTCATTCCAGACTGTTGTTGCTTAATGCTTAATGGACTTGACTGGCTCAATGTGCTGTTTTAGGGTGGTTTATTGTTTGGCTTAAAATTGTCATAAATAAATAAATAAAATTAAGTAATAAATATATGATGAACTCTGTGAATGGCTGATGTTTAATTTTCTAGGAAGTCAAGTGGAGTCGCCAGTACTCTGTCCTAGGTCTATTGTTTATTTAGTTTGCGTTTTTTTTTTTCCCTCCATCTCAAAGCCAGAGTTTCTGCAGTCATCCTGAAAGAAAGATGCACAGTGTGTGTGTGTGTGTGATTTATTCTGTTTTTGTTTTGGGAACTCTCTAGGTCAGTCCTCCGCCGGATCTGTGGGGGAGGTGTCCATGCAAGTGGATCTCATCTCTCATCCAGGCACCGGGGAGCACAAAGTCAGTGTGAAGGGTAAGCCTGGGCGCCCTGTGGAAAGCACCTCTCTCTCTCTCCCTCTCTCTCACTCCCTCCCATTTTTACACTCACACTCTCTCACACACACACACACACTCACACACTTACTCACTCACTCACTCACTCACTCACACACACACACAGTCTCTCTCACATTTGCATAGACATTTACACACACATGCGCTTAATTCACATTCTTAGAAGCTGTCCTTCACTAAAATAGCAGGGATATTCTCCTAGTATTGAGAAGTATTCACAGTGCTGCTGTGCCTGACCGATTAAGTCTTTTTAAAAGGGTATGTGTTTGCGATTGAGCACATGTGTGCATCTGGCTGTAAAAATAACGTGTAAACATATGATGCTATTTTTGCATTCTCACACTGACAAACACTCACAGATCAGCATGTCAGCATTGACTGTAAGCTTAGTACAATCAGGCAGATTTGCCTTCATGCCCATTATATTAGTGGTTTGGCTTGATTAATGCTTTACCTTCAGCTACACTCCCAAACTTTGCTTATAAAAAGACAAAAGGTTTATGCCATCTGTTGGTGACATAAATCCAGATTTAGTAAGTCATCTGGGAAATGTTTCCCCTGTTATAACAGAATCGCTTTGCACTGTTTGGAGCTGTATCTTAATATAACATATACGTACACTACCTTATATATTGTGGACTGAAGCTCCTTTGCAGGTGTAGGAGAAGGAGAGCTAGCACAGTCATTATTAGCCCACACAGTCACAATTAAACAGAGCATGGTACCTTAATGTTCCAGTATAATAGCATCTGTGAAATTCTGATTCAATAACAATGGCATTAAGAAGAGGTGGAGCAGGAAGTCTCATTAAGCCTATTCTTTATTGAACTAATGTAACCAGAACCAGTAAGCAATATGAGGTGTTTGAAGCCAAGCTGTATATGAATGCTCAGCCCGATTAGAATGACCTCTGGGCAAGACTGGACAGGTACAGTATAACCTTTCGCTGACCTCTACCTGTACATGCATTCACACTTTCTGCCACTGGCCTCACAATCCAACCAGTCTCTCAGAGGAGCTTAGCCTGCCCTTACTGTACAGCACAGAGCTACCATATGGACGTTCCCCACGCTCAGAGGAACAGCAGATGAAGGCCCTGCTGAGCTGATGCATCTTCCCCCCTGTGTTCTTAGATTGCATCGCTTGTCCCTTGGCAGCAACCATGAAACCAGCTGCAATCCCTTGCTTTCTTCACAGACATCTAGTACATTGTATTTCCGTAAAGTGGGCCAGAGTTGGACAGGATGTCAAGTCAGGGAGGTGGATGTGCTCAATTCCAAAAAAATTAAGTCTTTGGGTGCGTAAAGAGAAAAGTAACTGGATCAAAGAAAAATAAATGCACTCTCAATTTAAACTGACAGCATGTCCAAGATGGACCCATTTTGGCAAAAAGCCGTCCTCTGTATCTTGGAGAGAATAGCACAGGTGTGACTAATAACAGGTGACATGACGCCATCAAATTGTCAATTAGGCACACAGGACACACAAGACACAAACTCAACGTCCATCTTGGACATGCTGTCAGTTTAATAAATCGCAAGAAATGCTACTTGAGAGTGTGTTTACTGGCACCGTCTAGCTCATGGCAGTGAATAGGGAGTGAGTCACTGTGTGTGGAGGATTGTCTTTATTCATGCCCTGTCCTTCTCTGGGCCCTGTAGTGGTGGGAGTGAACAACCTCAGCTGGAAGACCAACGCCATGTTCCGGCCATTCGTGGAAGTCAACGCCATCGGGCCACACCTTGCTGACAAGAAGCGCAAGTTCAGCACCAAAACCAAGAACAACAACTGGTCACCGAAGTACAATGAAACATTCCAATAGTAAGTCCTTCTCACAAGTCTCACAAGTGTTTTTAATGAAATGTTTCAACAGTCTTTCCTACAGTCAGTCAATGAATCAATTTTGGTGTTTAAAGTGCAGAATCATCTTGTGGAATGGTCTTAATACAAGATCCAAATAGAATATCAATGCACTGTACAGTATCTGCACTGTAAAGCCCTGTTCAGTCTAACTGATGGTAAGGGGTCATTTGCCTTTCTCTTACCATGTAAAAAGGCCATTGTGCAAGCAGTAAACTAGTTGTAATGGTGAGCTGTTGTGAACAAGTCTGAGGAACTACTGTACAATGCATGTCACCGTAAAGGTGGTGTGCATAAATTACTGCGAAAGCGTTGGCTGTGCCCTGTCTTGAAGCAGAACGCAGCAGCAGGTCTGATGAAAAACGCCTTAACCCTCCTGCGTACTCTGTCTCTGCCAAGTGAGCTGGGATGATCATATATGGTGTCTGGTGATAGTGCTGAGGGATCAATACCTACTCTGTCTGCATATATATTCACCCTTGACAGTCTCACTTGAAGCCTAAGAGGCAATTAGAGCCAAGGGATCTTTGGAGAGCAGCTTAGAGAGAGGTCTTTGAGGTTTTTACTGAAGACATTCACCCCATCTGCTAAGAAATGCAGAGGGTGACCCCCCTACCCCCACCCTTCTCAGCTGTTAACTGTAAAAGCTCATCATTGTTTTTAAATGTCACACACTCTGACTGCTATCTGCTGGCTGGCATGTAATTACGATAACCCACAACCTAAGTTTCCCATTTAGCCAGACGATTACTCAGAAACCTTTGTTTTGCATATTAGAAGCAAAAAAAGATAATTAGTATGGATGAGTTTGTAAAATCATTTTCTATTTCCATCAGTGTACTGAGCAATGAACACGGTCCCGAGGCCTACGAGCTTCACATCTCCGTGAAGGACTACTGCTTCGCCCGAGAGGATCGAATCATTGGCATGACCGTCATCCAGCTACGAGAGCTGGCCGACAAGGGAAGCCTGCCCGTCCTCTGCCCCCTGGTCAAGAACGTCTCCATGGATGAGACGGGCCTCACCATCATGAGGATACTCTCTCAGAGGACCAATGACGAGGTGGCGAAAGAGTTTGTGCGGCTCAAGTCCGACACACGGTCTGCCGAGGAGATGGCAGCGGAGGTGAAAAAATAAATGGGAAACACGCAGCGACGGAAAAGCAGGAGGGTGGAGGGATGAAAAACGGATAAATCCCAGCTGGCCCAAGGAGTTGTGTTGTTTGTTTTTGTGCATGTGCGTAAAACATCTGTTGGAATGTTCATTTAAAACTACAGTATGTACAAGTGTTTACCTAATATATGCTCACTATTAAGTACTATATTCTATAAGTTACGTTCAAGGGACATTGGGTACATTTTTGTAAGACTATTAGTCTTTTTGAACAGAAATTTGTTCAGATAAAGTGCCAAACCAGAGTTTAAAAAAGAAACTAAAACAGAAAGATATAAAAACTATGGTGAACTTGGTATCTTTTTGGAAATTTGCTTGATTTGTCCGGTGTATAATCATTCTCTTTGGCTGTGTAGCGTTCTACTCGTTAAATCCCTTCATTTGCACCAGTGTGTTACACATTCCTTCACACACACACACACACACACACTGGTTGTGCATGTCCTGTGTTCGACCATGTCTCTCCCATGAGTTCACAGTGACCACGGCAAAGGTCAAAGGTTGTGAATCTGCGCCCTCCAGTTTGTATTTCAAGTCAACCCCTTCAAAAAAAAAGAGACTTTTTTTTTTACGGCGATGACTGCTATTTCAGACTTCATAAGTGTTTGTAATTTTATAATCATTGACAACAATGAAGACAGCCTCCTGTGCTACCAGTTGAAAAAGAAAAGGGTGGAACAGTGTTTACTTTAATGCCATATTTTATTTTGTTGTTGTTTTTTTTTTTTCAGTCATTGGCTTCCAGCCCTTCTGAATAATCACTGTGAACACGAGCTTTGGAAGGCGGGCTTACATAACATTGCTGACGGTTTGATATTGTCGTTTCATATAGGAAATACCTTGGTTCCTCAGAAACTGCCAAAGTTATATAAAATGTTTGTACAAAAAAGCAATCCATTACTTGTATGAAAAAAAATATATATGTACATGTGCTATAAGGATTTTTTTTCAATGCTACATATCTAAATGGTGATGGGGTGATTTATAAAAGTTTTATTTTGGAGAGTTCTGTGAAGCTGTTAACTGATCTGAGAGTTGTAAATGTTGCTTTACATACGAGTGATATCAGCTTCTGTCATTTCATTTATTTTTCTTTACAATGGAAAGAGTTTAACGTTTGGTAATTATGCAACATTCCTATGTATTGCACTGATGGCGAATTGTATGTCATGTAAATATACTTAGTGATAAATTGTATGCAGTTGTCATTTTTATGTATGCCTGTATGACTGATTGGTAAGTCAGTGGTTGCAGTGAGGTCTTCATATAAAATGGAACAGGTATGTATTAATAAAAAAAACAAACAAACAAATAATGTGTGTAACATCACGTTAACAAATTTGCAAATCGCATGCCTTAGGGTTCATTTCTGCCAAACACTCTCCATATACAGCGCGTAGACAGCAAGTGCCCGTTTTCTGTCCCTATTGATTTAGAATGCACGTTAACAGATTAGACCATTCCCATCCGCATGTGTGATCTCAGCGTATTCTGTCACACATACATACATATTGTACACGGTTACATGCTGTACATGCTCAAGTCATTGGAAATGAGGCCTACTGTTGGCATTACAATACCCAAATATAGAAAAAAACTTCAAAAATGTTTTTTAACCAAATGCCGCTAAATCAAATCCAATGCAATACAGCGGTCAAGGTGCAACAAGGTGCCATACTTCAAGGCAGCATCGCAGGTCAAATTACTTTGTGGCCAGGTGACTGAGCCTATATTTATACACTCTACTATCTAATATCATTGCAGAACTGAACAATAGGACCTAGTAGTGATATAAATAAAAATGTAAAGGTATTTTTGTAGAATTGAATGTAATGTAATGGCCTCTTAGGGCTAAGTTTACAAAGAACACAAAGTACTTGTGCATACTTGTGCAATCCAGTTTTTTTACTTTTTAAGCCACAGGGTGTTACAACCAAACCTGTGGCTCAGTCCGCACAGGAGACCTCTGACCCAACAGAGAAAGGTTAAATCCATATTCACTGACTCTACTGCTCTGATAAGTGTGTATTGGGTCACTCAAAAGATGTGCTTCATGTCTCTCCACATAGATGGTTAACACCTCTCATCACAGCCATCACTAGACATTTTGGGCCTTGTGATTGAAATGAAATACAAGTTTGGGGCCCTTATTACAAACAAATAACATGAACAATGTCCCCAAAGGGTCCCTTGTCCACGATGGGCCTTCTTAACTTTTCCCCTGTGAGCATGGTCCAGTGTAGCCTGGTAAACCAGAACCCTCGTACTTCATTTCATTTTGTACATACAGAGGGTCTGGCAGTGCTTTCATTGACATTGTTGTATTTTTATGCTTTTTTTTGCCTAACCAATCAGCGAACAGGGAGTATTAGTGAGTGATGACGTTGACTTTGTGTGCTACATTTGAATTGTTGTCCGTAGATAGGCTAATTGCATATGCCACGACCAGGCGTCAGCAACTGGGTAAAGGCAGAGCCACTTGTTTTAAACCCCCACACCTCTAGGAAAAACATGTTTCTCAGTACAGCACTGCCAGACCCTCTGTACAAAATGAAATAAAGTACGAGGGGCTGGTTTACCAGGCTAAGTCCAGTGCCCCTGCCTCTCACATCATGCCCACATAAGAACCCAGGCCGCAGAGGAGAATTCATCCTCAGCAGATGAGAAGTAAGTCAGGCAAGCCGAGTCTGTGAATGGGACATCTGTGCTTATGTAAGCTTTTCAAGACTTTCTGACTTTTTCACTCATTCTCTAAATGCTATTTTACACCTCTGTGAACTGAAGTACATCTCAATGAAATGAAGCATTGTGGAAAAGTTAACTTATTTCAGTAATTGAAATCCAGATGTGAAACTCATACAGTATATTACACATAATGTGAAAATATTCAAGGCTTTCATTGTTTTCATTTTTTCAAATTGAGTATCTCAGAAAATTATAATATTACATCAGACCAATCACAACATTTCACATTATTGTAATGTATTGAGATGCACCTGTAAGTAGACTATGTAGGTAGGCATAGAGAAGCACCACTGTGCCTGTCTGTCAACAGTGGAGGCTAATGAGCAGTGTGTGGACTACAAGAACGGCTGCTAAACGGGTGCTAAACGTCACACAACTAGTCTGGCTGCAAACTACCTCATGTGTTGGGGGCAGACTGTAATAAAGATCACATACACACACACACACACACACACACAAGCACGTACACACACACACACGTGTACACGAGCATGCGCGCACACACACAGACACACACGCACACACCGACTCATTATTTCATGTGCACAAATTAATTTTTACATTTAGAACAATTTACCATACATTAACTGTGAACAAACTATTCAGGGAGGACAGGGAGGACAGGACAGGTATATACAGTATACAGTACATACGCAAAACATTTTACAGCCTAAAAATGAAGTATCCCATAGATATGATGCACTGGCTTGAGAGGTATGGTGGTTGCAGTGCCCAAGACAGTAGCGATAGGGAGATGAACACAAGTCTTGTTTAATGCAGTTCCATTCCAAATAGGGGTCAGGCATTGTTATAGGCTTTCATTTATTTATCACCAGTGCTGGTGTGGAAGCATCCTGTCTGTGAGGATAGGAAGAAAGTAGGGCGTGCAAAGATAGAAGAGAATCAGATGACCTGCATATCTGTTGTATCTTTTTTGTTAGTGATTTCAAACATGATCGACCAGCTTATAAGCAACCAAAAACGATCACAAATGATTTCATCACTTTCCTCTGTGTTCTGGGTTTTTATGCAAAAGCACACATTGACAAACTCACAGTGCTATAGGTTTTTGTGCAGTGGTCTCAGATGAAATTCAGGCTGTTTCCATGGAAACCAAGCATTCGCCCTATCAGTGCAGTTGGGCTCACCTCATAACAAGATGTGCCGTGAGGAATATCTCCATGCCAAGACTCCTCTGTGCCCCAGGATGAGTCGTTTCCTCTCCAGATTGCAAATTGCTGAACCTTTAAAGTGTACGGCCCATCCCTCAAAGGTTCATATCTCATCCAATGGCTCTTTGATGATGATTGACAGGAACGCATAGAAAGGCTGCCTTGAAAATCCCCTGATATTAAAAAAAACACTGTTTTTTCTCTTTCTGATGCAGTGTTTACCATAGATATTAGCCTATGTTATTATCTTAAAGAGAGGTTTTCTATGAATGTTACATACAGCTTCATGTGATGCTAGGGACAGTAGATAGTACCAAAGACCCTTCCACATGTAATATTGAAGAGATCATAACCCATATGAAATTTGACAATGGCCAAGATTTTTTTACAGTTTTCATAGAGTCATTGTTATACTGCATGTGAGACTTTTTGTCAGGGAAGATGTTTTATTTATTATGTAATGATTCAGAACCAACATTATTGAAAGCATTTTTATTCCTATACTATGCAACACACACATATACATATACACACACACACATTTTCCATTCTTATATTGTAGGTAATATGCTGACTAAAAACCAGACAATTTGTATGCAAAGGCAGTCAGTTCAGCACAAACTGTGTTTTCAGCATTTTTTGTCTTTCTTTTTTGTAACAACATATACTCTGAGCTACCAAATTCATCATCTAAATGTTTACATGACAGTCAACACAAAGCTACCTGTGTGTTGATTTAGATGTAGTTTAACCTTTGTACAATGGATCCTGCGGTCATATACAGAACAGCTTTAAATATCCTCAGGCTTGCTTGCATCTCTCTCTTGACTATACTGCCCACGTCTGATTGAAGGCAGCTTGAGCAGAATTATCAAACAGATAGCAAACATACTGTACATACATAAGCAGCGGAAATGCATCAACCTTGACTGGATGTTCCCATAAAAATAATTCTTCCCATAAAAGCAAGGACAGGATAGACCTTCATCGGGGCATCAGAGAGAATATTCTGTGGGGGTGTCATGCTTGGAGGACACGGTGCATTATTTCCATAAGTGATGAAATTATCATTTTCCTGAGTCTGACCTCTAAAAAGACAAACTTTACTGATTTTGTGGCAGTACCACCTAGTATTATGGGACTACGTGAGACCTGAAGCATGAATGAAGAGAAGGCAGATTAACCAGAAAGGCCTGGCATTAAAGGAGGCTTAATGTGTTCTTCCAGATCTTTCCATTTCTTTGGTATGTTGGCCAGGGTGTATATATGTTAACTGTATGCAAAGTACACACGCTTGGGGCACATGCCAGAGAGAGCGAGTCTATTCCACATAAAGCACTTTTCTTACTTTCCCAAAATCTATTCACTGCAATTTAGCCATTTTTGTTTTCTTTTCTTTTGAGACAACATGACATCGACCTGTACTACAGTCCTTATAGTCCAGTCATTCTACTGATTGACCCACCACAAATTGCAACAGAAATAGTTCTGGTCCCAAAGTAATTGCCATGATCCAGAGACTCTTCCATCAAGTTTCTCCTAAATTCCTCACATTGGAACATGGTCTAATTTGCATAAATCCAAGATGGCAGACCAGAATCACTTTTTCTTAAATAACTTAAAAACTATTAATGTTAGAGTACATAAATGTATTGACGTTGAATATAAACTTGCTTGTTGTGAACATTTTGGTACCAAATTTATCTCTCTATTTGCAGTACTTTCTGAGATATCACATACCTTGAACAATGTGTCCACAGCCCAAACATCATGCTAGCCAGCAGCAATATTGAAAATCCCAAAATTCTATTAAAATTGTTAACTGTCCTGCTTAACTGTTAAAAAGGTTGCAAATTAACTATACATGTAAGGGACCAGGTTGCATAATCAAACTATCACCCTAACCCTAGGCTACTTCCATTTACAGCCTGAGCTAGCTCGTAAGACAATGCCCACATTTCAAATGTAGTGGAGTAAAAAGTACAATATTTGTACTGCTGTGCTAAAAAAATCGATACTGAGATATATATATCGATATTTTAAAAAACTATATAATATCGATATTCTGGCTATTAATATCAATACACTCCCCAGTAGCTACTGCACAGAGGAATGCACTAGTGATTCTAAACAAAAATGTAGTAAATGTACTTCGTTGAGTACAAATGTACATTAGCCATATTGTATTCTTTTGCACAAATGGTTTTATAAGTTGACTACAGGTACCTAGTGAGACTGGGCACCTTTTCTGTGACACATTCAGTAAAAAGCATTGACTTTCCTGTTCAATAAATTGAACATAACAATATTTGTCTGGTTTTATTGGGTGAATTACATTGAGTAATAATTATAAAGTAATATGTATCGGCATTGGAATTAAATCGAATTGAATTGCACTATATCTAAAATCGTATCGTATCGTGAGCCCTGTATCGAAAATCGTATCGAATCGCCATATCCTAAATGATACCCAGCCCTAAATATTTGTCTTGGAGATGTAATGAAGTGAAAGTCACAAGTTGCCAAAATGTTTAATACTTAAGTAAAGTTCAGATGCTCAAAAATTGCACTTAAGTACAGTACTTGAGTAGCTTTACTTAGTTACGTAGTTAGGTACGTTTTAAGAAACCCTTATGTCCTTAAGCCTGAAAGACTGAAAGAATCTGAATAATGGATAAAATGTTTGTTCTGTGTAGAGAACCAATACTTTACAACCAATTAAGTTCTAAACTGACCCAGAAAGGGTGTGATGCCATAACAAAAGCTAATGCAGAAAGAGGTGGTGAGTGTTCTGTGAAACCTGGAGAACATGTTCATAATTCCTGCAGAAGTAAATTCTGTAACCCACAGGAAATTGAGGCATTCAAGAGAAAAGCAGCTGGTTCTGATTCTTTTAATTTCTTGGGCCTTGGGCAGAGGTAGGGGCAGGGGTAGGGGTAGAGGTAGGGGCAGAGGTAGGGGCGGAGGTAAGGGCGGAGGTAGGGGCAGAGGTAGGGGCAGGGGTAGGGGCAGGGGTAGGGGCAGAGGTAGGGGTAGGGGCAGGGGTAGGGGCAGAGGTAGGGGCAGAGGTAGAGGCAGGGGTAGGGGCAGAGGTAGGGGCAGAGGTAGGGGCAGAGGTAGAGGTAGGGGCAGAGACAGAGGTAGGAGCAGAGACAGGCAGAGACAGAGGTAGGGGCAGAGGCAGAGACAGAGGTAGGGGCAGAGGTAGAGGTAGGGGCAGGGGTAGGGGCAGGGGTAGGGGCAGAGGTAGGGGCAGCGGCAGAAGTAGGGGCAAAGGCAGAGGCAGGGGTAGGGGCAGAGGTAGGGGCAAGGGTAGGGGCAAGGGTAGGGGCAGAGGTAGGGGCAGGGGTAGAGACAGAGGCAGGGGCAGAGGCAGAAATAGGGACAGAGACAGAGGTAGAGGTAGGGGCAGCAGAGGTAGAGGCAGCAGAGGGAGAGGCAGCGACAGAGGTAGGCACAGAGAAAGAGGCAGAGGCAGAGGTAGGGGCAGAGGCAGAGGTAGAGGCAGAGGTAGAGACAGCAGAGGGAGAGGCAGCGACAGAGGTAGGGGCAGGGGTAGGGGCAGAGGTAGGGGCAGGGGTAGGGGCAAGGGTAGGGGCAGGGCTAGGGGCAGAGGTAGGGGCAGGGGTAGGGGTAGAGACAGAGGCAGAGGCAGAGATAGGGACAGAGACAGAGGCAGCAGAGGGAGAGGCAGTGACAGAGATAGGGGCAGAGGCAGAGGTAGGGGCAGAGGCAGAGACAGAGGCAGAGGTAGGGGCAGAGGTAGAGGCAGCAGAGGGAGAGGCAGCGACAGAGGTAGGGGCAGAGGTAGGGGCAGGGGTAGGGACAGGGGTAGGGGCAGGGGTAGGGGTAGAGGTAGGGGCGGAGGTAGGGGCAGAGGTAGAGGCAGCAGAGGGAGAGGCAGCGACAGAGGTAGGGGCAGAGGCAGAGGTAGGGGCAGAGGCAGAGACAGAGGCAGAGGTAGGGGCAGAGGTAGAGGCAGCAGAGGGAGAGGCAGCGACAGAGGTAGGGGCAGAGGTAGGGGCAGGGGTAGGGACAGGGGTAGGGGCAGGGGTAGGGGTAGAGGTAGGGGCGGAGGTAGGGGCGGAGGTAGAGGCAGCAGAGGGAGAGGCAGCGACAGAGGTAGGGGCAGAGGCAGAGGTAGGGGCAGAGGCAGACACAGAGGCAGAGGTAGAGGCAGCAGAGGGAGAGGCAGCGACAGAGGTAGGGGCAGAGGTAGGGGCAGGGGTAGGGACAGGGGTAGGGGCAGGGGTAGGGGTAGAGGTAGGGGCGGAGGTAGGGGCAGAGGTAGAGGCAGGGGTAGGGGCAGAGGTAGGGGCAGGGGTAGGGACAGGGGTAGGGGCAGAGGTAGGGGCAGGGGTAGGGGCAGGGGTAGGGGCGGAGGTAGGGGCGGAGGTAGGGTCAGAGGTAGGGGCAGAGGTAGGGGCAGAGGTAGGGTCAGAGGTAGGGGCAGAGGTAGGGGCAGGGGAAGGGGCGGAGGTAGGGGCAGGGGTAGGGGCAGAGGTAGGGGCAGGGCTAAGGGCAGAGGTAGGGGCAGAGGTAGGGGCAGACGTAGGGGCAGAGGTAGGGGCAGAGGTAGTGTCAGAGGTAGGGGCAGGGGTAGGGGCAGAGGTAGGGGCAGAGGTAGGGGAAGAGGTAGGGGCAGAGGTAGGGGCAGGGGTAGGGGCGGAGGTAGGGGCAGGGGTAGGGGCGGAGGTAGGGGCGGAGGTAGGGGCGGAGGTAGGGGCAGAGGTAGGGGCAGACGTAGGGGCAGGGGTAGGGGCAGGGGTAGGGGCGGAGGTAGGGGCAGAGGTAGGGGCAGGGGTAGGGGCGGAGGTAGGGGCAGAGGTAGGGGCAGGGGTAGGGGCAGGGGTAGGGGCAGGGGTAGGGGCAGAGGTAGAGGCAGAGGAAGGGGCAGAGTTAGGGGCAGAGGTAGGGGCAGGGGTAGAGACAGAGGTAGGGCTGGAGGTAGAGGTAGGGGCAGAGACAGGCAGAGACAGAGGTAGGGGAAGAGGCAGAGACAGAGATAGGGGCAGAGGTAGGGGCAGGGGTAGGGACAGGGCTAGGGACGGAGGTAGGGGCAGGGGTAGGGGCAGAGGTAGGGGCAGCGGCAGGGGTAGGGGCAGAGGTAGGGGCAGCGGCAGAGGTAGGGGCAGAGGTAGGGGCAGGGCTAAGGGCAGAGGTAGGGGCAGACGTAGGGGCAGGGGTAGGGGCAGAGGTAGGGGCAGAGGTAGGGGCAGAGGTAGGGGCAGGGGTAGGGGTAGGGTCAGAGGTAGGGGCAGAGGTAGGGGCAGGGGTAGGGGCAGACGTAGGGGCAGAGGTAGGGGCAGAGGTAGGGGCAGGGGTAGGGGCAGAGGTAGGGGCAGGGCTAAGGGCAGAGGTAGGGGCAGGGGTAGGGGTAGGGGCAGAGGTAGGGGCAGACGTAGGGGCAGGGGTAGGGGCACAGGTAGGGGCAGAGGTAGGGGCAGAGGTAGGGTCAGAGGTAGGGGCAGGGGTAGGGGCAGAGGTAGGGGCAGGGGTTGGGGCAGAGGTGGGGGCAGGGGTAGGGGCAGAGGTAGGGGCAGGGGTAGAGACAGAGGCAGGGGCAGAGGCAGAGATAGGGGCAGAGACAGAGGTAGAGGAAGAGGTAGGGGCAGAGGTAGGGGCAGAGACAGAGGCAGAGACAGAGGCAGAGGTAGAGGCAGAGGTAGGGGCAGAGGTAGGGGTAGAGGTAGGGACAGGGCTAGGGACGGAGGTAGGGGCAGGGGTAGGGGCAGAGGTAAGGGCAGCGGCAGGGGTAGGGGCAGCGGCAGAGGTAGGGGCAGAGGTAGGGGCAGGGCTAAGGGCAGAGGTAGGGGCAGACGTAGGGGCAGGGGTAGGGGCAGAGGTAGGGGCAGAGGTAGGGGCAGGGGTAGGGACAGGGCTAGGGACAGAGGTAGGGGCAGAGGTAGGGGCAGGGGTAGGGGCAGAGGTAGGGCCAGGGGTAGGGGCAGGGGTAGGGGTGGAGGTAGGGGCGGAGGTAGGGGCAGAGGTAGGGGCAGAGGTAGGGGCAGGGGTAGAGGCAGAGGTAGGGGCAGGGGTACGGGCAGAGGTAGAGGCAGGGGTAGGGGCAGAGTTAGGGGCATAGGTAGGGGCAGGGGTAGAGACAGAGGTAGGGCTGGAGGTAGAGGTAGGGGCAGAGACAGAGGTAGGGGCAGAGACAGGCAGAGACAGAGGTAGGGGAAGAGGCAGAGACAGTGGTAGGGGCAGAGGTAGGGGCAGGGGTAGGGACAGGGCTAGGGACAGAGGTAGGGGCAGGGGTAGGGACAGAGGTAAAGCAGCGGCAGGGGTAGGGGCAGGGGTAGGGGCAGAGGTAGGGGCAGCGGCAGAGGTAGGGGCAGAGGTAGGGGCAGGGCTAAGGGCAGAGGTAGGGGCAGACGTAGGGGCAGGGGTAGGGGCAGAGGTAGGGGCAGAGGTAGGGGCAGGGGTAGGGGCAGAGGTAGGGGCAGGGCTAAGGGCAGAGGTAGGGGCAGGGGTAGGGGCAGAGGTAGGGGCAGAGGTAGGGGCAGACGTAGGGGCAGGGGTAGGGGCAGAGGTAGGGGCAGAGGTAGGGGCAGGGGTAGGGACAGGGCTAGGGACAGAGGTAGGGGCAGAGGTAGGGGCAGGGGTAGGGGCAGAGGTAGGGCCAGGGGTAGGGGCAGGGGTAGGGGTGGAGGTAGGGGCGGAGGTAGGGGCAGAGGTAGGGGCAGAGGTAGGGGCAGGGGTAGAGGCAGAGGTAGGGGCAGGGGTACGGGCAGAGGTAGAGGCAGGGGTAGGGGCAGAGTTAGGGGCATAGGTAGGGGCAGGGGTAGAGACAGAGGTAGGGCTGGAGGTAGAGGTAGGGGCAGAGACAGAGGTAGGGGCAGAGACAGGCAGAGACAGAGGTAGGGGAAGAGGCAGAGACAGTGGTAGGGGCAGAGGTAGGGGCAGGGGTAGGGACAGGGCTAGGGACAGAGGTAGGGGTAGGGGTAGGGGCAGAGGTAAGGCAGCGGCAGGGGTAGGGGCAGGGGTAGGGGCAGAGGTAGGGGCAGCGGCAGAGGTAGGGGCAGGGCTAAGGGCAGAGGTAGGGGCAGGGGTAGGGGCAGGGGTAGGGGCAGAGGTAGGGGCAGAGGTAGGGGCAGGGGTAGGGGCAGAGGTAGGGGCAGGGCTAAGGGCAGAGGTAGGGGCAGATGTAGGGGCAGACATAGGGGCAGAGGTAGGGGCAGACGTAGGGGCAGGGGTAGGGGCAGAGGTAGGGGCAGCGGCAGCGGCAGAGGTAGGGGCAGAGGCAGAGGCAGGGGTAGGGGCAGGGGTTGGGGCAGAGGTGGGGGCAGGGGTAGGGGCAGAGGTAGGGGCAGGGGTAGAGACAGAGGCAGGGGCAGAGGCAGAGATAGGGGCAGAGACAGAGGTAGAGGAAGAGGTAGGGGCAGAGGTAGGGGCAGAGACAGAGGCAGAGACAGAGGCAGAGGTAGAGGCAGAGGTAGGGGCAGAGGTAGGGGTAGAGGTAGGGACAGGGCTAGGGACGGAGGTAGGGGCAGGGGTAGGGGCAGAGGTAAGGGCAGCGGCAGGGGTAGGGGCAGCGGCAGAGGTAGGGGCAGAGGTAGGGGCAGGGCTAAGGGCAGAGGTAGGGGCAGACGTAGGGGCAGGGGTAGGGGCAGAGGTAGGGGCAGAGGTAGGGGCAGGGGTAGGGACAGGGCTAGGGACAGAGGTAGGGGCAGAGGTAGGGGCAGGGGTAGGGGTAGAGGTAGGGCCAGGGGTAGGGGCAGGGGTAGGGGTGGAGGTAGGGGCGGAGGTAGGGGCAGAGGTAGGGGCAGAGGTAGGGGCAGGGGTAGAGGCAGAGGTAGGGGCAGGGGTACGGGCAGAGGTAGAGGCAGGGGTAGGGGCAGAGTTAGGGGCATAGGTAGGGGCAGGGGTAGAGACAGAGGTAGGGCTGGAGGTAGAGGTAGGGGCAGAGACAGAGGTAGGGGCAGAGACAGGCAGAGACAGAGGTAGGGGAAGAGGCAGAGACAGTGGTAGGGGCAGAGGTAGGGGCAGGGGTAGGGACAGGGCTAGGGACAGAGGTAGGGGCAGGGGTAGGGACAGAGGTAAAGCAGCGGCAGGGGTAGGGGCAGGGGTAGGGGCAGAGGTAGGGGCAGCGGCAGAGGTAGGGGCAGAGGTAGGGGCAGGGCTAAGGGCAGAGGTAGGGGCAGACGTAGGGGCAGGGGTAGGGGCAGAGGTAGGGGCAGAGGTAGGGGCAGGGGTAGGGGCAGAGGTAGGGGCAGGGCTAAGGGCAGAGGTAGGGGCAGGGGTAGGGGCAGAGGTAGGGGCAGAGGTAGGGGCAGACGTAGGGGCAGGGGTAGGGGCAGAGGTAGGGGCAGAGGTAGGGGCAGGGGTAGGGACAGGGCTAGGGACAGAGGTAGGGGCAGAGGTAGGGGCAGGGGTAGGGGCAGAGGTAGGGCCAGGGGTAGGGGCAGGGGTAGGGGTGGAGGTAGGGGCGGAGGTAGGGGCAGAGGTAGGGGCAGAGGTAGGGGCAGGGGTAGAGGCAGAGGTAGGGGCAGGGGTACGGGCAGAGGTAGAGGCAGGGGTAGGGGCAGAGTTAGGGGCATAGGTAGGGGCAGGGGTAGAGACAGAGGTAGGGCTGGAGGTAGAGGTAGGGGCAGAGACAGAGGTAGGGGCAGAGACAGGCAGAGACAGAGGTAGGGGAAGAGGCAGAGACAGTGGTAGGGGCAGAGGTAGGGGCAGGGGTAGGGACAGGGCTAGGGACAGAGGTAGGGGTAGGGGTAGGGGCAGAGGTAAGGCAGCGGCAGGGGTAGGGGCAGGGGTAGGGGCAGAGGTAGGGGCAGCGGCAGAGGTAGGGGCAGAGGTAGGGGCAGGGCTAAGGGCAGAGGTAGGGGCAGGGGTAGGGGCAGGGGTAGGGGCAGAGGTAGGGGCAGAGGTAGGGTCAGAGGTAGGGGCAGGGGTAGGGGCAGAGGTAGGGGCAGGGCTAAGGGCAGAGGTAGGGGCAGGGGTAGGGGCAGAGGTAGGGGCAGAGGTAGGGGCAGACGTAGGGGCAGGGGTAGGGGCACAGGTAGGGGCAGAGGTAGGGGCAGGGCTAAGGGCAGAGGTAGGGGCAGGGGCAGGGGTAGGGGCAGAGGTAGAGGCAGGGGTAGGGGCAGGGGTAGGGGCAGAGGTAGGGGCAGAGGTAGGGGCAGGGGTAGGGGCAGAGGTAGGGGCAGGGCTAAGGGCAGAGGTAGGGGCAGATGTAGGGGCAGACATAGGGGCAGAGGTAGGGGCAGACGTAGGGGCAGGGGTAGGGGCAGAGGTAGGGGCAGCGGCAGCGGCAGAGGTAGGGGCAGAGGCAGAGGCAGGGGTAGGGGCAGGGCTAAGGGCAGAGGTAGGGGCAGACGTAGGGGCAGGGGTAGGGGCAGAGGTAGGGGCAAGGGTAGGGGCAGGGCTAGGGGCAGACGTAGGGGCAGGGGTAGGGGCAGAGGTAGGGGCAGAGGTAGGGGCAGGGGTAGGGACAGGGCTAGGGACAGAGGTAGGGGCAGAGGTAGGGGCAGGGGTAGGGGCAGAGGTAGGGCCAGGGGTAGGGGCAGGGGTAGGGGTGGAGGTAAGGGCGGAGGTAGGGGCAGAGGTAGGGGCAGAGGTAGGGGCAGGGGTACGGGCAGAGGTAGAGGCAGGGGTAGGGGCAGAGTTAGGGGCATAGGTAGGGGCAGGGGTAGAGACAGAGGTAGGGCTGGAGGTAGAGGTAGGGGCAGAGACAGAGGTAGGGGCAGAGACAGGCAGAGACAGAGGTAGGGGAAGAGGCAGAGACAGTGGTAGGGGCAGAGGTAGGGGCAGGGGTAGGGACAGGGCTAGGGACAGAGGTAGGGGCAGGGGTAGGGGCAGAGGTAAGGCAGCGGCAGGGGTAGGGGCACGGGTAGGGGCAGAGGTAGGGGCAGCGGCAGAGGTAGGGGCAGAGGTAGGGGCAGGGCTAAGGGCAGAGGTAGGGGCAGACGTAGGGGCAGGGGTAGGGGCAGAGGTAGGGGCAGTGGTAGGGTCAGAGGTAGGGGCAGGGGTAGGGGCAGAGGTAGGGGCAGGGCTAAGGGCAGAGGTAGGGGCAGGGGTAGGGGCAGAGGTAGGGGCAGAGGTAGGGGCAGACGTAGGGGCAGGGGTAGGGGCACAGGTAGGGGCAGAGGTAGGGGCAGGGCTAAGGGCAGAGGTAGGGGCAGGGGCAGGGGTAGGGGCAGAGGTAGAGGCAGGGGTAGGGGCAGGGGTAGGGGCAGGGCTAGGGACGGAGGTAGGGGCAGGGGTAGGGGCAGAGGTAGGGGCAGCGGCAGGGGTAGGGGCAGAGGTAGGGGCAGCGGCAGAGGTAGGGGCAGAGGTAGGGGCAGGGCTAAGGGCAGAGGTAGGGGCAGACGTAGGGGCAGGGGTAGGGGCAGAGGTAGGGGCAGAGGTAGGGGCAGAGGTAGGGGTAGGGGCAGAGGTAGGGGCAGAGGTAGGGGCAGGGGTAGGGGCAGACGTAGGGGCAGAGGTAGGGGCAGAGGTAGGGGCAGGGCTAAGGGCAGAGGTAGGGGCAGGGGTAGGGGTAGGGGCAGAGGTAGGGGCAGACGTAGGGGCAGGGGCAGAGGTAGGGGCAGACGTAGGGGCAGGGGTAGGGGCACAGGTAGGGGCAGAGGTAGGGGCAGAGGTAGGGTCAGAGGTAGGGGCAGGGGTAGGGGCAGAGGTAGGGGCAGGGGTTGGGGCAGAGGTGGGGGCAGGGGTAGGGGCAGAGGTAGGGGCAGGGGTAGAGACAGAGGCAGGGGCAGAGGCAGAGATAGGGGCAGAGACAGAGGTAGAGGAAGAGGTAGGGGCAGAGGTAGGGGCAGAGACAGAGGCAGAGACAGAGGCAGAGGTAGAGGCAGAGGTAGGGGCAGAGGTAGGGGTAGAGGTAGGGACAGGGCTAGGGACGGAGGTAGGGGCAGGGGTAGGGGCAGAGGTAAGGGCAGCGGCAGGGGTAGGGGCAGCGGCAGAGGTAGGGGCAGAGGTAGGGGCAGGGCTAAGGGCAGAGGTAGGGGCAGACGTAGGGGCAGGGGTAGGGGCAGAGGTAGGGGCAGAGGTAGGGGCAGGGGTAGGGACAGGGCTAGGGACAGAGGTAGGGGCAGAGGTAGGGGCAGGGGTAGGGGCAGAGGTAGGGCCAGGGGTAGGGGCAGGGGTAGGGGCAGACGTAGGGGCAGGGGTAGGGGCAGAGGTAGGGGCAGAGGTAGGGGCAGAGGTAGGGGTAGGGGCAGAGGTAGGGGCAGAGGTAGGGGTAGGGGCAGAGGTAGGGGCAGAGGTAGGGGCAGGGGTAGGGGCAGACGTAGGGGCAGAGGTAGGGGCAGAGGTAGGGGCAGGGCTAAGGGCAGAGGTAGGGGCAGGGGTAGGGGTAGGGGCAGAGGTAGGGGCAGACGTAGGGGCAGGGGCAGAGGTAGGGGCAGACGTAGGGGCAGGGGTAGGGGCACAGGTAGGGGCAGAGGTAGGGGCAGAGGTAGGGTCAGAGGTAGGGGCAGGGGTAGGGGCAGAGGTAGGGGCAGGGGTTGGGGCAGAGGTGGGGGCAGGGGTAGGGGCAGAGGTAGGGGCAGGGGTAGAGACAGAGGCAGGGGCAGAGGCAGAGATAGGGGCAGAGACAGAGGTAGAGGAAGAGGTAGGGGCAGAGGTAGGGGCAGAGACAGAGGCAGAGACAGAGGCAGAGGTAGAGGCAGAGGTAGGGGCAGAGGTAGGGGTAGAGGTAGGGACAGGGCTAGGGACGGAGGTAGGGGCAGGGGTAGGGGCAGAGGTAAGGGCAGCGGCAGGGGTAGGGGCAGCGGCAGAGGTAGGGGCAGAGGTAGGGGCAGGGCTAAGGGCAGAGGTAGGGGCAGACGTAGGGGCAGGGGTAGGGGCAGAGGTAGGGGCAGAGGTAGGGGCAGGGGTAGGGACAGGGCTAGGGACAGAGGTAGGGGCAGAGGTAGGGGCAGGGGTAGGGGCAGAGGTAGGGCCAGGGGTAGGGGCAGGGGTAGGGGTGGAGGTAGGGGCGGAGGTAGGGGCAGAGGTAGGGGCAGAGGTAGGGGCAGGGGTAGAGGCAGAGGTAGGGGCAGGGGTACGGGCAGAGGTAGAGGCAGGGGTAGGGGCAGAGTTAGGGGCATAGGTAGGGGCAGGGGTAGAGACAGAGGTAGGGCTGGAGGTAGAGGTAGGGGCAGAGACAGAGGTAGGGGCAGAGACAGGCAGAGACAGAGGTAGGGGAAGAGGCAGAGACAGTGGTAGGGGCAGAGGTAGGGGCAGGGGTAGGGACAGGGCTAGGGACAGAGGTAGGGGCAGGGGTAGGGACAGAGGTAAGGCAGCGGCAGGGGTAGGGGCAGAGGTAGGGGCAGCGGCAGAGGTAGGGGCAGAGGTAGGGGCAGGGCTAAGGGCAGAGGTAGGGGCAGGGGTAGGGGCAGAGGTAGGGGCAGAGGTAGGGGCAGGGGTAGAGACAGAGGTAGGGCTGGAGGTAGAGGTAGGGGCAGAGACAGAGGTAGGGGCAGAGACAGGCAGAGACAGAGGTAGGGGAAGAGGCAGAGACAGTGGTAGGGGCAGAGGTAGGGGCAGGGGTAGGGACAGGGCTAGGGACAGAGGTAGGGGCAGGGGTAGGGACAGAGGTAAGGCAGCGGCAGGGGTAGGGGCAGGGGTAGGGGCAGAGGTAGGGGCAGCGGCAGAGGTAGGGGCAGAGGTAGGGGCAGGGCTAAGGGCAGAGGTAGGGGCAGACGTAGGGGCAGGGGTAGGGGCAGAGGTAGGGGCAGAGGTAGGGGCAGGGGTAGGGGCAGAGGTAGGGGCAGGGCTAAGGGCAGAGGTAGGGGCAGGGGTAGGGGCAGAGGTAGGGGCAGAGGTAGGGGCAGGGGTAGGGGCAGAGGTAGGGGCAGAGGTAGGGGCAGGGGTAGGGACAGGGCTAGGGGCAGAGGTAGGGGCAGAGGTAGGGGCAGGGGTAGGGGCAGAGGTAGGGCCAGGGGTAGGGGCAGGGGTAGGGCCAGGGGTAGGGGCGGAGGTAGGGGCAGAGGTAGGTGCAGAGGTAGGGGCAGGGGTAGAGGCAGAGGTAGGGGCAGGGGTACGGGCAGAGGTAGAGGCAGGGGTAGGGGCAGAGTTAGGGGCATAGGTAGGGGCAGGGGTAGAGACAGAGGTAGGGCTGGAGGTAGAGGTAGGGGCAGAGACAGAGGTAGGGGCAGAGACAGGCAGAGACAGAGGTAGGGGAAGAGGCAGAGACAGTGGTAGGGGCAGAGGTAGGGGCAGGGGTAGGGACAGGGCTAGGGACAGAGGTAGGGGTAGGGGTAGGGGCAGAGGTAAGGCAGCGGCAGGGGTAGGGGCAGGGGTAGGGGCAGAGGTAGGGGCAGCGGCAGAGGTAGGGGCAGAGGTAGGGGCAGGGCTAAGGGCAGAGGTAGGGGCAGGGGTAGGGGCAGGGGTAGGGGCAGAGGTAGGGGCAGAGGTAGGGTCAGAGGTAGGGGCAGGGGTAGGGGCAGAGGTAGGGGCAGGGCTAAGGGCAGAGGTAGGGGCAGGGGTAGGGGCAGAGGTAGGGGCAGAGGTAGGGGCAGACGTAGGGGCAGGGGTAGGGGCACAGGTAGGGGCAGAGGTAGGGGCAGGGCTAAGGGCAGAGGTAGGGGCAGGGGCAGGGGTAGGGGCAGAGGTAGAGGCAGGGGTAGGGGCAGGGGTAGGGGCAGAGGTAGGGGCAGAGGTAGGGGCAGGGGTAGGGGCAGAGGTAGGGGCAGGGCTAAGGGCAGAGGTAGGGGCAGATGTAGGGGCAGACATAGGGGCAGAGGTAGGGGCAGACGTAGGGGCAGGGGTAGGGGCAGAGGTAGGGGCAGCGGCAGCGGCAGAGGTAGGGGCAGAGGCATAAGACGGCTGCGGAAAGTTTACCTCTGCTAGCTGCCTTACACATTACACGTAAAAAGTAAAGTTGTAACATTTACATCCACATGGAAATAATGACAGAAAGAAACAAACAATACTGATGATTTTTTTTTTACTGGTGAAATTTATACTGGGGCACTACAGACCAATACGTGTCACAGTGAAATCTGTCTGGCGACGCCCTTGGTACTGTACTCGATGCCCACATTTCAAATGTAGTGGAGTAAAAAGTACAATATTTGTACTGCTGTGCTAAAAAAATCAATACTGAGATATATATATCGATTTTTAAAAAAACTATATAATATCGATATTCTGGCTATTAATATCAATACACTCCCCAGTAGCTACTGCACAGAGGAATGCACTAGTGATTCTAAACAAAAATGTAGTAAATGTACTTCGTTGAGTACAAATGTACATTAGCCATATTGTATTCTTTTGCACAAATGGTTTTATAAGTTGACTACAGGTACCTAGTGAGACTGGGCACCTTTTCTGTGACACATTCAGTAAAAAGCATTGACTTTCCTGTTCAATAAATTGAACATAACAATATTTGTCTGGTTTTATTGGGTGAATTACATTGAGTAATAATTATAAAGTAATATGTATCGGTATTGGAATTAAATAGAATTGAATTGCACTGTATCTAAAATCGTATCGTATCGTGAGCCCTGTATCGAAAATCGTATCGAATCGCCATATCCTAAATGATACCCAGCCCTAAATATTTGTCTTGGAAATGTAATGAAGTGAAAGTCACAAGTTGCCAAAATGTTTAATACTTAAGTAAAGTTCAGATGCTCAAAAATTGCACTTAAGTACAGTACTTCAGTAGATTTACTTAGTTACTGTCAACCTCTGGTACGTTTTAAGAAACCCTTATGTCCTTAAGCCTGAAAGACTGAAAGAATCTGAATAATGGATGAAATGTGTGTTCTGTGTAGAGAACCAATACTTTACAACCAATTAAGTTCTAAACTGACCCAGAAAGGGTGTGATGCCATAACAAAAGCTAATGCAGAAAGAGGTGGTGAGTGTTCTGTGAAACCTGGAGAACATGTTCATAATTCCTGCAGAAGTAAATTCTGTAACCCACAGGAAATTGAGGCATTCAAGAGAAAAGCAGCTGGTTCTGATTCTTTTAATTTCTTGGGCCTTGTTCATACTCTGCGTTCATTAGAGGAGCCATTTATCTTCAGCAAACACTGTTTGTTCTGTGGAAAGGACGATCCCTATGCTGGAAAAGTCAAAGACACACTACTTATCCAAGTCAGGACATATGACTTTCAGAAGAAAATAATATTGTATACATGACATTTGTATACAGAGAAATGATGAGTGGGCAACAAAAGTCAGAGCCAGAATTGACTGTGTGATCGACCTCCATGCTGCAGATTCAGTGTACCACAATGTTTGTTCAGTAAACTTTCGGACTGGAAGGCAGCTTCCTGGGAGGTTCCAATCAGTAACGAGTGGCAACATTTCTAAGCGAGTCAATGGGTTCGAAAGACTATAGATTACTGACTACATTATTAGAAAGGTTTGTATTTTTCTGAACTTTGGGAAGAGTTAAATAAAGCTGAATGTAAAATAGCACAACAAGACAACCAAAAATTTGAAGCAATCTTGGAAACAATGTAATCTTTTTCATATTTTACTCAACATTGAATCTAGACTCATTGTTTCAACCATGTCATATCTCAGAAAGTACTGCTGATAGAAAAATACAATTGGTACCAAAATGTCCACAATGCACAAGTTTAATTCAACTTCAATACAACTATGTAATCCAAAGTTGAACGAGAACTTCGGTGTAAAATGAAAATTGGCATGTTAAAACATCATACCGAGTTGGCATGTGTACTGAGGAGCAAAATTGATTTAGCCTGTTGCATTCAGAGTTTAACTATTTTTTATAGTTTGACCCAGAAGGCTAACAATGGAAGTGGTAGGTGCCCTTAGACGAAGCATGACGACTATGCTATTTTTAAACCACTAAAACAGCTCGAAGAAACTCCACATTCCATTGGTAGTACAACAAAGGCTCTGGCATTCAAAACGAACCACTGAGAATATTGTAAATGTACACAACGTTTATTTAAAAAGCTGTTCTTACATGCAGTCGTTTGCAGTCGTTTCTCGTTGCCGCCATGATGAAAGTCCAAACAAGTTGATTGTACTACCTCTCCTCCTATTCTTCCTGCTGGTTCGTGTTCGTCAAACGACCTGTGCAGACTTTCATCATGGCGGCGACGAGAAACTACAGCAAGGTACTGCTTGTCAAAACTGTTTTATTAATAAATGTTGTGTACACTTACAAAGTTCTCAGTGCCTCGTTTTTAATGTCAGGGCCTTTGTTGTACTACCGATGGAGTGTGGAGTTTCTTCGAGCTGTTTTAATGGTTTAAAAATAGCGTAGTCGTCATGCTTCGTCTGAGGGCACCTACCACTTCCATTGTTAGCCTTCTGGGACAGGCTAAATCAATTTTGCTCCTCAGTACACATACCAACCCGGTATGATGTTTTAACATGCCAATTTTCATTTTACACCGAAGTTCTCCTTTAATAGTTTTTGAGTTATTTCAGTAAAAGTGATATTTATGGTCCGCCATCTTGGATTATGCAAATTAGGTCATGCTCCAATGCTTAAAATTTAGGAGAAACTTCATGGTAGATTCTCTGGTGTATAAGGATTAATTTGGCACTACAATCATTACTATTGCAATTTGTGGTGGGTTGACCCCCTTATTCCTGTAGAATGACTGGACTATTAGAGTACATACAGTATAGACAATTATTTTTTTCCATTAAAGAAAAAAAAATCAAAAGAGTTTGGTAAAGCCTGTCGGTTCCCAGTGTTTTTCACTATAAGGAGAAGACAAGTAATAAAAAAACCTAGATGTTTTATTTGGCTCTAAAATGAATAAGCATCTAAGGTGCCCTCTAAAACAAATGAAAATGACTGTACAAAAAACACCACGAATGCAACAAGAATGAATATGAGATGATTGTAAACATTAAAATGCTCTATAAGGCTTTTTAGAGCTTTACTTGCTTATTGAAACCAAAATATTTCATGACTCAATTTTGAGGCTTAATGGTGCCATAAAGAACACTCTAGATTATCAGTACCTTTTAACACAGCTACCTTTTAAGTCCAAAGCACAGCTGGTTTGTGGCGAAGTATTTCAGACCCCAAGAAAATTTTGCATCTGTTTTTGTGATTGGTGTCACATTAGTAAGATGGTGAAAAGATGCCCTCTGCTGCAATAGGCCCTGCAGCAGTTCCAACCACTATGGTGAGAGGAAGTAATACCATGGCTGGACTACCGACCTTGTGTCCTTCAGACACCTAATAAAAAGAGCTGTTTTTATCTTTGATGAATGTCAACACATTTAGGATGCCTACATGTTTAATCCAATACATATCTGGTAAAATATTTAATAGTTTTATATGTCAGGTTTGTTTTCAGCCGGTTGGTATGCGGAATACCAGTTGCTTGTGTGACAAAAATCTTTAATCTTTAAAAAAACGAATAATTAATATTATCTCTGCTATCTTTGCATAGTTACTTTACATCCTATTACCAGGGAGCATGAATACTAGGATAAATAATGTTGAATGTTTTTGCTAAGTGTTTTCTTGCGGTAAGTATTCAACATGTTGTCCTTGGTATATGATTAGGAAACATAGACAAATCAAATTAGTGTCAAAAAAATGCAAAATGCCCTGTATGGGTTATTGTTGCGACTCATGTGGATCTGAACAGACTCTTTCCTCCTAATTACCATATATGAATTTGCATGAAACTCCCATACAGGTGTCATGTTTGGACATATATTGCCTTTGTCATCAACTAAAATAACTCCCCTGGGATGGCTTGATGGATTATTGGTGCCAAATTACTTTGACATGCAATACAGAGCATGCAAAAAGACATGATCAGTATCAAAATCAGCTAAGGTATAATATATTACGGCAAACCTTTCAGAAGTGACATAGGCACACCCCTCAGCTTGCTAATGCTGTCCGCACAGCTGTTCTGAGGGAGGAAACGTCCTCGAACTGGTACATTTGGAGCCTTAATCACTCTGAAGTCTTAACCACTCCCCTCAAAGTCACCAAGTCATAACGACTAAGGGACATTTGTATCTGTGTTCTGTCATTACCTGCGCCAAGGTTACGTGTTTGCCTGTGTTTATCTGTCTGTCTGTCTGTCTGTCTGTCTGTCTGTCTGTCTGTCTGTCTGTTTGTCTGTCTGTCTGTCTGTCTGTCTGTTTGTTAGCAAAATAACTCTAAACGTTATGAATGTATCTTTTCGAAATTTTTACAGTATGATGGTATTGTCACTTTCTTGAGGTGATTCTTTTTTGATGGCAATCAATTCATTGGTTACCTCGCAAAAAAATCTGAAAATTAACATGGAAAATCCCATTGACGACATTAAAAAAATCCTAAAAATATAAAAATAAATAAATATATATATAAATAAATATAATATATAAATAAAATTGCTTGGTGAAGATCTGCGCTCTCTGAGTGCTTTAGTTGTAGCTGCCATGGTAGAGCTTTTTAAAGTCAATCTCTACTATTATCTTGATCCCAAGAAGTTTGTCAGGCCTTGAAACTGCCACTTCCTGCTTTTTGTCTGCAGGCATAGTGCTGGCCACAATGATAACACACCATCTGAAGAATCACATATTCCAAATCACCTGGTTCTACCTATGGACTTATACAGTGATTTTAAGTAAACACCTTCCATGCTTGGCTGAAAAGTTGTGATAAAAAGAATTATGTGATTAAGGGAGTGACTGGAACAAAATACGTAGTACTGGATTGCAACTTCTGAAGCGAAGCTGCCCATCTCTCTCTTCAGGTTGTCACAGGGGTCTCACTGGGCAGTATGAAACCCTGCTATATAACGGAGCTGTCTGGAAAAATGCAGTTTAACTTGTAGAAGGACAAGAGCTACAGGAGACAAAGGTTTCATATCAGCCTGTAGTAATTAGCATGCCAACGCAGGGACTACCAGCAGTAAGTAAATGGAGCTTATTCAATAAGGAATCTTCTCGGCATGGCAACTGTGTGCATCTCTGTTGGGGACCCACGTTCACAGGTCTGGGAAGGCTCTTTGACATGAAAATGGGTTGAATCTCTCTAGACCCTTGCCTGACCTGCCCCCCACCTTGTCTCCCCACACACACACACTGCATGGCATGCCGCTTCTGTGAACGCCTTCCTGGGTCACCCTGAAACAGATTGCCTGGGTCTGTGTGTGTGTCTCTCTCTCCTCCCCCACCCCAACGCACAGCCATCCTGGTGCATCTCTCTGGGCACCTTAATTACTGTTCCCCCAGACCATCTGCCCATGGAGGTGTGTGGAGACGGAAGCGCTGGGTTCCCCCCAGTCCCATTGCCTCTGTAATTACACCTTGCACTGTGGTTTGGGGAGGGCAAACTAGCAGTCAGTGGATACTGATACTAGCCACTTATCAGTCTCAGCCCTCCTGCATAGCCGTGTGACGCCTGCCAACTTTTCTTTTTTACGGGTCCGTCTCAATAATGGCAAAGGAGGCCCAAAACATTACAAAAAAGATCCCAGCTGACTTCCGTGCCCCATTGAGCAGCACATTACACCTAAGATGCAGTGACATGTAAGTGACCGTGTAAATGGCAGTGACAGCCCAGTCTCTTCAGACAGATTTTTGGACATTTTTAAATACATGTTTAATGCTAAAGCAAATGCGTTATGCTAATTGAGTGTTAATTCTGAAGCATTTGATGTAATGTCTACTAGTTTATTACAGCTATTACAGTTTCTTTGCAATAAACTGGTGCACAAGGCACTCATTCATCTGTGATGACACCACCTGTTTATGCATTCCATCAGAACTGTTTTACTATTCTGCCTGCTCTCCGCTGTGCTGCCAAAAAATCTTTGACCCTTAAACTACAAGGCAGTAAGGGCAGACTGTTGAAGACAACTGGTTTATGCGATTAAAAAAAAAAAAAGAAGAACAGTACACAAGAGTTCCATATAAAGGGGATCAAGCAATCATATGTGATATACTGTATATGGGAGTCTTGTTTACCGTCCTTAAGTTTTTTTTTTTTTTTTTGTATCGCGTAAAACAATTGTCTTCAACCGACTGTCCTCACTCCCTTGTAGTTTAAGGGTCAAAGATTTCTTGGCAGCAGAGCGGAGGGCAAGCAGAGCGGAGGGCAAGCAGAGCGGAGGGCAAGTTCTCTGGGGGCCTGGGATGCAAAGTTACATAATAAAATATGGGAACGCTGCTGCTCTCGCCCATTCCAGTCAAAGCGAACCATCTGTCACTAGGGCAAGCTGTGATGACGGCTCTCCCACTCACAATATTGCAGTTTGTTGCACTGTGTATATTGTGTGTTATATTGAATCATTTAAAAGGTGCTGTTCCAGACATTGCACTGAGTCATTGCTTGGAAGGGGTCTTAGCAGTTGGATGAAGCCCTTCAATACATATTTGCTGTTGGTCTGTTTTTTTGTGTTTGTTTGTTTGTGTTAGTCTCTTTTCTCAATCTGGGAGTTACATTTCTGGCAGAGCACCAGTGGCTCACTTTCCCTCCTGTGGAACATTTTTGCTCACACTGCATCCAGGCCTTGCAAACGTGTATTGCAACTTCTTTGTTTCTGCATCAGCTTGACACTTTAATTGATGGCACAGAGTGCACCAGTGCCTGACAATTAGTAGCTGCGAAAAACTCTACCTCCTTGTGGGACTGAAACTATACCACGGATATTTCTACTTAGCGAATGTGGTAATGTCAGTGTGTTCGACATATTTGTCAGCTCCACCCAGGAAGCAGGAGAGAAAAAAAGGAGGATTGAGAGCAGACGTTTGCTCGCTAATTCCCAGATGCCCTGTCGGGAGCTGGTCTGTGTTACTGTGTCGCTCCGCATCCGCTACCATCATACGGGCCGAGCTGCTTTCCATCTGATTGGCACGCGTCGACTGCCAACATAGCACTGCCAACTATCACGGCTCAGTCTGAAACTGTTCTTTGACGTCGCCAACAGGCTTGACTCCTGGCACTAGAAAATGCATCAGTCCCGCTTTGTGTGAGATTTAGAAAATAAACTCAGAGTCCCGTGTGGCTGGGTGTTTTGGAGTTGCACATGCTGAATTAGATTTGTTGCAGTGCGGCACTATCCACATTAAACCGTGTGGTCAGGATGAGGGAGAATTACCGTAATTGTTTGGTGTCACTTCACATTCTGTGCTGCCATCGTCCTTAATGAATTCCTGCACTGATGCATCCTTCTGAAGGATCCTTTCTTCTCGTAACATCCCACCCTTGGATGGGCTCAGAGGACTACACACAGACACACACACATGCAAACGCACACACACACACACACACACACACACACACACATATACAGAGAGAGACAGAGAGACAGAGAGAGAGACTCTCCACCATGTGCTGGAGAGATTTCACGAGGATCTACATTAACTCTTTTGCTTGTACAGTATATGAAATCAAGTTGGCTCCACACGCTATAAATGAGGATTTTCAAGAGTCAGATATGTCATACATACTAGAGGTGCTTTCCTTAGCGTTTGGATGCAAACAAATATGACACTGTATTAGAAGCAGAGCAGAAGCTTAGTGCTGCCATCTGTTTCACTGTTAATTACTGCCGTGAGGCAGTGAATTGGCACTGCAGTTGCATTCTTTTTTTGCTCACCGCGTGCCCACCCCCTACCATGATGAAAGTGCAGCATGACCTAAAAAAAAAAGGTAAACACAGACACATTTCACCTTCCTGAACTCTGACTTTGACTCAGCACATATCCTTTTCGGGCAGACAGACTCGCAGAGCTGCAGTGTTCAGTGTAAGTAAGAGTGAATCGCTGATGAGAGCTGACTAATTACCCTCACATGCCAGCTTATGGCAGGTGATCTCAGTGTGACTGGCAAGCTATCGATAGAGATCATTCATCACTGGAGCTCAGGGGAGGCTGTGAGTGGCATAAGACTTTTATTACATCCTGATTGTGAATGAGCTTCAATTACTTTCTCTCACCAATGTGGAGTTGCTACTGCACTCTACCCCACTGTAATTCATCATCAGATGTTGCAGCAATTAGTTAGTCTGACAGTGAAAAACTTCTGCACTTAACACTACTGGGACTAAATAAGGCCAAAACTACATATTGACAATAAGCTGTCGTTTCTGTTTTTTTTTTTTAGCCCAAGCAAACTACTGGTAAGGCTATCTGGAGGTTGCTTGAGTCTGATGTCAAAGTACAAAGCTGTGACATCTGAAGAAGAGAAGATACAGTAAGATCATACAGGACTCTTTCATCTTTACTACTTGTGAACTCAGCATACAGTAGCTGTACAGAACTCAGCCTTCTCCCCAGCACACACACTTCACACAGTCTTCCACTGAACACACTGCACTCTTTGGTCTACGAAATCTACTGCATCCTCGTACCATTTACTGTACCACTCTGATTCCTATCTAATGTCTAAAAGCACGGCCTTTTCAACCCTGAAGCAATGCTGGATGGATAATACATGTCTCTGCATACTGGTTTACTATTAATCCAGTACACTTAAGATCTCTAAACACGTCTGTCTGTCTGTCTGTCAACAATTTGTTTTTGATGATACTGCTCTATTGACATTCCCTTTTTAGTATGTGTAATTGTGCAATGTATATGGATAATTTTTTTGTACTACAGAGCAATGTTCTTATTTAATCTTATTGACTAAAATAGTAAAATCGTTACTATGAAATAATGTGACAATAATATTGAATAAAATATTATTTCGAAGGTCTTTTAATTACTATTTTTTTTGGACTCTGTAAAATCTTTACAATCATTTCTATGATACATGGTCTTGTGTTATGTTCCCAGTAACTACCCAACCCAGTGGAGAACTTGATTTCAATGTCAAAATACATCTGTGTAAGACAGCTAGCTTTTACCATTGACGATAAGGGCAGAGGTACCCCTGCTTCCACCTGAAAGGCTAGCTGTCCAGGTTTGCTTCCAACTGTGAAGTTTTATTCCACACAGGCCTTTTTAATCTTACTATTGTGACTCCACACACCAAAGCCAGCTAAATATGATAAAATGTGCCAGCAAAACACAGCCGTTAACAACCAAGCTAGCATTAATCTTACCGCCAACTCTCTTAAGCTGATGTTTAAGATAGCAGATGGGGAGGAATCGAAAGGAGGGCTGGAAGAGGCTGCAAAGAACCAAAAAAAAAAAAAAGAGAGAGTGCCAAAGCACAGGAAATCAGGAGTAATCCTGGAACTGCTGCTTCCACTGCAGTGAGAGGCACACCAGTCTAGACAGCAGAAAGTCGCTGCAGTAGTGCCAAATGATCTTTTAATATCTCCATTACCTTTCAAGTTACCATCATTGAGATTTCTTTTTGGTAATCTGGTACTGTATAGTTCTTTGCTTTTGTTGCCGTTGTCTACATCTGTATTTTTGTTTACAGTAAACTATCATGTAGTGTCTAGTTTGCCAGAGGGAACTAGATAGGCAGAGATGCTTTTACATTTAACATTTGCCTAGCTTGATAATAACCGTTACTTTCTTTACCGTAAGCTGGCTTCATCTTAAAAGGCTCTCCCATCCCCACATTCAATGCTTCTTCCATTACTCTAACCTGGGTTTTGTATCCAATGGCTTTGTATACAATGGCTACTTTTACATTAACCTGGGTTCATACCACCAAGGGTTCACCCTCATTTAGCCTCCCTTATCCTGCAGAGCCTGTAATACTATGCTTAAATTGTATGATTAGATAATTGTCAGTGCATTTGTGTGTGTGTGTTTGTGTGTGTGCATGTGCGTGTGTGCGTGTGCGTGTGCGTGTGCGTGTGTGTGTGTGTGTGTGTGTGTGTGTGTGTGTGTGTGTGTGTGCATATGTGTGCACGTGTGCGTTGTACGTGATATTCTGTTCACTGACCTGTTCTTGTTTTGTCCCATATAGTATATTTGCATGGCAATGGTAATGGCTGTGATTGCTCTATATCACCATAACCTACAATTACAAATGCACATATTAGGAAACTGTCCAAGGACTGTCCCCTTTCTTACTCTAGACTGCCTCTTTAAGCTGCTGCAATCTTTTCACCTGGCACACTTCTCAGAAACTCTCCAAACTGTGATGCATAAGTTCAATCATGTGCCGGCCTGTTAACCCCTACCCTTCTGCACTTAAATGCCATCTTAATTATAGTGTTCTCCTTCATTCCCTCTTTCTCTTGTAATATGAACCTTATAACCCCACCATTTCCATGAAGCTGTTCTACAAACAGTGCTTCGAATGGAGTCTATCCTCGTTTTCTTTTTCTGTGCATATCATGGCGTTAACAGATGCTATTTCTGCATCTTGTGCATATATCTGAGTTTAAACTAATAGGTTTATCCCAATACAGTATGTGTATGAACTCATCTGCCTGTTCTAATTATCTTCTCCTCTAAAAGGCTGAAACATTTACTTTTGCACCTTTCTAGGAGGTTTCATATTTGGTGACAAGTTGCTGTCTGTCTGTCAGTTCTTAACGCAATCGTACAATTGACTTTACATTTTTAGTGCCATGTGTGATGTTGTTTGAGTATTTCATGTTGAAGGTATAATTAAAAGGCAATGCTGAAAGAGTACTTTATGGATCTTGTCCTCACTAATCAGGCGGCTGATATTGGAGGTAGTAGAGTAGAATAGAGTAGAGTTACTTTTTTGATCCTGAAGGAAATTAAGGTGTCCATTAGCATACACATAATACACATGGCAAAAACAGATCAAACATATTGCAAACATCTGCATTCATACAACATTCACTGAACTGAGGGGAGAGAAAAAAAGTGTATCTGACAGGCATTAAAACGTTTAGTGAAACTTGCCTTCTCCAAGATGGCGGCTAAGATAGAATGCTTTGTGCCTGCTGGGCCCTGCACTAGGTTATAAATTGCAATAGCAGAAAAAGCAAAGCTGAGTTTTAGGTGTTTGTGGAGACCTAGTGTATCGTGCAAGCTCTGACTGTGCAACTGTCATCCATGAAGGTTAAAAATGATCCTGGATAAAGATACTTACTGTATTTAAAGGAAACCAAAAAGTCTAAAACCGAGGAGCATGTCTTATACTTCAGAGATTTGAACACCATTTCTCTCTCCTGTTACATGAAAAAGACGAATTACAGTAACTGCTTCTGAAAATCATGACGGTTTGGGGCAAAGAGGCTGCCGGAGAGTGATAAGTAAATATGAGTTGACATTAGTATGAGTATTTACCAACTGATGTGACGTGTGTGACTGCCTTACTACATGGGCAGGAGATAAATGTGAACTAGCTCTGGTATAAAGAGGATGTAAGATATGTAGAGAAAAATATCTGCAAGTTTATACAGAGAGGGCAGTGGGAAATAGCAATATCTTTTTTGGAAGCAAAATCGTTTCAGGCATGTATTGAATACAATGCTGCTTCAGGATGATTTATTAGCTCTCGAAGTTAGATTTCAAAGTTATCCGAGGATATATATTAAAAGTTTAAATGGTAATTCTATCTCTGCTATCCTAAACTAATATGTTTCTCTTTGGCTAAGGCCTGTTTAGTCAGACATGACTTTGTAATATTGTGATAGAGAATGTATCCACCATATAAGGCTTGTTAGACCCTCAATTCCAATTTCACACTCACTGTCCAGCTGTAAGGTGCTTGCACACTGAACCAACAAATACCAACAAACTCCAACAAACACCGACAGTTCAACAGTCTGTGTTAATAGCCATAGCCAGGTAGGTCTGGACCTCAGTCATTTTTAGGAGCTGAAAATAAAATTGTACACTAAATATTCAACTGAGTAAAAAAAAATATTAACATTAAAAACATCTCAGTGAAAAGTGCATCTTAATTGTGTTAAACGTTAATAGTGTGTTAATTCTGTGCCTGTTTCATGCGTGTGAAAGCAAGAACACAAAAACGAGGAAGCTTGTGACTTGAGGAAGTGAACTCAGTCCGGAAGACACTGCAAGGGTTTTGTCATGGTAACCATCAGCGCAATTTCATAAAACTGTAAAAAAAAAAAAAAACATTTCCAAAGCAGCACAGTAGTGTCTTGTTTGTGATTTCAGAAATGAATCATTCAATAGGCCAGAGCAATTGGGTGGAAAGTTTCAACTTGTGTTTACCATGGACAACTGTGATATCAGAGAGGATCTTGCTGGGATTGAGTCTTCTGCATCTGTATCTTGCATGCATGAGAGAGCAGGAACAGAAAAGACAATGAACCATGAGCGATAGATGTCTTGTGTGATGTGATTCACTCCCACTCATTTAACCCTTTAAGAGGCACCCCCTATTATAACTTTGTTGTTAGCAGAATGGCAATGACCAAGTTGCAATGTGTTACTAAAGACTCTCTGTAATGTCGTAGTAATGTTGTAATGTTGTAGTTACGTTGTTTTCAGTCACAGCGAGTCGTTGCGCCGGCGATACGGTGACCGCTAAAGGGCTACGTGTTGAATTTTTTTGGCGTGCATCACAGACCTCAGTAGTTTTAAAATCCTGGCTATGGCCCTGTCTGTGTTTGTTTGTTCTTGTTGGATGGTAGCTGGCTGAAAAAGTCATCTCTGTCTGTTACCGTCTGGGCAGTGTGGAACTGGCAGTTGGCACAGAACTAAGAGTGCCACCTGACAGATGCCAACAACCATACACATGTCACCGTTAGATTGTTGGTGTTTCATGGTGTTTGTTGGGCAGGTGTGGAAGCAGCTTTACAATGCAATGCATTCCAGTACATTACACTTGCATAGACTTGCTGTATGATCATCTGATGAATCATGAACACCTCCTTTGACCAAAAGCGTAGAACTGAATTTTTGCATTTTTCATATAATGCAGAATAATAAAAGTTTGCAAAAAAGACTCTTTATGAATAGCATGCTGGGTGATTTGCATTGTAAAGACCACAAGACCCGCTTGGACCATTCATTGCTAATAATAGCTATTGTGACAGTTTGTTTTGGTCTTTTCTGAGACGCATGGCACATTAAAACGCAATGAAACACTGATGTCTTTCTGGAGGGGCCGTTCTTACAATGCAAAAATCAAATGCCGTAATGAAGCAATTATGGGTTTTAAAAAGGTCAGCCTCAAGGTGGCAAAAGCAGTCATATTTCTTAATTTATTGTTGTCGTTTACAGAATGCAGAGCAATCACAATTCTGTTGATAACACTCTTTGTTCATGCCTGTGCCTTGATTTTGCAAAGATTATTAATGTGACAGTATTGTGGGGGGATAACAAACACAATATAACCATTTTGCAGAGATTTTTGTAATTATCACAGTAGTGACGTGTGTGGTACCTGCACCCACATAAACAGTTGCCATTTAAGTTAACATGAGGATAGTTAGTTAGTTAATCAAAATAATCCAATGCAAGACTCTTCCACAGATACTCAAATTGTGACCAAACAGCATGGGTGCAGATCCGATGTCAGGATTGGGGTAGGCACACAAAAGGGTGTTTTTTATGCCTCCGCCCACCAAAGGTATTTTTATCGGGGGGGACAATTCGTGTTTTTCAGAAACTGGGGGAGGGGACATATCCGGGATTTGCACCCCTGCCAAACAGTGTATGACTGCATGCAAAACCACCTCTTGTCATGGTTTAAAAATGAGAACAACACATGCAGGCACCGAGGGAGAAGGCAGACATTGGTTCTGCAAGCTGATATCTTTTCTCTGTGTTATTATTTAGACAAGAAGGTGGTGCGCATAAACATAGCGCCCCAGAGCTCCCATACGACATCTCACTATACTTTAAATAATGATGATAAACTTCTACTTATTGAAGGAAGTGATGCAAAATGAACTCATACATTGCTCCACAGCCCAACAGATGCAATTATATGCTTTTTTCCTGTATCAATAAAGCTTATATTGATAGTCTATTGACCCTTAGAGATATGCCTACAAGACTAATACATAATGTCAGCACCATCAGCACCTACAGTCAATAGCAATACTGACCACAAGGACTTCTACTCTACTCTACTCTACAGAGAACATTGGCTCCTAAACCAGAAGACAGTTTTAATCAATCAATAAATCAGTTTTGATGGCTGACCGTTTTTAGAGAGGCCAGAGTCTTCTTTAACTCAGAATTTACTTTTTATTTGTTGCACATTTAGGCCATCTTAGACCTTTTTAGACGGCTTTGTGTGTGTGTGTGTATGTGTCAGTACTGTCTGTCGTGCTGCCAGGCTTGTTCAAACCTAACAAAGGCTTGTTCTAGCCTAACAAATGCACAGTCAGACACAAATGAGGCTAACGGAAATAACTGGTCAACACTATCAGAAAACAATTTCACTCTGTCTGAATAAGGTTGAGGTGATTTTCCTGAATGTTCTTCTTGGCTCACCTTTGATTATAGCTGTTAAGAGCTACTGCTGCATTATAGCTGATTGAATCACAACGGTTCAAGGAGGCACTAAATCTCTCATCTTTCGAAGTTAAAATGAATCAAGGTGGTATCTCTTTGGAATCATAATGAAACATCTCATTTTGTCCTCCAACAAAGTCCTTAAATGTTGATGTAATATAATAAGGAGGCTGCGCTGATACATACAGTACAACATCATTTCCTTCTTTTCCGAGACAAACCCTTTTTTTCCGAGACTGCTTCCCTTCCTAACATAACTAATCTCTACTAACCTAGTCTGTTTACTCTGTGTTTCTCTACACCTCTGTTAGCTTATTATGTCCTCCTTTTGTAAGTCGCTTTGGATAAAAGCATCTGCTAAGTGTAATGCAATGTAATTTTCAAACATTCTAGCCGTGAAAACAAAACTCCCCTACCCGCTACAGTCTAAAATTCAATAAAAACAAAACCTAATGAATTTTCGTCAACAACACCTTTGTGTTTTCTTTCTTTTATTCTATTTAAATGTTGTCTGGATTTCAACAGCTTCCATGTGAGAAGTGTTAGAAAAGATTTGCATACTATCAGTCTCAGTTAAACGCTATGCAGTCATAAAGTCACTGAAATGAAAAACAATGTTATTAAGGGTCTCCAGTTTTAGCAATAATGTTCTAGGCCTGTATCACACTACACTGATAGAAAAGAATCAAATGGAGCTCGGACTCATATCATTTATTTCAGTAGCATCCTGAGAGGGCCGCTGGATGCTAGTTTCGTACGAAACATGCAGTGTTACTGTCCAAACCATCATGACAAATTACCTACAGTCTGAGCTGAGCTGAGCTGAGCTGAACTCTTGCACATTCATAAAGTACTTTTGCACATTCATAAAGTTGAGATTTACTCTTATATGTTAATGGTTCTAGTTAAACATAAAACCTTAAGAAGACTGGTGATTGAGCTAACTGGAGAAGGTGCTTGCATGTTAAGACAATTTTGGTTGACTTTGAGTGGTATAACTTTACTACAAAACAGCTGTACAGTTGCAAGTGCTTGAAAAAAGCAAAGGTAATGAAAAACAAAACAGAATGAATTTCTTAGTAGCTAAATGCTACATCACCACTTATATACTCCATTACACCCACAGCCAAAATAAATCCCACAAAGGAGTGGCATTATTTCTGGCATCCCTAAAGTCTCCCTTATGAATGCAATAAATGTATTTTCAGCAGTGTTTCTGTGTGACTCATAGAAAACTGGCCTTTTGGACATAAACTGCATTCACTGCATTTTTAAGCACAAAGCTATGCATGCACAGAATCACAATCCCTTCAGAAGTAAGAATATGAACCGTCTACTACAGGTGACCATCTTCAGCATAAATGCTGCATATATCATTTAATAAAAAGGGCCTGGCACTCTGCTTTACCCTCCCTTGTATATCATCTGTCACAGTCGTGCTTGTCTTACATTTAATTGCCCCAGGGTAATCTGTATGTCATTTTCCAGATTATAGAAGGAAACTAGAAAAGCACTCGGAGAGCGCAGACCTCTGCCAAGGCAGCTGAAATCTCCACCTTATACCATCCCCACCTGACTTTTTGTTTGATGGGTAAATGAGCAATGGTGAAGAATCATTTTTAAAAATCCTGGATCGAGATGGTGATCCGGATCACCACCAAAAACGAATCAGTTCTAAGTTAGCCAACTTCTGATCTATCCTGAAACTTTCGTGGAAATCCGCCCAGAACTTTCTGAGTTATGCTATTACCAAACAAACAAACAAACAAATGGACAGACAAACAAACCAATGCCGGAAAAAACATAACCTCCTTGGCAGAATTAAAAACTGCGACATTCAATACTGCCATACACTGTCAAAAGGTAGCAACTACATATTCTGTCAAAACTGAGCTTAGACTGAACATTTCCTGTATAACACCTTTTTGTCTTGTGACTTAATCTCTTGTTTCTTCCTACTAAGAAAGTAAAAGCATCACCACTATATTAATACCTACAACATGTTTGACTGGGAGATATGACAACGTTCAAGACATTTTTTCTCAGTTTTAATGTTTGCATAGTTACTGCACTTTGCCTTTGTAGGGCAGAATAGCACTTTATTTTATAGTGCTAGTGTTACAGTGTATCTACCTAACTGGGTACAGTGGTACAACCTGTGTAACATTACGTAATAGCATGTACTACTGTTGTACTTACGTACTGTATTTTTGTCACAAAAAAGAAAGACTGATGGAGAGACATAATTGAAAAACATGACTGTAAATGGGTGAAAGTTCACATATTGCAAATCTGCATAACTGAGTTCTGTGCTGCATTGTGATAACACTGACTTTGTGACCTTCTTCCTAGAAAGTTTCTGATTTATCGACAAGCCTCATCTAATAGTTAATGAGCCTCCGGATTCTTCCTGTGTTGGAGCAAAATGAAGCCCAGAAACTTACCAAACTTTAGGAACTTGCTGGGGCTGTGTTTTCTGCTGAACTTTAACACAGGTGCAATTTTGTGGTGGTTAAAATAAAAGTAGCAAAGTAAAAGTGTCTATATTCACACAACAAGGTACTGCTAACCATAAGCATCCTTCAACCCGGGCATCTCAAAATAATAATAAAAGGTAGCACTTGATTTGACTTCTTTTTTAGTTTATCTACATGTACCAACATGTGATAATATGTACTTACACTGTGTATACCTAACACTAACCCTATAAGGCACAGTGTAAGTACATAATAAACACAGGTTACATATTGTCACACACTTTGTTACACTGTACCAAATTGATGTAACAGGGACAGTAAAATAAAAGGTAACGAAAAAAACACATTAGTTCCTAAAGCAATTCTTGCTAAATAAAAATGTCTATAATCAGATGAAAAAGTACTGCTAAACCTAAGCGTCCCTCAACCTAGGCAGCTTAAATAATAATATAAAATGCCACTGAATTGTTCATCATAAATCAAAGCCAGCAGAGGTTATATAATCATCTGCACTTGTTTGTTAGTTAGGAACATAACTCAAGAAGTTATGGATGGATTTTGATGCCATTTTCAGAGTTGGTCAAAAATGGGCTAACTTAAAAGTGATTAGATTTTGGTGGTGATCTGAGCTGCCCTGGCAGAGGTCTGTGCTCTCTGAGTGCCTTTCTAGTTACAAATCAGAACACATTTACACGAATACCAATAGGAACTTATTGGGCCCAATAGGGCCTTTTTGACTGTTCCGTAGTTACCCTTTCATTGACCCAAAATCATGTTAAGGATCAATTCTGTCATGTGTGTGTTGAGGTTGGGAGTTGGGACTTTGTTTTCAGAGGGTTATTGTAAAAGCAGTGTTTGGACACAGGGAGCTGGGACAGGATAGCTGCATTTATATTGATTGAGCACAGGTGGAAAGGCTGTCTTCAACAAAAGACAGCATTTTCATCAGTCTGAAACTATCACTGAACTACCACGGGTATCAGATGTGACAGGAAATCATTCTTCTTCTCTACAGGTAGGGTGGGCAAATCAGATAAAGAGTTTGCTCAAAGCCATACACAAACAACAGAGGGGCTCAGACGGTATTAGAAAAACATAATTGCATGGCTTTGCTCTTGCTGATACACCAGATTGATTGCAGATGTGGCCCTTGTCAGTGGGTTTATGGCTGAAAATTCTCAACTGTCACAAAAAGTGCATTATTTGAAGATTCATTAAAACAACAACTGTTTGAACGGCAACATAAAATGTTTGCAAACACAATATCAGAAGTATGCGAATAGTTTAGTTTTGAAAAATAGACGAATAGGTATGATATAAAAATATATAACAAAAATGTTCATTGTGTATTTTGTTGGTGTGCTCATGTCACAATAAAGATGGAATCCAGTGAATAACAGAACATACCATCCATCCAAAACCTTACTCCAAACTCTCTGCCTGCATGTTAAGTCATTCTCAATTTAATAGATATACGGCAGTACTGACGGTAAAGCTGACTCAATAGTTTTGAATCACGTCTCAGGAAACCCCCCCTTGAGACACCCCTTTGATGTCCTCTGTAACTGCCTGACCACCACACCATGCCATGCATAATGTATTTGCAAAGTAAACGGCATCCAAAAGACCTTTAAGTTCAGCAGTACAGGAGAAGAAGTTCTGCGTCTCATTTCAATGAGGAAGAAGGTCATTATTTATATTAAGGGCTGAGGATGTACGTGCTCAACAGGGACATAAAATATGACTCATTCTGGCACCTGCTTGAAATATACATGTTGAATCTCTTGGGTGGCAATGACTTTTGTCAAGGAACAAGTGCATTAGCTGTAACAGACATACATGCTTTAGCACAAATGCAGTCATGCATGCACACACACACACACACATACACATTCAGACACATATGTGCTTGCACGCGCACACACACACACACACACACACACACACTCACATTCAGTCACAGATGTGCACATACACCTACACAGTTAGACAGTTAGCCAAGAGGAGATCTAGGAAGCAGATGCTGGTGCAATTTCATTACAGTGGTAAGGCCTTCATCAGGAGCTCTGATCTGCACAGTACAGCTGCTCTCTGGGTTGTTCACTGGTTGGTGGGAGTGTTGACAATGGGGTATCTTACTGTACGCTGGGTCACGACTTTTTCAGTCTTTCATAATTAGAACATGATTGAGCACACCACACCTCATCTGGAGGTCTGTGCCTTGCTTGAATCGTCATCACACTACAGACACAGAATATCGAAAAATAGAGAGAAAAAGGGAAAAATATCTCTTTTGTTCTCCTCTGTCTTTTATTTTCTTCTTCTCTTCCTCTTATTTTTCTCTTCTCCCCACCTTTCCTTTCTCTCTCCGTCTCTCTCTCTCACCCTCTCTCTCTCTGATCCTCCTTCTCTGTGTGACTCTATATGTCTGTTTGAGTAAACAGGTTTCTCTCGTCCAGCTCCAGCAGCCCAGTGTGGATGTGGATGAGGATCACTCTCAAGCTGTTGCCCCTGACAGGTTGGCGAGCCTGACGACTGCTGCCAGCTGATGAAAGGCAATGAGGAGACATGGCTGCCAAGATGGGTCAGATCGGAGACAGCAGCACACAGGAAGGAAGGCGTAAACAAGAGGAGCCTCTGCTAATAAATGCGAGGGCGGTGGACAGACGGAAGTGTACTAAATTGCATAACAACATTATTGGAGATATTGGGAGAAACAAAAACAGTTAATGTTAAAATACACACCACACGCATACTCTTTCTCTGCCTCTCTGTCTGTCTCTGTCTTTCTGTCTCTCTCTCTCTCTCTCTCTCTCACACACACACACACACACACACAAACACACACACACACACACACGCGCGCACACACACACACACACACACACACAAACACACATACATACACACACACACATTCAGCCAGAAAGAATTCCCATTACAGAAAGAATATGAAGGACAAGCACTACATCTTACCAATTAATTGCAATTACTTTAGTAATAAATTTAGCTACAAATAATGTGCTAATGTATCATTTGACTGATGCTGTAAAACATAAAATATTTCAGCCGACATCCTCCTCTGTGCACTGCATAAGATATATGTGTTTAAACTCCTCCCTTTCACATCATTTGTCAGCAGCTGGTTGGCAATCAATACTATCCATTAACACAGTTGTTCACATGACCTACTGAAGTGTAGATTTTTTTTTCATTAAGCACTTTACAGTGTTACCAATAATTTTCCCACTTTTCTCAGTACCATGTCCACTTTTTTGAAATTGTTAACACATTTTTGCACCAACCATAGGTTATGTGATCCAAACAGTGTTCTCTTTGGCATTGCTTTAACACAATTGCATTTCTGTACACTCTCTGTACACTACTCTGTGATTAGCCCATACACATTCATACGTGTGATGGTGTGTTATTAACATGCTTGGATTTGTTTGTGTGGGTGTGTACCTGTATCTGGGGTGGAGGGGGTGGGTGGCATGGGCACTCGAAAAAAACAAAAACAAGTTTGTGTGTGCTGTGCTGCTGAAGTCACACACAACTTGTGGAAGAAGGGAAAGGGGGATGGGGGAGGGGCATTCGGGCCTTCTCCGTTGCTGCATCGGCTATAGGCATGCATCTAACAGTGCAACTAATACAAAGTTGAAGTAAACTAAGAAACAATAAGTATGCTCTCAGAGCCAAGCACACTTCATAAAAAACACTACTTAAGAAGAACAATAAGTGTGCTTCCAAAGCCAAGCACACTTAACTAGGAATAGGGTCTACTAAGAGACTTACGACCAGTACTCAAAAACGTATCCTGTGTACCTGACGGAAATAACTGTAATCTTTACCTTCTATTCTGAACAAATAGCTTACCATGTATTTACTTTATTTATGTAAGTGCAGGAGGGTAGTGTTGGATACATTTGGGAAGCCCCCCCCCCCCCCCCCCCCCCCTTTCCCTGGGCCCGGGACAAGAGGTTTGTCTCCCCCTATTGGCGGGCCTGAGAGGGATAACAGCCTTCGAGACGTGCATTCGACGGAATTAATCAACTTGGCGGAGCATAACTTTAACTTTCACTTTTTTCCAAACATCAATGAACATACATGACTTTGTTCATACTTGAAAAAACATGCAAGTATTATAAAAATAAACATATCCATGCAGTACATGATCTTATTGGTGTTAAGGCTAGTTCTATACTGTTCACAATGCACATTTAAAGGCCTGCTGCTGCTGTTCATCAGTCTGAGTCTGATCTACAGGCTGTGCTCTGATGCTGTGCTCATAATCAGAGAGTCTTCAACACCACAAAATACGTTTGTTGTTGAGTCATCTGAAAGATCAGGCAAAGCAATTCTATAATGAGCATTTTGAGACCAGTGTTGGGGGAACTGCATGTTGTTCAGGGTCAGCAGAGATGATCCTCCAAGGATTTTTTAAAAACATCTCTGGGAACTCTGACTGCACACCCACTCATGGGCCAAAGATGCTTGGGTTAGAAGCAGTGGATTGGAGCCCTTTTTAATGACTTGTTGGTCATATCAAAGCACATCTTGCTCATCTGGGAAGCTGCGGGGTGGCTGAGACAGGAAGACAGACAGGTCCAAGAATAACTGAAACAGTGTTGCCGTCATGGCAACACTTTGTGTGAGCTTTCAAGTGTGCAGTCTGGTTTGGAAATCCATCTGTTCAAATATAACAGCACTGAGATATGACAACTATAAAAAAAACCTCCAACCACAACCTATTCCTCCCGATGATACCTTGAAAGATTATGAAGATATTATTTTAGCTCAGTCCAGTATAAACTGCCAAAGTTTTTCCCATTACTGCCAGAATATAAAGGATGATGAAGCGCTAAATGACACACCCTGATGTCACAGCTAGAAAGCCAGACACATTCTTGTTTTCTGCATTATAACTGAGAACTGAGAGCCAGGTCCATTCAGGAATAACTGATTAGTACTGTACAGGCACATTGACTTATAGAGCAGTCATTGTCAGTGTGTTCACATACTACCCCGCATGGCATAACCACTAAAGCAAGGTCGACATGACTAAGTGACTTGCGAACAGGCACCTGACAAACACAGGCTCGTGATGATTTTAAAAACCAGTAAGGAAATACATCATCACTACACTGCCCTGAAACACCCCACCCCCCCAGTAAGGACATACATCACCACTACACCACCCCCAACCCCCCTGGCCTACCTTGGCCCGTGAGCTATTGCATAAGTATACATATCTGTTTAACAATATATTGCGCCAAGCATTCATTTTGTAAGACCGCAGACCTGTCCCATTCATCATGCACCTCAAGGGTATTCGCACCTCTCTGTTTATTTCAGCAAAAATTACACATCATAACAAGCAGCACATCAGTCATTTACATGCCCCCACACACACACACACACACTCTCACCACATCCCCACCCCCCAATGTCTGAAGCTGAAGATCTGAGGCTGTGGCTTCCAGCTGTGAGCAGATGTGCTCCTTCCCTGCACTCTTTGTCACCTGCTGTAGGCAGTGTTTCGAATCTGTCTTTGAATTAGTTATTAAATCAATTCTTTAAAATGCACCAAAATGCTAGCCTTGACATCTAGACGTACCTAAGCGGTAGCAATTGAATTTTCTGTCTTGGGTGCAGTCTAGCCACGAGCCAAAGCTGGATGGACCAATCACATCAGTCTATCCTTGTAAAATGTCCTTGCACAGGCTTGACACAATGACAACAGGGCTGTGACAGTGCACTGTGCTATGGTAAACAAGTTCATTGCTCTGATTGGTCGTAACGCTATCCTATTGTATGCAGAGGCAGTTTGAAAAGACTACTATTGCTGCTACTCCTTGGATTGCACCTTGCCTATCCATTGTGGCCAGACCACACAATTTCATGTAGGCTGGCTTGTCAGACTACTAGAATGCACAAAATCCATTATTTTTTTGAGGGGGGGACTAGCCTGGTAAACCAGCCCCTCGTACTGCATTTCATTTTGTGCAGAAGTCCGGCATTGACATTGCTGTCTAAGGCAGAATTTTTCCTAGCCAATCAGCGAACAGAGGGAGTGTTTATGAGTGATGACTTTGTGTGGTACATTTGAATTGTAGTGCGTAGGCAGGCTAATTGTATATGTCACCACCAGACGTTAGCGATTGGGTAAAGGCAGAACCACTTGTTTTAAACTGGAGTCCACACCTCCAGGAAGGAATCGTTTCTCAATACAGCACTGCCAGACCCTCTGTACAAAATGAAATGAAGTATGAGAGGCTGGTTTAGCAGGCTAGGGAAAGACACCCAGACCTCGCCCCATCCCCCCATGAAAAACACTTCTGATGCGCCTGGTTTCAAGAGTCATCAGTAGGTGCCTGTGTGTGGTCCAAGACTCCAGCAGCTGACTGAGCCCCAGTGAGGTCACCTCATGTTGACCAACAGCCCTGCAGCTACAGCGCAGCATGGGGGCACCAGCATGGCCATGGCTGAAGTCCTGTGGACAAACACACACAAACAAACACACACACACACACACCCCTGCAGAGACACACATATACGTACACACACACACACACACACAAACACACACCCCTGCAGAGACACACATATACGTATACATACACACTCTTACACATGAACACACACACACACACACACATAAACAAAAAACACACAAACACACACACACACACAAACATACATACACACTCACACACACACACTCCTTCAGAAACACTGGTGCTCTGGACTCGACGGCGACGGACTGGGGCCTCAGGTGCCTGGGGTAAAGCCCGGCTCTCCTCAGCAATTGTCACAGAGGTTTATGTGTGAGTGGAAGGGAGATGGGTTCTGCCAGAACAAATGCCGGAGGAAATGAAGAAACAGACTGACTGTCCCTCCAGCCTCTCAGGGAGACAGAGGGAGGACAGCAAACAAAACACTTGCAAGACAGAGAGAGAAACAAGTTTGCATGCAAGCATGGATGTTTTCATCAGAATATTTTTATTTTCAAATAATTGAAAGATTTTATTTTTTTTCAAAGAGCAACAGCCATACTTGCATATTATGTAAAGTAACAAAATCTGAAAGATGTCAGCAGCCATGGTCAAATATAGTGATTTGATTAAAAGTCTCATTACACAAGAAACCTTTTAGTACTTGCTCTTTTTGAAATACAATAGGTCACTCCGAGTTGCATATGCATGCTGCACGCGAAAATGTTCTTCTACCTCGATTGCCTCCATTAGTCAATGAAAGTAAATAGGTGGGAAAATGAGCGAATAAGAAAAAGGCAAACAAAGTGAAGTAAGTTTGTTAAATAGAAAAATCCATGCCACAGTTGTAATTACCAGAGGAGTCTCATTCCAGCACACATTCACTTATGTGTATTTGTTTAGAATGTTTAAATCTATTTGGTGTGCTATGACCAAATGGGCTTTGAATGATTGTAGCCTGTGACTAGCATAGCCGAGAACCTGTCATTCTCCCTGCTCCATCTCCTCCACCAAACTAGAACAGCCTGTAACAGGAGCACTAAAGCATTTGTTTCACCAATGCTCACAGGGCATTCATTAATACTAGAGACCACTGCAAAATTAATGAAAAAACAATGCAATGAGACCTTTAATACTAAAGAAGGCTGTACCGTGATATGTTATTACTGGGAAAGAATGAAAGCGGAGTGGGACACGCTCTGAAATACAGGAGAAACTTGTAACAAATAGAAGGGTTGGTGAGAGCTGAGGAGAGGGTTGATGAGCGCTCGCTGAGGAGGTGAGGTGTGGTGATCTCTGTTGCTCCCCCCTTCATACCCTGCATGAGCTGACTGTATCTAGCAGCTGCAGACGCCCCACTGAGCCTCTCAAAATTGGAGCGATGTTGGGGAAGAACTATGTGAGCCACAGGACCTGTGAAAAGTGCCGCACACAGAGACAGACACACACACACACACACAGCAAACGTAGCTTTGCAGCAGAAAATATGTATGACATCGCGATTATCACCATTATTCATTACTATTATTACTCTTGCATGAAGTTCAGGTATACAGTGGTCCCTCACTATAACGCGGTTCACATTTCGCGGCCTCGCTGTTTCGCGGATTTCTTTTAGTGCATGCTTTTTTTTTTTTTTACAGTGCATTGTATTCTGCGCCCTGATTGGCTAAGGGACTGAACATTGTCAATCAATCTCATGTACAGTACAGATTGCGCTGAGCTTGTAAAATTTACATAAATCTTCCATCGCTGTATGTGCTGTATGTTTGCAAGTTTGAACTCTGAGAGTAGAAGAGAGAGAAATGTGAGAAAATGTCAATGCCTGTCTGAGAAAAGTGTATAAAGTATGTAGTGAGGGGTTTCATAGCCTTAAAATATCTATAATAAGCGTAAAAAATAAAGCTGACTACTTCGCGGATTTCGCCTATCGTGGGATATTTTTAGAACGTAACTCCCGCGAATAACGAGGGACCACTGTACTACTTTTAATGTTACCTTAAATGTTTGCATTATGTACTTTTTCCCTTTTTTAAGGTGGAGACTCGAAATAATCCTACTTGGCTTTCTGCCTTTTCTTTCTTTTTAATGTATGATCTTTAACTGTGCACAATAAAACACCCAAACCTACGTCAAGTAGTCTAGTCTTTTGTGAACCTACAAATGTGGCCCTCCAAAACCCAAGGTCATTTTCACAATGGATTCGGTAATCACAATGGTAAATGGTGATTTTGTGATTTGACACTCTCATTATTTCTGTTCACATGGTGCCTAGAGTGTAGTAATTGCCAAAACTTTTTTCCCTTTAGCAACATGAAATATGAGCTCAGAGAGTCGATCTCATAATCAGAAAATAATTGTTTCCAAATTATTATTTTTTTCCTCATAAATAAGGCATAGAGCTAAGCAAGAAAATCTTTCCAGAGGAACTAGAAGAAATAGCTGAGCAAGAAAGGATATAATCTGAGAAGCCTGACTGAAATTTGAATTTGTCCATTACATGTATTACTACGACAGATTGGCCAGTGTTATGAAAGATTCTACGGATTTCCCATATTAGCAGAAATTGTAGTTGCACACAGACCAATTCATGAACTATGCAAATGTATTTGAATGAATTCCTAGAGTCTGTGATACGAATCAACTACATAGTGTGTTCTGCATGCTGTAAAAACTAGACTTTGAAAAACTAGACTGGAAAAACTAGCCACTCTAAGTCTTGCTGGTGAGATGAATCAGAAGGCCAACATTTGTTATCTGCAGACCCAGAGGTCTGTGCTGTCCCCGAATCACATAAGTCATCAGTCAGTCCCAGAGGACTTGCAGCCTACATCTGAGGCGGCTGGCTTTTGACCTCTACTCACTCTTGACCCGCTCCTCTTCCTGCGCTCCGAGCTCTTGCTCCTTCTGCTACTCCTCCTCCTCCTCTGACCAGATCTAAATTTGGCCTCTGGCTGCCAGCACAGCAGTATCATCCTTCTATAAAGGGATTGGACAGAGAAGTGGGTGTATGTACTATATGTGACTCATGAAGAGCACAGTTAACATACAGTACAGTTTTTGACCTCATCAAAATGGCTGACGAGTTCTGAGAGGAAAGGACAAAAGGACATTTTGTCCCTCTGAGATGAAGGGAGCAACGGTTTCAAAGATGACCACCCCCACCTTGCTTGTCCCAGACCCCAGCCCAAGTGACTGTCTATGGGCATTCGTTTTTTATTTTCTTTTTTGTTTCTTTTTTTCTTTGCTCATCCTTTCATGCCTCACTAGACACTGTACCTCACAGCAGTGACCCTACTGTTTGCAGAGCCATAATCGGCTTCTGACTCAAGAAAGAGAAAGCCTGACAGTTTTCCTTCACAGGCAGGGAGGAGGGTACAAGATAAGGCAATGCAGAACATCACTCCATCTGCCATCTGAACTGGAAACAGTTTCAAACATATGGCTATTGAGTACAACAGTCTTACAGATATCACTGAATTGAAAATAAGATTCATGTTCCTATGTCAGGCAGTTGTTTCTAGAACACATGTATGCATAAAGGCAGCAGACATATAAAACAACAACAGCATCCTAAATAGTGCAGTTATTAATTAACCAAGTTAATCATCACACGCCCTATTATCTTCTCCTTAACATCTTAAAGTGTTTTGAAATTCCTTCCATATTCTGTATATGCATATGCTTCATGCCTGAAGCGACTTGGCTGCAAATGGCTTGGCTTACCATACTGTAAATGCAAGTGGCTTACTATGAATATTGAATGACTTGTTCTGATATGAATGGTTCTAGGATAGATTATTACATTACTCCCATCACAAAAAAATGGATGGATTTAATAGTTCAGTTCCTTGTTTGTGTTCAAAGATTTTGGTGGGTTTATAAATTACACAATAATAGAACTGTCAGAACAAAGAAATATGAAATATAATCTCAGGGGCTTGACAACAAATGAAACAGACATCTTGCAGAAACTTTCTTTTTTCTCCATTTCTGTCCAATTCTCTCGTCTAATCGAGTGAACTCAAATGAACACGTTGCCCAAGATGGAATAGATTGGTCGAATTCACATAAATAATAAGAAAACTTAAGATGCAGTTAAAAATCATAAATGCTTAACAAAACCTTAAAACCTAAAGCCTTCCTCCTCCTACTGAAAGTCACAGATGAACAGATGAGCAGAGAAATTTCTAAGCTCAGTTGGACACAGTGAAAGATTTTTGTTTAGAAAGGGCCACGAGACATGAAGACAAACATTGAAGGCTAAAGGCAGAGAGGAGGAGGCATGTGAGTGGACCGGACAGGATGATTGAGGCCACTGCCCTTTGCGAAAGGTGTATATACACAACAGCTGAAGAGCACATCCGCTGCAATGAGATGGGGCAGCCCTAGGCACTACAGTAAATCTGCGTAGAGGCTGTTAAGAAGCATGGCCAGTCTCACATTCATAGGTTTGTGAGGTGCAGTAGTTGCATGCTGCATGTGAGATTACCTCACATTCTGTATATTTTGCAGCTGTGTCAGCACATTGTCATAAACATTACTACATTATAGTAAAAGGGAGTTAAGTTTTTTGCATTACCAGTTGTTCCTAAACATAGTCTGGCCCTACTCTTCCTGAGGAGCAGTTTAGAGGCCGGAGACTAGGAGTCCCCTTTTAGGAGCAATAGAGCTAAAAAATAATTTATTCCAAGGGCTACATGCTTGTTTATTTTGCGCAATATAGCTTTTTTTTGGCACACAAATGATGATTTTAAAAATAATCTGTCAGAGATCTGGAGTAGTGCGACATAGTGTTATAAAGTCATGTTACAAATTTATCATATATCATCCTGTTGTGTCACTTTTCTACTGTTTTGTGTGTTATGTGGTACTTTATTCTGGGTACCTGTCCAGTCCAGGCAGTAGCCACATATATGATAACATATACATTTGTAATTAATCATGGGAAATGGTGGCCTTAATGTGGATGTGATGGATGTAGGAATGACGACAGTGTTAATTCCAACTGCAAATTGTAAAGCAATCAAAGACCTGCAAATCTGTGCCCAAGCTGAAGCAGCCTGAGCTTACATGGACAGATGGCATGAGGCTGTAACCTGCTGACTCATGGAGTGTTTTAGACCAAAGACCTTCTATGCACATCAGACTTTTAGTAAAATAGCCTGTGGAAATTATATGTTTTGTTTTTTAAAAAAAAAAAAACGAATTTGAAGCAGCATATTTTTTGTGAGTTAAACAAAAGTGGAAATGGTCACAGAGCAGAATTGTTGTTTACAAGACTGGTCTCTTTTTTGTTTTGAATGAATGTGTCCAGCACGTTTGCATTCAGTGTAGTCAGTTCCATAGTGGAAGCAAAGTGTTTTAGCATATGCTCTGTGAAGGGAATGCTATAGGTTCTGTGCCTGGTGTACAGTGCACAGGAAAGAAATCAATAGCATGGATTGGTCATCATCTATACTTAGTACAATATGCTGACTATGTGTATCAAAACTAAATATAAAACATATTGAATTATTTAAATAATATTGTTTTTATATAAATAATATTATTTAAATCTAAATAGTATTGTTTACTACTATTCATAAGACCTTTATTAAATTATATGACCAAATATATGCACAAACATACACATTCTTGAAGATTTATGAAAATGATTACACACAGAAATGTTTTGTAAGAAGGATATCAGAGAAAATAATAATTTTCAGGAGACATAGTTTGACAAAGACTAATAGAAAGTAAGGGATAATGTTCTGAGGCAAAACCTAAGCGTTTAGAATTAACATTCAGAATTTGTTCTCCATCAGAACAACATTGCCATCATGTCACTATAACATCTTGGGACAAAGTTGTAAAATTACATAATATTGACACAGAAGCTTGACATATGACTCGCCCTTGCGTAATACTCACAGCCTATTACAGCCAGTCCCCAGTGAATATTTGTGCACATGGGTTAAAAGCATGTCTATATGTCTATATGTGTATCATTTGTCAGAGGGCGTGTGCTAATCAACAGAGCTCTGTATGATGCTATTGTACTAGCGCACCATGAGAGCGTCAAGAAGCCTTGATGGCTTTAGCAGTCTCTATGCTGTCAGTGCTGTGTTGCAGGCAGAAATTAAGCCCCCTGTTGTCCTGGCAGCAGTGCAGCAACCACTGGAGGCAGACACTGAATTATTTGTCGAGTGATTACGACAGTGTGTGCCGCGTGACGATGAGAGAGCGCACGCAGTGACGACGAGCAAAAGTGGGTCAGCACAGCGCACAGAGATTCAGACTGTACCATCCAGTGATGCGGAAGGAAGATCCCGCTCTGCTAACTCTTAACACAAAAGCTAAACCCAACCCATTCCGTGGCTCAAATTAGCCTGGGAATGTGAGAGGACTTTCCTTTTGCCATTCAGAAAACTGCTGATATACTACACAGTCTAAAACATTCTTGATAATGCTGCTGTGTTTCTAATCCAGTGTTTCTGCGTGCCCTCTCAGAAAATGCAAGGATATTATCAGCAAGATTCAATGCACTTGTGAGAGGACGGAACCAAAAGCAAATATAAATAAATAAATAACACATTCATTTGGATTTAAATTTTAAAAGGGAAACAACACACACTGCCTGCAATTTCAATATAATGATCACTGCCTGAAGTCTGCTTAATTGGAGCACTGTGGTAAATAAGACAGCCCTACAGTGATTACAGTACATTACATTACATTACACTTAGCAGACGCTTCTACCCAAAGTTAAGAAACTTGTATTCCCACCAGAGATCATGACAACTAACCTCAGGCCTGACCTGGTCTTGTGGTCAACCTCCCAAAAGTCTGTGCTCATTGTGGAACTAACTGTACCATGGGAAGCTGCAGTCGGTGAAGCATTTGAGCGCAAACAACTGAAGTATGCGGATATAGCAGCTGAAGCAGAACAATGTGGCTGGCGTGCCCAGGTGCTTCCGGTTGAGGTTGGGTGTAGAGGATTTGTTGCCACGTCCACAACCAAATTACTGAAAGGGATGGGAGTTCGAGGACAAGCGTTCTGCAAGTCGCTGTCGGAGGCTGGCGAGCGAAGCAGTAGCTGGCTTTGGATCAAGAGAAAGGACCCCAACTGGACTGCAAAGTGAGAGGGGAGGATTAAAAGCAGAGAGGGGCACACCTGAGACGCCAGGTGTCGCCGTTGAGCCCTCTGGAGGTGTCGTGGGCCTATCAACGAAACACCGGTGAAGGAGGGTGCCCACCTGAAGACCTCAATGAAGCTTTTGCCCCCCCCCCCCCCCCCCCACTCAGTCCAAGGGATAACTGGTCATGACCTGTTCATGGACACGGCAGTGACTATGGACAGGTCTATGCCCAATGTGTTACAATGTGTTAGTGTTTCTGTTTCTGTAGTGTTTCTGTACAATGTTTACAGGTTTCTACAAGCTCAACTAGGGGACATCAGGCAAGCTCTACAAGATCTACAGGTTTCTACAACTTCTACAAGATCTACAAGTTTCCCCCACTCAATGCCAAGTTCCGATTATCCAAGGGATTGTAACATGTAGTCCTACAAGTTTAACTGAATAATGATCACTGCCTGAGGTCTGCTTTATTGGAGCACTGTGGTAAATAAGACAGCCCTGCAGTGATTACATTACATTACATTACACTTAGCAGACGCTTCTACCCAAAGCGACTTACAAAAGGAGATAAGCGAGCTACAGATATGTAGACGAACACAGAGTAAACAAAGGCATAACAAAGTTAGTGCAGCCAGGGTACAGGACAGTGTTGGTGAGTGGAGGTTAGTTTTGTTATGAAGAAAAGCAGTCTAGGAAAAGAAGAGTTTTCACAAGGATCTTAAAAGTCAAACGGGATAGCCCTACCCTCATAGAAACTGGTAGCTTGATAGATAAATAACAACAGAGAACAGTTTAGAGGTCGACCTGTGTGAAGACAGGGTAAGGCCAGACGGTTTGTATTTAAGGATCCAACGCCCCGGTGGTAGGGACATAAGTGGACCCTGAAGTCACTTTGTAGGCTAGAGTCAAAGCCGTGTGCTTAATCCGAGTAGCCATCGGGAGCCAATGCAGGTTAACAAAAAGAGGAGTGATGTCCACCCTTTTAGGTTGATTGAATACCAGATGCGCCGCCGCGTTCTGAACCATTTGCAATGGTTTATTGCACAAGCAGGCAGGCCAGCCAGGAGAGAGCTGCAGTAATCGAGGTGAGAGATGACCATAGCCTGTACCAGAAGCTGAGTGGCATATTGGGTCAGATGCAGTCTGATTTTTTGCATGTTATACAAAAAGTATTATCACAGTAAACACTTTGATCACTCATGAAGAGTACTTCTACTTCCTTTACTATCCAAAGTCATTCCTAACCAGAATGTTGAAAAGAATAGAAACTATAAAAACCAGATCATTTTGCACAGTGATCTTCTTCATTCTATACCTTGCTCAACTTCTGGTTTAGGGGTTACAACCCTTTAAATTCACAACACTTTGTGATGGAGGCAGTTGTCTCCGCTTTTTGCCGGACATACAAAGGAAAGTTCTCAAACAGCCTTAATCACAGGACAACCACAGAAATACAAAAACAAACAAATAACATCACACCATGAGGGTTTTGTTGTAACACCTAAAAGTCTTTCAGCATTAGAAACCAAACTTTGATTATGTCATGAATTAGATAACATCTATGCAATGTGTTGCACAATAAAAAAAACCCTGACCTTCTTTTGCACACACCCATGCTTGGCTGCCAAGGCTGCAAATAACTAATGTATTGGTTCCCCTGAAGGTGACAGAGCATGGGACGGCACTCCTCAAACAGAGGTGAACACTGATTTATGCAAGTGTCAGTGAGGCAATAGTAACTCAAATGGCATTCTTCCACCTCAGCCCTGGAACATGTATAGTGAGCCAGGATGCTGTATTACAGCATGCTGTATTACAGAGGCATCTGCCCTGCCCTGTTTAAACAAATGCTCTGTTCCCTGAGAGGACAGATGCTGCCTCTTCACTGCTCTGACATACTTTAGTTTCTACTTCTGCAGGTGAATCGTGCAACTACTGTATTGCTCTGTATTGCTGCTTTGAAGCTATTAGATTATGGCTAAGGATTTGATCTACGGTTGTTGTGATGAAGAAGGGATTTTACTGAGCAACATCAACAGTAATAGACACAAATCTAAGCCATGACATCAGAAGCAGAGTTTGACACCAGAGTGCATGGTTGTACCGAGTAAGATGGAATCTAAACTAATCGAATGTCTCAGGTGAAGTGCCCTGCACTGTGTAAAAGTAATAAAATTACTTTTAAGTTGAATTTGGAGACTCAGTCAGCCTAGTGGTTTCGAATCAAGTACAAGGTTTATTCTTAACATTAAGGACATCACAGACAGACACACACACACACACTCACACACAAGACAAGACAAGACTAACTCAAACAGTGATTATTCTGACCTTAAATGTCTGTAGACAGCCAATGGCTGCACCCAAGGTTACACCCAAAATGCATATGCAATGTCTTTGTTGAGTACTACAGTCTTTTCCTAATCAGATCAGAGGTGCCAAATGGTCTGTATGTTAATCCACCAGACAGGGACGGTTATTCAGAATGGTTAAGGAAGCCAGTTATTCACACCTCATAGCTCAGCCAGAGACACATACAAAGCTTTTGATCTTAATACAAGAGTTCCAAAAACCAACCAAGGTATTTGAAATAATAATAAAAATGTTGCAACATTAAAATGTTATTTACAAGATTATTATTTTTACTCAAATACCATCAGTCCCCCTTTTCAAGTCTAACTGACTTGACACACAATCATAAAAACAAAAGGTATTTGAAATAATAATAAAATGTTGCAACATTTAAAATGTTATTTACAAGATTATTACTTTTACTCAAATACCATCATGTGTCAAACCTCATGTACGGTTTTACAGTATATACCGAATTCTGCCAGACCGCATAAATGTGAGAGATGGGACAGCTCAAGAGACCAAAACAAGCAGCTGATTGGTCATTAATTACCATAGCTGTTAACTGCATGTTCTGATAGCTTGTAATATATAACATGCCATTAAGGAATTACTACTGCCATGAGGCAATTATGCATACAGTGCCAATATCCTGGGGCCCCAGTCTGAGAAACTTGTCATAGACCAGATTGTTGTCAGATTGTGCTCAAGTGATCTTTGCAATGAAGACTTTATTATGTAGTCCTGAAGGAAGGGACGATTCTCAGATCTTAACACAAACACATTCTTTTTTAGACTAATGAGAGACCTGTGTATAGGTAGAATGCTGAAAAGAATAGAAACTATAAACCTGCCCTCTGCATGGAAAGTAGGTTTAATAGTGGCTGTGAACCTGGCTAGCTGGTGAAACAAAGTTCATGGTGTTACTAATGCCTGTGTCTTTGCGTCCACAGCACACATCTTCATTACCAAACACCTATTAAACCAGCTGAGCACAGTTCAGGCAACTCATGTTTTATTCACAGCCGGATGGATGCCCTGAACAAACCTGCAGAGAGTCTGAGAGGGTGGATTCAAAGCACATCCTCTCTTCACTTTCAAACAGAGGCTTGAGAACATGACCTTATCTCCTATTTGAACAGTATCCAACTGCTATTTGCTGCTGACTAATCACAAAAGACTCTTTTTTTGAGTGGAGATACAACTGAGACTACACCTAACTAAACCTAATCGCTTTAGACATGGTCGTTTTGGAAATACATTCCCCAAGACACAGTGATAGATTGGCTTGTTCAACAAGAAGGTTGTACTTGGGCAACCGGCAAATGTTGGTAGAAATATTCACTTTCTGATACAAGTATCTTTTTTGTAAGACTCATGAAGGGATTTAGGAATTGACTGGCCTTTGATGGATGGTCACTAATGCACTGCCAGTCAAGAAAAGGCTCAATGTTTGCCAGAGACATTCAAGTCACAAACAAGTCACTTATAGTGATCATGATGTGGAAATTATTGAAATTAATAATTATTCAAGTGTACAGCATTCAACCATGCTCTGAGCAAGACCAAAGTCTTAACACTGGCTGGGGTAGCAGATCTGAATGCCCTTCTAGGTGTAACAGCTTCGAACATCATACCTTACGAACACAGTAGTCATCTTAAAAAATGGCGTCAGTCCTTATATTCATGCATCTATCTGACATAAAAACTAGATTTTTGTGTGCAAAGATATGTTTTTCTGGACAATGAATTTAATGGACATATTGCTTTTAACATAAAGTGATACCATAGATAACATAAAAAAAGATATTGATTGTAGTTAACAAAATGAGTTATATTTCAGCATAATATATTACATAAACTATGTCATGAAGAGGTCGTTTGCAATATTTAAATATTTGTAATTATTAACATTATATGAATTCTATTTTATATATGAATTTTGAAATATGAATATACTATTATTATATTATTTATAATTATATCACAACCAAGCAAGTCAAGCAATTAAGCAAATTAAAAGCAAGCTCAGAAGTTGGTAAATACATTTTTAAGTCCGCACATTTCCATTTGATGGTTAAAAAATACAAGGTTTTTAAGTGTATTTCACATCTAAAATGTACTCTATAATCCTTCAGTATGGTGGAAAGTCTGGCTGGCAGTGTTGATCGACACACCTCCAGCAGTGTCTTTATCTCCAACATTTGTCGATCCTTCTGAAGCAATAAAAACGGTCGTTTAAAGTTGAAATTACAAACTGGTACTAACCATTCACATTGAATACTTGTACAATTACCATCAATTACCCCAGCTTAATGCCCATTTTGGGCTAAATCGAAGATCCCCTTATCTCCACCCTGACGAAACAGGCAGGAACAAGATTTTTTTTGGCTGCAGTTAATCTGGCACGGCACAGCTGAGTGAGCGTGGTGGTTTGCCCAGAGGTAGAATGTGATATTAAAGCGATACTACATCTCCCAGCACTGTCGGCAACTTCTAAAATGATAGTCTGCTTCGAAGTGACCTTTTCCTCCAGTGCTCACCTTGGGCTCGAGTAAGATGGCTGCATAAACCGTACAACGCCACAGGGAAGTGTTAGGTTTGGAGATCAGTGATATGGTTCACAGTTGTCTTATTTAAGTCAGTAAGATGCCTCTATCCCACAGCGTTGTTTATTTAGGGGTGTAAGACAAACTTTATGAGGCCTTACCAATACTGTCTCTCTACCTTAATTACCTCTTCCTCTGCACCCCCAGCTTGCTCTTTTCTTTTTGTTTTACTCCTCAGCAATTTAGGCCATCTGTCCTTTCTAAAGACAAAACTAACCAAGCCTTTCTTAATCAAGCTATTATCCCTTGTGTCATATTACATTCACCGCACTGCATGCGAAGCCACTGAAATCATGAAACCACAGTTTTTTTTTTTTCTACAGGCGTACTGTAGATAAGGATGTGGCCAGACTGCTGCTTTGAAACTAAAGACACTAGGAGGACTCTTGGGGAAAGACCAGGTGCATTCTCCCAGATCTATTCCATACTGCAGGCCTACACAGTAGGCAGTTGTGGCTTCCTCTCCGCACACTGTCTCCTGGCTTAATGGTGATTAATGATCCGTGAAAAACACTGGCCCGCTTGCAGGTCTGTTCCAAAGCACAAAAACAGCCTCATGGGACTTCATCTTGTTATGAGTAAAGATGACTTAATACGAATAATTCTGAAAAATAGACCAAAACATTTCGATATTATGAATGAATATTCATATAATGCCACAAATAAACTCACAGTCAGCTTTTTATGTGACGGGTAATAAACCCTAATCCCTCCCAAATATGGTTGGGGGTATGCTTCTCAGTGTGAGTCCAGATGCCACGCTGCTTGCATTCAGGGCCCGACTATACTGCGCCAATGTTTACGTGTTAGTGCCTGGAGAGGTTCTTGATGTTTACAGTTAAAATTGTTCAGTGTGCAGAAGGAATAAAATGTATAGTTTGTAACTGAGCGCACCCTAATGAACAGGATATACCTGTTCAGTGAATCATTCATAACAGAAAAAAGAGCTTTCGTAAAACACTTTGACAGCAACCAGTGCCTACATTTCTTCCAGAAGTGAGCTGAAACAAAGTTTGGATGTATTTGAAGTAATGCCACAGTCATGAAACTTCACAGCACTTGTAATTAGTTTTTTTAATTAAAGGGGAGGAAAGGAATGCATATCATTAGTTGTACCTCATATATCTGTGTAATCGATATGTAATATACCATACACACAATATAATTTATGCAGTGTACATTTGCATGGTAACTTAATTTAGATGATTCAGTCAGTTTTACAGTTCGTAGACACCAGCTTTAATGGAAGCGAAATTTATCTTTGTTATGTCTGAAATATCGGCAGGGGGCTGGGATGGCGTCCAAAACAGAGAATCAATTAAATCCTCACCACTCTGCTATGCGACTGACAGGACTTTTACGCCCCCTTGAATCTGCATTAACCTTTTTTTTTGCATTCCTTTTGCTTTCCATTCATTTCCTCTACATCTCTATCAGAGGTAGGAAATGGTAAGATTGCCTAATTGAAGCAATCACTCACCTGCTAAAGCTTGTGTGCTAAGGACCTGCCAAACCATGGAGGGACATTGGGGGGAAAGGGCCTTCAGATGGGGCTGGGGGTGTTGAAAGAGTACTTTTTTTTCTAATTCTTGACTGTGACTGACTAGTAAATTTAAGAAGGGGAAAGTACAAAGCATGTCCTTGTCTGTGAAAGTGCTTGTTGACTCAAAGATTTCATGCTCCTTTGATAAAAGAGAGAGGGAGAAAGCGAGAGGGAAAAAGAGGGAGAAAAGCAGCATCGACAGCACTCCATTGAAGTCACCTTGCTTCTGGGTGTAAGCGCCACTGTTTATCAGAGACACGACTCCACCACCACAACGTGAAAGCTCCGACAGTGATATTTTCAATCAGCGTTTGGAATACTATTGCGGCCAGCCACGGGGCTTCCTGGCCATTCCATCTGCCGCAGGGCAGAGCTGTGCCCCAGAAAGCCCCTCCTGGTGCCAGGTTAGGTAGGCCACGGCGCTCCCTCTCAGCCACCCTGCCATCTGCTGCCACTTCATGGACTCACTGCCCACCAAACAGCTAACACCTAATGCAAATTTTTTTTGTGTTCATTTTTGTGTGAAATTTCATCAGCATGTCATATTAACAAGTGGAAATCTGGTTGTATTGTTTGTCTAATAAAGTAGTTATAACTATGTTAGTTATATAACTATGCAACTGATGCAGTGAGTATACCAAGCGGGAAACATAAAAGTGACGTAATTCTAATAAATATTGTAAATGGCTGTAAGATAAATATGATGGCAAGCCTTGATACAGCGTTGCTTAAAAACTCGGATCCCGGAGCAGAGTAGTAGTATATGGTTACATTTGTTAAATCACAAAAACAATCCGGTGGCAGTTAATTTTAGTGATATTAAATATAACCCTTCGAATCTCAGATATATATCGAACAGGTGTCCACCCCCAGATGGGAGGAAAATACGGATAACCTTCTTAGAAGAGTAGTTTTTTTATATAAACTTACTATGTTGCCAAAAGACTTAAAGCACTACTAAGTAGTTGTTTCAACCTTAAAATAATGGTTCCAAAATCCTTTCAGCGGTTCATCTACTTGTAACAGGGTGAAAGGCACTTCTGAATTCGCTTTGCCACAACAAGTGCACTAAGTAAGTTTAGAGGAGTGAGCCGTCTATGTATTTCGAATGACAAATGTAGTGTATGTTGATACACAGACAACACAAAAGATGTATTTTATGTTCGTTTTTTTAAATTATATTTTATGTTGAGCTCTGACCTTTACACGGGATTGGTTCTTATGTGGATATAAACACGCGAGGGAGCCGGAGGGTCAGACCGAGAGGTGAGCTGAAGAGTGCAGTGTGTCGATTCATGTTTTCAGTATTATCCAATGTTATCTTGGTTAGTACAATAAAGAAAGGAATACTAAGGACTATGTTGAAAACTAGTTAGTGTTGCTTTAAATATGCATTTTGATTTAAAACCATAATTATAACAGAGTCCAATGTAATATTAGAGAGTTTGTATGTATGCAGAATGTCTTTTGATTATGTTAATGTGTATCACATGTATTAGCATAAACAACACTGGTTCTAATTTACACGCTATGTATGAACTCTGAACTCATGCATTTGTATTTTTTAACATGATTAGCCTCTGGAAAGCAAGGACATTGCCTTGTTCTTAAAAATTGAATACACTTTGCAGCATGTAGATGTTTTCTTGCAAAATACATAACTGCCACAACAAGTATGGGCATGACCACAATGACAAGTGAGAAAAAGAGAAAATGTGAAAGATAAAGAGAGAAAGAATAAGGTGTTAATATTAAGGTAACAAAAGTGGTGTCACAAAATTGCTGATGTTGCATTGCGTAGAGTATAACATGTCCATTACAGATTGCCAGGGAGATAAAGGCTCCTCAAGACTTCCATAAGTCAGATGAGTAAGGCTGGGCGTTGTAGTCTACAGCCTATGTGTGAACTCCCAGGAGGTTTGTAGCATGAAGGATGAGTACTTTGCAATGAGCCATTAGCTGAAGATGTAAGTGGATTCTCAGTGATGCGTTTCACAAACCACGAACCACACAGCTTATGTGGACAAACCAGACATATATGCACACACACACACATACCACACACACACACACACACACACACACACCCATGGGCATGTAAAGAAAAACACACAAACACATTGGCCTAATGGGCTATTATCGTGTCACGAGAATGGTTACTGTCCTTTGAATTATAGTGTATACTGAGACTGCTGACAATGTAGGGGCTTGTGTTGGGGTGTGTGTGTGTACGTGTGGTTGTTTGCTTGTGCGTGTGTGTGTGTGTGTGTGTGTGTGTGTGTGTGTGTGTGTGTGTGTGTGTGTGTGTGTGTGTGTATGTGTGCACCCCAATGGTTAAAAGCATATGGTGGATGATCATTATGGTTGAAAAGTGATGAGAAGTAAAAAAAGAATAGATAAGACATGGTATTAAAGCAAGTAGTTCTTGTCTTCAGTCAGGTTGGAAGTGGAATTGTCTGTCATTCAAACTACAGAGAGATGGCCCGCTCCTCCAAACTTACTTAGTGCGGTTATAGCCCATAGAGGGTGGCAAAGCGAATTTAGAAGTGCCTTTCATCCAGTTTCAAGTTGATGAACCACTGAAACAATTTTGGAAACATTATTTTAATGTTGAAAAAACTACTTAGTGTTGCTTTAAGTCAAAATGTGGCCTGCTACTTGCTGGGGACTAAAAATCAATAATCAAACAATTTATACCAATGTTCAGTGTATCAATGTGTCAACGTATCAGTGTTTTTATTTAGAAGATAAAACACGGAATGTGATGCTACATTAACGTGTTATATTAGAGTCTGTGTAAATGGGCAGACACAACATATTTTTAGACTCCAAAATATTTGTCAAGTCAAGTCAGCTTTATTGTCCATTCTTCACATGTGCTAGACATACAAGGAATAGAAATTAAATAGAATAGAGTTTCTTACTGTCCCATGCATAGACAGGACAGAACATTCAACATTGCAAGTGCAACATAAGACAATATGGAGTACTGTAAGGTATTTGTGTTCTCTCCTGAGTGTAATATGTAACATTATCATAGTAAGTAATTTTTTTCCTGACCACTACGGTAACCTCGAATCAATAAATTAGATAATTATAAATAAAATATGCTTAAAGGTGCTAAAACTGTGCAAAAAGGCATATTTGGCTGTATCTGTTTTGTCTGTAAACTTTGCTTCATATCATTTGTCTTGATCACTCCTTCACTGCACCTTCACAATGTCTTATAGAAGGTACAGTATACTTACCTAAAAATGCTTCAGTAAACACTTTGATATATTGAGGTAGAGCTACGATGTAAACCATAAATTGTGGCCCTAAGAACACGTCAGGAAACACAGCCAGCCAGGGTCATTTCGATAAAGCTTTCTCAAAAGGGAATCCAAATGGAAATGGGTATTCAAATGGAATGACTGTGTGATCATATCCTTTGGCTGTTGTTCACTGGCTCCTACTTCAGTGTTAGAGAGTGAAATAAAAGGCAACAGAAAAAAAGCTAACTCCACTCAAGGGTCCTACCCTCAAACAGAAGTGAACTGGAGGTGACACAGAGGCTCATTCTTAATATATCAAACACTCTTGAGTGCTTGCCATGTGTATTTTGTTTATTAGCTTGCCTCTCCCTTGATATTTTCTCTGTCATTTAAGTGTATGAGCAGAACAAAGAATATTCTCTTAATGTTGCCTGCACACACTAGCCTGGAAAACCAGCTCCTCGTACTTCATTTCATTTTGTACAGAGGGTCTGGCAGTGCTGTATTGAGAAACGATTTCTTCCTGGAGGTGTGGACTCTGGTAAAGTTTAAAACAAGTGGATCTGCCTTTAACTAATCACTAATATCTGCCCGTCACGTATGCAATTAGCCTGCCTACACACTACAATTCAAAAGTAGCACACAAAGTCAACGTCATCGCTCACAAACACTTCCTCACTCCTCTCTGATTGGCTAGGATTGACTTAAACCTAATACAGCAATGTCAATGGCAGCACAGCAAGATCCTCTGTACAAAATGAAATGAAGTACGAGGGGCTGGTTTACCAGGCTATGCAGACACTGAAAACAATATGATTCCTTTCTTCAGTGATGGTCAACCTGGCTTTAGAAGCTTACAGTTATTTGTTCCAGCCATTCACTAAATAAGCCGCCTCTAAGTCAGTTGAAATCACCTGTTTATTTGGAATGTACAGTATGGGGTACTAGGTTGTTGCTGAATCTAGATTGCCTATCACTGCTTTTCCGTACAGGTCTTCACTCTAAAAAAACTACACTTATGGGCACAAAAACAGCAGGATGTCCAAGGCCCCACCTGTTCTCTTCTACGCACCTACCTAAAAAAAAAAAGAACAGAAACTGCAGAAGTTCTTTAAAGCCGATTTCTTATTCAGTTCCCATGATCGATTACTTACTGTGTTAAGTTTAGGGCACAGGACACCAGTGAGAGGACAGCAGATCTATGCTTGCCCCTCCTGCCCCTCCTCTTTCTTGGCCGACACCCCTGACTTCCTGTCTGACTGCCACCCGAATGCAGGGCTCTTTACAGCCTTTTTTTTTTACAGTCAAGTCACATATCTGGGTTTCTTTACACTGCAGTGTTCTCACTGTGGAATAATACACTGATCTCAAAACCTATGATTAAACAATACAAACAATAGACTTAAAGGGACAAATATTTTACCTTGGCAGAATGGGATAGGACCTCTACAATATTTTTTGACCCAGAATGACACTGGTGATGTGGTAAGAAAAAGAAAGATTATCATTCTAACGTTGATATCAATTTGGTCATATGATGAACTGCATACCATTAATCCAACATGAAACCTCTTCAGTGTGCTGACAGGAATGAAATATGATGCCATTCCAAAGAAATTGTGTCAAAATGAGCCTTTGAAAGTCAGACATGCTGGACGATTTGGAAGAGGCCCATCAGTTGCTATCTTTCATTCATCACACGTGCAGGCCTGAGGAAGTGCTGACCCAGCCCCTAGGTCTCTGAGGCTGCACGTCCAGCAGCATGCACACACACACACACACGCGCGCACACACACACAGTCTGCCTCATACAAAAACACACACAAACACACACACACACAAACACACATACACACACAGTCTGTCTCATACAAACACACACACACACACACACACACACAAAGTGGCAGAGGGAGCTAAAGCTCTGTTGTCTCTTGTTCACTTTTCAAAACCTGACAGGCAGTGCAGCCCCATCTCTCTCTTTCTTTCTCTCTCTCTCTCTCTCTCTCATTACCTGACATGTCCAGCTGCTTAAATCTACTCTCCACAAAGCCTGCCTGTCCTCTCTCCCTCTTCCTCTCCTCCTCCTTTCTCTCTCACTGTCCTGCCATTATACCTGTGTCGTTCATGATGTACATGTAACTCACTTTTTTGAATTTGCTCAGCATTATATAAAATGGTCAGTGTTGTGTTGAAACATACTCTGTTGGAAAGGGCAGGTATTTTTGATGTACAGGTATATTTTCTGAGCCAACAAAAATGATTTTCCTAAATGGCTCACTCAGATTGCTTTCAAACTTTCTGATATGAATGACAGCACCATAACAGAGTGAAATATTCATCTTAGCCCTGGTGCTTTGTGGCACAGGCGACTGCATGACATAATGTACGTATATATAGGGGGCGATGTTTAGGGGTGATGTATGCAATCCCTCCCTGTCAAATAAATGGCACATTGTTCACAGCAGTGCAAGGTGCTGCCACTGCTGTGCAGCTGCCAAGCTCTCAGCTACAATCACATGAGTAGATATCGCAGATCGTTGAGAGGCTACACTATGATGCCAGGGGAATAGCATTATGTGTCAAGGCTTCGATGAGCAACAACACCAGTCAGGAGAGCTTTGCTTACCCTTCTCCTGCCAAAATCACAAGAGGCCTTCAGTACCACAGTAACGGAATAACTAACTAGAGACTGTACAGCCAGACATGTCAGTCAGTGCTTTCCATGGCAGAGAAGCGGACAGGATGAAACATGAGGAAACAGAGGGACAGAGAGAGGGAGAGAGAGAGAGAGACAGAGAGAGAGAAAGGAAAGAGAAGGAAAGAGTCAGTAATGGGAGAAGAAATAGAAAAAAAGGAGAGAGTAAGGAAAAGGAGGAAGGAAGAGAAAGGAAAAGATGGCATAAGAAAGGGTGAAGAAGACTAACAGCGTGTATTGTGTAGGGGCTTCTATACTGTGTGTGTGTGTGTGTGTGTGTGTGTGTGTGTGTGTGTGTGTGCGCGCGCGCATGCGTATGTATGCATGCGTGTGTGCATATGTGTGTGTGTGTGTTTTACTGTAAGGCGGAGTGAGGGAGGGCTTAGTGAGAGTGAGAGGCTGACTGCCTGCAGCTAGAACACTCCACTCTCTCCCCCTAATCTCCCGTCCTCTCCCTCCCTCCCTGCTTCATCTGCTCCTCTCCTCTCCCTTTCCTTCCCACGTCGTACGGCAGATGAGTCTCACAATCTTTAAAAAAAACCCTATTTGGAAAACAGTGTTTGACTCGGTAATACTGCATGCCTTGTAAGTACACTGCTTCTCAGCACATTGAATTCTTGAAATGACATAGATTATCACAATTATGTCAGCAAGTAATCTTTGTGCGACAAGCAGGATTTAGTTACATTTGTGTAATCTGTAGTAGGCTATGGGTCAAATGTTCTGTTCCAGAGTGTACATGACTGATAGATAACCACCTGTTCAAACACTAATAACAGGGTCAATAGGAAGTTTACAAGGATACTGTGATAGGTGTGTGACACGTTAGTGTTATGTTGAATTAGTGATATGGCTGACACAATAGGTAACACACACAACAGCAGCAGTGTGGTGTATGCAAGCACTGTGTCCCATGCTAGGCTATTTATGGCCAATCCTGACATTTGTTAAAAATTGATTTATCTATATCAGAATTACATCAGTTGGAACAAATGTGTTTTCGTCCTGATTACATGAGTCTGACAGCTGAGTAGGGATGGGAATCGAAAACAGGTTCTTGTTGAGAACCGCTTCCCTGTGTTTCAATTCCTTGGAATCGTTTGCCAGTTTTGCAAATGATTTCCTTATGAATTCCAGCGAGCATGACTAACATCAGGTATCATAAACTAAACTATCAGGTATCTGGTATCATAAACCAAATTACGCAACGTGCGTAGCAACGGGCAGTCAGCAGGAAACATGGCATCCACGCTGTTGTATTTATTATCTTTTACAGAAGAATATTTATTTTATTGTTATTATTATCTAGCCTGTGGGCCTCTTTTGACCTCACTGTTGAGTTTGTAAGGTCATGTTACTTCAAAACTAAACAATTGATGCTAATCGACCTGTTTGTCCTTTTTTTCCAAATGAGAATCTTTAAGAGAATCGATAAAGAACCGAATCGTTAAACATTCAATGGAATCAGATTCGTAAAAATCTTATCAATTCCCATTTCTACAGTTGAGTAGGATGTTATGATACCATCCTTCATGAAGTACGTAAATAAGACTGCCCCTATTTCAATACATGGTTACACCTTATTTTACGGCCCCTGTTACATTGTGTCTATCTGCATGAAGTACAGTGTAACAAAGTGTGTAACAACATGTAACATTATGTACTGACACTGTAACATAGGGTTAGTGTAAGGGTTAGGATGAGGGTTAGTGTTAAGTATGTACATTGTAAGTACACAACAATGTTGCATGGTGGGACTTAAAGATACACTATTCAAGGGAGCTGTTAAAATATATTGTTACCCAATATATAAACTGGTCTCATACGGGCATCAAACCAACTTCTCAACCTGTGTAATAACCTGTGTAACAATATGTAATATCATACAAGTGTATATGTGTGTTTGGGACATCTGTATGAAGTCTGCATGAAGCCAGTTTATGTACACGTACACACCACTAGTATGTGATATTACATATTGTTACACGGGTTGTAATTGGATAGATACACTGTAACTATCAGCGACACCGCAAAATAAAGTGTTACCCAGGTCATTTTATATAGGTTGCCTTCAAGGCTGGGAGAGGAGAGGGCTCTCATTTGTTATTTGTGGTAGCTGTCCCATTCTGGCCTCACTGGCTTTTCTTTCTCACAGCCATTTGTCATGTGAACAGAGTTGTGACATCAGCCCGCACTACTCCCCACCAAACTCAGAGTTTGTTTCAGAAAGAAAAAAAGGGTAATACTTTTTGTGACAGAAATACATTATGTAAGTAAAACGCTAGTACACGATATTACATACTGTTACATGGGATTTACCACTGTACCTAATTAGGAATCCTCCTGGATTCATTTGTGTGTGTGTGTGTGTGCGTGTGTGTGTGTGAGTGTTTGTGTGTGTGAGTGTTTGTGTGGGAGAGAGAGAGAGTGATAGTTTATGTGTGTGTGTGTGTGTGTGTGTGTGTGTGCGTGTGTGTGTGTGAGAGTTTGTGTGTGTGAGTGTTTGTGTGGGTGAGAGACGGAGAGATTCACTGTAACACTGACACCATACAATAAAGTCTTACAGAAAAAGGGACACAAGCAAGAGTGATGAGAAAGCATCGTTCAGCACAAAAACAATGGGCATTATTGTGGACTATGTTCATATCCAGGCAGGGTCACTTTCCAATGAGCCAGGATGGCGACTGGCATCAAACACTGACAGTAGCAAATGGCCAGACACACCAGGGAGTCTCCATGCTGTGGGAAAGAGAGCACCACGAAGGCCATTTCCTGAAAAGACTGGGGGTCGTATTACAGGACGCACACGCACACACACATACTTACACACATATACACACACACTCTCTCTCTATCTGTCTCTCGCTCTTTCTCTCTCTCTCTCTCACACGTGCACGCACACGCACACACACATACTTACACACATATACACACACACTCTCTCTCTATCTGTCTCTCGCTCTTTCTCTCTCTCTCTCACACGTGCACGCACACGCTAACACACATACTTACACACATATACACACACACTCTCTCTCTATCTGTCTCTCGCTCTTTCTCTCTCTCTCTCACACGTGCACGCACACGCACACACACATACTTACACACATATACTCTTTCTCTATCTGTCTCTCGCTCTCTCTCTCTCTCTCACACACACGTGCACGTGCACGCACACGCACAAACACACACACACACATGCACACACACACATGCACACACACACACTGTCAGTGCACCCTTTGACTGTGTGGCAGATTCATCTCACCAGGAGGACAGCGGTGACACTCTTAATACACTCTCTCTCTGAGCTGCAGTTGCTCTCCGGGAGGAGGAGAAGCAGATCGGCCCTCTGCGGCTGAGGAAGGAGGAATCCTCCTGGATTCATTTGTGTGTGTGTGTGTGTGTGAGTGTTTGTGTGTGTGAGTGTTTGTGTGGGAGAGAGAGGGAGAGAGAGAGAGTGAGAGTTTATGTGTGTGTGTGTGTGTGTGTGTGTGTGTGTGTGAGTGTTTGTGTGTGTGAGTGTTTGTGTGGGAGAGAGAGGGAGTGAGAGTTTATATGTGTGTGTGTGTGTGTGAGTGTTTGTGTGTGTGAGTGTTTGTGTGGAAGAGAGAGGGAGAGAGAGAGAGTTTATATGTGTGTGTGTGTGTGTGTGTGTGAGTGTTTGTGTGGGAGAGAGAGAGAGAGAGAGAGAGAGCTTATATGTGTGTGTGTGTGTGTGTGTGTGTGTGTGTGTGTGTGTGTGTGTGTGTGTGTGTGTGTGTGTGTGTGTGTGTGTGTGTGTGTGTGTGTGTGTGTGTGTGTGAATGAGAAAGGAGGGGGTGGGGGGGTTGGACGTAATCCTTCGCTCGCGCAGCCTGGATCTGCAGTATATGCAGCAGCAAACAGGAAACAACAGACAAATAGGAAACACAATACCACAACATGTATCACCAGTGTGTGTGTGTGTGTGTGTGTGTGTGTGTGTGTGTGTGTATGAATAAACAAAAAAGGATCCTCATTTGCACAGGCAGCAGTACATGCAGCAAATAGGAAACAAATCAAATCAAATCATTCCACAACGTGTGTCACCAAAATATGCCAAAACATGCACTTGTATATTTTGTTGTATGTGAGGATTGTGTGTTTACTTCAATGTTTGTTTGTGTGTGTGTGTGCGTGTGTGTGTGTGTGAGTGTGAGTGTGTTTGCGTGTGTGTGTGTGAGTGAGTGTGCTTGAGGCTAGGGAAACTGTTTGATAATGTGTATGTGTGTGTGTGTGTGAGAGTGTGTGTGTGTGTGTAGGAGCTTGAGGCTGGGGCAGCCTCTGTTTGCCAATGGGTGTGTGGATTGATGCGAGTGTTATCAGAGCCATCGCCGGGGATGCTGCCGTGTGCTGCGACCTCCCCGCTATCAGCACCTGGCTTCTCCCATCGTCATTGTGCCGGCTTTTTTAATCAGACACGCCCTTTTGTTCCCCTTCATGGGAGATCCGTGTGCGATTTGCGGGGTGGCCAAACTCTGCCTGTCTGACAAGACATACGTTTACACATGCACTACACTCACTGCTGTTGGCTATTGGATTCAAATGTGAGCTCATTCTCTCTCTCTCTCCCTCTCTCTCTCTCTCTCTCTCTCTCTGTTGCTTTCCTTTCCTTCACCTGCCACCTTGGCTGATAGAAGATATGCTGTCGATTCTTACCCTTGTGAATACCTGTCTGCTGAGTGAAAGTACTCATATGCATTTATCCTGCATGTACTACTCCATACCTCTACTTATAACATTTTGATATAAGGGCTTGGTTCAACCAATGTAAGAACCTTCACAGATTTGAAAATTACTAAATCAGCCTGCCACACAATTCAGCCAAGGTTACAGCAAAGTCATTAATATTTTCATACCAATGATTGTGCATACGACTGCCAAAGTCAACATGATGCAGTATAATTATTCTGGGAGGGAGTGGTCCAACAGCTCCAACGGCTTTGATGGAACCCAGTAGACCTTTCACAGATATCACTGGTATTCCAAAAGGCAGGGGCTACACTGCCCCCTAGTGATGGATCTCAGTAGTGGTTATATTGGCAAATTTAGAGTCAAAGGAATTAAGTGGGTTTTTTGTTTGTTTGTTTTTTGGAACTAGCGACATTGATTATTGACATCTCTCATCAGTATCTATGTCTTCAAACCAGCATATACTGGAAGGAGTGTGAGTTTCCATCAGTTGGCCTAAAAAGCTAACTCAATTACCCCTAAACAGGACATAATAAGGTCCCAACAGATTCAGTATGATGTCCATTATAAATAAAGAGTGCATCAAATAAATTATGCAGTAACCTGCAAGCTTCTAGTATTCGACCTACTTCCATTTGCTAAATCTTTTTAATCTTTCACAGGGCTGCTGACATGTGACGCTTCAAGCAACTAGAGCATGTCAGCGTTACGCTAGAGATATATAGCTACACTGCATAGGGAACGTCTGTAGCGCCGACAGCACATACGGGATCAAATGGGAACACAATCCACAATTGTCTGTCGACATTTCACCTTTAAAGTAATCACATGCGGAAGGGAAGGGGTGTTTCATGCAGCTCTCCTCTGCCGCAAGACACGAGTCCGGCAGGCAGGCTCACAAGAGAGGAGGCCAAGAGATGGCTAAATCCTTTGCCTGGACCTTGGTGATAGAGCCTCAGAGCACCTGGAACCAAGTGTTACTCACACATGGACATACAGGATTATCTCATTCACATGGCTTGTAGATGCACAAACAAATGTTTCAGCGATTGCAGGGGTATCCACATGTCACCATTGATACGTGGTGTGTTATGGGTGTGTAATGACAATGTGGTGGATCATTGCCGCTACTAAAGATGCTGGATAAGGAAGCTGTGCTTTGACTGTAATATCAACACATATTAGAAACTGTGACATTACATTGTTTAAAGGACCTTAATGTTTTAATCAGTGATGGGTAATCTTAACCTAGAAATCCACATGTACCCTACCCAAATGAAAATTTTTGATCCTGGGTAGGGTCTAAGAATGACCTGTGAAACACATTAGCCATTCTCCCAAATCTGGCCTGGCCAGTCACGTCAGTCTATTCTTGTAGAGAGTCTCTGAGTGGGGTTAACAGGATGACAATGGTGCACTGTTGTAGTGCTATGGTAAACAAGTTCATCGCTCTGATTGGTCGTGGCGCTATCCTATCGCGCACAGGCTCGGACAACCTGGTGTCATAAGCTACAGCCCAGTACCACCTGCTTACTCCAGCCATTCACTAAATCAGCGGATTCTAATTACTGTAGGTCAGATAGACAAGTTAATTATTGACAACACCAGTATTAAGCACATATGTAAAACCAGGTACAACCGGGTAATTTGGAATGTGTGGTACTAGATTGGTGCTTCAGAATCCAGGGTGTAATTTACTTTTCTTTTTTTTTTTTACATTCAAAAGTAACCATGGGTGGAAGTAAGAGGAAGGCGAGCACAAAAATGTATGAGGCAACCATGAAGTCAGAAATGACGTCTGTTTAGTGCAGAACATTTCACGAAGGCTTAATGTGAACTGATGTGTTAATCACAGTTTCCAACAATAACAAAAGCTGGCACTGTGTTAGAGGGCAGTGTCATGGGCAGCCTGGTTAGTTTTCTCTGTCAAAGGTAAACAGTACATATAACGGCAGCACTGCCTATGTGATGGTGAGTTTCCTCTGTAATTAAAGGTAACAAATGCATGCGGGGGTGGTGGGCTGTACTCACCGACCACGCTGCTGAAACTAATGAAGCACAGTTTAAAGCACCGGCGCGAGTGGTCGCCCCGACACCTCAGCGACACACGCACACATGCTGGGATTCGGTACGCCATGTGAAGCCACTGCCTTCATTGCCTTTCTATTCTTGGCAGGCACAAACACGCCGTAACTGGCACCATTAGCCTGTTAGTTTCGTGTGAGCTGTTTTATCCTCCCCACAGTCTGCTTTTCATGTGCAGACACGTTTAGCTGCTCCACAGGATAATTATATGGGTACCCAAACACAAAGGCCACTGGTTATATTGTAATGTACCATAGTCCAGGGTTTCTCAAACTTTTTTGCTCTTGGGCCCAGTGATGTCAGGCGCTGGTGCTGCAAGGCCCTACGCCTCGACTATTATAATTATTATTATTATTATTATTGGTAACAAAATTATTATTATCCATATTACTATTGTCATTAACCTATAATAACCATTTAATAATAAGTTATTAAAGAAATGAAAGCACTGCCAAAACACTTCCTCAATAACACGCTTAAAAAGTCTAATTTGGAATGTGTGGTACTAGATTGCTGCTTCTGAATCCAGGGTGTTTTTTTTTTTGTTTTTTTTAATAAAAAACACACGCTTAAACACACGCTTAAAAGGGTCTACCTCAAGAGAAACCCATTAATACTGACTGATTACGCAGTAGTATGAACTTAAAAGGGAGGATGCACCTGGGAGAACAGTACGTGCATTGCTTTTACTTTGGCTGCAGCACCCAACACCTTACTACAAGCACTATATAGAAGGCATAATTAGGCTCTCGCTAATTCTGAATTGTGCCTAGCATTTGGAAATATGGTGTGAGATAATTATTATTATTATTACATTACACTTAGCTGACGCTCTTATCCAGAGCGACTTACAGACATTTACAGAGTTTCAGGTACAGTCCCTGGAGCAGTGTGGGGTTAAATGCCTTGCTCAAGGGCATCTTAACCATGGTTAGGGAAGGATTTGAAAAACCTGTTTGTGCGTTTGCAAGCATGCTGTTTAACCAGCATTTGCGCACTTTCAATAAATACCCACCATTACGCAAACAAAGCAGCTGTGGGAATTATGCCAAACAAATCTTAATCCTGTCAACACATACCACAGCAGCTAATTCTTCCACCATGCAGGTCTAAAAGGGTCTAAGAGGGTAACAAGTCACACACACACACACACACACACACACACACACACACACACACACACACATACACATACAGCTCTGGGACAAAATGAAACCACTGTGAAATTATCAGTTTCTCTGATTTAACTATTTATAAGAATATGTGTGAGTAAAGTGAACATTTTTGTTTTATTCTGTAAACTACTGACAACATTTCTCCCTAATTCCAAATTCAGCTAACACTGGAAAGGAAGGGCTGTCATACATGTAGAGATGCTGATTTTAGAAAAATTTGCAATGGCCTCTTAATTTTTTCCAGAGCTGTAGATGCTAAGAAGCCAGAGTACCAGTATCACATGGGGCCATGTGTAATGGATGCTCCCAGGAGAAGACAAACCCCAGCGGAGTGCTTAATCACGCCGCTAACAAGCCCCGTGCCCACGCCACTGGTAAGAGCCTATGCTGGAGCTTTCATCCCAGCCAGTGCTCCTGGTGACAAATGCCTCCCTGCTCTACTTAGGCTACGTGTACATGATGACGGTCTGAACAGAAGGTGCAAAAGTGGCGTCGCGTCTTCACTTTTTATTCCACGTTTAGACGAGCGTTTTCGGGAGGAAATCTGCGTGCATACGATGACGCAAAAGTGTGTGGAATTCGATGGGGGTATGCATGCCAGGCGGCTAGGTAGACATTCTCCCAGGTCTCGTCCATAGCAGTCTGGCTCGCCTGCAACGAACCAGTGCATCCAGAATTTGACAGAGGTGGTTACAGATCCTCCTCTGTTCAGTAATAGTATATATACAAATTCTGTACATTTGCTGGAATGCCTCTTGCAAGTTTATTAGAGCTGCTAGAGCAGCTTGAAGGTCGGACGCATGGAAATCGCATGAATCTATTTGTTTCCCTGTACTGCCTCATGTATGTGACGTAAACATGTACACAGCGTGAGCTGATCTGACCAGAGTTTTGCGTCTTGGGCCATTTAGACGGAAACGCTACGGCGGAGCGTATTCAACTTTTCCACTCTGGAGGGTGGTTTCAAATTTTTGCATTTTTAGACCCCGAAAACGCCGTCACCGTGTAAACGAAAGGCACTTCCGATAAAATATTTTGTCGTTTTTACCCGTAAGCGTTCTCGTGTAAACAGGCCCTTACTGTGCGGCAGGCAGCAGAGGCCCATGCAGCCACTCTGGTCCCAGCATAGCGCAATGCTAGCCAGCCTGCCAGGCCCCGGTGTCAGGGGATGCCATTTTGCACTTCTCTTAGTGTGGGCGGTGGTTGCCGGAGGGGACATACGTCAGCCTGCAGGAACACCAGCACTTAACTACATCAGAGTCAGAGTAAGGTCAAGCTCACCTCCCTGCCACCATTATCACTTGTGACAACTCTGACATATCCCTGGAACACGTTTGCTTCCTGGATCTAAAGTGAAATTCACTATGGAAACATCCTAGTCATGTCCACCATTTTATTTCCACTAATCAAAATGTATTCTCTGGGACAAACACAAACAAGAACATAAACATAAATCTTCACTCCCCTCTGTTCTATAAAATTACCTCTAATCTCGGCAGGCAGCATTGACATGCTGGTAAGGTTCCACACCTTGACTGGGAACATGAAACATGGAAGATTGAAAGGTACATCATAGCACAGCTTAAGACAAAATTGACACATTTTGCAAGAACTGCAGCACAAAAGGCACAGTGTATAACCTCTGAAATCTCTGAAATGGGTGGTGGTCAAAAAAAAAAAAGTGTATCTGGGGGAAGGAAGACAGAAACAAAAGCCTCTAAGCTGAGGCTGGAAAATGTGGGTGTGAAGTGTGGAATGCTCATGTGCATGCAAACAGCACACCTTCCGCAAGCTTTATCTGCAAACATGAAACCACGCTCAGAGAAACAAAAATACACACAAGAATGGCACGAGAGAAAATGTTGAGGGCAGTGCGTAGCAGTTACATGGATCACAAAGGCCACTTTTGTTCCCACTGACTGAAAGCATGAGTTACGTAACAAGCAGGAGCATTTCAAAATTGAAGAAGTGTCTTAAAGGTGGCATAAGGTGACAACTTTTCTGAGTGAAATTAATTATTGACTGTTGGAGTCATTCTTTGCATGGCAAGGTGCCAAAGAGTTATAATACAGCAGAAATGCTAACTATGGCCTGTGCCAGCCTCCTCATTCTTTATTGCCCAAAACAGATGCAGAGATACTGATGGAAAACATAAAAGAATTGTTGGGAGGAAGTTTAATAATGTTTATACTACCTCTTGTCGTTCCTTCGTTATTGTCATTTTTCTGCGACATTTTGTCCCAATGACTCTCTGATGATGATATCATAATGCTGTCCTCCACTGTGAGTGAGTGAAAAGCGTGCACGCTGTGTGTGCAAAAAAATGTGCGAGTTACACAAAAACTGCCATTTTTTTATTTTTAATTTGAATTTTAGATATCTGATGCCATAATACATCTAATCTGCCATGGCCTGCATACGCCTCAATTAAGGGTGTACATGCTTTGAAGTGCTGGTTCGGCGGCTACATGCATCACAGTGGCATGCCAAGCACTGTCCGATTTTGAAGTACTGGGGTGAAATAAAAACAACAAATTCATAATTCCTGGGTCCATTTCTGACAAAATGTAGCTTTATTTGTTATGTTTGTGTTATGTTATGTGATTTTGTATTACACTCGCGGCAAAGTGTCAACTGCCAAACTATGTTCTATAGTTGCTAGGCGACCAGAGGAGCTCCGTAGACTAGGCTGTCCCACAGTAGGCTACAGCTACTAGGCAACTCTGTAGCAGCGTACTCCGCAGCAGCGTACTCCGCAGCAGCGTGTAGACCCTTAATTGAGACACAACTATAATCTGTCATAGAAGTCTACGGCAGATTTTAGAACAAATTAGTAAAAAGTTTTGAAATTTGGCACACTGATTCATGGCAGTCCCGATTCCTTTTTTATGTCAGTATTTCAACTGATGATTCAAAGATCACTGGAGTCTCTCTGCCCCCCCTCTCAGACATCTACTGTACAGCTCCCGCTGTCTGCGTAAAGCCAGGAACATCATCAGAGACACTTCCCATCCCTCCCATGGACTATTCACCTTACTACCATCTGGTAGAAGGTTCCGCAGCATCACTGCCTGCACCTCCAGAATGGGGAAGAGCTTCTTCCCGCAGGCAGTCAGACTGCTGAATAACCTGTAGGGCAATATTTTAGGACTGTAATTTTTTTAGTAACTCAGGTTGCAAACCAACGCGTCACAGCATACTGCACCTTATGCCCCCGCACTTTTCTGCTGCTACTACTTATATTTATTTAGAATAGTCTTTCGTTACAAATCATACCACTAGCCTTGCTGCTATTATTATGCCCGCCGCTAGAGAAGCTAGCGATAGTGGTCATTATAGTGTTGCCGCGACTTTTTTCCCTTTTTTTTTTTTTTTTTCTTTTTTTTTTTTTTTTCAGTAATTTTCCGTCAACGGTTTCCGGGACACTGGAAGTCAGGGGAACATGAATCTTTGTAGGCATGTAGCCCTAGAACTTCTTCAGCGAATAGAAGCTTTTGGCCCCCAAGGGCCACCCCCCCGCTATGCCAGTGTCCGTCAAAGAGGGGGAGACCGGCAAAAGTTTCTGCTGAATAACTCAATGAACGTTTCACCCAACGACATGAAATTTTTGTGATATGTCGGTGTTACAGAGACGTATCGACCCAGGCCATAACCACTCACTTGAAGCATAGCGCCACCTAGTGATAAGGGTAAATGCAAAAATTGGGATTTTGAGATGCTAATATCTTGGACCGAGAAGGTGGGAACTGCACAAAATACATCATGCACGGTCACCACAAAGACCTCTAACATCACAGCACATGCCATACAATTTGGTCCATAGGGGGTGCTGTAATTGTAGAAAATGTCATTTTGCCTATAATCTAGAGAATGCTAATGTTTACAACTTTTTTTTTATCGTGAAATCTATTGACCCTCACGCATTGAAAGCACTGGTCGACGCCCACTTCCAACAAAAACAATTTCCGTGAAATTTTAACATTGCGAAAACGAATCTGAACAAACTCGTCATAGGCCGTTTATGTGAATCTCACCAAATTTGGTATATTTCATCTACAGACAATGGTGACAAAAAGTTATCAAAGGATTTATCTTGAGATAAACCGTTTCGAAGTTACACGTCAATGAACATTTAACACGTAGCTTAAAATTCTTCAAAAGTCCATATCTTGGCTTTTAATTGCTCAAATTTGGTCAAAGTTGACATGCCATCTCTAAACAGCTTTCTTTTCATGTGTACTCAATTTTGTGACATTTCGTCATAGGGGGCGATGTTTATTGGCGAAGCTAGGTGTCAAAAAACTGTTTTTCTTAAATAATTCGTCAACAATTTTGTGTTAGTATGTCAGTGTTACAGAGGCGTATCGGCCCAGCCCATAAACACTCACTTGAAGCATAGCGCCACCTAGTGATAAGGGTAAATGCAAAAATTGGGATTTTGAGTTGCTAATATCTTGGACCGAGAAGGTGGGAACTGCACAAAATAGGTCATGCATGATCAGCACAAAGACCTCTAACACCACAGCACGTGCCATACAATTTGGTCCATAGGGGGTGTTGTAATTGTACAAAATCTCATTTTGCCTATTCCTTTCACAAATCACTCCTACACACTATACAAACACACACAATGTCATTCATTCAAAACCCACATTCATGCCCACTTCCAGAAAATCATTTCCACACAAATTCTCGCCTCACAACACTGCTCTACCACACACTCATCATACCAACAGTTCCCACATTTCAATACACTGCGGCGGTCATACCATGTACCGCTATGCGGTACATCTAGTTTATATTATGTAGAACAGTCTACTGTTTACAAATCACACCACTAGCCACAGTGCTCTGCTAAAAGCCATGCCCTGTCTAGAGTGTTTGTTCTAGGTCACCTGCAAACTTGACCTGCCTTGTTTACAACTGTGTTGTATTGTTCATTACTGTGTTGTACTGTATGTACAGATGTGTACAGGAGTGTGTAAGCGTGCATGTGTAGTCGTGTGTGTGAGTGCGTGAGCGCGTGTGTGAGTGGGTGAAGTGAATCTGTGTAGTCCCTCAATAGTGTATGTAGGCACTATTATGTATCTGTCTTGTCTATACTGTGTTTTAACAGTTACGTGTACCACCAATTGTTCCCGGTGAAACGTTGTCTCGTCTCACTATGTACTGTGTATATGGCTGAAACGACAATAAAAACCTACTTGACTTGACTTGACTTGACTTGACCTCTCTAGCTCCACAAACTGTTCAAACATAGAGGAACATCCAATGTTCAAAAACTTCTAAACTAAAAACCAAACTTCAAAAACTATCACTTTCCAATGTTTGTTTCATGCAGTTGTAAGCGAGTGGGAATATTTTTCACAGTTTCACACACATTAATTAGACTGTGATTGATGGATGGATTGTGTGTGATGGTGTGTTATTACAGTTTTTGCCCATTGCTTGAACGCAATAGACATATGCTTAAACCAAAGTAACATAACTTGAAGTTGTGTTACCATGCCTTAAACACAATGTAACCACACCTTAAACACAAACGCTGCTTTACACTTTAGTTGCAATTCTGCAACACACTTGCTCCTTTTTGCAACACACTTGCTCCTACACAGTACACACTATTTCATACATAAGACACTTCGTTCAAAAATGAAATACCAATGTATCATTGGCAAAACACATCTATTCAAAATACAAAAAACAGTGTTTATTATAAAGTAGACTAGTGTGTTGCTGCTGATGTGACAGTGTTTTTATAAGATGCAAGTGTGTGCAATTTTGTCATCAGAGTGACATTTTGACAAAGGATTGTTATGTTTTGATTGCAGAGTTTCAATTTGACATAGATGTGAATGGTTTATTTCCAAGTGTTGTGTCCTATGTGCTTGGGTGTAGAGTTTTGGCACAGCGAGCCAAATTTTGCACATATACATCATTACAAATATATTTTATTTTTCTCACAAAAACAGTGTACACACTGTGCATCCCAATCAACACAAAGCTGCACCTACAGTGGTGTACATACAATAGAACAGAAGAATTTTCTGTAGCCTATACAGTTACAAAAAAAAATACGCTGCATCCTTTCTTCTGTTTTTGTGTGGCCACAGCACCTCATCCACATCACATGCAATGTTTTTCCTGGCCTAGCAGCGAATCCATCCATGAAAAGCATCAATTGCTATATTTCCACATGCGTCTTCCATAGCTTAGAGAAAGGGTACACGCATTTGTGGATTTTGGTTATACACTTTCATCTCCAGTCAAAAAAATCCTCAATTGTGTTGAGGATTGTAGAATATGGAGAGAGATACATATGTAAACAACTAAACAACTACTGTAAAATAATTTTGTTGACCAAATGGTCAACCAAAATGGCTCTGATCTCATCAGAGATTACGGTCCTTTCTCGTCCTCGTCCGTGTACTCCCCGTCCTCCTCCTCTTACTCTCACTCCTCTAGCTGTGGCTCTGCCTCTTCCAAAGCTCTGGTAGCTAATTGTAAAGCTGTGTGACAGGTGTTTGTTGATGTGACGAGTCAGTGTGCATAGTAGAGCAGTTGACTTTAGAATTTTGAATCACTGTGTGTTCCTTGTGAAAACAAGAGATTTTTGCCATGAAAATTGTGCCAAACACAGAGAATTGTCTATAGTGTTTTGAAAAAAGTGTGTTTTAGAACTGCAATTTGAGTGTAAAGCAGGAATTGTGTTTGTAGTTTAGCAGAATCGGTTCATGGGGTTGGTGAATGAGTTACATGTTGTGGTCATTGTGTCTGAAGTACAAGGAATTGTGTGTAAACAATTGAGAAAAACTGTAAATGTGTGTGTAGTCTTTTGTCAAAATACTACAGTAGTATTTTGTCAAAATACTACACACAGTTTTTCTCAATCGTTTACTTACATTTTCTAAAAGCATGCCTGGTGTTTTCTATTCATTTGTATTGCATGTATCTGGAAACAAGATAACATAATTAAGGGAAAGCTATTACTTCTGTTTATATTTGTCTGCTGCTTGTTCTATAGACTATGAAAGTAAACAGTAGACAGACACTGGTTTAGCTTATTGAACATTTTGGACAAAAATATAAAAAATATATATATAAAAAAAGGTTTGCAAGACTTACAAGAGTGTTGTGCAGTCTCTGGAAGGACTTGTTAAAAGATCTGGATTTGCAGAGAAATGTGAAGAATGGCGAAAGCAGAACATACCTGAGGGTGTGTTAGGTCAGGAGACCTAATATATGTATATTATGGATGTATATAAAGTATGGCAGGATTACCAGTATGTGAATGGAAAGCTTTTTTCAACAGAGCCAAAAATCTGGCCTTAATGCTGAATGAAGACTGGTTCCAACCTGTCAAGATGCGTCTTATTCAGTTGGAGCCATCTACTTGGTAATTTTGAATCTACCTCGTGAAGACTGTTTCAAGGAAGAAAATACAATTCTCATCGTACTAATACCTGGACCAAAAGAGCCATTACTAAACATAACTGCTTTCTTATAACTCTTAGTTGAAGAGCTTCAAGAACTTTGGCATGGCAAGATTCTGGAAGACAGCTCCTTCTCAGGACATCAGATTTACAGAGCAGCTCTGCTTTGTCTTTTATCAGATATTACATTACATTTAGCTGATATCCCCACAACGTGAAAATCTGAAGGCTTTTTTGGACGTGAAGCATACAGAGGTAATTGAAATATTTAAACATTTTTGGTTCTAAATAATAATTTTGCTATTGCTATTGATAATTGAATCAGTAAATTCAATACATTAATAACAAAAATCAATCAAATCATATATCAAATGTTTACATTGTTTATTTTTTAATGAATAGCAGTTGGTGTGTTTCGTTAAATTTAAATATAAATATGTGTAACATATTGCATTTAACTTACATTTGCAGGATGCCACAAGTGTTTGAAAACATTCAGCAAGAAAGAATTTGGTGAAAAAATGGACTACTCAGGATTTCAGTGATCTTCATGGGAGCCACACACATCAGAGGTACACACACACTATGCTGGATCAAAATGGGCAAAGACAAAGGCAGAACAGAAAAGAACTGAACACAAGTATGGAGCTGGATGGTCAGAACTTTTCTGCTTGAGTTACTATGTGATTCCATCAGATTTGTCATCGTAGATTGAATGCACAACCTTTTCCTTCCTTCCAAGACATGTATTCAGATTTTGGACAGAGCTAGGAATTTTAACAACAAAAAGCCTCAATGAACTTCAAGCTAGAGTGGAAAACATCAAAGTACCTTATGAGGTTGGAAGAATTCCGTTGAGAATTTCATCTGGCTTTACAGGATTCACCACAGATCAATGGAAAAATTGGACAACCATTTACTCACTGTTTTGTCTGAAAGGGCTTATCAACAACAGACACTATGGCATGTGGTCATATCCATTGACCATCGACATACTTGAAGTAGCAGATGGGTACCTGCAGACTTTTCTGTCAAAATTTGTTTGGCCCGTTGCACTGCACCCTAGCCTGGGCGTGCCCATACTGCCTGTGACGCTGCATTTGCATTTCGCGAGCAAGTCAGTCTGGCCAAGCTGCCTGTCTAAACCATTTCTGCTCAGGCCTCGGAATGGGGGCCAATGAAAATCGAGCATTTCAAAAAGGCAATGACGCGGTAGTTTAGTAAGGGATAATGTATTGCCCACGCATGACTATCAGAAAAATATTTCCCGACAGGGGCGAACAGCACCAGTATACAGACTTTATTCATATACACGTTGGCTTCTGGCGAGAAAAAGTAGTCCAGTTGGAACGTTATTGTTGTTCGTTCCTAAGCAACACTCCACTGGCACTGGATATTTTGTGGCGCTGCTGTCTAGCCGCTGCTGCCTCTGATCTGCTAGCCCAATTTGTGGACATTAAACTGGACGTTCCCGTTGAACGTGCAGTTTGACAATATGAATGGGCCTGGCCCATCCGCAGAGAATCCTCCGTTTAGGCCTACATTGTCTCCGCCTGGTTTGGCGGCAGGTCCAGCTGCACATGTAGATGGCCCACCACCTATTTTACAAGGGATAGGCAACAATTAGACTCTGTCATAGGAAACAATAGGCCTACAATGCAAAATGAACAAATAGGCATGACCGAAGTGACAAAAATCGTTATATAAATCTCACCTCCTAAGATATGGCTCCATTTTTGTCTATCCGTGCCGCTTGGTGCCCAGTAGCTTTTAAGGCTCGATTCACATCTGTGGCCGGTGACGGTCATTATTTCCCTACTCTCCAATCCAGCCGTCGATAACATTTGAACGGCGGTGCTCCGCAGGCTGTGGTTGTCTCCGTGCAGTCTGTCTCTGTAAATTGCGCTTCCTACCAGCGCTCAGAAGTGTCATACTCGCCGTATATACTAAAATTACAGTTTTTCTCAATTGTTTAAACACAATTCTTTGTACTTCAGACACAATGACCACAACATGTAACTCATGCACCAACCCCATGAACCAATTCTGCTAAACTATAAACACAATTCCTGCTTTACACTCAAATTGCAGCGTTGGCGTAGGCAGGGATGAAGTCTGGTTTGTTGACTGCCGACAGGCAGTTCTACAATTCGACAGAGAAGAAGCCCAGAGGGGATTGGTAGCTGTGTTTTCTCACAGTTGCCAGAGATTGGGCAGGTCGAGCAGGTTCCTGTGGCGTTGGCTGTAGTGGAACAAGAAAAACAAAACAAGCAAGTAGAGCAAGCACACTTTATAATAAGAAAAGCTAGAAACAGTTACATTTGGCTTTTTGTTTTCCTGATAAGCACAAGTCATTTTAAAATGTAAATGCTAATTGAAAAATGAAAATCCAAACTTCACTTTGGCTTTGCCTTTTTTATCACAATACAAAGTGTGTCAAAATATTTCTCAACCTTTGTCACGGAGCTTGAAAATGTGAAAAACAACATACCAGTCATAGGCAACGACATCTCAGTGTACCTGTTCAGTGACAACTAAGATCTTATCATATGCTTTTGCTGTTTTGAGAGTCCGTTAGCTGTGATTGGTTGTTGGATGATGCAGTGCCTGCTGCATGTGTCTTTCTTCTGCAAGAAAACATGGATTCTATACTTAGTACCTGTAAAATCCTTCCTGCACTCCCTGTGATAACAGAAATTTTAAAAGTTTCAGTTGGCTGAATAAAACCAAGGTTTTTTTGCATGTAAATAAGCTATGTGTTCGAATGTATTTAAGGCAAGAAAAAAAACAAGTTTTAGCTAGTAGTAAACTAGAAAAGCACTCAGAGAGCACAGACCTCCACCAAGGCAGCTCAGATAACCACAAATATCGAATCACTTTTAAGATAGCCACAAAAGGACAACAGTTCTGTGGAGAACAATTTAAACAATCTTGCAATGGTGAAGAATCCTTTGAAAAAATACAGGATGCAGATGGTGATCCGGTTCACCACCAAAAACGAATCAGTTCTAAGTTAGCCAACTTCTGATCTATCCTGAAATTTTTGTCGGAATTCGTCCAGAACTTTCTGAGTTATGCAGTTCAACGGACAAACAAACCAATGCCAGCAAACACACAACCTCCTTGGAGGAATTAAAAAAAACCACACACTTGATGGTTGCAACGCTGCAAGAAGTGTGTGCACCTATTTTGGTTAGAATCTGTTGATATTGTATTAGGATAAGTTAAATGCTAATGACTGAATGTATTCTCCATATATGAATCTCCTTTTTTCATTTTTTGTAGCTGAAGATAAAACAGTACTCCCCTTTTGTCATGGAATGAGGGGTGTGGTCTACAGCTCCACCTCCAGTGATTTAGAGATACAGTTTCTGGTTTCCCATCATCAGGCCAGAACTGAAGAAGCATTTTGAATGAAAGGTGAAATGTCTTCAAGCTCGACACAGATAAGAGATCAGACAATCTACAGAGACAATATTGTGTCCTTTCATTACCACAAGTAGGTAATTTTTATGTTAATCTGAAATTACATTTTATATGATTTTTTTTTTTTCTTACATTTTTTTCCTACAGTCAGGAATAGATTTAAAAATGTGAACTTGTTATTGAAATAAGCCACTTTTGACTGTTCTTCACTTGCAGACACTGCAGCCAAAGAAAATGGCATTCAAACAAACAGTGTATTATTCTGTTGAGCATGTTTTGTGGAGTTCTCTATCTGCACAGCATCCTTAAAATATCGCAGTGCACTTGTGGACATTGCCACATGAAGAAACACAATGATTCCTGGTTTTCTAAACGCTTTAATGCATCATATCACCCTCTGATGACAAGAAGTAGTCCTGTCAGCACAGAGACGTTTCTGTGGTGGAAGGTGAGGCACAAATTTCTCTAGCCTACAATACTAGTGCTTATGTTCAGTATTTTATGTCCACTAGTTTTGGGGGGCAGTAGTGGCGTAATGCTTATGGAGCTTGTCTTAGGGTAATGTGCAATGTAGGCTTATGAGTTTACAGTGTGATAGCTTTGTCTAATTACTGACCTGAGCACATAGTGTTAGTGGCTATGTTTTCATGCCATGCATCTACATGCCACTACAGTTTTAATTTAAAAAATGTTTTGTTGCTAAAACATGAATTAGGATGATTTTGGAAGCGTACTGGTGGGAAAATTCACACAGAGTTACAGTCATACTACACATTTTAAAGCCATTCATCAATTAATGAACAAACTAGATGTACCACATAGCATAGTACATGGTATGACCGCCGCAGTGTATTGAAATGTGGGAACTGTTGGTATGATGAGTGTGTGGAAGAGTAGTGTTGTGAGGTGAGAATGTATGTGGAAATGATTTCCTGGAAGTGGGCATGAATGTGGGTTTTGAATGAATGACTGTGAATGATTGTGTGTGTTTGTATAGTGTGTAGGAGTGATTTCTGAAAGGAATAGGCAAAATGAGATTTTGTACAATTACAGCGGCTGCTATAGGCCCAATTTTATGGCATGTGCTGTGCTTTTAGAGGTCTTTGTGTTGATCGTGCATGAGATATTTTATGCGATTCCTACCTTCTTAGTCCAAAATATTGGCAATTCAAAATCCCAATTTTTGCATTTACCCATATCACTAGATGGCGCTATGCTTCAAGTGAGTGTTTATGGGCTGGGTCGATACGCCTCTGTAACACCGACATACTAACACAAAATCGTTGTCTTGGGCAAAATTGTTGACAAATTATTTAACAAAAACTGTTTTTTGACACCTAGCTTCGCCAATAAACATCGCCCACTATGACGAAATGTCACAAAATTTAGTACACATGAAAAGAAAGCTGTTTAGAGATGGCATGTCAACTTTGACAAAATTTGAGCAATTAAAAGCCAAGATATGGACTTTTGAAGAATTTTAAGCTACGTGTTAAATGTTCATTGACGTGTAACTTCGAAACGGTTTATTTCAAGATAAATCCTTTGATAACTTTTTGTCAGCATTGTCTGTAGATGACATATACCAAATTTGGTGAGATTCACATGAACGGCATATGACGAGTTCGTTCAAATTCGTTTTCGCAATGTTAAAATTTCACGGAAATTGTTTTCGTTGGAAGTGGGCGTCGACCAGTGCTTTCAATACGTGAGGGTCAATAGATTTCACGATAAAAAAAAAGTTGTTGTAAACGTTAGCATTCTCTATAGGCAAAATGACATTTTTTACAATTACAGCGCCTCCTATGGACCAAATTTTATGGCATGTGCTGTGATGATAGAGGTCTTTGTGGTGATCGTGCATGACGTATTTTGTGCAGTTCCCACCTTCTCTGTCCAAGATATTAGCAACACAAAATCCCAATTTTTGCATTTACCCTTATCACTAGGTGGCGCTATGCTTCAAATGAGTGTTTATGGGCTGTGTCGATACGTCTCTGTAACACCGACATATCACAAAAATTTCATGTCATTGGGTGAAACGTTCATTGAGTTATTCAGCAAAAACTTTTGCCGGTCTCCCCCTCTTTGACGGACCCTGGCAAAGCGGGGGGGTGGCCCTTGGGGACCAAAAGCTTCTAGTCGCTCAAAAAGTTCTAGGGCTACATGCCTACAAAGATTCATGTCCCCCGTACTTCCAGTGTCCCGGAAATCGTTGACGGAAAATCGGTGAAAAAAAAGAAAAAAAAAACAAACAAAAAAAGGGGGAAAAAAGTCGCGGCAACACTATAATGACAGCGGCGGTCATAAAAACTGATTTAAGCTTTACACTTCATAAGAGAACAATGCCCCCTACAAACTAAATTTTACACAGTGTGGTGTGGTCTTAAAGAATGCTGTGCGCTTTAAGTATGGGAGGTTTCATGAAATTTGGACAATACAAAAATAAGATATTGTGTAGTGTAATTACAAGCCATGTTTCAAATATTGATTGGTGTGTAACTTCTTAACGCTTTAACTTTTTAAAAAGTTTCATAAGGTTTGTTGAGGACATTGTCTTGAGATGACATACACCAAATTTCTTGACAAATCCCTTGAACGCCCTTGGAGGAGTTAGTTTATTTTCTCAGTTCTTCACGTAATTGCGTAAAATGTGGCCAACAGAAAGGGGTGTTTGTTGTGGGTTGTCTCAGCGAATGTGGGGTAAAAGGAATTGTGTTCCCATACATTATCGTTTTGTAGTTATTAGCGAAAATATAATTTTTTTTTAATTATAGTGCCTCCTATGGGACAATGTGCTTCAAGAGGCTGGAGTACTGGTAGCCTGGTAAACCAGCCTCTGATACTTCATTTCCTTTTGCACAGAAGGTCTGAAGTCGAGGCCGTTGAAATTTATGTATGAGGATCAGTGAACAGAGGGAGTGTTCGTGAGCCATGACACTGACTTTGTGTGCTACATTTGAATTGTAGTGCGTAGGTAGGCTAATTGCATACGTGACGACCAGACGTTAGCGATTGGGTAAAGGCAGAGCCACTTGTTTTAAACTTCAGCAGAGTCCACACCTTCAGGAAGAAATAGTTTCTCACGGCCTTGACTCCAGACCCTCTGTACAAAATGAAATGAAGTACGAGGGGCTAGTTTAGCAGGCTACAGTAGTGGTCCTACATGGCAAATTTGATGTGATTTGTGGGGAAATGCGGGTAAAAAATTATTATTGTGTTCCTATACATTATCGTTTTGTAGTTACAGTGGTCCCTTGCTATATCACGGTTTACCTTTCGCGGCCTCGCTGTTTCGCGGATTTTTTACTGCATGCAATCTCCTGTACAGTACAGAATGCACACAGCTTGTAAAATTTACATAAATCTTCCACTGCTAGCTGTGTGACTCTGAAGTGCTGTATGTTTGCAAGTGTGAACTTTGCCTGTCTGAGAAAAGTGTATAAGTGTAGTGAGGGGTTTTACAGCCTTAAAACATGTATAATAAATGTAAAAAATAAAGCTGACTACTTCGCGGATTTCGCCTATCGCGGGTTATTTTCAGAACGTAACTCCCGCGAATAACGAGGGACCACTGTATTAGCTAAAATGTAGTTTTTCAGAATTATAGCACCTCCTATGGGACAAAGTTTACAAAACATAATGACCCTGCAACACTCCCACCTGGTCCCCCTCTTTCTGCCAGCAGTCTTTCTTCTAAGTGGTGAATGCTTTCCCTCAGGATGGCCTCGGTGTCTCGTGACTAATTCAGCTGTTCTTGAATAGCAGGACATGTGCATCCTATGCCTTGGCTAGAGACGTCCACAGTGCTACTTTTACCTTTTGAATCCCTTCCTCTATAGCCCCTGTGTCCAGTGAGGCTGCATTTGAAGCAGCAGTCCCATTGTTCCCCATTACCCCTCTCTTGACATCCTTTGCATGCCCATCTGGTTCTGTGTTGGAGCTGATTAGGTGGTCGTGGTGACTGTTGGACATTGTTCCTCAGCTCAGCTACTTCTTCTCTCAGTTGCCTTACGCCATTCATCAACTCTGTTTCTATCTAGCTGTCACCTTTTGACCTTTAACATTGGCTTTAGCTGAGGCACTCTGTCCAGGCATCTGATTCATGTCTGCTTGCAACTGGTCAATAGGTGTCTCTTTATGTAACTCATTTATTCAAGCTGGTCTGTCTGACTTTCTCCCTATGCTATGCTGACCGATACCGACTCAATTCTTCCTTGAGCATTCTTGTTGATTCTCAGAAGCTTATCTGCATTTCAGCATACTGTATTTGTAGGCACTGTAGCTTGACTTCGCTGCTTGCATTTTGTTCATCCCCCTTTGGCACATTTTTACTCCCTTAGCTGTAGCTAACTAATCTCTAACAAACGTCTCTGTTATGTCTTCTTCCTCACTTTCTAATGCTTTATACACAGACACATTTACTGCTCAGAGTAACGTGTGCCTCTTTGCGTTGTCCGGAGAAACTTTAGCATACACACTTTTTTTAGCTGCTCCAATGTAACCTGGCACATTTTTCATGAATTAATTTTCACAACCTCATAACATGTAACTACGCAGGCTGGGAAAGCTCAAGTGTATTATTTTAAGCATCTTCGGGCTCACAACAGCCCGGAAGTAGAGGCTTTCACTAAACACATAGACTCAATCAACACCTACATCAAGTTCACCAGGGAGGACACTAGATGGGAAAGTACCATTTTTGGATTGTGAGGTCCTTGCCTAAGAAAATGGAGGCCTCGCTTCAGAGGTCTACAAGAACCTTGCTACAACACTGCCTAACATTTCTATTTGCAGCAGGTGTAACTCCCCAGTTGTCTATTTTACAGTGTTTAAGCATGATTGCTGAGTTTTGCATTTAGCCCTAAGTGCTTTGGCACCTAATGACTGTGTTTAACCAGTTGGTTGCAAAGGTGTGATCCATTGATAGCTAGTGTTTAGAAATGGAAAGAATGTGACATTACAATATATTCGTGTGTAAAGCATATAAGTGTGCAAATCGCTGTGTTTAGCATTTAGCACAAAGCATGAAGCTAAAAATGTGCCAAGAGTGGTGCCAAGCTCAGCCAATCTTTTGTTATTTTATTCATTGTGGGAAAAAATTTATTTTTGTGTGTAAGCAAACTGTAAATGAGTAAAGAAGAAATCAAAATGTGTAATTGAAGAATATGTCACGTGTCTTTGATTTTTCTTGTAGAGATTTTCTGTTTCCTTGACCAAGGTGGTTTATGTATGTGTCTTTCAACAGAAGATACAGCCTAGAAGTGGTACTGGATGGAATGAGTATAGAAAAGCTGTGGATGAGTTATTTCAAATCATCCCTGACAAGGAGCTCTACAGGGATGAGGGTCCTGACCGCTGTAGGGTGTGTTCTGTGGTTGGCAACTCTGGGAACCTCAAGAACTCTAGATATGGACCTCTCATAGATTTCAGTGATTTTGTCTTCAGGTAAGTGGGGGGTAAAGGTGAGAAAGTAAAAAATAAAAAGGTCTTCAATGATGTTTGGATGACAGGACCATCTTATGAAGTGGTAAATAAATATTAATATGGTGTTCCAAAATGTACATCTGTCATGATACATGAAGTGAAGGACACCAAGATATGGTAGAAACCATTTTTGCGGAGAAAATAGGTAACACTACCCACCACATGGGGAAAACTTCAACAGAACAAGGGGAGATACAGAAAGACACTGCAGAAGACTACAAATAATTACATGGGAAGAGGTGGGGTCTGCAGTACAGTAGATGACAAGAACTCACCAAAACAATAGTGTGAGAGGTTTAAGTAAGGCAGTACACAGCTACCCCTACCCCATGCTCAGGATGTTACTGGCCTAATCTGATTCAGTAATTTATGCTTAGTGATAGCTAAAGTGCCACTGCCAGATCCAGGATTGGACGAATGGATTTAAAATCTCTAAAACTCAACTGTTTAACTGTAAAGTGCTGGGAAATGAGCTTATTTCCCAAAGAATTGGAGTGGTCCTTTAAGAAGATGAGGATGTCATCAATGTACACATTGACAAACCTCCTGATATTCCTCATTACGTCATTGATGAATGGCCGTTTGCGAATCCATACAGCAGCACACAGTAGTCAAAGTGGCCTAAGGTGGTTTTAAAGCCGTCTTTTATTTATAACTCTCTAGTATAAGTGTCCGTGCCAAGGTATATGTGCTAAGTAGATGCACTTGCATGATTATCTTCACACAGCATAGCTGTCTATGCTGGAGTTGACATTGATGGTACTTGCTGGATTTTCAACAACACAATGTTTACTAGTACCCCAGTATGACTGCTTGATGTTAAAGTGCACGTGTTTGGCTTGGTAGCTGACCTTCATTAGCCTGGTAAACCCGCCCCTCGTACTTCATTTCATTTCGTGCAGAGGGTCTGAACCGGTATCTCTTGAGGAGCATTTGGCAAGTCGCAGAAAGTACGATCCAATCAGCAAACAGAGGGTGTGTTCGTTAGCTGTGACGTTGACCTTGTGTGCTACATTGGAATTGTAGTGCATAGGTAGTCTAATTGCATACGTGACGACCAGGCATTAGCGATTGGGTAAAGGCAGAGGCACTTTTAAAAAAATCGTTTCTGACGGTCTCTGTTTCAGACCCTTTGTACAAAATGAAATGAAGTATATGGGGCTGGTTTGCCAGGCTAGACCTTCATCCTGGAATGTTTGAAACGGAGATCGTAGAAAATGATGTCTGCTTGCACCCCTTTTGGATATAGAGGACTGTGAGAAGTGAAAAAAGGAGTAAGAGGAGGGGGAGGGATAACTTGCGACGCTAAGGCGCATGACGTGTGGATGAGCGGGTGGGATTAAATCTCCTAGAAGGCAGGAGACAGGTCTTGATGGCTATCAATCATCCTATGGGATCCTCACAAACTATGATTAAAAAATAACATTAGTACATGTAATTGTTTGGTCAAGCACATTGAGTTTTTAAAAAATCCTTTGTCTTTAACTTTTCACACATCTTTCACATATGTCCTCCTACTGTACATACAGAATAAACAATGGTCCCACTAAAGGCTTTGAGCGGGATGTTGGATCAAAAACTACTCATCGCATCATTTACCCTGAAAGTGCTGTTGATATGGATAACTCCACTCATCTGGTGATGTTTTCCTTCAAGCTCCTGGATCTGAAATGGTTGATTAGTGTGTTCACCACACACACTGTCAAACGGTGAATACTGGCAAACATTCATTGTGTCAATGGTTTTATTGAGCCAAAAGCTTCAAAACATCTGACTTTATTACTTGCTTAATATGCATCACCAGCTAGACTCTATTGTGACCAACTATGCTTGTGTTTTGTTACCCATTAATGTTTACTTTAAGAATATTGTAAAAAAAGAAAAAGGTAAAATATCACACACTGCCTTATTTAGCAAACAATATTTTATTAACATCATTTTGTTCACCTTCGATGCACCTGTTTGTTAGAGGTGTGCAAAAGTCCACCTTTTTTATCTTGAGAATTTTAAAACACGAGGTTCTTGTGTGTGCATTTACACTGCAGCTGACACAGTTTGAAGAATTGAACATAACACATGAATGATGGTTTTACTTTCTTAAATACCACAGTGGAAACACGCCCCTGAAGTCAACAATAAGAGCAAATCAGAGCTTGGTGAGACATTCTGAGTTTTCATTTACATTTCCAGTATTTCCCACAAGCCTTGGGTTAAGTATATAACCCAAAGCTTGTATATAAGTAAATAACAACTTACTGTTATATATTATATAATAACCCAACATAATGAGACTGGTACTATTAGGGCTGCTTTAAATTAAAAACATAAACAGATAAATATAAGTATTTATCGTTCATTAGTTGTTCTGGTATTACAGAATGATGTAACCTTTTCATGACTGCCAGTGGAAATCATGTACATGCTGACATGGGCCCTACTTCTCTTGCCAGTATCAAAAATAGACAAGTTTTTGTCTTTTTAGCTGAAATTTGCACGGTGCAATGATGACAATGCTATTGAATTGAACTGTATTTGCACCAACAGCTATAGTTTGTAGGACAGCAGAATTAAGCATATTTAGTCATTTTTTATTTGTTTGCCTGTTCTTTTTAACTTAAATACATAATTTCTCTATTAAGCTGCTTTTGCCTGTACAACAACTGCAAATGTGTTGTGTTACTTTTTAAAACTCGAGAAAGCAATATTTTTAAGTTTGACACCATACTATAAATAATCAAAGTACAAATGTTATCAAGATGTTTAATGATGTTGGTGGTAGAAGATGTTGAAATGTAATGATTCAAAGATTACACCAAAGCACCATTAAATCTATGATTTAAAACACAAGTGGTGTATGATCATAAAATAAGCCAATATATTTGAGTCCATGATCTATAACCGAAAATAATTAGGACAGTCACTCCTGATTTTTGCCAGAGTTCCATTTCTACCATCTCTCTGTAGGTGACAGTTGTAAGTCCCAGTTTCATGGAGTATGTCCACGGCCACTGGCTGGGAAAACATGGTCGTTACCCATCCACTGGATTTATGACTGTTGTTATGGCTCTTCACATCTGTGACCAGGTGAGCTTGCACAATTTTAGCCTTTAATGAATGAAAGTTCTAAAGAATGTTGGGCTTCGTAGAATAAAATGTTGAAGTTTACAATTTCACATTCTTATACAACACATTCTTTTCTACACAGAAAATACATTCTTTTATACAACCCCAATTCCATAAGAGTTGGGACGTTGTGTTAAAAGAATGCTTTGAGAATAGTCCAAGGACAACATATCAGTTATTGAAACTGGATTTTTAAATTGTTTTATGGGATATTTGTGGTGATTTCAAAGTTCAGGCCAGCAACAAGGAAGGACAACAGTAAAAGTTACTTACACACAATGACATCATTATCAGCATCATGTAAATCTGGACTTTCCGTACAGTGCCGCCATGTAGGAGGTGACGGTCTATTATCTACTATATTTGAATCTATTAACGTAGGCCTATCTATTTCCTTATATAGCTAAATGAAAGCATATTCTTTAGAATCTTACCCTTGCTCCAGTTTATAAGTAGCCTGGTAAACCCGCCCCTCGTACTTCATTTCATTTTGTACAGAGGGTCTGGACCGGAATCTCTTGAGGGTCATTTAGCAAATCCCAGCAAGACAGATCCAATCAGCGAACAGAAGGTGTGTTTGTTAGCCGTGACGTTGACCTTGTGTGCTACATTTGAATTGTAGTGCGTAGGTAGGCTAATTGCATACGTGACGACCAGGCGTTAGCAATTGGGTAAAGGCAGAGGCACTTTTTTTAAACTTCAGCAGAGTCCACACCTCCAACAAATCGTTTCTGACGGTCTGACGCTCCTCCAGTCACATGCAAGGTCACTGTTCGCCTATACAAAATGAACAAGTACGGAGGAATCCATCCTTGCCCCTCTAGCAGAACTACGACCAGCCATTATAAAACAGTTTATAGTTACTTCCACTAGGAGGTTATGTGTTTGCTGGCATTTTTCTATCTATCTGTTTGTTAGCAAAATGACTCAAAAAGTCATGAACATAGCGGTCTGAAAGTTTTACAGTAGGCTATGTTGGTATTCTCTCTGCTTTGAGGTGATTCTTTTTTGTTGAAAATCAGTTACCTTGCAAAAAGGGAAAATTAACATGGGAAATCCCATTGACAAAATAAAGTGCTTTTCTAGTTGTTAATGTTTTGTCAAAAGATACTGCATTCAAATATGTTATTTTGCAAGAAAAAATGGCTGCAACGTGTAGCCCATGTGCTTTTAATTAGTCCTAGCCATGTATTATTAAAAGCTTTTTAGATTTTGCTCAAATCTTGGAGTGCCTCTGCTAATCCCTTTTTTCTGATCTTTGACTTCACCCATAGCAGATGAGCACCTGAGTAAAACTTTCAGAAGTCTCCTGAGTGCCCCAAGCCCTTTGGCTTCTCTTTCTTGTTATTTTGCAAGTTTCCTGACATTATCCCTGTGATGGAGTGACCATCACTAGAGTTGTGGGTGTGCTCTGACTGCCATCCCAACGAGCCTGGCTCTTTGGCGTTGTGGTCAGAGCCATTGTGGCAGGGTGAGATGTGTGAGGGACACCTGAGTGTGTGAAGCGCATGGCTGCGCCTCCCGAAGGGGAAGGCAGTGTGATGGACTGACCATCACTGGAGTTGTGGGTGTGCTCTGACTGCCATCCCAACGAGCCTGGCTCTTTGGCGTTGCGGTCAAAGCCCCTGTTTGGTACCCCGGAGAAGCCGGGTGGGGTGACTTCTCCTCCCCTTCGCTACAAATGGTGTCAGAAGTGGGATGGCTTGCCTAGAGGTCATTGGAGGTCCACACACTGTGTGAGCCATATGAGGGACCCCCAGGTTAGGTTGACCCCGGTGTGAAGGACCCCAGTGATAGGTGAAGCACCAGTATGTGTGGGGCACCCTGGATGGGAGAAGTATGGTGGGAGATGCGTGAGGGACACCAGTGTGTGAAGTGCATGGGTGCACCACCCGAAGGGGAAGGCAGTGTGAGATGCGTGAGGGACACCTGAGTGTGTGAAGCGCATGGCTGCGCCTCCCGAAGGGGAAGGCAGTGTGATGGACTGACCATCACTCTTTGGCGTTGCGGTCAGAGCCCCTGTTTGGTACCCCGGAGACCCGGGTTCAAAGCCGGGTGGGGTGCCTTCTCCTCCCCTTTGCTATAATCCCCATCCATACAGACATTTTTTATGGAAAGCCGATAGAAGAAACTGGAGCTTGCAGGGAACAGACATGTCATACCCAGCATCATTTCTGCCTTTTGAGTGCATGCCTGGGAGATGTCTTAAGCAAAACCAAAGTAAAGGTCACTGTAGTCATGCCACTATGCACAGTGGTTGAGCTCTAGTTTTCTGGAATGCACATTTTACTTTTGTCGCAAAGCCTGATTAAAACTAACTGCTCAAATTACTCTGTGTATGTTTTTTACATATAGCATTGGCCATTGCTAATGACATACACAGTAATTCATCTAGCATACTTTCATTAAACAAATCAATTCACGCTAAAATCTAAAAGTCTATAATTAGGCTTCACTGAGCCTGACATATTTATACAAGAGATTTTCATAAAAGTTAATACCTTGTCACCTGGGGTGAAACTCTGCTACCTTGATTTGCATTTGTATAGATCACAGCATTTTCATTTGTATGTTAAAGGCTCTCCTAGATTTAGTGGAAGGGGGTCATGGGGAAGCAACTGCCAAGCAAGCCCCACGTCAATTTGCGACAATTCACGGCAGTTTTTGGTATTGCCTGTAAATTGCCTTCCACAACAATTTACAGTGCCGATGACGAAACTGACGAACATCCCACTTTTCATGCAGTGATAAGGTTTGCAGTCAAGAAGTCTTAAATCTCTTCTCCTAAAGGTACTCTCCCTAGTTGCACAAGCATCTTGTGTTTTCTTTAAACCTGTTCATTTTCAGAACTCTTTATTGTAAGGGAAATCATGTTTTCAACAAAGTAATGTTAACAAGCAGCAGACTGTCATCACTCAAATCTTAACTCTGTCAGGAAGGTGCACAATTATAATATGTAAGTACATAAAAGTAAATGAAGGACTCTCTTGTGTCAGGTCCGAGTGTTTGGGTTTGGAGCAGACAAACATGGTAACTGGGATCACTATTTTGAGAAGACATCACCGTTCTACAAAACAGGCCCACACGGGGGGACCTTTGAGTATGACACCATCAAGGAGCTTCACAAAAGTAATATAATTGAAATGTATGGAATATGGTAATCCGACAGGAGAATATTACTTCCTAGCATTGTCTTGACTTTGACTTCCAGAAACAAATAAGATCTTATATGAAGCTGATTTGTAAAGGAGGTTTTAGGAAAAAGAATTCAGAAGTCAGTAAGATCTGGCCTTTGTCTTATACTGGCCTGTGTCTCATTAATCCAATCTAAGTTCAATTTACTTTTTTTTTTTCACGTTTTTTTTATTTTTTAGGAGAAACAGATTGGAAGTCAATAAGATCTGATTTACTTCTGAAAGACAAAGACTGTCTTATAGCAATACTTTCTCTTGAGATAGCCTGTCATCTGGAAATAAAACATGATGTTTTTTGTATGCTAACCAATAGTGAACAAAACATTCCAATATACTACAAGCCAAGGAAAATATATATGCACTTTTGATACATGTCTTGCCTTCCACCTTAAGTGGTCACAATATTGTTTTTGTTATTGTACTATTGATTGTTATCTCTTTGGTTGCTTATATTTACTGCTTTTAATGTCATGTTTCGGGTGGCACTTTAAGAGATTCTTAGTGGTTGTAGTGATTGACCTTTGACTTTTAGTCATCTAGAATATGAAATTGTTATATATTGTTATGTAAGACCTACCAACAACTTAAATACTTTACTATACTATACCTGGCAACTCAGCATAACATACAACTTTGTCCTTAGATTAATCGTAGGTGACTTTTATCATCCTCACTTTAGCCATAATTTGTATCATCTACATCTTGTGTCCTCTATTTTGGCAATGTATATGTTTTCCATTTTGTTATCTATTTATTCACATACTTTGAATTAAAAAAAAAAGTTAGTGACTGTTTTTTTATGCAGTGCAATTGAAATGTATGCTAGTATATATTTATGATTGTAGCTGAGGGCTTTTTAAGCAGAGGTTAAGGTTTAGGTATTTTAGCAGAGCCTGTGTGTGTGTGTGTGTGTGTGTGTGTGTGTGTGTGTGTGTGTGTGTGTGCTTGGCTTCCTTATTAGCAGCAGGTATACTGTCTCTAAAACCTCTCACTGTTGCTCCACTCTGGGACAAAAATGGATGATGTCACACATCATCCAAAATGCAAATATAAAGAGTTGATCTAGTCAAGATTTGACTTACAGGAAAAATAATTTCACTATCCAAGATATCCTCAGTAAAAAAAACAGTAGAAATTTGTTTCCGTAGCCAGTACCTCACAAGCATACACATAAGTACATAGAACACTCGCGTATCCCACCTACCCCTGCTCAACATGCACATGATGTCAGGAGTTGCAGACAAGTAGGACCCAAATGCAGGTAAGTCAAGTTTCAAAGAGTTTATTCAAAAAACAGGCAAAACACAGGAGATCAAACGGCGTCAAAAAGATCCAAAAAATAAGACAAGGATGAAAAGCTCAGAAGATCCAGGCACAAAAATCCCAAACAAAAAGGCATCCAATATAGAGAGACAAAAAACAGGTAATCCAACAAACAGGTAATCCAACAAACAAAGACAAAGTCAGAGCTAACAGGGGAACTTACAGATACGCGACTGAACACACCAAGACGACCGGATGAAGACAGACAAAAGGCAGAGGGTTTAAATAGGGCAGGTAATCAGGGAAACTAAACACAGCAGGATAACCAATGATAGAATTACACGGAACAGGTGGCATGAGGGGGAGGAGCAGGTGTCAAAACAAAAAGCACATGGGAGAGACAAACACAGGGCAATGAGCAATCGGTCCAGCAGGGGGGGTAACGTAAACAAAGAGTCCCAACAAGGGGCAGTCCTGACAGTACCCCCCCGTCAACGAGCGCCCCTTGGCGCCAAGGCGGGATGACCGGGGTGCCGAAGGCGGAAATCCCGGATAAGAGTCTTGTCCAGTATCCGGGCTGAGGGTTCCCAGGACCGTTCCTCGGGCCCATAGCCCTCCCAGTCGACCAGGAACTGGAGTCCACGTCCCCGACGCCGTGCATCCAGCAATTTCCTGACCGTGAAGGCGGGGGCCCCATCAATAATGCGAGGAGGAGGCGGTGTCTCAGCAGGGGGGGACAGGGAACAGTGGGCCACGGGTTTGACTCGGGATACATGGAAGGTCGGGTGTATCCGCCGAAGGGGCAGGGGTAGCTTCAGCCGGACCACTGATGGGCCGAGAACCCGTTCGACCCGGTACGGGCCGATGAAGCGAGGAGCGAGCTTGTGGGACTGGAGCTTAAGGGGCAGGTCCTTGGTGGATAGCCAGACCCGCTGTCCTCGCCGGTAGCGCGGGGCCGTGACTCGCCGCCGATCCGCCACCCGTTTCACCTGGGCACCAGAGCGTAGAAGGGCTGCACGGGCTCTTCTCCAGGAGGACCTGCAGCGTTGGATGAACGCCTGGACTGAGGGTACCGCTACGTCGGCCTCCTGGGAAGAGAACAGAGGGGGTTGGTAACCAAGACAACACTGAAAAGGTGACATCCCAGTAGCGGCTACTGGGAGAGAATTGTGGGCGTACTCAGCCCAGGCCAGATGTTGACTCCAAGAAGACGGGTTGTGAGAGGAGAGACACCGCAGGACCCGCTCCAGGTCCTGGTTAGCCCTCTCCGTCTGCCCATTGGACTCTGGGTGGAAGCCCAAAGAGAGACTGACAGTGGCCCCCAAACACTTGCAGAACTCTCTCCAGAATGCAGAGACGAACTGAGGGCCTCGGTCAGACACCACATCACAAGGCAGGCCATGGATCTTAAAAACATTATCAGTCACAAGAACAGCAGTCTCTTTAGCAGAAGGCAGTTTGGGCAGAGGGACAAAATGCGCAGACTTGGAGAATCTGTCAACAACCGTGAGTACCACAGTGTTACCATCCGAAGGCGGGAGGCCGGTCACGAAGTCGAGGGCTATGTGGGACCAGGGCCGCTTGGGGACCGGAAGGGGTTGAAGGAGACCTGCAGGTGGTCGATTGGATGTCTTGTTTCTAGCGCAGGTGGTACAGGCGGCGATGTAGGCCCGGACATCCTCAACCATCTTGGGCCACCAGAAGCGTTGTCGAAGGCAGGCCATGGTTCTCCGGATCCCCGCATGGCATGCCAGGTTGGATGCGTGCCCCCATAAAAGGACCTCAGGTCTGACAGCTCTGGGAACAAATAGGCAGTTAGCAGGGCAACCCTCTGGACTAGGCTCCGTCTGCAAAGCCTCTTGAACCCTCCTTTCAACTCCCCAGGAGACAGCACCAACAAAACACCGGGATGGCAGGATGGTCTCCGCAGTGCTGGGCTTCTCGGGCCCAGAGAACTGGCGGGAGAGGGCGTCTGGCTTGGCGTTCTTGGAACCTGGGCGATAAGACAGAGTGAAGGAAAAACGGTTAAAAAACAGAGACCACCTAGCCTGGCGGGCGTTGAGGCGCTTGGCAGACTTCATGTACTCCAGGTTCCGGTGGTCTGTCCAGATGAGGAATGGTTGTTCGGCTCCCTCTAGCCAATGGCGCCATTCCTGCAGTGCCAGCTTGACCGCGAGGAGCTCCCGATCGCCGATATTGTAGTTCTGTTCCGTGGAGGAGAGTCTGTGGGAGTAGTAAGCACAGGGATGGACTTTACCATCAGAGGGGGATCTCTGGGACAGGACTGCACCCACCCCAACGTCCGAGGCATCCACTTCCACGATGAACTGGCGAGCGGGGTCAGGGGTGGCCAGGATGGGAGCAGAAGAGAAGCGGGACTTCAGGTCACGAAAAGCCCTCTCCGCGGCCTCGTTCCAGGTGAACCTAACTGAAGGGGAAGTCAGACAGGTCAGGGGTGCTGCCACGGAACTGTACCCTCGCACAAACCTCCGGTAAAAATTGGCGAAGCCCAGGAATCGCTGCAGCTCCTTGCAGGACTGAGGGGTAGGCCATTCCAGCACCGCCCTAACCTTGGATGGGTCCATCTCCAGCCCCTCCTGGGAAACGACAAAGCCTAGGAAGGAAGTAGAGTCCTGGTGGAAAACACACTTTTCAGCTTTAACAAACAATTGGTTCTCTAGCAGTCTTTGAAGCACGGACCCAACGTGTTCAGCTAGGGATCTGGAAAAAATCAAAATGTCATCTAAATAAACAAAAACAAATTTGTTGACCATATCCCGGAGGACATCATTTACCAGAGACTGAAAAACCGCTGGGGCATTGGTCAGACCAAAAGGCATAACTAAATATTCAAAGTGGCCCGTGGGAGTGTTGAAGGCAGTCTTCCATTCGTCTCCTTGCCTAATGCGCACCAGGTGATATGCATTGCGGAGATCCAATTTGGAGAAGACAGTTGCCCCCTGCAACAACTCAAAGGCCCCCGACATGAGAGGTAGTGGATACTTGTTCTTAATTGTTATGTCATTAAGACCTCTGTAGTCAATGCAGGGCCTTAGCGACCCATCCTTCTTAGAAACAAAAAAGAATCCTGCCCCTGCTGGAGAGGAGGATGGACGGATGATCCCCGCGGCCAGGGAGTCCTCGATGTACCTCTCCATGGCCAGGCGTTCGGGGGCGGATAGAGAGTACACACGGCCCCGAGGAGGGCTAGTTCCAGTCTGCAGTTCAATGGGGCAGTCGTAGGGGCGGTGAGGAGGCAGAGATGTGGCTCTTGACTTACTGAACACTAACTTCAGGTCAAGGTACTCCCCTGGTACTTTGGAGAGGTCAGGATAATCATCGTGGGCCTCGGGGGCAGACAGGGGGTAAGGAGCAGACCTCAGGCAGTGGGACAGGCAGAATGGGCTCCAGCCCAAAATAGTGCTCTTATTCCAGTCAATGTGGGGGTTATGCTTGGTCAGCCATCTATGACCCAGGATTACAGGGTTCAAGGGAGAGTCAATAACATAAAAAACAATCTCTTCCGAATGATTACCAGAGAGAAGAAGACTCACCGGCTCAGTCCGATGGGTAACCTGGGCGAATTGACCTCCGCTGAGAGAGTATACGGCCAAAGGCGCAGCCGTCTTGGTGATGGGAACCCGCCACTGTGTCACCAAGGCTGAGTCAATAAAACTCTCCTCGGCCCCAGAGTCCAGGAGAGCAGAAGAGGTGTGTCGAAGGCCCTTGCAAAACACTGTGACCGGCAGGGTGGTTTGAAGAGGTGAGGAGGATCTCCTGGAAAGCCCGCCCGCCAGAACCCCCTTCACTTCTGACGGGCGCCCCCTTTTAGCGGACAGGTGCCCAGAAAGTGCCCCTGCTGGCCGCAGTAAAGACAGGCTCTGTCTCTGAATCGCCTCTCCCTCTCAGCCTGGGAGAGTCGGGCCCGGTCTAACTGCATAGGCTCCGGGGTCCCTGGCGGCACCGAATTCGAAGCAGGAGAGAGGTGGTGAGACTCCAGTGTGGGAAGGACCATGGGTGTCCTCAACCCACGTCGTTGCCCGAGCCTCACGTCGACCCGGATCGCCGTGTCTACCAGGTCATCAAAGTCGGTTGGCAGGCCGTGAGGAAGGAGTTGGTCCTTGACCTCCTCCGCCAGCCCGTTGAAAAAAACGTCGAACATGGCCTCTGCATTCCAGCCCGCTGAAACCGCCAGGGTTCGGAACCGGATAGCATAATCCGACACGGATTGTCGACCCTGACGGAGCTGCAGGACCTCTCTGGCAGCTTCTCGCCCCTGCTTGGACCGGTCGAACACCTTCTTCATCTCCCTTGAGAATTCTGTGAAGTTTGTTCGAAGTCCTGGTCTGTGGGTCCAAATGGCGGTTCCCCAGTCACGAGCCTTTCCCGACAGCAGGGTGATGACATAGGCTACCCTTGATTCATCAGAAGGGAAGGTGGAGGGCTGGAGGGAGAAGATCAGGCCACATTGGACCAGGAATGCCTCACAGGAGCCGGGGTCCCCAGCGTAGGTCTCTGGAGGCGGCAGGCGGGGTTCTCTGGCCGGAGGGTTGGCGGCTGCAGTGCTGGTAGTCACCCCACGAGCAGCTGCGGCTCCCCCCTGGGAGGACAGGGAGAGCTGAATCTGTTGGCTCTGGGCCGCTAGCCCAGTTAGCGACGCGCCTACTGCCTCGACTTGCCTGGAGATGGAGTCGAGCGAATTGTGATGGCTACCCAGCATGGCACCATGCAGGTCGAGGACTTCCTTAACTTCTGCTGGGTCCATGAGATGATCCGGTCGTATTGTCAGGAGTTGCAGACAAGTAGGACCCAAATGCAGGTAAGTCAAGTTTCAAAGAGTTTATTCAAAAAACAGGCAAAACACAGGAGATCAAACGGCGTCAAAAAGATCCAAAAAATAAGACAAGGATGAAAAGCTCAGAAGATCCAGGCACAAAAATCCCAAACAAAAAGGCATCCAATATAGAGAGACAAAAAACAGGTAATCCAACAAACAGGTAATCCAACAAACAAAGACAAAGTCAGAGCTAACAGGGGAACTTACAGATACGCGACTGAACACACCAAGACGACCGGATGAAGACAGACAAAAGGCAGAGGGTTTAAATAGGGCAGGTAATCAGGGAAACTAAACACAGCAGGATAACCAATGATAGAATTACACGGAACAGGTGGCATGAGGGGGAGGAGCAGGTGTCAAAACAAAAAGCACATGGGAGAGACAAACACAGGGCAATGAGCAATCGGTCCAGCAGGGGGGGTAACGTAAACAAAGAGTCCCAACAAGGGGCAGTCCTGACACATGACATATTCACAACCATAAACACACACTTATCTCACCTACCCCTGCCCAACACAACGATAAATACCCTCACAATAACAACCACCATCCCTTATCACTGCAGGGAGCCTTCATTCAGGGCTGCTATGGCAGAGGGTCACGAAACTCCTTCCATAACATAGTGTATGAAGTCTTTCCATGGCATCTGTTGGTAAACAAAATAATGTCACTGCTGTTTGATAACAACCGAGCTAAGGTCAAAGGTCAAAGTCAAGCCTGAAGTTAATCACTTTTAAATGTTCTTAAATTTTCTTTCCTCCATGTTTCTGTATAGGCTACAGTAAATTTTTCTGTTGTTTTGTATGTACACCACTGTAGCTGCAACTTTGTGTTGGTTGGGATGCACAGTGTGTCCATTGTTCTTGTGGGAAAAATAAAATATATTTGTTACCGTGTATTTGTGTGGTTTTTTTTAGTATAAAAACAATATTCTATGAGCGGTATTTGAAACAGAAACTGTATTTACCAGTCTTGGCCTTGTTATCTGATATAGAATGATTGGTATTTTGGCAACATGAACTGTACTTACCCGTTATCCTGGGGTGCGTTTCCCAAACAACGACCGAGGTTAGCATTAAACCACCGTTGTACAACGTAGGTTCAAACTACTCAGCACTCCACAACCGACTGTTTCCCGAAAATCTCCAACCACCAAAGTACGATGGAAGTCTGAACTGTTGTTAGTTTGGACTTAGGTGGTTCAAACTGCAAAGTACCCAGATGTTTCGGAAGTGCTCGGAGAGTATTCGGGTGCATTCGTTGCGGATAACGACAGAAATGATTGATCTAGGCTACATAAGGACATAAACGGAGTCTCATTTCATTTAAGCCGGTATGACAGCTGTAGAAACTCTGGGATATCTCCGTAAACACAACTATGTGCCCTACTCATTAAAAGTAACAACTGACTGTCAGTTTGTATCATATGTCTGTGTATTTAATTTATACTGCATGGAGCAACAGCTATAAATATAACCACTCCCTCCACGTAGGTAAGTGGTGAGGTGGATGAGTGGTTAGCTTGTCGGTCTGTCAAAGGAAGTCTTTTTCGGTGAGATATGGGTTCGAATCCTGTCGAAGAGTAATCAATTTGTAACAGGTGAAAATGATCTACGGGGCAATGGAATAACCGTGCTTGTGGGTCAGTAATCAGTGCACATACATCACAATATTACAAAAGTGCTCATTAACATCACTGACGTACATTAACTTTTATCCAACCACATTTTGCAACAGCTTTTTGTGTGTTATCGGGTGTGTTTTCTACATTCTTCTTACATGATCTGGCAATGCAATACCAAAAATTAAGTGAATTGGGAGTAACATCATTTATGCAGATGTTTGCAGTAACGCACAGACAGCCGCCTAATTCGCCACAAAAAGGCCAAAGGTGACGAGCAAGACCTCACGTGAACAAACACGACGGTGTCACGACAGGTCCATGCTAATCGTTCCAACTGCACAGCTTCACGATGGAACTTCCGATGGTTCGTCCAGACTTTGTTGTTGGGAAACACTTGCATCGTTGAACGATCCATCGGACTACTGTAGTTGTAAACATCGTTGGTTGCTAAGTCTGGACGATGGTGTTGGGAAACAGCAGTGTGGTAAGACCATCGTTCAAACCTACGAAGTTGCTAAGGAAGTTAGCAACGACGCTTTTGGGAAACGCACCCCTGGTGTACTCACAGTGTGGGAAAGAGCAAGAGGCGGATAGAATGAAGAAGAAGTTGTGCACTTGGAAACACTGCGGGCAGGATGCATAAATTCCATGACAGGTTAATGTGGGCAGTGTTGGTTGGCTAACGTTGCTTCTACATAGGATTACAATTGAGTTGATAAACTACGTTGTGTTTAAGTTTGCTAACTAACAATGGCTGGAGTGTTTTTGCAGATATTGTTGCCAATGGTCCTTGTTTAAACGTTTGATGTCGTTCACGTTGTCTTTTTCTGCATTCAACAACATTGTGATGGATGCCACATAGGGGCAGGTGGATCAGGCTACAATGAAGAGGCAGAGGAGGAATGCTTTATTTATAGTTTGGTGGCAAATTCAAACAAAAAGATGTTCACAAGTATATGTTGTTTTTTTTGTTTGTTTGTTTTTTGTTTTGTTTTTTTTTGTTGTTATTTTTAAAAACCAAATATCTGCAAAAAAATAGATTTTAAAAAGGAAGAAAGAAAACACAAATTCATAAGTCAACAAAAACCGTTTACAATGTTCCCAAAAAGATTTTCTAGGTGTGTAAAGCAGAGAACTAAAATGAGCAAACTCACTGGACAAGATCAAACACTAGACTGAAGAACAAGGACTAGACTGACATAGATAGGCTATATGAGGTGACACGCACCACTGTCATGTGAAAGGAGGAACACATATCACTGTACACAATCAAAAGGACATTTCACAACATTTAAACAGCAGATTGACACTAAGACAACACAAGCTTTCCACAGCAGTTTCCATAGGGCAGCACCGCCCACACAAACACCTGCCTTTGATTTTGATGGGTATCACAGAACAGAATATAATACGAAAAAGTGCTGCAATTCGCAGTCCCTCAAAACATTCCATGACGTCACGTTGGGGAGACGACCTGTAGATGACAGACCGAAAGCCATAGAAACAGACGAGAGCAAGAGAGAAGCCAGCGTGTTTAGCAGCAGTAGATAGATTCATAGATAAATCCATATATATATAAACAACCCCCAATCTTATCTGCTTTCGACTCCCTCAACTGGAATAACAACTCCCCCAGCAGATCACAGCAGCGGGACGCTCTTGCATTCCTCCCCCCCTCCTTCCGCCAGCCTGGCAAGCGGGTCTGTGTGACACAGAAGTTCGCCCTGTTTTGAAGGCTTGTAGAGCAGAGTAGAGTAGAGTAGAGTAGAGTAACTTTATTGATCCCGAAGGAAATTAAGGTGTCCAGTAGCATACACATAATACACATTGCAAAAAACAGATCAAGCCTATTGCACACAGTAGCATACACATAATACACATTGCAAAAAACAGATCAAGCCTAATACACACGTCTGCATAATACCACATTCACTGAACAGAGGGAAGAAAAAACATTGTAATGATAATAAGTAAGGTAATAAGAATCCACGAGGTAAACAAGTGACGTGATAAGGTGCTTTGTGGTAGATAGATTACAGTGTCCCAGTAAAATTGTCCAGTGATAAGAATTCCACGAGGTAAACAAGTGTCGTGATAAGGTGCTTTGTGGTAGATAGATTACAGTGTCCCAGTAAAATTGTCCAGTGTTATATGAGGGTCCTTTAGTGCAGTAGTCATAGAAGAGTCCTTTAGTGCAGTAGTTATCAGGGTAGTGCAGTATATTGCTGTCCATAGTCGTGTAGTAGTCACCACCAGGGACAGCGTGTGTGTGTGTGTGTGCGTGTGTGTGTGTGTGTGCGTGTGTGTGTGCGTGTGTGATTGTGTGTGTGCTCAAGCACTCCGGTCCATGATGCTCAGCTCCTTCTGTGTGCTGTTATACAGTTGTATGGCCCTGGGGACAAATGACCTCCGCAGCCTGTCTGTCCTGCAGGAGAGGGACCGGAGTCTGTTGCTGATCAAACTCCTCTGATTGATGATGGTGGTGTGTAGGGGGTGGCGGTCGTTGTCCAGTATGGAGTGCAGCCTGCTCAGGGTCCTCCTCTCAGCTTGTGTGGAATGCTGATTAGCAAGCTATGCAAATAGCCTATGTCTTTGAAGATTCTCATTCATCCAGATCATGGTAATCAAAAGAGATAAGTTGTATGCAATGGGACTTCTTTTTGTAGCTTGAAAACATTTCACCTTTGATCCAAAAGGCTTCTTTAGGTCTGACCTGATTATGGAGAAACTCTGCAAACTCCGATGAATCAAAAGGACATTTCACAACATTTAAACAGCAGATTGACACTAAGAATATTAACATGTAACACAGCACAAATTTGTTGGTGCAAATTCAGTTCAATTCAATTCCTTTGTTATCATTGCACAGTGTATAAACACATTTCAGCTAAAATAAGTACTATCTATTACGTACCTATTATCTAAAACAGTAATATCTATTTTTGTTACTGACAAGAGAAGTAGGGCCTATGTCAGCATGTACATGATTTCCACTGGCAGTCATGAAAAGGATACATCACTCTGTAATACCAGAACCACTAAAGAACGATAAATACTTATATTTATCTGTGTATGTTTTTAATTTAAAGCAGCCCTAATAGTACCAGTGTCATTATGTTGGATTATTACTTACCAAGCTCAGATTTGCTTTTATTGTTGACTTCAAAGGCATGTATTCACTGTGGTATTTAAGAAAGTGAAACCATCATTCATGTGTTGTTCAATTTTCAAACTTTGTCAGCTGCAGTGTAAATGTATAAAGATAAAAATTCTCAAGATAAAAACTTTTGCACACCTCTGACAAACAGGTGCATCAAAGGTGAACAAAATGTTGTTAATAAAATATTGTTTGCTGAATTAGCCAGTGTGTGAGATTGTTTTTTTTTTTTTTAATTCTTAAAGGTCTCATTTCATGAGAAACCCTTTAGTACTTGCTCTTTTTGAAGTACGACAGGTCACTCCGAGTTGCATATGCATGCTGCACGTAAAAATGTTCTTCTACCTTGATTGGCTCCATTATTCAATGAAAGAAAATAGGCGGAAAAACGAGCAAATGAGGGAAAAGAGCAACAAAGTGACAATTTTGTTCAATAGAAAAGGCCATGCCACAGTTGTTCTTACCAGAGGAGTCTCGTTGCAGCACACATTAACTTAGCAAAATATAGGTAAGTATGTGTGTTTGTTTAGGGCGTTTAAATCTTATATTGGTGTGCTGTAAACGAATGTGCTTTGAATAATTGTGACTAGCATAGGCGAGAACCTCTCATTTTCCCTGCTCCACGTCCTCCACCAAATTAGAACAGCCTCTAATAGGAGCACTAAAGCATTTTTTCACCAAAACTGGTTCACAGGGCAATCAGTATTACTAGAGACCACCGCAAAATTGTTTTAAAAAAACGATGCAATGAGACCTTTAAAGTAAACATTAATGGGTAACAGTAACAAAACACAACCACCGTTGGTCACAATATAGTCTAGCTGTCTAGCTGGAGTCTAGCTGGTGATGCATATTAAGCACGTAATAAAGTCAGATCTTAGAGAAGCTTTTGGCTCAATAAAACCAATGACACAAAGAATGTTTGCCAGTATTCACCGTTTGACAGTGTGTGTGGTGAACACACTAATCAACCATTCCAGATCCAGAAGCTTGAAGGCAAACATCACCAGGTGAGTGGAGCTATCCATATCAACAGCACTTTCAGGGTAAATGATGCGATGAGTAGTTTTTGATCCAACATCCCGCTCAAAGCCTTCATTGGGAGCACTGTTTATTTGGTATGTAGGAAGACATGTGAAAGTTGTGTGAAAAGTTAAAGACAAAGGATTTTTTTAAAAACCCAATGTGCTTGGACAAACAATTACATGTACAAATGTTGTTTTTTTAATCATAGTTCGGGAGGAGGCCGTAGGATGATTGACAGCTATCAACTCATCTGTCTCCTGCCTTCTAGGAGATTTAATCCCACCCGCTCATCCACACATACCTGTACATAAATGGTCATTTGGCATGTAGCCCCACCTAGGAAAATTTTACATGTAAAAACTGAGGTTTGAATCCCCAGTATCTTGGCCTGAGAAAGTCACAAATCACACCATGTAGGACCACTACTCCAACCTCTTGAAGCACATTATGTTTCGTAAACTTTGTCCCATAGGAGGCACTATAATTCCAAAAAATTACAGTTTACATAATAACTACAAAATGATAATGTATAGGAACACAATTAATTTATTTTCCCCACAAATCACATCAAATTTGCCATGTAGGACCACTACTCTAGCCTGGTAAACCAGCCCCTCGTACTTCATTTTATTTTGTACAGAGGGTCTGGAAAAGGCGGGTCTGGAGGTGTGGATTCTGCTGAAGTTTAAAACAAGTGCCTCTGCTTTTTTTACCCAATCGCTAAAATCTGGTCGTCACGTATGCAATTAGTCTACCTACACACTACAATTCAAATGTAGCACACAAAGTCAGCGTCATGGCTCACAAACACTACCTCTGTTCGCTAATTGGCTAGGAGGTACTCAGTGCTCATACATAAATTTCAATGGCCCCAACTCCAGACCCTCTGTACAAAATGAAATGCATTTTACGCAATTAGCCAACGTAAAAGAACTGAGAAAATAACCTAACTTCTCTAAGGGCATTCAAGCGATTGTCAAGAAATTTGGTGTATGTCATCTGCAGACAACGTCATCATCAAACCTTATAAAACTTTTTCAAAACTTAAAATGTTACGAAGTTATACACCAATCAGTATTTGAAACATGGCTTGTAATTACACTACATTTAATGTCTTGTTTTGGTACTGTCCAAATTTCATGAAACCTCCCATACTTAATGGGCACAACATTCTTTAAAACCACACCACGTTGTGTAACAGTTTGTGTGTAGGGGGTATCATTCTCTTACGAAATGTAAAGCTTAAATTAGTTTTTGCATAATAACTCACCAAGTGCTGAAACCAAGAAGAGCAAAATATTGTTATACCTTGGGCTTAACAAGGTCTATAAACTCAGTAAAAAGTTTTGTAAGGATCTGGATTCAAGGATGACTACTCTGAATGAGCTCAACAGAGGAATTTGTGTTATCACAATAAAGGGTGCTTCAGAGGAGCTCCCCCGCTGCATGCTCTTGTGTTTAGTTAGGTGCCACACCCCACTGTGTTCTTATCTGTGGTCTGCCAACATTTGGTGTGGAGACCTACTCAGGTCATCCTTAGGGCAAGGACAGGATAATTAAGGGTATGTTGTATTGTAGATGAGATGTACATGTCATGTTTGGTTTCATTCTGATGGTCTCATTGTGAGTGATATACTGGTCTAAATTCTGAAACAGACTCGGGTTATTCTAATAAAGATCTCAGATCCTAAGGTTACTGAGTAGTGTGAGGCAGTGGGCTGTCTCCAACACCCCTGCCCCCAAGATAACACCTCATGGTGTGCTGAACAACTGGCATCAGGTTGGCTACTTAAGGCAATGCTAGTGGAAAACTCATTGAGCTGTCTTTCACCTACGACGCTCCCACACGCTGTGTGTCTCTCTCTCTCTCCCTCTCTCTTTCTCTCTATCTTTTATTTGGAGTTTAGTTTGATTTCTTTATATCTCTGGTTGAGTTGGTCATTACAGTGAATCTCTGTGTTAATTGTAAAGGTTAACTTGTATTTGGTTAATAAACTGTTCATTCATTTACCATTCATATACATCTCTTCGTGTGCCATGCCATTATTGTGCTATAGCTCTTAAGCTGTATGGTGATATTGGAGGTAACTTTATTATTTCATGGAGTCAGATAAACGGGTCATATAAGTGTTACTCTAATGTTTGCCATCCACATGTTTATAATTATTTCCATTCCATAAGTCCAGAACATGCGATAACCTCCATCCACACTCAGCTCCGTCGTTGGTCTGAGAAAGTGGATCCTTACAGTTTGAAGTAGCACTTTTTTACAGTGTACTGTACTATAGATTCATAATTGCAGGTGTTTGAGATTTGAGACAATTTTGTCACAGGTAATGGAGCAAATGATAATCAATAAAATGTTTATACATATAAAACACGTATTATTGCAGATTACACTGAATTGGTTGTACACCTATACAAGCTGACATACTGTTTTATTTGTTCATTAAGTGGTGAATGGCTTTAGAATGTGTAGTATGACCCTAATTCATGTTTTAGCAACAAAACATTTTTTAAATTAAAACTGTAGTGGCATGTAGATGCATGGCATAAAAATATAGCCACTAACACTATGCACTCAGGTCAGTAATTAGACAACCCCATCACGCTGTAAACTCATAAGCCTACGCTGCACATTACCCCAAGACCAGCTCCATAAGCATTATGCCACTACTGCTGATTCATACTACTAGTGATTCATACATGGAGAATAGTTATTCTTTGTCGACTACAGCAAACACCACAGAAATCTGCTCAACCTCCAGCCACTGCTTAACTTGGTCAACCTGCTCAACCTCTGGCGACTGCGACAGAACACACCTACTAATGCCTTCTTCCCTGTTGGATTGTGGAACTGCCAGTCCGCACAAAACAGACTTGAGACCTGTTGGCTCTCACTGAAACCAGGCTAAAACCTGAAAACACTGCTACTCTAGCTGCGCTGTCAAAGCAAGCACTTCATGAAAAGTGGGATTTTTGTCAATATGCAGCACTGTAGATTGTTCTAGAAGTTCAAGTTTATGACTGCACATGACAATTTCCAGGCAACACTGAAACTGTGTGAATTATTGGAAATTGATGTGGGCTTGCTTGGCAGTTGTCCCTCCATGATCCCTCTTCCCTTAATCCCCTAGGAGAGGCTTTAACATGTAAATGAAAATGCTGTGAGTTATACAAATGCAAATCAGTCCTACATGTGCCATGACACATGTCGTGCACACTAATGACCCTTCATTAATGTTTGACTGTTGTCATAAGGGGTCATTCGGTTTTTATAATGTCGGGTAGACAGTTTTTTGGGTGCCCTCATCATGACAACTTGACATTAACCAAAATGACATTTCCATCTTTGTCATGACAACTTGTCATTAGCCAACAAAATGCATCAACATGTGTAGCAGCTATAGTAACCGCCTGGCATGCATTTGTAGTCAGCAATAATGCTCAGATTAACCCTTCACATGCTCAAATATACATGTACCATGTATGTAATGTAGGTTAGCAGTGATACCATAATGTTCAAGAGTAATTATGTTTTTTTCTAATCTAAACACATGGTGAGGCAATGGTATGGCGTTGATTCACCTCTTGCCATTTTCATATGTTTGCACATTAAACATTTTAAATGTGTTGGCACTTCCTGTAAATCATTCTTGAGTACAAGTGTGATAAATATTGATTTGTGAAAAAAACTGCTGTTTTCTGACTCTTACAGAAACCTAGTGACTATTAGTTCAAATTAGTCTTAATATTGCAAACCAGGTTGGTCAGTGTAAATGTCTAGAAACACATAACAATAGCCTATAACAGCAATGGCATCTTTAGGAAGAATCCAAAATAGTCCATTTTAGTTTGGGCCAAAGGTAAGTATTCATGACACTGTCAGGAAAGTATTTTGGTGCACAATAATTCTTCATGATAGCTTAACGACAGTAAAAACTGTACAATTATTTAATTAGTTATTTAATGATGTGTCAGTAACGTGCATGACATGTCATGGCATGTATATGACAGGCTCATGTCACTCTTATGTATGTAAGATTATGTGTCTTATATATGTATTATGTATGTTAAATAGAGTGTTACCAACAAAGTACACACACAACAATTTATTTCAACAATTATTTTTAATCAGGCTTTGCCACAAAGATAAAATGTGCATTCCGTGCAAACAAAATTACAGGCTCCTAGAGCTCAACCACTGTGCATAGTGGCATGACTACAGTGACATTTTCTTTGGTCTTCCGTAATTGCACAGTGGATGCGTTAACCACACATCTCCGAGCAATGCGGTCAACAGGCAGGGATGATGCTGCGTATGACGTGTCTATTCCATGCAAACTCCAAACTTCTATTGGCTTTCCATAAAAATGTCTGTCCGGATGGGGATGAAGCCAGGAAACCTGCGCACTAACATGTTTGAATGCAGTATCACTTGACACAACATTAACAACTATAAACTGCTTTATAATGGCTGATCGTAGTTCTGCTGGAGGGTTAAGGATGAGTTCCTTAAAACTGTTTGTGTTTTTCCACACCAGTTAGCATATACATATGCTGACCTTTCTGCTCTAGATCCATCAATTGCGTACCTTACATTCAAAATTATGTTACACATTTGTAAGTCATGGCAAAACAGTCAACGTCAGTGACACAAGGGTACATCCGATGATACATTGTCAACATTGCACGTCTGTCTGGCACATCCAAGATTGTCTGGATTACCTCTGTATGCTCCATGTCCAACTAAGCCCCCACATATCTGATGAAAGACAAAGCAGAGCTGCTCTGTAAATCTGATGTCCTGAGAAGGAACTGTCTTTCAGAATCTTGCCATGCCAAAGTTCTTGAAGCTCTTCAACTAAGAGTTCTAAGAAAGCATTTATTTTTAGTGACGGCTCTTTTGGTCCAGGTATTAGTCCAATGAGAATCATATTTTCTTCCTTAAAACCGTCTTCACGAGGAAGATTCAAAATTACCAAGTAGATCTTTGAAAGGCTGGAACTAGTCCACATTCACCATTAAGGCCACATTTTTGGCTCTGCTAAAAGAGGCTACTGGTAATCCTGCCATACTTCATATACGTCCAACATATACGTCTCCTGACCTAACACACCCTCAGGTATTTTCCACTTTCGCCATTCTTCACATTTCTCTGCAAATCCAGGTCTTTTAACAAGTCCTTTCAGAAACTGCACAACACTTATGTAAGTCTTGCAAACCTTTGTACCATCCCGTCTGAGCACATAGGTTTCAGAAAGCATGTATACTGTGATACAATTTTGGGCAAACCACATACTGTAAGACTCCCCTGTTGGGCAAACCACATACTGTAAGACTCCCCTGTGCTGCTACCTTGCCGTGGTGGGGTTGCTCCCGTGCCTCAGTCACTCAGAAGGCACAGCATAAGCAAGTCCACCCCGACGGACCAACAAACCCCAAATACCACTAAGGCAACACAAAACAAAACAAAACCAACGGGGTTACAAAGCTAGCTCACTTACCTGCACTGTCTAGGGGCTACAGACCTCTAGCCAGCTAAGACTGCCTCTGTAACTTGCCCTGTGATGTAGTGTACGAGACGTGAACTTGGGCTATGTCAGTGTGCTGCATGTGGGTTGCAACTAAAAGAGAAGGCCATCAAAACGCAGCTTACCCGACTCAGGTGTTCCGACGCGCAGGGCACAGCTCCGTCGCTACTCTTCCAAGAGCGGCCAGTCCAAGCTCTGGAGTTCGGTAGTGGTAGTAGTAGTAGTTCAGAGTTTTATTTTTATTAAACGAAAAAAAAAAACAACGGTTACACACAACAAAGGAGACTTTTCAAAACGAGTTACGTCCAAAGGGAGAAAAGGAACCAGCGATGTATCTCAGGCTCTGGAAAACGCTCACTCTCATTAGTGAATCAACTGATTCCCTTTTCAAACACCTGGCGCGTCAGACACCCAATCAGCTGTGCTGACGCTTTTCCGGCCTTCCCCAATAAGCATGTGTTTTTCCCTGATCAGCTGCTACGTAACAGGGGGCTCATGCCGTCAGTAGGCTCATGCCGGGCAGGTTTCTAGAGTAGAAGCCAGAGAAAAAGCAGCAACTGGCCCTCCAGGTTGGGGGCTGGGGTGGGGTTAACTACCCCATCCTGTAAAAAATGCTCCAGTTACAGAAACACTGAAGTGTCACGGAGGTTACCCGTTCATTGGTACAGCTCCACATGAGCTGTTTGATGCACAGAAGAAGTGATGTGATGGCATTATCAGAAATCTTGAATTTTCAGGTTTTTCAGTTCTGGAACGATCACTTCCGTGCCCCTCTCTACCTTGTATGTGAGGATAGGCTTCACTCTGCTCCTCAGCTAGGCTTTCACCCTCTTCATCCTCTTCATCCTCTTCATCCACAAACTCATCCTAAATGTATAGATTTAAAACGCATGCAATGTCCATACTCAGCACTGCAAATCACCACACTCAGCACATGACTATGTCCATTTCAGAGTGAAAAGACCATCATTAACAGGTAGCTTTAGTACACTGAACTTGTTAAAAGTAGGCAACTCTGTGTGAACTTCATTCAGGGGACTTTTGGAATTGTTTATAAATCAATGGTTTATTTTACTTGTTTTCATAGTTCCCTAGCAGAAATTTAAACTGTATACTGACAGTAAAAGAAGTAGTACTGAAAGTGGTGAAATTGTAAACTACAGATTTAAAATGCAGGGTTTCCACTATGTACATTTTGTCGAGGTGGGCCACCACAGCTTAATTATTGCCGCAACACCTTCACAATTTCTGTAGCCTATGTACTCGTACTGACATCTGAAATTCGCTAACTCCATCAGGTTCTTACACACAGACCATGGTGGTTCTGTCTAGCAAGTCTTCCAACAGATATGCTGGCTCACTTTTAGCAAACTGGACTGGACAGAAGCATACAAAAGGGCCTGCAGCGTGCCTTTGAGGTGTTTGTAAAAGCAACAATAATAATATAGACACGCAACGATAATAACAGCTTTAAAATAGAGCCATATTGTTAGCAGATTGCTGCAATTATTCTATGAATGACAGATGAAACTAGTGCTTATCTCTTAGACAAGTTTGGGCACAGTATACGTGTTAATTATGAAATGAACCTTATCTTATTTGTGTCTCTTTAATGTTATACCATCTTGTCACCGTGATAATGACACTCATTTTTTGCCACTGATTGGCTAGGCTATGTCAACCTATACAAATAAGGCTTGTTGTAAACATACGCACAATATTATGCCTATTAAAAAGGGCAGTGGCTACGGGTCTGGAATTTCGTACCAGTAGATGTAAGGATATTGGTCCAGAACCTATTTGCAGGAACCTATTTGCAGGAATAGGTCCATATTCTTCTGGACCAATACATGTAAAGTTATAGGTCTGGAACTTCAAATATGTACCATACTCAGGCAGGGTTCCCACAGGGTTCAACCCTAACCCCAAACTTAACTGTAAGGTGTAGTATGTCACATATGGTGTGGATACATGCAACATGGGGGAAAATAAAATTTAAAAGTGACTAACTTTAGGAGCCCGTTTGACTATGACCTTGGACCTTAGCTCTTGTGAAACAATTGTTTTCAAACAGCAGTCAGATTGTTTTTGTTTACTGACAGATGCCATGAAAAGACTTCACACACTATGTTATGGAAGGAGTTTTGTGACCTTCTGCCATAGCAGCCCTGAATGAAGGCTCCCTGCAGTGATAAGGGATGGTGGTTGTTATTGTGATGGTATTTATCGTTGTGTTGCACATGGGGTAGGTGAGATAAGTGTGTGTTTATGGTTGTGTATATGTCATGTACATGTTGGCTAGGGGTAGGTGGGATACGTGAGTGTTCTATGTACTTATGTGTATGCTTGTGAGGCCTGCATTTTGCTGTACTGGCTGCAGAAACAAATTTCTACTGATGTGTTTTTTTACTGATGATCTTGGATAGTGAAATAATTTTTCCTGTAAGTGTAATCTTGACTAGATCAACTCTGCACATTTGTATTTTGGAATGTTGAGGATGTGTGACAGAGTGAACAACAGTTAAGTTTTAGACACAGTGTACCTGCTGTTAATAACGGAGCCAAGCACACACAACCACAACACACACACACACACACACACACAGGCTCTGCTGAAGTACCTAACCTTAACCTCTGCTAAAAAAACTCAACTACAATCATAAAAACATTGAAATTACACTGCATAAAAAAACAATCACCAACTTTTTTTAATTTAAAGTACGTGAACAAAGACATAACAAAATGGAAAACATATACATTGCCAAAATAGAGCATACAAGACGCAGTTGACAGCAATATTGTGACCACTTATTGGCAATTGGCAATATTGTGACACTGGAAGGCAAGTCACTTATCAAAAGTCCATGTATATTGTCCTTGGTTTTTATATTGTAATGTTTTATTCACTATTGGTTAGCGTACAAATCTGTTATTTCCAGATGACAGGCTATCTCAAGAGAAAGTATAGCTAAAAGACAGTCTTTGTCTTTCAGAAGTAAATCAGATCTTACTGGCTTCTAATCTGTTTCTCCTAGAAAAACAATCTAAATTGAACTTAGATTGGATTAATGAGACACAGGCCAGTATAAGACCAAGGCCAGATCTTAGTGACTTGTGAATTGTTTTATCTTAAACCTCCTTAGGAGAAAAAGACACAAATCAGCTTAATATAAGATGTTTTTAGTTTCTGGAAGTGAAAGTCAAGACAATGCTAGGAAGTAATATTCTCCTGTGGGATTACCATAATCCATACATTTCAATTACATTCCTTTTGTGAAGCTCCTTGATGGTGTCATACTCAAAGGTCCCCCTGTGTGGACCTGTTTTGTAGAGTTTTGGTGTCTTCTCAAAATAGTGATCCCAGTTACCATGCTTGTCTGCTCCAAACCCAAACACTCGGACCTGACACAAGAGAGTCCTTCATTTACTTTTATGTACTTACATATTATAATTGTGCACCTGTCTGACAGAGTTAAGATGCCCTTTGAGTAATGACAGTCTAAACAGCCTGCTGCCTGTTAACATTGCTTTGTTGAAAACATGATATTCCCCTTAGAATGAAGAATTCTGAAAATGAACAGGTTTAGAGGAAAACACTAAATGCTTAAGACTTCCTGATTGCAAACCTTATCACTGCATGAAAAGTGGGATTTTCGTCAGTAATTGGCACTATTAATTGTCATGCAAGACCAAATTTGCAGGCAAGACCAAAAACTTTTGCAGGCAATTTGCAGGCAAGACCAAAAACTGCTGTGAATTAAACCATTTTAAAGGCTAAAATTGTGCAAGCTCACCTGGTCACAGATGTGAAGAGCCATAATAACAGTCATAAATCCAGTGGATGGATAATGAGCATGTTTTTCCAGCCAGTTGTCTTGGACATACTTCATGAAACTGGGATTTACAACTGTCACCTACAGAGAGATGGTAGAAATGGAATTTGCTGGCAAAAATCAGAATTGACCATCCTAATTATCTTCAGTCATAGGTCATGGACTCAAATACATAGACTTATTTTATGATCATACACAAGTTGTGTTTTAAATCATAGACTAAAATTTAGTGTAATATTTGAATCATTACATTTCAACATCTTCTACCATCAACATCATGAAACATCTTGATATTTGTACTTTTATTATTTATAGTATGGTGTCAAACTTAAAAATATTGCTTTCTCGAGTTTTAAAGAGTAACACAACACATTTGCAGTTGTTGTACAGGCAAAAGCAGCTTAATAGAGAAATTATGTATTTAAGTTAAAAGAACAGGCAAACAAATTAAAAATGACTAAACATGCTTAATCCTACTGTCATACAAACTATAGCTGTTGGTGCAAATTCAGTTAAATTCAATTCCTTTGTTATCACAGTGTATAAACAAATTTCAGCTAAAAAGAGAAATCCTTAACAGTAATATCTATTTTTGTTACTGACAAGAGAAGTAGGGCCATGTCAGCATGTACATGATTTCCACTGGCAGTCATGAAAAGGTTACATCACTCTGTAATACCAGAACAACTAATGAACGATAAATACTTATATTTATCTGTTTATGTTTTCAATTTAAAGCAACCCTAATAGAACCAGTCTCATTATGTTGGATTAATATAGTAACGCTGTTGTTTACTTATACAGTAACGTTGTATACAGGTATTACTCGGAAAATTAGAATATCATGTAAAAGTTGTTTTATTCAGGCAATCCAACATAAAAGGTGAAACCAATACATTTTATAGATTCATTACATGCAAAGTGAGATATCTCAAGCTTTTTGTTGTTTTATGATTTACAGCTTATTAACACCTCAAACCCAAAAAGTCAGAAAATGAGAATACTGTAAAAACATCTTGTATATATTGTAGGCTCAAGTGTCATACACTAATCAGGTAAGTAATGCAAAACACTTGCAAAAGGGTCCTAAGCCTTTAAACATTTCATCTTTAAAGTTGAGTTACAACTGAAATGCATGCACTTTTTCAGGATATTGTAATTTTCCGAGTAGTACCTGTATAGTAATGTTGTTATTTCCTTCTACTGGAGGTGCCTTAACCCAAAGCTTGTGGGAAATACTGGAAATGTAAATGAAAACTCAGAATGTCTCACCAAGCTCTGATTTGCTCTTATTGTTGACTTCAGGAGCGTGTTTCCACTGTGGTATTTAAGAAAGTAAAAACCGTCATTCATGTGTTATGTTCAAGTCTTCAAACTTTGTCAGTTGCAGTGTAAATGCACAAGAACTTCATGTTTTAAAATTCTCAAGATAAAAGAGATGGACCTTTGCACACCTCTAACAAACAGGTGCATCGGAGGTGATAAAAATGTTGTTAATAAAATATTGTTTGCTGAATTAGGCAGTGTGTGAGATTTTACTTTTTTTTTTTTTTTTTTTACAAAATTCTTAAAGTAAGCATTAATGGGTAACAAACCCCTTAGCATAGTTGCTCACAATAGAGTCTAGATGCATATTAAGCACGTAATAAAGTCAGATGTTAGAGAAGCTTTTGGCTCAGTAAAACCAATGACACAATGAATGTTTGCCAGTATTCACCGTTTGACAGTGTGTGTGGTGAACACACTAATCAACCATTCCAGATCCAGAAGCTTGAAGGCAAACATCACCAGGTGAGTGGAGCTATCCATATCAACAGCACTTTCAGGGTAAATGATGCGATGAGTAGTTTTTGATCCAACATCCCGCTCAAAGCCGTCAGTGGGACCTTTGTTTATTCTGTATGTAGGAAGACATGTGAAAGATGTGTGACAAGTTTTTTGAAAAACCCAATGTGCCTGACCAAACAATTATAAATACATTGTTGTTTTTTAAACATACTGTAGGTCGAAAACAGCCCGTAGGATGATTGACAGCCATCAGCTCACCTGTATTCTGCCTTCTAAGAGATTTTATGCCACCTGCTCATGCACACGTCATGCACCTCAGCGTCGCAAATGATCCCTCCCCTTACTCCTCCTTTTCACTAAGGGCTCTACTCTCACAGTCCTCTATGTCCATACGGGTTGCAAGCAGACATTGTTCTCTACAATCTCCACTTCAATCATTTCAGGATCAAGGCCAGCTACCAAGCCAAACGTGCGCTTTAACATCAAGCAGTCATACGGGTGAACTAGTCAACATTTTGTTGTTGAAAATACGGCAAGTACCATCAATGTCAACTCCAGCGTAGGAGAACAGTTTGTGAAGCTAATCATGCAAGTGCATCAACTTAGCAATTATAGCTTGGCACTTACATTCTCCCCAGAGAGTGATGAATAAAAGATGCCTTTAAAAACCACCTTACACTACTTTGACTACTGTGTGCTGCTGTATGGATTGGCAAACGGCCATTCCTCAGTGACGTAATGAGGGATATCAGGAGGTTTGTCATTGTGTACTGTACGCTGATGACATCCCCATCTTCTTAAAGAAACACTCCACTTCTTTGGGAAATAAGCTCATTTTCCAACACCCTTACAGTTAACAGTTTTTAAATCCATTCATCCAATCCAAGATCTGCTAGTAGCACTTTAGCTATCACTAAGCATAAATCATCGAATTTGATTAGGCCAGTAACATGCTGAGCATGGGTTAGGGGTAGCTGTGTACTGCCTTGCTTAAACCTCTCACTACTGTTTTGGTGAGTTCTTGTCATCTACTGTACTGCAGACCTCGCCTGTTCCTGTGTAATTATCCGTAGTCTTCCTGAGTATTTTCATTTGTGTATCTCCCTGCTGTTCTGTGGAGGTTTTCCCCATGTGGTGGGCACTGTTTCTGTTCCTTACATTTTCTCTACAAAACATGGCATCCACCATATCCTGGTGTCCTTCAACTTCATGTATCATGACAGATGTAAGTACATTTCGGAGCACAATACTAATATTTATTTACCACTTCATCAGGTGTTCCTGTCATCCAAACATCATTGAAGACTTTTTATTTTTTAGTTTGTCACCTTTAACCCCGACTTACCTGAGGACAAAATCGCTGAAATCTATGAGAGGTCCATATCTAGAGTTCTTGAGGTTCCCAGAGTTGCCAACCACAGAACACGCCCTACAGCGGTCAGGACCCTCATCCCTGTAGAGCTCCTTGTCAGGAATGATTTGGAATAACTTATCCACAGTTTTTTTATACCCATTCCATCCAAGGGCAAGCGTATGCTGCAACTTCTGTTGAAAGACACATACATAAACCGTCTTGGTCAAAAAAACACAACATCTCCAAAAGAAAAATCACAACACGTGAAATATTCTTCAGTTACACATTTTGATTTCTTTTGTTTACTCATTTTCATTTACAGTTTGCTTATACACTAAAATATAAAGTTTGACAGAAGTAATAAATTCCTAACACTCAAAAAAAAAAAAAAACGGCACATTTCTACATTTTCAGCTTCACACCTTTTGCTAAACACTACACACAGTGATTTGCAAAACATTAAACACACTTATATGCTTTTCACACATGATTATATTGTAATGTCACCCTCTTTCGATTTCTGTCAACTGACCACACCTTTGCAACCAACTGGTTGAACACAATTACACCTGTCATAAATTGAAAATGTAAAGCAGTGTTGTAGCAAGAGGAAGAGAAAGGGGGACAGTGGAGATGAGAGTGAGCTTAAACAGGAAGAGGGGTAGGAAGAGGAGGAGGTACTTTTACTGTAAGGTACATCTGGAAAAGAGCATGAACAAAAAAGATGAGGACTACATTTGTGACATGCAAATGACTACCTTGAAAACAGTGGGTTGAGACATGCTACTAAAATGGAAAGAGATGAGCATACAACTTACAGCTTTTTGTCTGTGGCCACGATTTATAAAACGTGATAACGTTATTGAAGATTGTGATTACGCTGTCATTCAAATTTGTGAGTACAAATTAGTAAACCGTGGCCACAGTTTGTATAACATTGCTCATGTTATACGTCATTGGAGGATCTAGTTGACTACTACAACAACTGTATGTCTACAGCACTTAACATTTTTGCCCCCTTGAAGGCTAGGACCGTCTCATTTATACACTCCTCACCCTGGTTCACCCCTGAACTCCGTCAAATGAAGTCCAAGGGACGGCGCCTGGAGCGGTTATAAAAAAAGACTGGCCTTGTTGTGCATAAGGAGATGTACGCTGAGCACATCCTTCAGTACAAAAACTCCATTTCTGGTGTGAAAACATCATACTATGCAAAGACCATCCGTGAAGGAGGAAGAAACACCAGGACTCTTATTATGACCGCCGCTAGCGAATCTAGCGAAAGCAGTCATTATAGAGTTGCCGCGACCATTTTTCCCTTTTTTTTTTTTTTCTTTTTTTTCAGTGAATGTTCGTCAACGATTCCCGGGACACTGAAACTCGGGGGGACATGAATCTTTGTAGGCATGTAGCCCTAGAACATTTAGAGCGACTAGAAGCTTTTGGTCCCCCGGGGCCACCCTCCCGCTGTGCCAGCGTACGTCAAAGAGGAGGAGACCGGCAAAAGTTTTTTTTTTATCATGAAATCTGTTGACCCTCACGCATTGAAAACACTGGTCGACGCCAACTTCCAACGAGAACAATTTCCGTGAAATTTTAACATTGCAAAAACGAATCTGAACGAACTCGTCATAGGCTGTTCATGTGAATCTCACCAAATTTGGTATATGTCATCTACAGACAATGCTGACAAAAAGTTATCAAAGGATTTATCTTGAGATAAACCGTTCCGAAGTTACACGTCAATGATCAAATAACACGTAGCTTAAAATTCTTCAAATGTCCATCTCTTGGCTTTTAATTGCTCAAATTTGGTCAAAGTTGACATGCCATCTCTAAACAGCTTTCTTTTCATGTGTACTAAATTTTGTGATATTTCGTCATAGGGGGCGATGTTTATCGCCGAAGCTAGGTGTTGAAAAGCAGTTTTTGTTAAATAACTCCGCAACAATTTTGCCCAAGACAACGATTTTGTGTTAGAATGCTGGTGTTACAGAGGCGTATCAACCCAGCCCAAAGGCACTCACTTGAAGCATAGCGCCACCTAGTGATATGGGTAAATGCAAAAATTGGGATTTTGAACTGCCAATATCTTGGACCGAGAAAGTGGGAACTGCACAAAATACATCATGCACGGTCAGCACAAAGACCTCTAAAACCACAGCACATGCCATACAATTTGGTCCATAGGGGGTGCTGTAATTGTACAAAATCTGATTTTGCCTATTCCTTGCCTTCACAAATCACTCCTACACACTATACAAACACACACAATGTCATTCATTCAAAACCCACATCCATGCCCACTTTCAGAAAATCATTTTCAAGGTCCCTGCACTGGCTCCCAGTAAGTTATAGAATTGACTTTAAGGCATTGCTTCTTGTGTTTAAATCATTAAATGGGATGGGACCCAATTACCTATTGGATATGTTTCAGTTATACGCACCAACTAGGTCTCTGAGATCACTTCATAAAAATTTGTTGGTAGAACCTGCTGTTAGAACAAAATGTGGTGAAGCAGCTTTCAGCTGCTATGTTGTAAAGCTCTGGAACCGACTTCCAGAAGACATTAAAAATGCTCCTACTGTTGGCAGTTTCAAGTCTAGACTTAAGACCAAACTGTTTTCAGATGCTTTCTGTTAATGATTTTTACTAAATTTATTTTTATTTTGTGTGTTTTTTATGCTTTTATATCTTTTATGCTTTTACACTTACTTTATCTTTATCTTTTATGCCTTTATATATTGTCCTTTGCTTTTATTTTTGTGAAGCACATTGAATTGCCGTTGTGTATGAAATGCACTATACAAATAAACTTGCCTTGCCTTGCCTTGCCTTATAGTATTTCTTGTTAAAACCGTATGGCATGACTTAAACATTTAATGGTTTGAAGAGCAGTATTATGTATATGTATTATGTATATCACCTCTACAAACTGATTGAGTTTCACTACTTCACACTTCACAACTGTGGTTTGGAACACAGGATTATGAGATATTTGCATTAGAAGTTGGCCATCATTCTGAGCTTTTGCCGGCGTCTACATCATTTACATTTGGTAGGGAAGTGATTTTAGCCAAATACAGCTGGTGGCATGGCTGTCAGCCAAACAGGTTGTCCATGATGTGCATAAAAAAAGTTGTTGATGCATGTGGTGTTGCTCTGTCGACTCTCTCACTCTCTCAGCTGAGCTCCACAATTCTGTGTAAAGCAGCCTTTGTTCTGAGGGCCTCACATGGTGCCACAGCATTTATACGGCACAGGTATACTGACAAAGTCAATTGGCAGCCATGTGTCATTGGTGGGTAGGACTGATTACCATAGTGTGTAACTCACTCAAACACAACTACAGTAGATCATATGAATCACGTGTGAGCGATTTGGCAACAAAAAAGATTATTGACAAATAAGTGTATAGTTTTGAAAGAAGAATATAATTTTGCAATAGAATTGGGGTGTTCTGTTAATTGAGTGTATGTTAATTGATTCTGTTAATTGAGTGGGTTGCATTATCAGTGTTTAGTGTTTTGACAAATTGTGTTTTTTTTTTAATTGATCTTAAACAGTAAAATATTGATAAACCTATTACTGTTGAGGTTATTACTGTAAAAGGTTTATTAATAGTGGTGGCAAAATGATGGCACTAATGAAAAATCTTGATTGCAGTGGAACGAGGTGGTCAAGTTCCTCCAAGACCCCAGTAAAGTGTAGCAAATAAAAGGAAAAAAATCCCAGGCAGGCACCCAGTTCATTAAAAAGTCCAAAAGTCTTTATTGTTGGGCTACTGCATTTAAAAAAAACCAACACGTATATGGACATATACCATACAGCCTTCATCAGGGTGTGTAACAGAAGCCAAAGCCAGTCTAATTATATCATTACCCTCAGGTGTAGTAGTCTAGGCCATGCATATCACTCTTTTTGGCCCAATAAAGTGTGCTGCACTTACGCTGCCATACCTGGGCAGCTACATCATGGTATAGTCCTGTTTGGGATCATTACAAAATGCCCCTGTAGTATATACCAGCAATTCTCAAACTGTAGGCCATGGACCAGCACCAGTCTGTGACAATGCTACTGCACCATAAAGTCCTGTTTCTGAACCAGTCACAAATGTATAGCAGTGCCTCTGTAATTATCCCATCACAGCCATGCACTTTTGCTGAAAGGTATTCAGAATCAACAAATAACAACAAATAACAATTGCCTTTGTTATATGACACTGAATGGTAGGTATTAGGCCCTTGCTAACTGATTCTGAATGCCTGGCAGCAAAGTGCACCTGTCAAACATGTTCTCTTCAGACAATGCATGGATGGGTAAAGCAGATGGTGGATGGTATTGTCCCTACCAAAGCTGAGACCACACCTACGCCCTTGCTACATGGTGGAACATTTTGTTTGTAGGGGGCACCATTCTCTTACGAAATGTCAAGCTGAAATCAGGTTTTGCAATATAACTTACCAACCGTTGCCACTTACCAACCTATAAACTCAGTACAAAGTTCAAAGCAGCACTTTTTTTTTTACAGTGTACTGTACTATATATTCATAATTGCAGGTATCTAAGATTTGAGACAGTTTTGTCACAGGTCATGCAACAAATGATGATCAATAAAATGTTTATACATATAAAATACTTATTCTTGCAGATTACACTGAATCCAGTAAATGACTTTAAAGTTAGAAGTGTTGTACAGCCATACAAACTTACATAATGTTTTAGTTGGTCATTAATTAGTGACTGGCTTTAAAATATGTAGTATAAGTGTAACTCTGTGTGACCTTCCCCACCAGTAAGCTCCCAAAATCATCCTAGTTCATCTTTTAGCAACAAAACATTTTTAAATTAAAACTGTAGTGGCATGACATAAAAACACAGCCACTAACACTATGCGTACAGGTCAGTAATTAGCTAATAAACTCAGTAAACTCATAAGCCTACATTGCACATTACCCCAAGACCAGCTCCATAAGCATTAGGCCACAGCTGCCCCCCAAAACTGGTGGACATAAAATACTGAACCTAAACACTAGTATTGTACGTTAGAGAAACTTGTGCCTTACCTTCCACCACTGAAACGTCTCTGTGCTGACATGACTACTTCTTGTCATCAGAGGGTGATATGATGCAATAAAGCGTTTAGAAAACCAGGAATCATTGTGTTTCTTCACGTGGCAATGTCCACAAGTGCACTGCGGTATTTTAACGCTGGTCTGCAGGTAGAGAAGCCAACAACACAAGCTCAACAGAATTACAAACTCTGTTGTTCTGGATGGCATTTTCATCTGCTGCAGTATTTCCTATTGTGGTAGGCTAATGAAATGACACAATGATGTCTGTGGAGATCCTGAACTTGTCTGTGTAGAGCTTGAAGTCATTTCACCTTTCCAGTATTGATGATGGTAAGCAGAAGCTATATCCTGCATCGCTGGAGGTATAGCTGTAGACCACACCCCTCACTCCATGACAAAAAGCCACAGTGGTGTCAAACCTGTTTTAGCCCTCATTCCATAATATTTACAGTTTTTCCTCAATTGTTTAGACACAAATCCTTGTACTTGAGACACAATGACTACAACTTGGAACTCAATCCTGAACCAATTCTGCTAAACTACAAGCGCAATTCCTGCTTTACACTCAAATTGCAGTGGTAAAACACACTTTTTTTCAAAACACTACACACAATTTCTTGCACTTGGCACAATTTTTATAAAGAAAATCTCTTGTTTTGAATTCATTCAAAATTCTAAAGTCAGTTGTCCTACTAAAAAAAATATCAGATTGCTCACTGGGCTTCATCACACTTTTTTGATGTTGGGTTGGAGTTGAAGTCGTGCATCTCTTAGTGACATTCCATGAACCACAATGATTGGTGCCTGAATTTCATTATTTGTATTTTTTTTACTCTTTGTCTTCCTCTTCCTCCTACCTGCCCAAATCCTTTTCCTGGTACCCCACCTCTAACATGCACTCGTCCCCTGCACCTCTGGTTTATGTCCATTGTTGTTATGAAACTCCAATCAGACTGTTTTAACAACTTATATTGGTTCTCACATCATTAGATACAAGTGTTATCAATTTTACATTACATTACATTACACTTAGAAGACGCTTTTATCCAAAGTAACTTACAAAAGGAGGACATAATAAGCTAACAATTTTAAGTCATAGAACCCTATCATGCCCCGCGCACTATGCATATGCAACATGCGCATGCTGTCATTACTATTCTGTGCGAGGGCATCGTTCATTTTTTTCCAGCAGAAATTCACATTCTCTAGATAGGAGATGATACTGTGTGCTAGCGACAAGAAGAGGTGTGGTCTGGTGCAGTAGCGGTTCTTGACGGGGGCGAGTGGGGCAGCCGCCCTGGGCGCCATTTTGTGAAGGGCGCCAATGGCCTCACAAGCGCTTAAAAAAATATAATCTAAAAAAAATGTATTATCTATCATATCACTGTGTAGGAAATTGGCAAATTGCCGCCCCCTCTGGCTGCAGTGCACAGAAGCTGTGGGAGAAGGGGAAAGAGGAGGAGGCGCGAGGGCGTGGGGGACAGTTCACCTCTGGGTCTCTCAAATGCAACGCACAAGCGGGCAATAATCTGCTATTATTGAGCGAAAGTCACACATCAGCTTTTTTCCCAATAACGCACATTTATTTCATAATATTATATTTACAGGTTTATAATTCCCGCACGTGTGAAAGGGTTAATAAAAAATGGCAATGTAAAATGATTATGCAGTCACCAAGGTGAATTGGTTTAGTCTTAACTCCTGGTCGGCAGTGACAGTGTTCAGGGATGGGAAATACAGTATGTTGACTGTCGAGTGATAATCAGAAGGAGACAGAAAAAGGTCAAAGCCATTAGAAGAGTAGAAACAAGCAAAAGATGAAGGTATGCAGCTGTTCTCCCTGCATGATTACGTTAGCCATGCCATGAATGAAAGGCTAATGTTAATCATGTTATAATTCTTACGTTTGTTGGCCTTCTAGCTATAATGTATATGTCTATACTCAACAATAATTATGACCGCCGCTAGCGAAGCTAGCGAAAGTGGTCATATTGGAGTTGCTGCAAAATTCTTCCCTTTTTTAATTTATTTTTTATTTTTTTCACCGATTTTTCGTCAACGATTCCCAAGACACTGAAACTCGGGGAGACATGAATGTTTGTTGGCATGTAGCCCAAGAAGTTTGTGAGCGAATAACGCCTTTTGGTCCCCCAGGCCCACCACCCCGCTGTGCCAGTGTCCGTTAAAGAGGGGGAGGCCGGCAAAAGTTTTTGCTGAATAACTCAATGAACGTTTCACCCAACAACATGAAATATTTGTGATATGTCGGTGTTACAGAGACGTATCGACCAAGCCCATAAATGCTCACTTGAAGCATAGCGCCACCTAGTGATATGGGTAAATGCAAAAATTGGGATTTTGAGTTGCCAATATCTTGGACCGAGAAGGTGGGAACTGCGCAAAATACGTCATGCACGATCACCACAAAGACCTCTAACACCACAGAACAGACATGTCCAAAGTCCGGCCCGCGGGCTCCTTTCCACCGGCCCACAGCACCTCTCAGAAAACAGGTTTAGTAGCCTTTCTTGCTACAGAGCCATAACTACCCACGCGGAATGCCGGTGATTATTTTGTTATGCTAAATCACGCGCATATGCTAAACTGCTTGGCCATGCAGAGAACAGGTCTGGGGGAGGTGTTAATAGTTTTCACCGCCTTGCCATTTCTTGAATTACTCAGCGGTTTATGGCAGTACCAACCCAAAGTATATTGACAGTGTAACAGTATATTGTTGTTCTTTGACCACAACACACTTACTAGTTTGCCCTTTGGTAGGCATTATTCACGGTTTTATTTCGCAAAGAAAAATCATACATCTTGCTATTATGTCGTGTGATGTGGCTATTACTAGCTCTCTTAACAGCAGGGTTAGGTTCTTTCATACGGACGTTTATTTGACCAACGAACATTGTAAAAATGGGGGAAACTAGATGTACAGCATAGCGGTACATGGTATGACCGCCGCAGTATATTGAAATGTGGGAACTGTTGGTGTGATGAGTGTGTGGTAGAGCAGTGTTGTGAGGTGAGAATTTCTGTGGAAATGATTTCCTGGAAGTGGGCATGGATGTGGGTTTTGAATGTGTAGTGTGTAGGAGTGATTTGTGAAGGCAAGGAATCGGCAAAATGAGATTTTGTACAATTACAGCGCCCCCTATGGACCAAATTTTATGTCATGTTCTGTGGTGTTAGAGATCTTTGTGGTGATCGTGCATGGTGTATTTTGTGCAGTTCCCACCTTCTCGGTCCAAGATATTGGCAACTCAAAATCCCAATTTTTGCATTTACCCTTATCACTAGGTGGCGCTATGCTTCAAGTGACAGTTTATGGGCTGGGTCAATATGCCTCTGTAACACCTACATACTAACACAAAATCGTTGTCTTGGGCAAAATTGTTGACGAGTTATTTAACAAAAACTGTTTTTCAACACCTAGCTTCGGCGAAAATGAATTTGAACAAACTCGTCATAGGCCGTTCATGTGAATCTCACCAAATTTGGTATATGTCATCTACAGACAATGCTGACAAAAAGTTATCAAAGGATTTATCTTGAGATAAACAGTTCCGAAGTTACATGTCAATGAACATTTAACACGTAGCTTAAAATTCTTCAAATGGCTGTATCTTGGCTTTTAATTGCTCAAATTTGGTCAAAGTTGACATGCCATCTCTAAACAGCTTTTTGTTCATGTGTACTAAATTTTGTGACATTTCGTCATAGGGGGCGATGTTTATTGGCGAAGCTAGGTGTCAAAAAACAGTTTTTGTTAAATAATTCGTCAACAATTTTGCCCAAGACAACGATTTTGTGTTAGTATGTCGGTGTTACAGATATGTATGGACCCAGCCCATAAACTCTCACTTGAAGCATAGCGCCACCTAGTGATATGGGTAAATGTAAAAATTGCCAATATCTTGGACCGAGAAGGTGGGAACTGCGCAAAATATGTCATGCACGATCACCACAAAGACCTCTAACACCACAGAACATGCCATAAAATGTAGTCCATAGGGGGCGCTGTAATTGTAGAAAATCTCATTTTCCCGATTCCTTGCCTTCACAAATCATTCCTACACACTACACATTCAAAACCCACATCCATGCCCACTTCCAGGAAATTATTTCCACAGAAATTCTCACCTCACAACACTGCTCTACCACACACTCATCACACACCAACAGTTCCCACATTTCAATATACTGCGGCGGTCATACCATGTACCGCTATGCGGTACATCTAGTTTCATTTGACAACACCTACAAAGGCAAAGAGCAGTGTCTACGTGGACACAGAAACTGAGAAAAATGCCACACTGTTGTTACACTGCCCAAAAAGCAAGAGATTTAGTCACAAAACAATTTCCAGTCAAACTTAATTATGTAAATGATACAGTTTGTAGGGCAGTTTAGGTCAAAGCGTCTTTGCTAAGTGTTATGGGATGTAATGTGACAGTACCATGTCCACTTCATAGAAATGTACTACATCACAACTTTTATGCAATACATTGGTTTAGCACTTGTATGCTTACTCATGGCTGTCAGGCCACTAGGCTATATGGATTTGTGCTGGCGTGCTGGGAGATATTAATGCAGTACGTCCATTTCTCCTGATCATGTTTTCACACTTTTCCCTGTCGTTCATGACAAGGGGACGCCAATTTCTCAGTTTTTCACATATTTACTCCTCATATTGCAGATTTATATCAGACAAATAAGAATATACACATGAAATGAAATGTCATACTGATTTCATTTTGTGTTTCCATTTTTATTTCTCTGCTTTTTGTGTGTTTCGGTAATTATTATTTGTGTCAATTTGTTTCTGTGCGCACGTGACGACAAATGTCTTACTTTTAGCCGTTATTTTATTGATGTTGGATGGATTCAGTTGGATGCCATGTGTTATACCAAAACTTCAGCTGGGAGCATTTTACCAAAGATTCTAGAGTAGCGCTCTAGAATCTTTGATTTTACTATGGTAACAATGCGCTCCAATCGGCCATTCTGGGATCGATTGCTCATTGTGCTCCAGTTAAGAAGGCAGATAAGAAGGTTCTTAAAACGTTGGTAAGAAGGCGTTAAGAAGGTGTCTGGGAAACACTCTTATCTTAACGCTTCCTCTTCGCTTAACTCGTTAAGAAGGTTCTTAACTGGGAAACCCAGCCATTGGCAGATGAAGAACAAGATAGGCTACTAAAAGAAAGAGATAAGTTTGTTCAAGGTGCTCTGACTGGACTTCTTGAGAGGGTTGGTTTTGATGTCAATGGGCGCATTTGACTTGAGATAGACGTTTACATCCGTTTGCATCCGTTTGCAGCCTGACGCTGAAAATGTTGCATTGTGGTTAGAAATTGTGTCCGACATGCCCGAAATGTGTGAGGTTGTCACGAGTTGTCACAACAATGCGACCATGACACATGACCCGAAAACTCGCGGGAGCATGACGCTTACAGACAAATCGTACAGACCTTTGCAGTTGCCTCCACACAACTGCAAGTGGCTAGCTAACGCCTCCTCGGTGACGCTACTTTGCCATGGTTGGTTAAAAGTTCACTGACGTCAGTGCAGGTGCATTGTCCGGTGCTCCCCGACTGGACTTGTCATCTAAAGTGTATGTTATTGTACTCCAATTTGAAGATATATCTCTTCTCTTTATTTTTACCTTGTTCTGATGGTTTATCTGACGCTGTCAAGCCCGGCCCATTATTTATTTAATTATTAATCCCATTTCTATTTCATTGTCCGTGTTATATACCTACTTATGGTCTTTGTTTTATGGTTTTGCTGTCTTAGTTTTCATGTTTGTGTTGTGGAGCACTTTGGGGCAACTCGTTTTGTTCCAATGTTAATCTAAACAATAAGAAAGACTGGACTTGAATTAAACTCTCAGTGCACCCCACTACAACCATAGACTGTAGAGGACTACAACCCCCGCCCTCCCTCTTCACACATGACTTGTGTGTCATCTGCTACGATGATCGGGGAGGCGCGAGCTCAGTCTCGTTAGGATTTGTGTTCGACTTTATTTTCTTCATTTAATGCCCACCCCTGCTGTGACCAGCAATTCTCGTTGACGTATGCAGCCAGTTGCAGACGGGCGGACTGGAATCTCGAACGAGCCTATTGTGTAGTGTTGGTGGGCTTGGCTGACTAATTACAAGCAGGAGGAGCTGCTTTTGTTTACGTCTCCACGTCTGTGCCTCCCCCCTTTCCTCTTAACACGTCTGCCTGCGCATTAGGCAGCGGCACAGAGAGGTTGTCTGTGGAAGAACAACAGTTTGTCTCTGTGACTGCCTCGTGAGAGTGGGTAAAACAACCATCGCGGTTGGGACTTGTGCGTGTGATGTAAAATGAAGAGTGTACCGGGGAGCTCAATCAAAATTGTCGTAGCACTCACTTACTCACTCACTCATCCACCATGCCTTCTTGTTGTGCCTATTTTTGTTTTGTCTTACCATCTCTCATTCCTCATTCTGTCAGCAGAGGTGTGACCAGTCTGTGGGTCATTCCGTGTCAAATCAACAAATGGCCGACAGTCACCCTCTCCAAAAAATCTGAAAAAAAAAGCTGTTTGTGCATCCAACCTATGTATAAATCTTAAATATTAAGTCTGTATCACTAATAGCTCCGAAACTATAGTCCTTTGAAATTTCAGGTCATTTTGGGAATTCTGGTGAACAAGCCTTTTGCTCAACTTCCGACATTGCTGGCTCTTTTAGTATTCCACACACATTAGTGTAATTATGTGAAAAGAAATGCATTTTCCTGTGGAATTCAAAAATCAAATCAGATCAGATGTACCTTGTGTAATTCTTCCTCTCCAAAGCTGTGAAAATGGCTAAAGATTCAATATGTGAAATGACACCACCACTTTTGAGGGCTTCTCGTTCAAAAAGTATGGCACACAAATTTATCAGATTATTTTTCCCAGTCATATACGGATTATAATGTCATGCCTATGCATTAACCTTTGTTGATATTGTTTTTATATGGTCAGTGTATTTTCTTGAAGTTAGGCTTGATTTTCAAAAAGGCTGTTTTCATCTTGTCAATTCACCATGTGGACAGTTCACAGGATTTTTAAAACATTTTTCCATAATCATCCTGTATGTGAGGATCATTTGTCCAAAATTTGGATTTGTTGCTGAGTCTCTTTATTGAGATATGATGTTTGGGAAAAAATGTCAGTAATTCCATGGAGTTGGATTGATCGGCAGTACCTCTTTCCACCACGTTGTGCTCTTTTAATACAATGGAAGTCAATGATAGGGTAGCATGTCATTTACAGGAAAAGCTGCCAAACAAACTTTGGGATTATTAAAATAAAACATAGACTTGCTGAATACATACTATTATAACATATTATTTAAATATACATGTTATGCACCAAAAGATATATTAGAACAATTAGATAAGTAGGCCTATTGTTACTATTTAGATTTGTGTGTGTGTGTGTGTGTGTGTGTGTGTGTGTGTGTGTGTGTGTGTCAGAGAATGAATACATATGGCGATTGGTGGCACATGTGACAACCAACCCCAAACAGAGTGTGACAACCATCCCCAGCGGACCTTGTATGCTAGCAGTGACGCTAGCAGCCACAAGTTGTAGCATAACTAAGAAAAAAAACATAGTGAAAATACAGCTCTGTGTTTATACTTTTTAATGGTAATAGTTTTTATAAAGTCAACCCAGTTACAAAACTAGAAAAGAAAACTTAAAGTTCTGAAAATTTACATTTTGACATGAAAAACCTTAATATTGATCTCACCTCAAAACTTTGTGTCAAACACTTGAACTGTCAATGTAGATGACCCCTAACACTAATTCTGAACATTTCTATGTAAGCGGCGTTGATCAGGGCCCTTTAGTGGCTGAGATATGATGAGTGTGACAACCAACCCGTGTGACAACCAACCCTAATTCCTGCACGTTTGTTTAATTGTGTGAAATGGCTAATAAAAAAGGCTAATACAAGACGATTATGTGGTCACCAAGGTGAATTGGTTTAGTTTTAACTCCTGGTCGTCTGTGTTGTCGTGACAAACAGGAGATGGACAGAAAAAGGTCAAAGCCATCAGAAGAGTAGAAACAAGCTAGATAAAAGGTATGCAACTATGTTCTCTCTGCATGATAACGTTATCCATGCCATGAATGAAGGGGTAATGTTAATCATGGTAACTCTTATGTTTGTTAGCCTTCTATGCTTGCTTAACAATAATTCGGTCTTAGCTCAACAAACATAAGATCTAATTTCACTGTGAGATTTACCTTTGCGAAAAAACTGTTACCAGTTCAGGTATGAAAAGTACTGATGAAAACAGAAAATTACTTGATTTGCGTTTGCAGTTTTTCTGTTGTCAAACAAAAGGGTGAAATATTCTTTATTTTTTGTTTATCCACTGATTTATGAAACAAAAATCGACAGACCAAGCACATCAAATCTCCTTATGCGCAGTAAACTCATAACCTAATAAAAGTGCAGCATAATATTAAAACTATAAAATGTGTCATGCAGGCTAATTGTTACACGCAATGGACAGGGTATTATATGTGATGAGATTTAGGAAAATCCTACACATAGTGAAATGTCACCTTTTTGAGATTGTGATACAACCTGAAACCCTGTATCAAGCTCTTTTCAAATCTGTTTTAATTCTTCTTGTCTGTATCAAATACTGTGATTAACCACAGTTGGATATTTTTAAATAGGTTTAAAACAGGGGTAAATGCTGGCATTCCAAATAGAATCACACAAATAAACAGTCACAAGCATATTTTAGTGAGATGCACTTTTCACACTTTATCTGATCTGCATGCAGATGCCCTGTGCTTACACCTGTCCACAGGTATAAATTATACTTTGATTTACCTGTGTGCCATTCACTTCATTACTCTATCTGTCCCTGTAACAGTAGGCTAATGCCATTGTGAACTGGCAAGTAGTGCTCTTTTTTTTTGTTGTCTTCTATTCTCTGATGATTTTACCACCTTACTTGGAGTTCACTACAGACACCTTCCACTTAGAACCAGTTAAGTGAGTTACATTCTTTGTTCAAGTGCATAATGGGTCCTAAAAATGCAACCTGTGTGTATGCAAATCCCCTTGTAGGCATTTGGTTAATCCTTGTGGGGATTCCTTTTTGAAGCTACTGTTAAAATATCTTTTAAAAGATACTGTTAAAAAAGTGGTGGTGTCTTTATTGACAGTGAACTAACATTCAACACTTGAAAGCAATCACTAAATCTGCATTCTGCCACCTAAAAAACATTGCTGAACTTAGAGGTCTTATGTCAAAACAAGATCTAAGTGCACATGCCTTTATTTCCAGTAGGGTTGATTACTGCAGTGGCCTTTTCACAGGCCTTCCTAAAAAGACCATCAAACAGCTTCAACTGATCCAAAATGCAGCAGCAAGGGTTCTTACAGGAACAAAAATATCTGACCACATTACTCCATTTGTAAGGTCCCTGCACTGTCTTCCAGTAGGTTATAGAATTGACTTTTAAGGCATTGTATTTAAATCATGAAATGGGATGGGACCCAATTACCTATTGGAGTACCTATTTCAGTTATATGCACCAACTAGGTCTCTGAAATCACATCAGAAAAATCTGTTGGTAGAACCTGCTGTTAGAACAAAATGTGGCGAAGCAGCTTTCAGTTGCTATGCTGTAAACCTCTGGAACCAACTTCCACAAGACATTAAAAATGCTCCTACTGTTGGCAGTTTCAAATCTGGACTTAAGACCAAACTGTTTTCAGACTAACTGTATACTTATTTTGTGTGTTTTTTATGCTTTTACATCTTTTATTTACCACATACCTATTTTACTTTTATGCTTTTGCACCTATTTTATCTTTTATGCTTTTACACTTACTTTATCTTTTATGCTTTTACATATTGTCCTTTGCTTTTATTTTTGTGAAGCACATTGAATTGCCATTGTGTATTAAATGCCTTAAAATAAGCAATTTATGTGTCTCCAAGTAATTTCCCTGCAGTCTGCTGCAGTGCTCTGCCCACGGAAGAGACCATGGCAGCTCATTGCTGTGGAAATGTAAAACTCCTTCCAGGGACCCGTCCTTCAGTAAGATCATCCACCAAATACTCAGCTTTTTCAAGGTGCGCGCCATTTAAGCCCACCCTACTACATGGCTTGGTAAATTTAAACAAGCAGAATTAGAGAGAAATTGCTGATTTCCCCTGTGTGTCCTGCGTTCCCAGAGTGTCCAGAGTTAGTTTAGTTTTATAGTAACAGCTGTTTAACTCTACTTCAGGAGTACCCATTTTTCTTCATTTGTTCTGCCACACCCAAATGTAACAAAAGCAAAACAGCGCCATCTGCTGACAAAACAAGGTCAAAAAAAAAAATCTGAAAGTTAGTCTGCTGCATACTGTCAGTCAAACATATAATTACCATTGAAAAAGAGGGTCTTTCATTTCCATGTTAACTGGCTATATTTCTACATTTTGCTGCAATTATGCTGCACCTTTTCTGCATCAATTGAATTGCTTTGGAGTGATTTGTGTAGTACACATTAAGCACAAGTGTGACAAGGATCTATCGGGGGGAGACCGAGTCCAAAACGTGTTTGGTCGAGTATCTTAAGTTCCATTCCGTTCCAAAGTTCCATTCCGTGATACATCAAAGATTCTGAATGACATTGCAAAGTTTTGAGAGACCAAACAGGACGCACTTTCCCCCATGTTCCAATTGTGTGGAACATAAAAAACATGCTTAAAATTAGTTCAAAATTGTCCATGCATGTATCTATGAGTGTACTGTTTAGTGCTGCTTACGGAGGGGCCCTCAAGGTGGCGGTGTGTGCAGCTCTTCACCCCAGCTCCTATGAGGTGAGTGCTCCTTCTCACGCCAGCGAACACCTCCTCCTTCTCCAACAGTTTGCCCTTCCTCTGCCTCTGGCAGCAGCTGGGGAGGAGGGAATGGAGGCAACTATAAGAAATCCTAGTAGAAGAGTTTACACAGGAATGTTTGTCTCCTGACAGGTGTAGTGCACAGGGAAAGAGTATACGCACATGACCCCTACTCCATCTGTTCATGCTAATCCTTCCATCTGAAAGCAAGCATCTGGGAAAGAAAATAGAGAACAAGTAGAAGGGATTGCTAACAAGATTCCTGTACAGTACAATGGCTATTAGCATGCTGTGAATGAGAGGCTTCTTCACCCCCCACGTCACAGCAGAACTGGCCACACCCCCACGGGTGAATAACAGGGAAAAAAGTAGGCAACTCAAAATCTAACGTGAATGACGGGTGGATTTATTTACAGTGCGCAGTGCATTTTAAAATCAGCAAACCAAAAACTGAAATAACAAAACAAAACCGGCCTCAGTCAGGCAATAAACAGGGCAACAATACTTGCAAGCAAAACTCACTTTTTACAGCCTCACAGCAAACTGACACAGGGACATCCTTCTCCCACAAAGTCTCTCTCAACACTGAGCTCTGCTCCCCTTTTTAAAGCCCAACCCATGATTAGATTATTGGCAGGCAATTGGTAAGAACCATACAAACACAGGGAGGAACACTCCGTGGACACATACAAATATTCTTAGCACACACACTGATCTCCATACAAAATATTTCAACACTCAAAAATACACCAGAAAAATAATACATAATTATAACATAACACTAGCAAAAATACATGCAAGATATACAGCCATAATCGGATCATTACACGGATGTTACACCCCTACGCCAGCAAAGTTCATTCCAGTGCTCCGGTTCACTGGATAAGAACCAGGCTCTGATGTGGCTCTGGTTTCCCCATCGGACCTGTTTGCTGACGCACTCGGAAGACAACTGCTATGCAACAAGTGAGTTATGTTTGTTTGACACGTGAAGCTATTGTTAATGGTGGATGGATAATGAAGCAGAATCAGTGGGTACCTCACTGTTCGCTATGCTGGTTAGTAAATAAATGTTTTAACTGAGTGAACATGTACTTGTGTCGTGTGTTTTTATTGTTTACTCGCCCCATAGCGCTAGATGTGAACGGTGTATGAATGAATGAATAGCCGCTACAATGTAATGTGTGCGTGTGTGTCGCTAAGAGTGTGTTGCTACGTGAGGGTTTTACAGTGAAAAATCGGCGGGTTTCACCACCACAACACCGTCATTTTTCACACTTCCTCCCCCTTCTGAAGGCTCACCACCAGGGTGGCGAGACAGGAAATCTGCAACTGGGTTTTGTGCTCCTGCCCTGTACTGAACTCTGAACCTGAATGGCTGCAAAGACAAAAAACAGCGTGTAATACGTGCATTAGAGTCTTTCATCCTACCCAACCATTGCAACGCTCGGTGATCAGTCTCTAGCAAAAAGTCTCTGCCCAACAGGTAATATTTGAATGTCTCTAGTGCCCATTTCACTGCTAGGCATTCAAGCTCCACCACCGAATATCTGGTCTCCCGTGGGAAGAGCTTGCGGCTGATGTAAGCCACCGGCTTCTGCTGCTCTGCCTCCCCCTGGAGGAGGACCGCCCCCAACCCAACTCCAGAGGCATCTGTTTGCACAGTAAATGGCTGCTCAAAGTCCGGACTCTGCAAAACAGGTTCACTGAGCAAAGCCGCCTTCAGGTCCTGAAAAGCCTGTTCATGCACCTCCTCCCACTGCACCTTTGCTGACCCCGACTTACGGTGAGGGGTGCAGCTCGGGTGGCAAAGTTAGGGATAAACCTCCGGTACCACCCAGCGAGCCCCAAGAAAGACCGTACCTCCTTTTTGGTCTGGGGTCGCGGACAGTCCCGGACGGCCTCCACTTTGTCCTTCTGTGGCTTAATCACACCGCTCCCAATGATGTGGCCAAGATACCTGACCTCATGCTGAGCCAGGCAACACTTTTTTGGCTGTATGGTCAGCCCAGCCACCTTAATGCGGCGCAACACCTCGGCCAGGTGTTCGAGGTGCTCCCTCCAGGTGGCGCTCCAGATCACCACATCATCCAAATAAGCCGCAGCAAAGGAACCAGTGCCCTCCAAGACCCGGTCCATCAGCCTTTGGAAAGTCGCTGGTGCCCCCTGCAGGCCAAAGGGCATGGTGGTAAACTGGTAGAGACCCTGAGGGGTACGGAAGGCAGTGTAAGGCTTGGCCCCCTCAGCCAAAGGCACCTGCCAATACCCCCGACACAGGTCTAATGTGGTGATGAAGGTGGCCCTTCCAAGGCCCTCTATCAGGTCCTCCAGCCTCGGCATTGGATATGCATCGAAGTGGGACTGGGTGTTCAGCTGCCTAAAGTCAATACAGAAGCGAATGCTTCCATCTTTCTTGGGGACTAACACCACCGGGCTGCTCCAGCTGCTACTGGACCGCTCAATCACCCCAAGCTGCTTCATCACCTCCAGCTCTTCATGCAGAGCCGGCAGCAACCGCTCAGGGATGCGGTACATGCGCTGCCGTACTGGAGCAGTGTCTGTCAGTGGAATGTCATGCTCCACCAGTGATGTACGTCCCGGCTGCTCTGAAAACAGCCCTGGGGGGATGATGGCCTGCAACTCCTGTGCCTGCCGAGCAGACAGGTGAGAGAGGTCAGGCTCAGTGGGGGGAACAGCTGCTGGAAAGAACTGCTCCTGAGGCTCTGCATCCTCCTGCACCTCCTGCACCATGAGCTGGTGGCTGAGTGGCAACCCTCGCTCATGCCACTCCTTCAGCAAATTGACATGGAAAACCTGCCTTGTCTTTCGTCGCCCCGGCATCTCCAGCTCATAGGTCACCGGCCCCAACTGACGCGTCACTGCATATGGCCCCTGCCACCGGGCTAGCAGCTTGTTCTCCGACGTTGGCAACAACAAGAGGACCTGCTGGCCTGGTCTGAAAACCCTCTGCACTGCCGACTTATCATACCACCGGGCCTGGGTCTGCTGGGCCCGTGTCATGTTCTGCTCCACCAAGCTGGCCATCTCCTCCATTTTATCCCGGATACGGAGTACATAGGTGAGCACGCTGTCCGTCTCTGCTGGCTTGGGTGTCACCCAGGCATCATGCAGTAAATCCAAAGGGCCCCTGACCTGGCGCCCATACAGCAGTTCGAAAGGGGAAAATCCGGTGGAAGCCTGTGGCACCTCCCTGTAGGCAAACAGCAGGTATGGCAACCACTGGTCCCAATCTTTGCCGTTCGCTGCCACAAACTTCCGAAGCATCGCCTTCAATGTTTGGTTGTATCGTTCCACCAACCCATCAGTCTGGGGGTGGTAGGGAGTGGTCCTTATCCCCTTTATCCCCAGTAAACTGTAGACCTGCTTAAGTGTCTTGGATAAAAATGCTGTACCTTGGTCAGTCAGTATCTCGTGTGGTATGCCTACCCTAGAGATTAACTGAAGGAGAGCCCGTGCAACAGCACCTGCAGTGATCTTACGTAAGGGGAAAGCCTCAGGGTACCGAGTCGCATAATCACACACAACAAGAATGAACCTATGGCCTGACCTGGTCTTTTCCAAAGGCCCCACTATGTCCATGCCTATCCTGTGAAAAGGAACACCTATGATGGGGAGTGACTGCAGAGGGGAAGGCTTGACTTTCTGAATACTGGTCAGCTGACAGATATGGCAAGATCGACAATACCTCTGGACATCACTGTACAACCCTGGCCAGTGAAACCGCTGTGCTATCCTCTCCAGCGTCTTAACTGTGCCCAGATGACCTGCCCAGGGGATATCATGTCCCAAACTTAATACCTTTTCCCTGAGGCACCTTGGGACTACTAACTGCTCCCCACTGCCCCCTTCTGGTTGATGAAATAATAAGCCATCATGAACAAGGTAATACTCTCCAGTTAACGCTGGAGCCACACCAGTCTTGACACCTTCAACCTCTGCCACTTTGCTAAATGCTACTTTTAATGACTCATCCTCCCTTTGCAGATCACCAAGATTACCAGGAGGTTCCCACCAATCATTACCATTAACATCTGGCTTCGGCATCAGCTTTTCCATTTTCTCTGCTGTTCCCTGCAGTTTCTCTCTCCTCCTTTGCTTACGGCTCTTGTGCACCTTAACAGCAACAGGTAAGTCTAAGTTCTCCTGGCTAAATGGCAACATGTCCAAAACTGCTTTTCTAGCTGCCTCCTCAGGAGACTGTCTAGCCTGAGCTCTCGTGACCACCATACTAACAGGCTGTGCTGCCTGCACAAGCTCAGGCAAAATTAGGACATCCTGCCCCAACACTACAGGATATCTCAATCTATTTACTACTCCAACACTTAGCCAAAAAGCCTGACCTTTAACCTCAATACAGACATCAGCCACAGGATAAACATGCTCACCGCCATTAACACAACAGACTCTGAGCTGCCCTTTTCCTAACCCTTCTGACATATCTATCAGATGTGGCTGGACTAGTGTATGTGTGCTGCCTGTGTCTAAGAGAGCAACTGTAGAATGGCCATTTATGGTGACAGGGATGGTTTGAACCCGGGTAACACATTCCTCAGCCCCTACTTCAGGTCTGGGGACACTACATAAGCTTGAGCCCTGAGCTTTCCTTACCGGACAATCTCTGATCTTATGCCCAGGTTTACTACAGTGGTGACATATCAAAGGTGGCCTGTTGAATGTAGCTGTGGGTGCTGGGGCCTGTCTAGGCTGTGAGGTGTAGGGAGAAGTGTAGGTCTGTGTGAGTGGTGCCCTGACCTGACCCCAACCCCTAGGACCAACTCCCCCACCAGAGCCCCCAGACTTGCCTCCACCTGCTGGTCGGTTGTAGCTCTGCATCCGGAACGTCTTCGGCCCAGGTCGAGCAGCAAGGAATGCCTCCACCAGGTCTGCCGCGTGCTGGCCTGTGGCTGGGTTATGTTCTTTAACCCAAACACGAACTTCAGGAGCTAGGGTACGCAGGTACTGTTCCAGGATGAAGACCTCTCCTATCTCCTCCACAGTCTTGCCTGCCGGTTTCACCCACTTCCTGTATAGATCCTTCAGGCGGTTGTAGAGCTCTCGTGGGGTCTCCCCTGGTCGCACCTCTGGTTCCCGGAAACGTTGCCGGTAAGTCTCCTCATTAATTTCATATTTTGCAAGGATAGCAGCTTTCACCCTGTCATAATCCCCAGACTCATAAATGTCCATTGCCACATAGGCTGCCCGCGCCCGGCCCGAGAGATAGGGCACCAGATAGACAGCCCACTCAGTCCTAGGCCATCTGTAGGCGACAGCGAGCCTTTCGAAAGTGGTCAGATATTGTTCAACATCATCGCCCTCCTCCAGCTTAGGCACTGCAGCCCTGGTCCAGGCTGCTGGAGTCAGCGCTGCTGGATCTGGTGCAGGAGCTGGGGCTGCTGAAGATGCTCCTCGCCCCCTTGGCACTGCTGTAGGCGATGGTGGCACTGAGGGTGGTAATGCTGCAGGAGACTGTAGACCCAATGGTGGCGCTGCAGGACTGTAAGGTGCTCTAGGATGCAGTGGAGCTCCAACGTCATCAGGCCCTGGCTGCTGTCGCCCCTCAATGGCATTCCTTCGCTCCTTCTCCAGCTCGTCATGCACATTGTTCAGCTGGATCTGCACGCTGCGCCACCGCATGTCCTGCATGTAGGCTTCACGCTCCTGATCTTGTATGGACTTCTGCAGAAGGGTATAGAGTGAGCCCAGATCCAATGGTGGTGGACCACCTGCTGCTCCACCCCTGGCTCCCTGTGCCTCATCTCCAACCTCACGCTCCTCCTCCTCAGCTGAGGCCTCCTGCTGGTCGTCCCTCATTAGCTGCCGATAAGCCATCACCCGCTTGGGTTGCACCCGTCCTCCTACTCTCTTCCTCAGAGACCTCTGGGGCGCCACGATCCCACTTCTGACACCACTTGTGAATGAGAGGCTTCTTCACCCCCCACGGGTGAATAACAGGGAAAAAAGTAGGCAACTCAAAATCTAACGTGAATGACGGGTGGATTTATTTACAGTGCGCAGTGCATTTTAAAATCAGCAAACCAAAAACTGAAATAACATAACAAAACAAAACCGGCCTCAGTCAGGCAATAAACAAGGCAACAATACTTGCAAGCAAAACTCACTTTTTACAGCCTCACAGCAAGCTGACACAGGGACATCCTTCTCCCACAAAGTCTCTCTCAACACTGAGCTCTGCTCCCCTTTTTAAAGCCCAACCCATGATTAGATTATTGGCAGGCAATTGGTAAGAACCATACAAACACAGGGAGGAACACTCCGTGGACACATACAAATATTCTTAGCACACACACTGATCTCCATACAAAATATTTCAACACTCAAAAATACACCAGAAAAATAATACATAATTATAACATAACACTAGCAAAAATACATGCAAGATATACAGCCATAATCGGATCATTACACGGATGTTACACCCCTACGCCAGCAAAGTTCATTCCAGTGCTCCGGTTCACTGGATAAGAACCAGGCTCTGATGTGGCTCTGGTTTCCGTCTCTTGAGGGTTGACACGGTGTGCCGCCGATACAGCTGCTGGACTGTGAATGGTCAGGAGTTGCCGGTAGGAAGTGACGGAGTGGGAAGTGTAGGATGCATGAATCTGAGCGCGGGTATGGTGAGGACGGGGGACCCAAGCGTAAAAAAACAAAACATAATTCACACTATAGAATACATACGGAGGATATGGATACATCAGCGAGGAAGGAGTCTTATAAGGTATTTATCAGTTTGGTCAATGAAGCGGAGTCTTTTGCGGGTTGGAGTCCGATCCATTTGACGAAGGAGGTGCATAAAGAGTTGGGTAAAGTAGTGCGAGCGAGCAAAACAAGATCTGGGGCACTTCTGGTAGAGTGTGTAAATGAAGAGCAACAAACGAAAGCAGTTAAGATAACGAAGTTAGGAGGCCAGAATGTGAAGTGTGTGCTTGGGAGGGATAAGGAACTGGTTCGAGGAGTAATAACGGGAATTCCAGTTGACGAGTCACTGGAGGGATTGATTGCAAACATAGGAAATGTCAAAGTAAAAGAAGCAAAGCGCATGAAAATGAAGAGGGACGGTGTTCTGATGGACAGTCTGTCGGTGCTATTAACATTTGACGAGTTGATGTTACCGCAAAAAGTCTTTATTGGTTTTATGAGTTATGATGTCAGGGTGTACGTTCCTCCCCCACTTAGATGTTTCAAATGTCAGAGGTATGGGCATGTTGCGGCCATATGTAAAAGTAAAGCGAGATGCAGCAAGTGCGGAGGTGAGCACAAGTATGGAGAGTGTGCAGAGGGGGCGACTCAAAAATGCTGCAATTGTGGAGGCAACCATAGTGCAGCGTATGGCGGATGTGAGGTGTTCAAACGAATGAGAGAAGTTCAGAGAATTAAAGTGGAGCATGGCATGTCCTATGCAGAAGCAGTTAAGCGAGTCCCCAGACCTGTGGCCAGTACTCAACGTGATGGCACTGATAGGAAAGCAGAGTGTATGACATGCAAAAAAAATCAAAATGATTCCCTTATAGTCAAGAAACTGGATTTTGTTCTCTTTGTGACTGATGTAATCAGTCGAACTGCTCAGCATATGAGCATGACTGATAAGATTAAAGTTATAGTGATGTCTGCCAAAAAGTTTTTGAATTTTGAAGGGGTGGAATGGGAAGCGGTTGTTGAAGCGCTGAAGGAGCCATGCGCTAGTGATGACCCGGGCTCACCTAAATCATTTTCATGGTTAGACGACTTAGCCTCTTTGTGATAGTGCTGCATATTCTTCAGTGGAATGCACGGAGTTTGATTGCTAATGGGCAAGAGTTTAAAAGGTATGTGGAGGACCTTGAAGAGAAACCTAATATTATATGTATTCAAGAATCATGGCTGATCCCCAAGATAGATTTTGTAATAAAAGGATTTTCCTCAGTAAGAAGGGACAGGGCCTCTGGGAGGGGTGGAGGGGTTATCACCTTCATAGAAAGGGGTCTTCAGTTTAGTGACGTAAGGAAGGGGAAAGATCTTGAATACGTTAGTGTTGAAGTCTGGTCTGAAGAAGGGAAAGTATCAGTGGTGAACTTTTATAATCCCTGTAGGCAACTGGATTTAGAGTTACTTAAAGGAATTGAGAAAGATTTAACGGGGAAAGTTATTTGGTGTGGGGATTTTAATGCACATAGCACTTTATGGGGAGACAAAACTGATACAAATGGCAATATTCTGGAAGAGTTTATGGAAGAAGGGCTAGTCTGCCTAAATGATGGTTCTTCCACCAGGGTGGACATCTCTAGAGGGGTAGAATCGGCAATAGATTTAACTATGGTGTCTAGGAACTTGGCTGACAAATGTGAGTGGGTGGTTTTGAATGAAAGTACAATTGGAAGTGACCACTACCCCATCAGGGTGGAGGTTGGGGTGGAAGTACAAAAAGGAGGCGTCACAGGAGGGGGCAGATGGTTGCTTGAAAAAGCTGAGTGGGAGAAATATGAGGTATTGAGTGATGATCTTCTTTCACGGGTTAATGAAAATGGGAGTGTGGAAGACTTGTGGGGGGAAATTAGTTCAAGTATAATGGCTGCAGCAGGGGGAGCCATTCCAAAATCAGAACCCAGGCCCCTAGGCAGGATAGTACCATGGTGGACAAAAGAATGTCAGGAGGCAGTTAAGGAAAGGAACAGGGCGTTTAGGGTGCTAAAAAGGGCTCATAATTATCAGTGCCTGATTATTTACAAAAAGGCCCAAGCCTTAGTAAGAAGGGTGGTGAGGAAGGCAAAAATGGAGTATTGGAGACAGTTTTGCAGCTCAGTGGGGCGTACAACCCCAATAGAGAAAGTATGGGGAACGGTTAAAAGAATGAAAGGTCTGCAAAAGATTTTTGATTATCCCTTGATCAAGGATGGAGAGGAAGTGGCGGTCACAAGTCAGCATAAAGCAGAGGTCATTGCTAGAGCTCTAGCCAAAGTACATAGCTCTGAGAACCTTAGGCAGGAAGAGAAGAAAGGTAGGGAGGACACAATCTTATGTCAAACTTTGGTGAATGTAGGGGATGAGCAAGGAGGAGGGAGAATGGATACCCTGTTTACGCTGGCAGAACTCAACAAGGTGTTAAAGAAGGCAAGGAAATCAGCTCCAGGGAAAGATACAATATGCTATACAATGTTGGATAAGCTGAGTGAAAAGGGAAAAGGAAAACTCTTGTTACTGTTCAACAAGATATGGGTGGAGGGTGTAATTCCTAGGGAATGGAAAGAATCGCTAGTGGTACCAATTAGGAAACCCGGCAAAGACCCCCATAACCCGAGTAGCTACCGACCAATAGCCCTGACATCACAGGTTGGGAAAACCATGGAAAAAATGGTTAATGAGCGAATGACTTATTGGATAGAGTCTGAAGGCATTCTTCAAAGTTATCAGTGTGGCTTTAGGAGAGGAAGAAGTACCATGGACCCGATTATCTCTTTAGAGGACACCATAAGGAGAGCACAAGTGAATAAAGAGGCAGTGGTAGCTGTGTTTTTTGACATAGAAAAAGCGTATGACATGCTGTGGACAAGGGGCCTGGTAATAAAGTTACAGCAGTTGGGGCTGGGGGGCAGGATGCTCCAATGGGTGGAAGCATTCCTGACTGAAAGGCGGCTCAGAGTCAAAATAAATGGGGAAGTAAGTGCTAGTTACATAGCAGAAAATGGCACGCCCCAGGGGAGCATAGTCAGCCCTCTACTGTTCGACGTCATGATTGACCAAATATTTAAACATGTGCAGGGGATGGATGGAGTAGCATTGTTTGCTGACGATGGAGCCATGTGGAAGAAGGGGAGGAATGTGCAGTTCATTGTAAGAAAAATGCAGGAGGCTGTCAATGAAGTCCATAAGTGGGCAGTGCAGTGGGGATTTAGAATCTCAGTGGAAAAAACAAAAGTGATGTTTTTCTCTAGGGGAAGTATAAACCCTGAACTGAAAATCCACCTATCAGGGAATGAGTTGGAAAGAGTGGATGAGTTTAAATATCTTGGGCTATGGTTTGACAAGAGGTTGACTTGGGCCTTCCATATTCAAAAAATGGTAGATAAGTGTAAAAAAATCCTAAATGTCATGAGATGCCTGTGTGGGGTTGACTGGGGAGCTTCAAGGGGAGCGCTGAGGGCAATTTACACTGGACTGATGAGGTCAGTATTTGACTATGGATGTATAGCCTATGGGTCAGCCTCCAAGTCAGCCCTGTGTAAGCTGGATGTACTGCATAACCAAGCCTTAAGAATATGCTGTGGAGCAGTGAAATCCTCACCTGTGAATGCATTACAGGTTGAAGTGGGGGAGATGCCTTTGCAGCTGCGAAGAGAGCAACTTTCATTAGTGTACTGGGCCAATCTCAGGGGACATGATGAGAGCCATATAGTGCAGCCAGTCCTGACTCATTGTCAGGAACGACTACATGAGGGAGGGAGGAGCTTTGGGTGGACGGTGAATGACATGGTTGAGAACATGGGGTTAAGCTGCTTTGATATTGCCCCTACGGTGTACTACCCAATGGTCCCCCCTTGGACCTTTGAAGACTTGAAAGTAGATCTTGGTCTGCTTGAGGAAAGGCAAGAGGGCGTAGTGGACAAATGGAGAGTGAAGGGATACATCTCAGAATGCTACAGCCAGAGCATGCTGGTGTATACTGATGCCTCAAAGGGTACAGATAAAAGGGTGGGAGTGGCACACGTGGTCCCCGAACTTGAGTTGGCCATATATAAGAGACTATCTGATGACCTAGCGGTATATACAGCCGAATTGGTAGCTATATGGTTTGCCCTAAGCTGGTTGGAAAGCAACGACAGGATGAGACACAGGCAAGTCGTTATAGCATCTGATTCTAGCTCAGCCCTAGAAAGTATCCAGCTGTCTTACTCCACATCTAGGAATGACATTCTCTCTGAAATTCTCCAGCAGGCAAGCACGCTGATCAAGGCGGGTTTTAAGATCTCCTTTTTATGGGTCCCTGCACACATAGGGGTGATGGGAAATGAGATGGCAGACAAATATGCCAAAATAGCAGCAGGGAAAGATAACATAGACACAGACATAAAGCACAGTAAAGCTGAGGTCAAGAGCATAATTAAATCTAAGATCAGCGGGAAATGGCAGCAGCTCTGGGAGAGAGGGCGCACTGGGAGACATCTTTTCAGCATCCAGCCTCAAGTCAGCAAAGTAGTTGGTGTTGTGGGCACAAGACAACAGGAAGTGGTATTGGCCAGACTGAGGATGGGGCACTCTAAGCTGAATAGCACTCTTGCAAAAATAAATAGGCATGTTGATGGTATCTGTAAGAACTGTATGGAAAGCTCAGAAACCGTAGAGCATGTACTAATCCACTGTAGGACATTCCAGCAGGAGAGACAGAGGTTTACTGAACGAGTAGAGGCCAATAAAATACCATTCAGTCTAAATAATATTTTACACAGAGATAATGGGAAAATTTTACCCCTTTTGTTTTCTTTTTTGAAAGAGACAGGGCTGGTAAGACGGATTTAATTTTCTTTTGTTTTTATTAAAGAGGCAACTGCTGTACCACACTCCAGTCTAGCGGTGGCGGTAATACACTGAAGTCATTGTCAACCGCCAGTAAAAAGGAAGAAGAAGAAGGCTCTGGTTTCCCCATCGGACCTGTTTGCTGACGCACCCGGAAGACAACTGCTATGCAACAAGTGAGTTATGTTTGTTTGACACGTGAAGCTATTGTTAACGGTGGATGGATAATGAAGCAGAATCAGTGGGTACCTCACTGTTCGCTATGCTGGTTAGTAAATAAATGTTTTAACTGAGTGAACATGTACTTGTGTCGTGTGTTTTTATTGTTTACTCGCCCCATAGCGCTAGATGTGAACGGTGTATGAATGAATGAATAGCCGCCATAGCCGCTACAATGTAATGTGTGCGTGTGTGTCGCTAAGAGTGTGTTGCTACGTGATGGTTTTACAGTGAAAAATCGGCGGGTTTCACCACCACAACACCGTCATTTTTCACAATGCAGACATGCTACTTACTGATTTCTGAGTGAATTCTGATGTTCTAGAGACCCACAAAAAGCCCACCTGAGCCTCCAGAGAGTCACTGCATCATCATTATGAATATAACACCAGTTCAGAAGAACTGAACCAATTAATTGAGGATTATGGTGAATTTTGACACATCTACACTTTTATCATCTACCATCTGTCTACAAGTAGATTTTGTTGTTTTGTTTAGTATTTATGGCATTTGATAAAAAATATGTGCAGAAATACGCTTATTTTTTTATCAGCAAGTAGGCCTATCTGTGAATAAATTCTTTTCTTTCAGCAGTTCTTCAAAATCCCACCAGTAGATGGCACTGCATGGCTTGAGCAAGCTATCAAAATTCCTAATTGTTCCCTCATTGAAACAAGCTGGGTACTTGATTAATTTAATAGTGAAGCTTTATTGATAGGATCAGGCCTGCATTTCCTTTTGCAGATAAACCCAAATCTACAGGAAACTGTCCAGTTACCTTGCAAGAGAATGTAGTTAATGACATCAAAAGGGAAACCAATAAATTCAATAAATAATAAAATATATTTATTTTATTTTCTGGAATAAAGAATTTTGGTGTCCATATTTGGCATGAAGAGTGTTTGGCAATGATACAGTGTTGCAGACAATACAGTAGACACAAAGGCCCAGCAAAGAACTACAAATTTCAAGAAGATCTAAGGAATGAAACTTGGCAAATATACATCCAAGATGTCTAAATAAACTAAATGCTGTGAAATGTGGCACAATGTTTGTACATGGACAACTTGAATGCACTCGAAACTTTCTTAGCTTTTCAGAAGAGTAAGGGTTTAAGGTTAAGAGTGCTTCTATGCTAATGACATTACATTAACCTATTTGGAAGGACAGCTATTTTCTGTCTTTTTTCCTTAACAGTCCTCCTAAGGCTATTTTTTTACCATTGCACATTACTTATGTTGCAAAAAAATTAAAGGCACTTGACAGTGAGGAATATACAGTAAGCTACAACAATCATTGAAAAAAACAAAAACAATGCAGTGGTATTACATACTGTAGGTATATGAGTGTAAGAATAACAGTTGCCATTTTGATGCATTCATTGTGTGTATTCACCAACATTCCTCTGTGAATATTAATAAAATACCATGGTAACCTCTCCCATATTTCTGTCCAATTCAACAATAAAAAAGGGGAGACAGTGAAAGATGGTTATTCTTTGAACTCTTTCAACAGGCGCATTTTCCTTTTTCCGGGTCGTTTGTTTCTGTGATGTCTGTGGTGCTGTGGCCGTTGGACCGCACCGTGCCGTCGGGGATCCAGGACTTGTCCACACAGCGCTCCATCCGCTTCATGATCAGATCCAGCAGCACATCCACACCCTTGCTCACGTTCTCCCCGCTGGCCGCACTGGTCTCAAAGTACGGAATGCTGTTGAGAAATAATGAATAATGCAATTGCAAATAAGGCAATGGCTATGGGTCTGGAATTCCGTACCAGTTAATGTAAGGATATTGGTCCAGAACCTATACTCTATATTCTTCTGGACCAATACATGTAAAGTTATTGGTCCAGAACTTGAAATCTGTACCATACTCAGGCAGGGTCCCACAGACTTATCAGATACAAATTCCCTACTAACCTAACCCTAACCCTAGATTCCGTACCAATAATACCAGTCCTAGGGGCACGGAAGCAGCCGTACAAATAGCCACTTTGTTCTTTAAAATCATCCAATCAAATGCCAGTGATGGGCAAACCTAGCTTCGGAAGCTGAGGTGCAGTACCACCAGTTTGTTCCAGCCATTCACCAAGTCGGCTGCTTCCAATTAGGAGTTAATTAAGGGAAATCATCCGTGTTTCATTGAATGTTGGTAGTTGCTAATTCTGAGTCTGTTCAGGAAAATATGGATGCCCGTAAAAAAATGTTAGCCTGTGGACATCATAAGCAAGCCATGGTTTCCTACATACACAACTTCAAAGACCAAAATAACGAAAAGAAAATTTTGCTTAGTGTTTACGGTGCACGCTGACTTTTGTGCCGTGACGCAATTCCAACTGACTCGGTCTACACTGAAGTAGCCCGAGTTCGTGAGTTGTAACCTCGACTTAATCTACTGTTCCACTGCACTTTTCCTGGAGGGATGTTGCCCCCCGCCGCAAACCCAACACTTCAGTTGTGCAAGAAGCCTTATTAGGCCAGACGTTTACCTCAGGAACTAGGAGCGTGAAATGGACAGGGAAGCAAGACTCTATATGCTGGAACCAATCAGTAAATAGGATAAGGTAGGTAACTGAACCAAAGTACTACTGCTTGGTCCATTTAAGAAATAAAATGGGGATTATCTTCTGTCTTTAGCCATATTGTTCCACAAACAATTTGTCTAAAGAATTTCTGAAATTTATACTCATGTAATGTCATGTAACATCACAGTACCATTCGTGCCATTATAGATCTGCTGCCCCCATTTCTTTTCCTCTATTTTAAGGACCCCAATGGACTTTTTTTGTCATCCTGACTTTTCTTGAACATTTGTTTCAGTATAATACTATTTCTTGTGATTAAACTTTTTTTGAAATGAAATTTGAGATGAAATGAGATTTGAAAGGAGATTTTGTTCAAATCTCGGAGTGCCTCTGCTAATTTCTTTTTCTTTTGAATGCTCATATGGTATTTTTACCACATCTGCAACTTCATTCCAGAATAACACTAAACTGAATAAAGCTTCTCCAAAATCACATTTGAGTCATTTTAAAATAGTTCAGTCATGCCTTTGCAAAGCTTAGCACACTTCTAACACCTTCACACTGCAGCACAGGCTTAAAGACATGCTTAAACTAAGCCCTAGGATGCTATGGAATGTAGCCCATCCCCAGTATATTTCCTGAGCGAGTGGCTGCCTGACTGACTGATAGAATCCTCAATGAGCTCATTATGCAAATATTTACTTTCCAAGGAGGGCCCTGTTTACCTTGCTTGTGATTGCGTCCATGTCCCTTGACAAACAGTGGTGAGCCACTGCCCTCTTAGCAAATGTCACTCTCAGCTAAAATAAGACAAGATGCTCACCCATACTTCTCCGCCAGCTCGCGAGCCTCATCCTCGTTGACAGCCCGCTGGTCCTCCAGGTCAGACTTGTTCCCGCAAAGGACTATGTCTGGGTTCTCACAATAAGCATGCATCTGTAACTGACCTGTAGAACACCGAAGTTGTATTGGTGACTGTGTGCCTAACATGTGCAACATTTAAAAATTAGGCAACAAGTCCATTTAAAAAAAGGTGCTATATGCAGGATTATGGCCAAAAACATTTTTTCAAGTCATCATAAAATGGTCCCTGGTATATAACTAGAGATTAAGGAAACGTGTTAAATTTAAACTCTGATTTCACTGGCAACCACAGTACAGATAGAAAATTCTGGTTGTTTTAAGTTTGTGTTTTGCCTCGTGCTCCTTTACAATTTTGAATTTGATTGCAGTTTCCTTTATCTCTACTGATATACCATTGTATGATAACTTGCAGTGAATGTATTTTTACATATCTTAGTTAGAAGTGCTACATGCAAGATGCACTAAGGTGAATGCATCTGATGTGTAGACAATGTGGCTAGGTAATGTGCAGGGCATTTAAGACATTCTCCTAAACTCACTCATCCAGTTTCGGACGTTGAGGAAACTCTGCTCATTAGTGAGGTCGAACAAGAGCAGGAAACCCATGGCATCTCTGAAGAATGCGGTTGTTAAACTCCGAAACCTGATAATATTGAGGAAAAAGATACACCTCTAAAGAGACTGCTTCCAGAGCTCAGCAACATGATCTCCTTTAGCTATGTGAATCTAGCCCAAGGCAAAGGTGATTTTGCACAGTAGCATGTGTGAGTTTGAAGAAAGTTGTACGTGGGCCACCAACCTCTCCTGTCCAGCCGTGTCCCACAATTGAAGGTGGATTCTCTGTCCCCTGCCTGCTGTGCCATCGGGACCGTTTGATTTGTACACCTTTGGGGGAGATTAGTAATCTTGTCAATATCATAATAGCAATTATGACAAAGTTCACAGTTTGTAAAAGTAATGTCAATTCTAAAGCAACTCTACATTTCTCTTTTAAATTAAAATGTTCTTTACTGGCACATTACAAAACAAATGAATGGTATTCGATATACAATTAAAGGAAATGTTATACGACAAAAATAATAAATAACTAAAAGGACAAGGTCTCTCTCTCTCTTTAATGTGCATGAAAAGACGAGGCAAAATCCTGATTGCTACCATTACTACGGACAGATGTTATGACGCCCATGTTTACTTAAGTGGTGCACACTGTTTGCACTTAAGGAGTGTGCTTGCTCTAAAACTGGGAGTGCATCTGAGGTACCATTAGTTCCTGAAATCCCATGTTAATGGCTGCCTGAGCTGTACGAGTACAACTGTGAACATGCAGTCAAAACATGCAGTAAACGACAGGAACTTTTTTCAGCTAATAAATGATGCAATGGGGTAATGAAGTGTATGAGGACATTCACTACTTCAGGTTTGACGTGAAAGAAATAGTGAAATTCATCATTAGAAATACATCAACAAATTTTAGTTCTCATTTTAGGCTGGCCACACTAGACTAGACATATTACTAAGAATTACTTCTTCTCTTACTTAGACTGCAAAGTCCCAAAGTCCCCCCTTCAGTACAGTATAGCCAAAAGCTACACTGGTCAGATCCAACCACCAAAGGTAGCCCAAATAAAAGAAAGTTCTATTTTCAAGCATAATTTCAAGATAGCACACTGCGATTTCCATTTCATCGAGTGTTTAGGGATCTTAGGACTAGATATTTCCAGCCTTTTCCAAAACCTACTTTCATATCCATGTCCCATTATCAGGTGCAAGTGAAGGCTATGGGTTGTACAGATTGTGTGCTATTATTGACATGTTCACACCTGTTGGGTCATTAAATTTGTCCAAACTCAGGAACATGTTTTCTACCTGTAGAAACCTTATGGTCTGTTAGTGTGGAATGAAGACATAAACCAAGATGGTGATTTCACATACACTGCAATAACCTGCATACATACATAATACATTGTAATACACAATCAAAGATTTTACAACATTCTGATTGGACCCCAGTAGGACTGTAAAAACTGAAGAACAACTTCAGAAACACACTGATTTGTCTGATGATTAGTGTGCTAATTACTAAACAACATCACATCCATTCCTTGGACATTTACCCCATGACCAAACTAGACCTGCATTTTTTTTACCCAACATGGGTCATAAAGTAACCAAGTTTCGGAACCATACCACTCTCTTTTCTCTGAAGTCAATTCCCACAGTGGTGATGAACTTAGAGTTAAACTTCCCATCTGTGTACTGGTAGAGAAAGCTGGTTTTTCCCACCCCTGAGTCGCCCAGGGCTAGGAATTTGATGAGGTAGTCATAGTCCCCATCAGACATAGTGAGCGTTGATTTCTGACCTGTGGACAAAACAGACATTCACTTAAAAACCACGTCAGAAATTCTTTAGTGTCCGGATCTTTATGGTAATTTTAAACTAAAACCCCTGTCTTGGAAATGGCGGCAGTTACAGCACTAACATTCACAGCTTTTTGGGCTGACAAGCAAAGAATACCTTTGAGACAAGGTCAGTAAAAAAACATCAGAAAACAAGGCCTGAGTCCTGAGCATACTGAGACTAATGATTCATCAAACTGCATCTGAAGCAAAGTCTGGCCTGTTGTAGATGGTGGTTCATGTGCTGACATGTCTTCTTAAGTTTGCTGACTTAGTAACAAGACAGTTAAAAAAGAAACAGTCTTTTAAGTGCAGTTCCCAAAAAACAAATCCAGGCTACAGTTCCAAATTAAAACCAAATGAGCTAAACATCACAAAAATATAAATTTTTCAACTAAACATTTGATGATATGTAGGCCTACTTCCCCTGAAAACTCACTATTCGAGGACACTGAGACAAAACATCTGACAACACCTTAATAGACCTGTGAACCTGAGCAGATTTCATCACCAATTCTCATTGCTCTAGGCAACATGCACATATACATAAACACTTCAAATTCAATGGGAAGCTGTACACAGTATACATAATACATACACACAATGCACATGATGATGCATAATAAATAATTTACTGCCAGTTACAAAGGAAAAGACTGGTTGACTACAGTTCCATGTTTTTTTTCCATTTGGTGTTCAGCACTCTCCAGCTCAACTTCAAGCTACAGATAAGCAGAGTTAGGTTACCGTGTCAGACGACACTTTCACACTTTATGCATTTGTTTGACAAAAATAAACAGTATACAATACAAAATGCTCTTCAGAAAATACTACAGATGTACTGAAATTACACTTTGATACAGGGGGAATACTTGGTGAAAATTCTGGCAAACAGATGAACGGCCATCATAAGACCACTGCATGAAAAGGCACTCAAACAAGCTCCACATTCTTCCACCGATGGCAGTGCTAAAGCCTCATCTGGAGCCATAAGCAGCTTAATGTCCTGGGGCAGGGGCAGAGACTCTGGCGTAAATACACTGTGACTGGTGAGGCAATCAACCCTCAAAGGAAGAGGCAGCACAGCAGAGCTCTCCCCATCAGACAGCCTGGTCCTCTACATTCAGCTAGAGCCATCGGTACACATTGCTTCCGAAATCTTCACTCGTTCACTACTTAGTGCACGATGTAGGAGAAAAAACAATGCAACTCGCACCCTATGTAGTGCATAACTATATAGTGAACTAGGGAACATTCTGTCCAAGCTGCCACATTGTCACTTTACTGTCCTTGTACTGCACATTTGTGATGATTTATAGTGTGTGCTCTTGTTGATGTACTTACTACACACCGGTAGATATGTGCTACCTGTCTGCTTGTTTCTTTTTTAAAGGTGTTCAAAAGGTCACACTGGGGTAACAGGAATGTTGGGACAATGAACGTTCGGAAGAATGTTGGGATCCACAGATTATAATGTGGAACTGTAGAATCTTACATTGTTGTAGAACACATTCTTTCATGGAATGTTCAAAAACTCACAGCATTAAAGATTACAAACACCGAACTAGTGTGACAGTACAAATGTCCTTGTATTATGCAAATTATTGTGTTCATGCAAATTATTGTATTTATGAAATGACAAATAAAGCTTCTATTCACTGTGGCATTCAAACTAGGAGATAAACAGCAGTACCAGACACAGCATCCACCACACCCCTCATCTACAGTACAGCCCCAGAGAACCTCTAACCTCAGCTGCCCTTACATGCACACAGTTTTATCAGTTTTGCATTGTAAGAATTATAGCATAGAATAGAAATAAACATGCTGCAATGTTTTTTTTATGTTAGTCTGCCTTAAAAATGCTGTGCACATTATGGATACGCATGGCATTGTTAAGTTAAACCAAGTAAAAAGACCAATACACCCTCAGTTTTTTTTTTTTTTTTTTGAAGTTGGCACAAAGCAACACTTTTTATAGTGTGTGTGCTGTGACCGGAAAATCAAACACTGTTTTCCCCACCGTGGTTGTTTTCTTAGAGACAGTGAGCTTCACTCTGAAGCCAGGTGGAGTGAGCTGAAGCAGTCATCAGTCATCTGGTTGTTTTCTTAGAGACAGTGAGCTTCACTCTGAAGCCAGGTGGAGTGAGCTGCAGCAGTCATCTCTCAAGACTGATAGGATTAACCACCAGGCTCAGAGTGAATACATGCGGCAGTCAGAGAGTCTACTACTCACTGTGCAAGCTTATCTATTGCCTACGGCCTCCCATCTACATCATATCCTGCCACTAGGCCCGAACAGGAGAAAAAAAAAAAGAAAAACAGAAAAAGTAGAAAAAAAAAAACACTGAGGCCTGATGCCTGCTGTTGACTATCAAAATCATACGACATGCATTTGCAAGACCAGCCAGCCACCTTTCACAGAAAACACTCCCTAAATTCTCCAAAGATCAGCTTGCTCTTGCAATCATGCCCTAACATGGATCTAATGTCTGCTTTGAAAAGGTGAGCTCTGCTCAACGGCAATGATTACACAGATGTGCAGATTGTGCAATAAACTGCTAGAAATAAAAAAGTAACAGCTTACAGCAAAATCAAAGCAAAGACTGGGAAATGTGGTACATACACATTAGGCTTAGCTTTAATGTCCACAATTATGCACAAGTTAGAATTTTAGAACACGCATTCAACAGTTACAACAACTTGAGCAATGCTCTTATGCGAGAAGATACAAAGTACCAGCCTGGTAAACCAGCCCCTCATACTTCATTTCATTTTGTACAGAGGGTCTGGACCAGACACCGTCAGAAACGATTTCTTCCTGGAGGTGTGGACTCTGCTGAAGTATAAAACAAGCCTCTGCCTCTACCCAATCGCTAACGCCTGGTCGTCATGTATGCAATTAGCCTACCTACGCACTTCAATTCAAATGTAGCACACAAGGTCAACGTCACGGCTAACGAACACACCCTTTGTTCGGTGATTGGATCGGTCTTGCTGGGGCCGACCATATGACACTCAAGAGATTCCGGTCCAGACCCTCTGTACAAAATGAAATGAAGTACGAGGGGCGGGTTTACCAGGCTAACAAAGTACTGGTTTAAAAAAATTACGATAGTGTAAGATTTACAGTGGTACACTTACCCCTCTAACAGTGACAAAAGGACAACAATAAAAAAGGATTTAAAGACATTTTTGGGGGGGAAAAAAAAACTGCTGGAACCACAACTCCCAATTTGTTAATCCCAGAGAGTGGTTGTGTGGGGAAGGGTGGGGCCCCAGCTAACACTAGTGTGTTATATGGATGGATGGATGCGTGCATATAGTACTCCGGCTGTTGAGGGAACACATGATCCTCTTACTTCTAAATAAGCAAGTGAGATGTGTTATTGTGTTGAGCAGGTGTTTTTGCTCCTGCAAGGATTAGACCACCATTAAAAGGAACATGTTCGGAACATGTGATAATCCAGCAGTATTACTTCTGTACACTAAAACAATGTGGATTCAGCTTTGGAATTAAACCCGAAAAATGTTTAAATGAATGTATTAATGTTAACTCAGAGTTAGTTCTCTAACGCAGCAACTGTCATCTTATTGATGTTCGCCTTCTCTTACTGACTCATGCACCTACCAAGATAATAATCAGTCACTCATAAATCTGCATGTCATTTCCACAGAAATAAGTATCGAATGAACAATAACACTAACAAAACCCTAACTGCAATAAAAAAGGGTGTGCACCATTAATGCAATGTAACACTACTTTAAGAGAGGAATTAAGCAACCATTCTAGGACGACATCCAAACATGACACAAAGTTCTGCAAAAAGGGAACTGGACAGAGAACTTGAACTTGTTCACAATACCCTCATTTTGTTTCACATGGGAAATTATAGAGGCAAAAAGCTTAATGATTAAAAAGGGAAATTATAAGTAATACAGACAGAAATGCAGAGAGTCAACTGAGTTGAGCCAGAACACAACAAGAATTGGCACAGTGAAGGCACACATGGGACTATGATTAGTTACAGAGGTGCCAAATGGTCGTGTATGAACACCAACAGGGCATTGGAAGAAAATACTGACGTGCGGGGATAATTTACATATGCCACATAAAATATCCCCATCTAATAATCCTCAGCTGGTCCTCATGTGCTCGCCCTGACCGATCAGGTGACCAAAGATATTCAGCCAAGCTAAGAATCCTGCAATGACCATGTCTGACTGAACACACATTCAACACTGCTATGAGGATGCATTTTCTGCAACCCTCTGTTAATACTTAAACTAAGAGAGGGCAAGAGTGCAGTCACTTCCCTTTCTGGCTTTTTTACTGAAATCTAGTTGAAGATGTCACTTTTCTCCCTCCTTGACAGAACAGTATGGAGGATAAGGATGTAAGGATAACTAGTTTACAATGAGGCTACTGAGGTAAAACAAAAGCCTACTGAGGCTTTTGTTTTGAACATCACAACACAACTTGTTCCTAAATAAATTGCACTGACATGACATGCTAGGTTGAGTTTAGATAAGCAGATAAACGCGTCCGTATGATCGTCCTTCATCTGTTACAATCACTGTTATGAAAAACTCTCCTAACCCAAACTGAAAGAAACAATTAGGAATTGATCTACCTCACATGGAAGAACAGTTGCATAGTTATGTTAAACATGACACGCCACGTCAGTCATGTAGGGACCTAGATGTTTACATATTTCCACTGTCTCCACGTTGGTAACTTCCTGCTCTAAAGGAGATAGGGGTAGGCTCAAGTTATCCCTAGTTACACACTTATACAAAGGAATATCAAAGCGATATACTCCTATGTGCCTGGTACCATTGGTTGCCGATGGCAGACCTACTATGCCACGTGGAGAGCGCAATCTAACTTTGTCCACAGCAAGTCAAGTTCCTGTCCATTTCCAAATAATTAGGACCACTGTGGTGGAACACGTCAACCTTACCGGGTTTACAGTAAGGACTCACTTTAATTTGTGCTGCACGCGTCTTTGACATTCCCAACACCCGAGTTTAGCCTCAAAGCGGTCGCAGCTGTATTTTATAGACTTTACTTCATTTACAAGAAAACGCATCAGGGCTTAATGGTCCATTTGAACTATTGCCATTTCTGTCATGGACGTCACCTTCTAACAGCAACAGTTTGAAGATGTTGAGAAGACCAAATTTGACCACAACCCACTTACCACAAAACTAGTGCGTCGCTGCTGCAGTATGTTGGATTCCTTGGTATCCTTATGATTGTCACCAGGTTTAAATGTTTTCTATAAAATGATAAACTTGATTAATTGTGTAACGAACTTCGCAAGACCTGGGCAATTATTCCGTGTTTGAGAACTCGTCTACTTGGCAAACTTCACATCACTTCCCGTTTTATTAAGTAGCGCTCCTCCCTCTGTCCGCCCTGTCGCTGAACGACGAGGCTGAGGTTAATGCATGCGTTGCAGTATCTTTTCAAAGCTGAAATTGTTCAACGTGTAAGAAATGTTTTTTTTTTTTTTTTTAATAAAATCGCCACACACAAACTATCACACGTGTAATGTGGTAAAAATACAAGTGTAAGCTCAAGTTATTGGACGCTAGTGTTCACAGTTGCCTCTGCATGGTTCTCAGTCTTATCCAGGAACTTCCAGTCGACTCTGCGAGACGTGATGGGGTGCAATTTAAGACCACCAGGGCTCCATCTTGTGGGTTAGTGATGTAAAACCATGAGAAGTCCGACTTTAAGTTAGACCAGGGGATAAAATATCTTTTCCAACACACTAGCAATGAAACACAGTAATGTCGACATCAGCTAACTTTAAGGACTCAGCTGTTGTCTTCTTTTGTACAACGCATGAAGCTACCTATCACAAAAAATATTTTCTACAAAATAAGGAATTTCAGTTCCTCACACTTGAAGTCAGCAGAACAGAAAGAACACAGAGGAAACAAACTTGAAACTACAATTACATACCTTTATATAGATTCATTTACTTACAGTATTACAGAATTAGGGCTGTCTGAGTATCTGTTTTCCAAACCCAAATAATCATTACTGCAGCACTCTATAATAGACTTTTGCCTGTGCATACCGGTCATATTTTAAGGCATTTACACATCAGTGTGTGTATTACATCAGAGTGTCTCTGGCAGTATTCAGCAGTTATTTTGATTTGTCCACTGATTGGGTCGTTGCATCCAGGTCTTGCTTTGCGTCCTCCTGCAGTTCTGCAGATGTCTGTTTCTTAGGAGGCTCAAACATCGGCTTGTATACATATACACCTCCGGCTACTCCGACCAGTGTTGCAACTGCAATTTCGTTGAATGGTATCCTTCGGCGAAACATGTTGTCTTGAAAAAGGATGTGCTTCTGTCACTGCTTCTCATTTAATTGGGCTACAGGATGACAAATGACAGACCGATCCCACAAACTTCCATGACACCTGTGAAGAACAGAGCTGATTATGTTCAATAGGTCCCATGACATGTTAGTGTGACTATTAGCAGAGATAGAGGTTTTCAAAAGTAAAATCCCTGCCACGTGTTCTTTCTGCCTGTGCACAAGTATGCTCAGTTGATTTTATTAATTAGCTCATCTATCTGCCTGGTGATTTGTGTTCGCATTTGGGGCAGTTGTGGTTAAGTGGTTAGGGAGTTGATCTTGGGATCCTGCTCTAGCCATGGTTGAAATGCCCTTGAGCAAGGCATCTAACCCCACACTGCTCCAGGGACTGTAACTGAAACCCTATAAAGAACCGTAAGTCGCTCTGGAGGTCAAAATGACGTCAGTGCACATCTGGCACGGCGTTCTCAAGCGCAGGTTTGCCGTGCGTGCACCTCCGATTTTTTGTAACTTGCGCGCGGCAGCCCCATTGAAAACAATAGGCAATGGCTAGTCTGGTTTCAGCTAACTTTAGCCTAGTAACTACCAGCCTAAACATGTATTTTCCATTGCTACAAATCAGCTAATATTACTGGAAACTCACAAGAAATACAAACACTGACTAAAAACTTTTAGGATTTTGTTCAGTTTTATCCACAAACCAACTTAGGTGCAAACTTTTTGCATTATCCTATCATCATTAGAGTGTCAGATAAATGAAATGTAATTTAGACAGGCAGATTCAGAAAATTGTTGGATCAAATGTGTGGCAGGGAGGTTTGTACTTTCTGAAGACAGAACTTCCACCTCTGCCTATGAGTAAATCTGCACAGAAATCATCTATGTCCAGCTGTTCAGGACTTCTAACACAAACATCGGTTTTCATTGCAAGCATGTGTGTGTGTTCATTCAGCCATCTGTAAATTGAAAGCATGTCAGCAGGTAGCATAACCCCCTCCCATAACGATTAGAGCTGCTAGTAAAGTTAAGAGGGGCTGCTGAAGAAAAACTTTTGAAAATGACTGTAAAGTTTTGGGTTAAGTTTAATCACTTTCCACAAATTATACGTGACAAATTAGCCTAACGCGTATTTGGACTAGGTACTGATGGGCGTTCATGACATAGTGGGCAAAATAAGACACTGATTTGATTGTAGGTTTCGATGTAATTCCAGTAATGAATTCAAATGTTTTCCCTAACGTACTACGATAAAAAAGAGTTAAGGAATTCCTAATAGCTAACGCTAAAATGCTTTGTAAAGTCAATTGCACACATGAAGGAATTGCAGTGCACAGCTACACACCAACTTGTCCAAAACCCCAGGTACAGCAGGTATAAGATCTCGACGCTTAATACATTTAACGCTTCTACTGATTTGTAATGCTAGCATTAATTCATTGAAGAAGTGCATGCTTACCAGCACATGAACCAGAGATGACTGATGGAAGGTCAACCAGCGTGTATGGAACGCCAGAGGGACAAAAGAGACGAATACTCCGTTGAATGGTTCCAGCTGGAGTGCATGTCCTTTCAAAGAGAAATATTTTTTATTTCCACGTGTTAATGTTTTGTTTGATTTAAACTTAAATTGTGTATATAATTTCAGTGTAGCTTTTTTTCTGTACTTCATACAGCTAATGTTCCGTTCAATATAAATAAGGTTTCTATTACGTCACTGTCAAAACACGGAAGTGAGACAAAAAATAGTCAATAACCTATGTCAGTAATCCTCCTTGCTTGTCTAAGATGTGTCGCATGAAGATGTAGTCCAACATAAGTGTTCGGCATGGAACGGATTCGTGAACGTTTGAAGAACAAATCTACGTGTGCAGAGACAGTTAAATTAAGAAAAAGGAAATCTAAACTGTATGAGAGTCATGCTGGTACTCTCCGGGAAGGTATGGCTGGCCAGAGGCACATTTAGAACAACTTCACTGTGCTTCGCGGGATGAACTTTTCAGAAATATCCTCATTATGTACTGTTAAAATTGCTGCAGTAAGGCTGTCAACAACATGGAAGTTGTTGTATAGATGCTATGTTTCATGTCATGACATGACTTTCCAATACATGCCAACATGCAGCGTGCAATATAAACATTGATGAACATATGCAATTAATGCGCTTCACTTTTTTCCGTTGGAATGGGCAGTTTTACTGTTTATGTCGTGTGGTAATATTTTATGATAAGCATAACACATCCTTGGCAAGCTATAGTTATGATGCTGCAACCATGTCAATTGCTTACTCGTACACATGAACTGTAGAGTCAAAATTCTATGTCGTGTAAGCCCTAGTTCTCTTATAATAGGCTATTGCATTGTGAATAGTGTAGGGCCCACTACTGAACTTGTTATTTGTTTGTAGACTTCCTTGGCATCAATGTCTTTGTGTTCTCTGTGGCCTTTCGTCTCATCAACTGCTTACTGGTGCAGACCAGCTTTGTTCCCGATGAGTACTGGCAGTCTCTGGAAGTTTCTCATCGCATGGTCTTCAAATATCCTTTTTAGTGTATTTATGCATGCCTTAAGCAGCTTATTGGCTATATTTAAATGTTCTTCCTTAACATGTTACTTATGGCTATTTAACCTGGGAATGGACCGAAGGGATCAGAGGTTATTCTTATCCACTTGTCTTTGCAGTTATTTACAAAGTGCTGCATATTTTAAATTATGATGTGGCTCTACTTTTGGTAAGTATACATTGTGTCTGATTTTTGTAAGAAACATTTTATGTAGTTGATGATCACCCTGACACACCCTGACCACTCAACAAGGCTAACTTTTACCAAACTTGTTGAGAAACAAAGGGTGATTTTCAATTTATCTTTTACCATCAGTTACCACCAGTTACCATCAAGTCTGATATATAGTGAACATGTTAGTAATATGCCCTATCGCTAAGTCATTTTTTCACTGTTTCTGGATTTGAGATTATCTGATTTAGGACATTTCCACAGTTCCTACCCCCAGACGCTCAACGAAAGAATGGTGGCAGGAAACTGTTGAATCTAAGATATTACCTCAACACAGTGGGACACAATATTTTCATGCTGATCAAATTCATATCAGCACATCCTAGTGGATATCCTAGCCAAAATCCCACTTACTGATCTGTTAATGTCACAAAAACATGACATGTGTACTAGGACTGCACAATATATCGATAATATCGTGATATCGCAAAATACAATATCATGATATGCATGTCGCAAAACATGGCTTAACTGCAATAAATAGGACATTACTGTGAAACAGCTTACAGTAATGTCCCATTTATTCCAGTTAAGACATGTTTCCACATATTAAGATATTTGGGAAATGAAATGGAGTCCTACCCTTGATGTCCACCCTATAGGCTGCATACTGGCTACAGCCCAGTGGTGAAGATTATGCAGAGATATGTTAAAATTATATTTAAATATTTGTCATCGCAACATTCAGCAATGTTACCACATATTGCACATTTTTCAAATATCGTGCAGCCCTAATATGTACCAATTACTGTTGTCCTTCATGCGAGTCAAATTGCGGTTTCAATTTGCAGGTGTGGCTGCCTCGTTTTCTGCAAGCACTCCTTGCTGCATATACTGATGTTAAACTGTACATGATGATTCGAAATCTGGAAAATCCAGATGTTGCAAAACTTACAGTAAGTATACAGTATTTTGTCATATGATTGGTTTTGTGAGTGTCATGTTTTTTTTTACTCAACACAAACTTTAATTAGACGAGTGACAGGGTGTCAGGGCTATTATACATTTGACTCTGGAAAAAAAATCATATAAATAACCTTTCTGGCCATAGTTACTTTACAGACAGAAAGGCATGTAAAATAAGTCATGTATAGAAGTTTGACTTGAAAACCCGGGTGAAAAATGTAACATTTTTTCCTTAACCTGCATCACTACGAGGAAAATGCACTTAATTGAGGAGATCCTAAATTGGGCTGTGTTCAATTTTAGCTGTCATATGGAAATTAGAACAGTTCTAATAGAGAATTCTGTTCTGGACATGCGTCATTATTCAGAATTCACGTATGGTGATAAATATTGTATCATGGTCTCCATATTGTGATATATGTATTATATGAGAAGCTTGCGAGGAAACACCCAGTTGACTGCATTTGTATTCAGTATTTCAGTCAGCTCTGTTCCTGGTTCACGTGGTACTGTTGCACAAGGACCCTAACCAATACCACAGAGACTATGCTCACAGTGCTGGCTCTCTGCTACTACCCACTACCCGGATCCAAAACGCACAACAGGTTGGCCATACATTAGCACATACATTGTGAAATGCCTTCCTAATGTGTTCTCCATTCAGTGGAAATACTTCTGCTTTCAAAAATTAAGGTTGTGAAATGAAGATGACATGTGTGTGCTCTTGTCCCTTAAGTTCGAAGTATTTGACCCTGGTGGCGCTGGCGGTGATTGTTCGTCCGACCGCTCTTATTGTCTGGCTTCCCTTGTTAGCATTCCATTTCTGGAAGAACAATAGTAAGCTAAGGCTCATACTTCATCATGGCCTTCCCATTGTGTAAGTAGGTGCATGTTAGTCTTCTTTTTTTTTGGTCAATGTATATTTATTGAGTTTCCAAGCGTACACACTGTAGAAAGTAATCAACATGAAGGACTAAATCAAAAAGAGAAAAAAAACAATACCTACATAAAACACACACAACAAAGGACATACAAGAAAAGTCCACAGAGTAGTTACCTAGTTATTTTACATATAGAGTAGACAGAGTCTAGGTGCATTGTCAGTTGTTCCACATAAGAAATGAAGGACTGCCACACTACATGAAACTTGCCCACTGATCCACTGAATGCGTATCTAATCTTTTCAACCTTGAGGAAAAACATGATGCATGTTAGTCTTTTATTTCGTTTCTTAGTTGCATCTTTCACATGTAACTAATCAGTTGATTTTTTTAAATGTATTTCCAGGGCCCTGAGTCTTGGACTTTCCACCCTTATTGACAGCCTGTTCCATGGGCAGGTATTGTAGATTTGTGTTTACATTAATGTGGATATCACATCACACATGTAATACTATACATGTATCTAGGCCTTATTTGTCTTAACACCGTATTTTTATTTGTTTCGGTGTCTTTGTTCTAGTGGGTCCTGGTTCATTGGAATTTCCTGAAGTTGAATGTCTTTCACAATGTTGCCGAATTTTATGGCTCACATCCATGGCACTGGTATTTCACTCAGGGATTCCTGGTTGTGTTGGGACCTCATCTCCTATTCTTTCTCCATGGCTGCTCACTGGCAGCCAAAAGATACAAAATATTATTATTCACAATAGCCTGGACCCTGGTTGTTTACAGGTAAAATCATCATGCATGAGAAATCAGCATATAGTTTTTTCACTTTCACTTTACCTGCTTCCATGTTGACTCTGATCTATTTTAATTGCAGTTTACTAGCTCACAAGGAGTTTCGGTTCATTTATCCCATCCTACCGATATGTATAATATTTTGTGGTGAGTATTTTCAGTTCAAAATTCAGTGAAGCATTCCTGTCATTTTTGTCTAAACTGTAATGCTTGGGTCTTAAAGACAATTTGTATTTCAGGCAAATCACTGGCAAGCCTCACGGCCTGGAGAAAACCAGCCATGTGTTTCCTGTTGGTGACAAACCTCGTTCCAGCCCTGTACACGGGCCTTGTTCACCAGCGTGGCACTCTGGATGTCATGGGGCACCTCGAGGCCTTATGTGACCCGACAACCTCTAAGTCATCTCGGCCTCAAGTCCTTTTCCTCATGCCATGCCACTCCACGCCCTTTTACAGGTATCTCTAATAGGTCCTGGTGCGATAAAGTAGATTTACATTTTTCCCTCTTTTCTGTTGTAAAGTACAATTGTACAGTTTTTGAAAAAGCAATTGATGCAAAGAGAGTGAGTACTAGCTAGGTTGATAAAAGATTGCAACAATATATTACTAGTACTATATATTACTATATTATATACAATAATACTATATTACTATATTATATACTTTATATAGGCCTATAATATAGTATATATTAATACTATATTATATATAAAGTACATTTCATACCAGTAAGCCTTCATATTTGCTATGCTGTATTATAATTTCTGTATAATAATATAGAGATGCCATACACACTGGCTAAATAAGTTACAATGATTTTATTGGACAGAAATTACATCTAGGCCTATGGAGCCAGAGTGTGCATCATTTCTACCCAGCAAAAAATGGAGTGTGAAAATTTCAGGGAAAATAAACATTTGGGACTTAATTTTTTTTTTGACTTAATAACTCCAAAAGTGCAATTTTAACATTTTTAGATTTAAATGGTGTCCTGAGTCAGGGTTGTTTCTCATTTTGAAAGTGTTGATTTAAGTCTGGAGAGTGTGGAGCTATATAAACCCTGAAAAATCAAATCTGTGGGAGTGAATTCAACACTTCAATCTTTTTTTTTAAAGTTATATGCCAGTAGCAAGTACAGTAATGTGGATGGATGTAGGCTTCCTGACATATACAACCAATGTGGTGAAATTAGTTGATCATACACCTGACTATAATCCTGCAAAAGCCCTGACTTTGTGTATACCCCTTTGTGTGATGTGATGCTGGTTTGAAGGCACCTGCCTATAACTTTGCACAGTACTGTGTCTTTTTAGCCATCCACATGTTTAATGTTAAAACACCCATAAGGCTGAAAGGACTTGGTGGGCATAAGTTGTTTTTGACAAATTCTAGGTAGGTGCACACAAAGTGTACACACAGGGATTTTGCAGGATTATAGTCATGTGTATGATCAACCAGTTACACCAAATTGGTTGTATTGGCCTACATCAACAGGATCCGTGGTTAGTTCTTCAAGATGTTTGGCGCAAGCTACCAGAGGAGTTATTTCAAAAACTCTATGCAAGTACACCTAGAATTGATGCTCTTTTGAAGGGAAAGGGTGGTCACGCCAAATATTGATTTGGTTTAGGTTTCTCTTTTGTTCAGTCACTGCATTTTGTCAATTGATGAACATAAATTATTAACACTTCGATTTTTGAAGCCATTCCTAGTTGACAGCATTTCTTTCACAGCAGCCTAAAACTTTTGCACATTACTGTACTTCACTAAGTTTGTCGGTATGTGTTACTTTCTGATCCAATCTCTGTATAGCCATGTCCATTGTCCCCTGAGCATGCGCTTCCTGGAGTGCCCCCCTGACCTAGCAGGGGATGGGAGCATTGAGGACGAGGCAGATGTCTTTTACGCCGACCCTTTAGCTTGGCTCAGGAGGACATTTCCCCTGCAGGAGTCTCTGCCTTCTCATCTCGTGTTTTTTGATGTGCTGGAAAAGGTGCAGTATGTTTTCATCCTCTACCTTGAATGTACATGTTGTATTTACAGCAACTTGGATTCAGAAGTTATAATCTAGTAGCCAAAGGAGCTAAGTTGTAAGCAACTGGACTACTTTTTAGAGCTAAAAGACGTTTCACCTTTCATTCAAAAGGCTTCTTCAGTTCTTCATGACTGGACGTCTTTTTGAGCTTGAAGACATTTAACTTTCATCCAAAAGGCTTGTTCAGTTTATGATGAACTGAGGAAGCCTTTTGGATGAAAGGTGAAACATCTTGAAGCTCCAAAAAGTCCAGTTGCTTACAACTTAGCTCCTTTGACTACCATGACCTGGATGAATGAGAATCTACACAGACAACTTGTAATCTAGTACCACATATTCCAAATCACCTGGTTCTATCTGTGCATTTTATGAAAGGGATTTGAATAATTAAACTGGCTGTGTCTGAAGACCTGTCCTAATTAGAATCAGCTGATTTAGTAAATACCTGGAATGTCGTACTAGATTGTAGCTTTTGGATCCAGGTCGCCCATCACGTGTATTTAGGGACCATGTATTTGGTGATTTAGTGGCATGTGGCTTAAGGCTTGTATGTGCGACAAAATGACCTGACATACAGCTATTGTACAATTTATTGTTATAACAGTACTACATGTTTTTCACAGGAAATCTCAGCTTTTCTGGAGTCAAATGCATTCATCAAACAATCTGAGATCTTCCATACTCACATTCCTGAAGGCCGTGTGGGAGAATCCATCTTTATCTACACAAGAAACCACTGAATGTGTGTGGGGATCTGAATATAGAAGCACTGTTTCTACTGCCACTCAAGATTTTCTATTAAAAAAAAAAGTCTTATTTCTAACAAGTTCTTGTCAACGATGATGGTTTAGAAAGATGTTTGTCTACATTAGATTCATTCAGCACATGCTTTGAATCAAAGCCACCTAAGGTGTTGTGAAGGTGTTTTTCTTTCATCCAGGAAAACACTTTATGACCTTTAAGTGTCAGTTCTTTGTTAAACCATTTAAGCAACAAGAGCGACGGACCACCAGGCTTCTTAATCTAGAAAAATATGATGATTTGAAAATCTTTGCATCTTACTGAGAAGTAAAAACATACATTTTAGGGTAGCCAGATTTGGTTTACCAGTGCTTCAACCCTCCTGTTGTCTTTGGGTCAATTTCACCTGATTTTAAAAATGAATATGACATAACTGGCTTTCTTCTATATAATTGCCTGAAAATGACATGAGTGGTTCCATACTATGTTATTTGCAAATAAAATTCATTATGACTGTTTTTGTTAAATTATGTGTGCTTTTATTAAAATGTATAGCACCTGTGGTCTTCCCGGGTCAATTTAACCCACACAGTTTAGTGGTGGGACACACAGAGGAGTTGTTGCTGCCTCTTTTAGGGAGTTGTTGCTGGTACAAACTTTCAAGCGCAAATGAAGTGTATGTACATGCTACACTGCACGTGGATGCGAACATGGGATTGTGAACGTATGCTTATTATGTCCCCATTTTGTAAGTAGCTTTGGATAATGTAATGCAAAGTGTCAAGTGTAATGTAATGTAATGTATGCAAAGAATACAAAGGCATTTGATACCGAATTACCGTGGCTATTAGTAGGCATACACCGTAACATTAACATGGTAACACTAACATGGTAAACACTAGCGCTATCATGAAACAGTTTACTCTTTCCACCCATTTTTGCACACGATTAAAAAAGCACACAATATGTAGGGTGAAGATGCACTGGGTGAAAGTGGTCTTTCTGGGGATATCTGTAGTCAGGCCCGCCAAAGGGGGGGGGTGTCAGCAAAGGGGTCTCTTGGTCCCGGGCCCAAGGAAATGGGGGTCAAGAACTGGTCCCTCCTTCAATTATGGAATATGGCAGGGGGCCCAATCAGATTGTCTTGTCCTGGGCCCAGCCAAGACTGTCAGCGGGCCTGTTTGTAGTCACAGATTTAAGGATATTTACAATATATGGAAATATATTGATGGATGCCCTCTGGACATGTTTTCTCAACACTAGTAAACAGTAGTGCAATCATCAAGCATTTGACTTCTCTGCAGTTTTAAAACATCTATTTTTTTCTACCCATTTTCGCTCTTTCACTGTTGATGGTGTGTGCTTTCTGATTTGCCGTAGGGTGGGGAGCGTATTAACGCATGATTGGCTGAACTTCCAAGCCTGCTTGTGGTTGCAGGTGAGGAAGATGTCTGTGGTAGTGACAAGTTTTGTTGAAGATAATCGATCCACATCGAGTTGTGCAAAGTGATTTACAGTCCGACTTTGACCAGCTGTGGGCACTGATGTAGAAATTGTAACAGCTTTCGCTGTTCCTGAACAGCTTCATGGAGTTCATCAGGTGCTGTTTCTACCAAGTGGAACTTTACCTATACTTTGCCCCAGTCGTAAAGGCGAGTGCTTTGCGTTTAACTATTTTAATGGTTCCGTTATCATATGTTTTTGCTGAAATTAGGCTAATTTCGAAAGAGGGACTAAGAGAAAACCGACGGACATCTGTTCTCAGCATAACGTCCGTCTATCCTGCCAAATCCATAGGCCTGGCAGGAAAGTAACGGTAGCCTAAATAGAAGATCTATAGACTGTTTCTGAATGTCAGCATTTTATCTGTCTTTTGTAATTACTAATCACAAAAGTCCTTCGTGTGATTGCTGGTGTAGGCCATAGATTGTGCAAGTGTCCCTCATGTGATCCTGGTCCATTTGGGCCTATACTCTCTGGCCTCGTACCTACAACTGTTAGAAATGCTTATTTATATGGTGTTACATATATGTGAAATAGTAAGAATTGTTTGTTGAATTTATGTGGGTGAAGCTGCTGTTGCGCCAGTCGCTGAGTTTAGTGTTTTGTTACTGTGGTGGCATGGGCCTAAATGTTTAAAGGGCACCCTTTTGCATTGAAATGCATTTTGATCACGCGTAACATACTGTAAAATGGAGCATGCATAAGTAACAGCTGCTTTTAATGTTGACTTCCACCCTTTGTTTTTTGTTTTTCGGGTATTTCCAGTCAGTGCACGTTACACACTGTAACGAGTGTAGCCATATATATAGCCATATATATTTCCATTCACAAATGTAACACACTGTAAAACACAAAACAAAACATTTTTCACTATGTAGGTAGCCGATTTTACAGTAAGGTAGCCTAGTTCTTAAGTCAGTCTTAATTCATACAAGTGTAGACCTAGTAGATAGGCTTACAGGAATTGTTAGATTTAGTCATTCTAATCATAAACTAAATATAGGCTAATTATACAGCGCCTTTCTAAACAGTCAAAACGTTTTCGACGTTCAGATGGAAGCAAAATAACAAAATACGACGTAATGAAAACGATAACGATACAGTCAACTGTTAAATCCAAACTACTATAATCTGACGAAGATATTCTGTCGCAAATCTAACATGCACATATCGTTCCTTACATGCGTAAGTGGTTAAAACATACAATAAAACCAATACACTGTTAAAATGTTACTTACTCGCGTTGTCACAGTTGAAAACAACTCCACTTCTGCCTCGGGTAGCTCAAATCGACGGGCATTTAAACTGTAGCAGCACTTAGGAGTGGTGCGCATGCGTGCGCATGAGTGCGCATGCGCAGTATCGCTTGGTAGGTCAGATCGACGGGGAGCCCATATCGATAGGACACCTGTAGGGACATGGAATCTCAGTGACAAACGACGACGTTGTGACATTAAATTCACATTACTACAAGACTGATTAGCCACCAGCTAGCCTAATTTTAACTGTTGCTTCTGTTTTTCCTCTGTGTTTTCCCTCATTCGACGTCGTGTAATTCCACGCACATCAAATGGATTAAGAGAGTAAGGTGTAGGCTACCTGCTGCCTCCATAAACCGAAGGGATATGGTTTAAGATTAGTGTGTAATTAACCATTTTCTGCACATGAAATGAAGTACGAGGTGCTGATCTACCAGGGTAACATTCACTCTCTTCATTTCAAATTTTTCTACATTTAAGTTAATACATTTGTTCTGTCTTGGTTTTACTCATTTGGCCTTTTGGGCTTTGTGGTTAGTTACTTGATCAAGAAGGAAACACATATGGGCCAAAGTACATCATTAGAGATTTAGATGCAAATGCTCTAACAGAAGTTTAAATGCTTGTAATATGATTTAAAACGTTTCCAGCATGTCTTAGATTTTAAACTTTACTCATCCTACCCTTAACCCTTTAAAGGAGAACTTCGGTGTAAAATGAAAATTGGCATGTTAAAACATCATACCGAGTTGGTATGTGTACTGAGGAGCAAAATTGATTAAGCCTGTTGCATTCAGAGTTTAACTATTTTTTATCGTTTGTCTCAGAAGGCTAACAATGGAAGTGGTGGGTGCCCTTAGACGAAGCATGACGACTACGCTATTTTTAATGGCATGTTGTGTGATGTGTGTGTGTGCTTGACCCTTTACTAATGCACTTAAAATTAAATTAAATAAATAAATAAATAAATAAATAAATAAATAAATAACCCCATTTGGCATTTGCACCTATTGCTCTGTATATCTCCTGTGCACTTCGTATCTGCAAGTGTTGTATGCTGTGATTATGTCCTAGTGTCCTAGTGTGCCAAGTGTAATGTAATGTAATGTAAAGGTGTGTGTGTGTAGGGGCAGGAGAGGGGTGTATGTGTGTGTAGGGGCAGGAGAGGGGTGTGTGTGTGTGTGTACGGCGCAGGAGAGAGGGGTGTGTGTGTGTGTAGGGGGCAGGAGAGAAGAGTGTGTGTAGGGGGCAGGAGAGAGGGGTGTGTGTAGGGAGGGGGAGAGAGGGGTGTGTGTGTGTGTAGGGGGCAGGAGAGAGGGGTGTGTGTAGAGAGCAGGAGAGAGGGGTGTGTGTGTGTGTAGGGGGCAGGAGAGAGGGGTGTGGGTGTGTGTAGGGGCAGGAGAGAGGGGTGTGTGTGTGTAGGGAGCAGGAGAGAGGGGTGTGTGTGTGTGTACGGGGCAGGAGAGAGGGGTGTGTGTGTGTGTAGGGGGCAGGAGAGAGGGGTGTGTGTGTGTGTAGGGGGCAGGAGAGAGGGGTGTGTGTAGGGAGCAGGAGAGAGGGGTGTGTGTGTGTAGGGGGCAGGAGAGAGGGGTGTGTGTGTGTGTAGGGGGCAGGAGAGAGGGGTGTGTGTGTGTGTAGGGGGCAGGAGAGAGGGGTGTGTGTAGGGGGCAGGAGAGAGAGGTGTGGGTGTGTGTAGGGGGCAGGAGAGAGGGGTGTGTGTGTGTGTGTAGGAAGCAGGAGAGAGGTGTGTGTGTGTGTGTAGGGGGCAGGAGAGAGGGGTGTGTGTGTGTGTAGGAAGCAGGAGAGAGGGGTGTGTGTGTGTGTGTAGGGGGCAGGAGAGAGGGGTGTGTGTAGGGGGCAGGAGAGAGGGGTGTGTGGGTGTGTAGGAAGCAGGAGAGAGGAGTGTGTGTAGGGGGCAGGAGAGAGAGGTGTGTGTGTGTGTAGGGGGCAGGAGAGAGGGGTGTGTGTGTGTGTAGGGGGCAGGAGAGAGGGGTGTGTGTAGGGGGCAGGAGAGAGGGGTGTGTGTAGGGAGCAGGAGAGAGGGGTGTGTGTGTGTGTAGGAAGCAGGAGAGAGGGGTGTGTGTGTGTAGGGGGCAGGAGAGAGGGGTGTGTGTGTGTGTAGGAAGCAGGAGAGAGGGGTGTGTGTGTGTGTGTAGGGGGCAGGAGAGAAGTGTGCATGTCAGGGGGCCGGAGAGAGGGCTGTACTTTTAAAGGAGCAACTTCGTGTAAGATTTCCTTTAAGTTACTATTAAAGCCAACTACCATTTCATCAAGTGATTGGTGGCCATTGAGGAGGTTGCGGGTGTTAACAAGTTCAGTTAATTTTTGTTTCGCTGATTAATTTACATGTAATTAGTAGGTTACACAGGCACAGCTCTGGCCCAGACTCACGCCTCCATCAGGATCAGCAGCTTGGTGTCTCTTGCTTCACCTGACCAGAATCGCAGTTGTGTCTCACTTCCCCTGACCAGCATCGCCAGTTTGGTTTCGTTTCATCCGTCTCCACCTCAGTCCTCTTCTTTACATTTCATAGCGTCATGTGCCTTTATTTTATCATCACCCTTTCTCCCCCTCTCATGCTCTTCTCCCTCCCTTCTCTTACCCTCCCTTCTCTTACCCGCCCTTCTCTTACCCGCCCTTCTCTTACCCTCCCTTCTCTTACCCGCCCTTCTCTTACCCGCCCTTCTCTTACCCGCCCTTCTCTTACTGCTGTCCCCGAAACACTGCTGTCCCCCCAAGACACTGCTTTCATCACACAAAACAAGCCATCAGAGACCGTTGTCTTTTTTTATTGGTTCTGACATACACTTGTCAGTTAAAAAAAAAATACAAGAGTTACACATTTCAAGTTACTTCCATGTCTTATCTTGTGCAAACACTAGATGGTGCCAGACGTCGATCGACGAGACAGTATTCAAAAGGAAAAAAGAAGATCTGAGAAGAGTAAGTGCATTTTTTGAAACCTAGGAGTCATTTCCAATCGTCATTTGTATTCGTCCTCCAGCTTCGTATAAACTGGACACTGAAGCATGAACATCGTACAATTTCTACAATTCAACAAAAATATAACCAATATGTACAATTATTGTATTAAAAATACAAAAAAGAAAACTGAAGGAAATAAAAATAAACAACCAATACATACTCCACCAATTGTCTTTTTAAAAGACGTACATGTTAAATTAGTGGGGAGAATAAGAAAGGTCACTAAATGTACACTTCTCACTTCACGTCACACATCAAACACAGTAGCAGGGCTACCAACTACCATTACTCTTATGCTTTTACGCTTTTGTGCAACGCTGTGTGTGTGTTGTTTTTTGTAGTTGTCTGTTTGTCTGGACTGTAAGCAGTAGGACAGCTGCCTACACCCCACACAGAGACAGAGCTCAGGCCGGCAACAGAACCCCCAGGAAGTGATGTCATAGAGGTCAGCCCGGCAACAGAACCCCCAGGAAGTGATGTCATAGAGGTCAGCCCGGCAACAGAACCCCCAGGACGTGATGTCATAGAGGTCAGCCGGCAACAGAACCCCCAGGACGTGATGTCACAGAGGTCCCTGTTTACAACACTGTGAGCAAACAGGTTTCTAACTCAGTTCACAAAAAGTCTTTTTGATCTTCTGTTTTTAATTTGTTTTCCTCCGAAGGCTGATCAATGTGATCAGCATAACACGGACCACAAGATAAGGTCTGCACGCGACCCATGAGCACCATCTGCGCAGGAGGCGGGCTTCTCACGGCACAGAAAACAGCCCCTCGGCCGCACCACAGCCAGAACTCAACGACTATAGTCCGAATCAGAGCCAGAACTCAACGACTATAGGCCGAATCAGAGCCAGAACTCAATGACTACAGGCCGAATCAGAACCAGAACTCAACGGCTACGGGCCGAATCAGAGCCAGAACTCAACGGCTACGGGCCGAATCAGAGCCAGAACTCAACGGCTACGGGCCGAATCAGAGCCGGAACTCGTAGGGTCTCGATGGCTCCATGTCTCCGTCTTTTCCAAACTTCTCCAGATGAATAAAAACAAACTGACAAACAAATACAAAACTGCCTAGAAAGTGTCTTAAAGCCATCTAGAAAGTTCTCTTCAGTCAGTCAATGATCTCGAGCAGCAGAGAGAAATGTTCATTTGTTGTTTATTTGTTCAGTAAACACACCAGTGACTGTTCCAGTTAAAGTCAGTGCGTGGAGACACACAGCTGTCTGCTTCTGATCAACATGGTTAATCCCCCCTTCCCCCCGCCCTTCCCTCCCCAACACACACACACACACACACATACACACACCTTCCAGTATGACTCCATCACTGACATTCCACCCCTTAATGTGATTTAAAAGGCGTGTGATGCTCACACATCGAGCCAAAGTAAAACCCATCCATGCCCCACTGCCCCCATCCATGCCCCACTGCCCCTCCACATGTCATTAGCATCTGAGCCCCTTAAATGCTATCAGCAGCCAACCCCCCTTCCCGCCTGTACCCCCATGTTCAGTCTGGCGTCCCCCCACAGTCACCTGTCACCATGCCATGTGCCTGGGCTAAACGCTGGCCACTCTCAGCCTGTGAAGGTGGATAAACCACTTCCTGCTATGCCAGCGCTCCTGTTAGCCTGTTAGCTTCCAGCCCAATGCCTGCTATCCCTGCAGTTATATTAGCCAGTTTAGCCCCACAGCCACACCTGCTAGGTCTGCAGATAATCACGTTATTTAAAGTTGCTGCTGCTGGCCCTGCTAGTATCCAGTTAGCTCCTTCCCTCGCTAGCCCTGCTATTAGCTAGTTAGCTACTGCTTGCACTACTGTTAGCTCGGCAGCTAGCCTGTGCTATCTGAGGGGATTCCTGTAGATCAGGAACGTTTGCTTCGGTGACATCACTAGCTATGGCATCTGGTACTGTGTTCTGTGTCTCTGTGTGACACTGCAGTGTGTATGTGTGTGTGTGTGTGTGAGGACAAAGAGGGATCACCGAGGGCATGCTGCCAACAGAGGCACTTCTAAGCGTATCTTTCCTGTGTGTGTGTGTGTGTGTGTGTGTGTGTAATGACTTCTAAGTGTATCTTTGTTGTGTGTGTGTGTAATGACTTCCAAGCGTATCTTGGCGGTAGCAGGGTTCAAGAAACCCCCTTGTAGGCCATCCCAAACCCCCCTCGGGCACCATCCCAAACCCGGTGAACCCGCATGATTGGCCATCCCAAACTCGGTGTACGCGCATGATTGGCCATCCCAAACCCGGTGTATGCGCATGATTGGCCATCCCAAACCCGGTGTACGCGCATGATTGGCCATCACCAGCTTCCCACTGCACCGATCTTCAGTGATTAATGTGTTCAGAACTGGCCAATCAAATGTGTTCGATTGGTTTACTGCCGCACCAGCAGAACTACTGTGGAAGTCACCATGTTGGAGCAGCTGGGCCTCATTCTGCTTGATGCCTTTTCTCACGGCTCAAACTGCCCCCTTGTGGCCCCACCCACAGCCTGCACTGCTGCCCCCCACACCTCGTCCTCCAGGAGAAGGGAGGCTCTGCTTCAGCGCTACCCAACCAAGGGCTGCTTGTTTGGGAATAGCCAGGCTACTGTAGGCCCCAGCTTCTCTCCACACTAGGCCCCCCAATATTTCCACACTAGGCCCCCCAATCTCTCCACATTATGCCCCCCAATCTCTCCAAATTCAGCCCCATCCTCTTAACAGTCCTGCAGGGTCCTCTGGTCCCCATGAGGATGTGTGTGTGTGTGAGACCCGTGTGTGTGTGAGACCTGTGTGTGTGTGTGTGAGAGAGACTCTGAAGAGACACTCATAGCTAGCAGGCGTGAGGGGGCGATGACGGTGGCAGATGTATGATGATGATGATGACTATGATGGTCTGCAGCCACAGAACGCCAGTGTGGAGGTTCCATATCCTGTCCAGTGTGGAGGTTCCATATCCTGTCCAGTGTGGAGGTTCCATATCCTGTCCAGTGACCGCTGCCCTGCCCCACCACAGTGATGGGGGAAGGCCAGAGCTTTAGTGTGTGTGTGTGTGTGTGTGCGTGCGTCTGTGTGTGCGTGTCTGTGTGTGTGTTGTTCTTGACCTCTTTGTATAAAACAGTTTAAAAAGTGCAGATGACATCATCAGACTCATGATGACCCAGGAGTGGGCGTGGCCTCAGGCAAGAAACGTTTGCAGTTTTCTTCAGTCTTTGTTTTTCTTTTGTAATCAAACATGAATGTCGCACCGCACTCTGTGTGTGTGTGTGTGTGTGTGTGTGTGTGTCTTAAAAGTCTTGTCATATTTCCTCCGTGTGTTTTAGAAGTCTTGTTGTGTTTTCCAAAGTGCCAGGCATTGTGTTTAAGCCCCTCCCCTTCCTCCTTCACAGTACGGCAGCGATGGGGGTGGGTCTCCGCGGCGCTTTAAGGCAGAAAAGAGACGAATCCACCAATCAGGAGCCCGAAGAGACAAATCCACCAATCAGGAGCCCGAAGAGACGAATCCACCAATCAGGAGCCCAAAGAGACGAATCCACCAATCAGGAGCCCAAAGAGACGAATCCACCGGGGTGCGTCTGCTGTGCCGGGTCTCAGAACAGCCCTCTCACACACACACTCCCTCACACACACTCCCTCACACACACACTCCCTGTCACACACACTCCCTGTCTAACACTCACACAGCAGACACCTGCTCATCCTCTGCAACACAGAAGAGGGAAAGGATAGTCAGCTACCACGCTTACACTTACACACACACACACTCACGTTCACACACACACACACACACATACACACACCCACGTACACACAGACACACACTCACTGACACACACAGGCACAGAAAAACACACACACACACACACACACACACACACACACACACACACAGACAGACATAGAAACACACACACACAGACACACCTGTGGACATATATGATCACACACACACACACACTCCTGCGGACACATATGATCACACACACACACACACACGCAAACACTCCTGCGGACACACACACACACACACACACACTTGCATAACAAACATAAGACAAATAAATATTCTCACCCTCCTCCTCCTCTTCCTCATCCTCCTCCTCGTCCTCCCCGCCCTCCTGTGAGTGTGTGTGGCGGGTGTGTGTGTGTGTGTCTGCGGAGGAGGCCAGGGCCTGCTGGGAGTCTGGAGAGTGTGTGACCAGCCTGGAGCGTTGCAGTGCGGTCGTGTAATCCGGTGGCCGCCGGCCCACGTGTGTGTGTGTGTGTGTGTGTGTGTGTGTCTGGGTGCTGCCCTCCGTCACCACGTCTGAGATGCTCAGGGCCGTGTATCCTGGAGGGGTGGGAGGGGGGTCACGGTAACGCCCCTCCTTCCGTGCTGTGGGCGGAGCACAACGACACGTGTCAATCATCTGCCGTCTGTCACTCAAACTTCCACTGCCAGATATTTAACACCAACTCTGATGCATGTCAGTCAAACTCAGCCCGTAAATGAAACCAGGACAATCCCTATATTCAGATACTCAGCTGTTACATTAAGCCTTGTTGTATTAAAGTACTTTCATTTACTTCATTTTACTTTAACAACAATTCTTAATAACTACACGTAACGACACAATTATAGCCATGCAGGAAACAAAAGTGATTCCTTGCTGCCGTTTTGCTTGTAAGCCCCTACGACAATATGACGTAAGCCTCTCCCATACGACATACCCCCCACACAGGACACAGGCCCCTCCCACATGACATAAGCCCCTCCCACAACACGAGGTGGCAGGGCTGAGGCAGGTGCTAGGGCGCTGCAGGGTTGCTATGGCGACTCACTGATGAGGGCCTTGGCGTTGCCGGCGGTGACAGGGGAGGGGCGGCGGCTGGTCTGCTTGGACTCCTCGGAGCCCGTGGAGGTGATGCTGGCCGTGTCGGGGTCGTAGGTCACGTCCTTGCCGCCACGCCGCTTGATGGTGCCCGTGTCCCCCTCTGACTCCTCCCCCCAGCAGGCCACGGAGGACGAGGAGGAGGAGCAGGCTGACGCCCAGCTGCCGCGCCCCGCCCACAGCCCCGCCCCCTCCGCCAGCGCTTCCCAGCTCCGCCCCTGCTGCATGGTCTGGATGTTGTCATGGGAACCGCTGGAGCAGGACGTCCAGCTTCCACGCCCACTGTCGGCGGCGTCCAATGAGACGCGATCGCCCTGGTCCTGCGTCAGCTCCTCGGAACTGGGGGAGGACAGCACCGTTGCCCCCGCATACAGCGCACGGCAGTCCTGCATGGACGAGTAGGACCTGCACACACACACACACACACACGCTTAGGATTAGGTATATCCATAGACAGTAGGAGAGAATGGACCGTGGGATGGCATTGTTTTCAATGGGAGCCATTGAAGCACGATTTGGAAAATTTTTATTGGCTACCAGGCAACTGCGCAAGCGTGTGGTGACGTACGGTCACGTCGGCCAATGAAACCAAATACGATAAATTGAGTGGTAGGTTTTTCAATCAGAAATCAGACAGCGTACAATAATTTTCTCAAGTATTTTTCTACCCGTTATAACTGCAGTCACTTACTGAGGTGGGAGGCTAATATTGTACGTGGGGACTTGATTCTTCGTCAACTAACTTTGGTTCCAGGCAGTCTTGCAAGCCAGCATGTCAAGAGAGCTAACTAGTTAGCATGTAAACTACAAGCTATAGCGTGTAGCTTAGCTTAGCCATCTTTCTCAATTCACTTGCATCAAATAGTAAAATCCACAAAGATAGCAATTCCACTTACAAACAAATACCAATTTCTAAGCATATTTTTTAAGAGATACTGATGTATGTGTGTGTGTGTGTGTGTGTGTGTGTGTGTGTGTGACCGTACCCCAGGCTGTACTGGTTGGTGTGTGTGTGTGTGTGTGTGTGTGTGTGTGACCGTACCCCAGGCTGTACTGGTTGATGTGTGTGTGTCCGTACCCCAGGCTGTACTGGTTGGTGTGTGTGTGTGTGTGACCGTACCCCAGGCTGTACTGGTTGATGTGTGTGTGTGTGTGTGTGTGTGTGTGTGTCTGTGTGTCCGTACCCCAGGCTGTACTGGTCAGGGTCGGTGGTGGCCCTGCGCTCCAGGCGTGGGCCGAGGTGTGTGTCGGGTCCGGTGTGCAGGTGTGTGTCGGGGCCCGGGTGGCGTAGGCGGCGGTCTTCGTGCGGCGCGTCCAGAGACGATGTGCTGAGCAGGCTCGACCGCGACGAGATCTCACTGTGTCCCGAGTCCGACAGGTTATCTGTCGCCCGCCCATAACCTAGGAAACAAACCAATGACATCACAGGTCATCCCCCACCTACATGTAACCTAGGAAACGCACCAATTGCATCACTCATGTACAGACCGACAGGTTACCCCCAACC
>CM050207.1:19409782-19419782 GCA_027475355.1 Coilia nasus
GAAATGCAGGGTGTATAAAACAGTATGTAGAAAATATTACAGGGAAAAATAGCTGTAAATAAATAGAAAGAGAAAATGGAAAACAAATACATTATGAAATTAGTGTAAATGTAAATAAATACAACAGTAAATAAAAATGACTTTTTTCCCATTTATGTCCAGTTTTATGTGTGATATATTTTTCAAATGCTTTCCTAAGCACATTTTTGGTGCATTTTTCAGTTATTTTATTTATTTGTGCTACATATTTTTACATACGTATTTATTATTAATTATGTCATTTTTGGCCCTCCATAGTATATATGTGTATATGTGTGTGTGTATATGTGTGTGTGTGTGTTACCTGCCGTTGAGCTGGATCCGGTCTGCGAGCTGTGTGTGTGTGTGTGTATATATGTGTAAATGTGTGTGTGTATATGTGTGTGTGTGTGTGTGTGTTACCTGCCGCTGAGCTGGATCCGGTCTGCAAGTTTGGAGAGCTGTTCTGGGAGGCGGCGCTGCTTGATCACGCCCTCTGGGGTGACGGACACCTCGCACAGCGAATAGGCTTCTGGCGTGGCGGTCAGGGCGAACTCGCGGATGGCCTGCACCACCACCTCCTTGGCCGTGGTGTCCTTGCTGATCATGATGTAGCGGCTCTGCTGGTCCGCCTTAAACACACGCAGCACCTGGTCCGACATGTCTGCACCACACACACACACGGATAGACACACACACACACACACACACACACACACACGGATAGACACACAAACACACAGATAGACACACAGACACACACACACGGATAGACACACACACACACGGATACACACACACACACACACACGGATAGACACACACACACACGGATAGACACACACACGGATAGACACACACACACACACACGGATAGACACACACACACACACGGATAGACATACACACACACACGGATAGACACACACACACACGGATAGACACACACACACACACACACGGATAGACACACAAACACACAGATAGACACACAAACACACAGATAGACACACACACACACACACACAGACACACACACACACACACACACATAGACACACACACACACACGGATAAACACACACACACACACAGATAGACACACACACACACGGATAGACACACACACACACGGTTAGACACACACACACACACACACACACAGATAGACACACACACACACACACACGGATAGACACACACACACACACACACACACGGATAGACACACACACACGGATAGACACACACACACACACACGGATAGACACACACACACGGATAGACACACACACACACACACGGATAGACACACACACACGGATAGACACACACACACACGGATAGACACACACACACACACACACACACGGATAGACACACACACGGATAGATAGACACACACATACACACACACGGATAGACACACACACACGGATAGACACACACACACACACGGATAGACACACAGACATGGATAGACACACACACACAAACACGGATAGACACACACACACACACACGGATAGACACATACACACACACACACAGATACATACACACACACGGATAGACACATACACACACACGGATAGACACACACACACACACGGATAGACACACACACACGTCACACACTGTACAACCCTACACACACCTGCAGCTAGCACACACAGGAGCAAGCTCATCTGCAGAGATCATGTCTGTGATTTGTTTATTTATAATTTTGTCTAAATCTTTCGTTTGTATTTTATGCGATTAGCAAATGCACTGCATGGCTGGAAAAAAGCATCCAAGCAAATATAAACTGAATAAGATCATATGGCCACTGCCACTGTGATGTGCCCTAATGCCTTCAAACATTGAACTGTAATGGATTTGTTTTAATGATCTTTTCAAATAATAATTAGTTTGTCGTGTTCTTGAGCAGTCTTGATTTCTAGGAAGGAAGACGTCCCATTACGGTCTACATTAAAACATTCAATCACAACAATGACAGGCCACGCCCACCTTCCCAAGTGATAGGCCCTGCCCACCTTCCCCAGCAATAGGCCACATCCACCTTCCCAAGTAACAGGCCCCACCCACCTTCCACATCTCCCAATCACAGCCCAAAAACGACTCTGCGGATTAAGACCTTCACCCCCAACACCAACACCCCATAGCGAGCAGAGACACTCTGGCGGTCAGTGAGTCAGTGATTAAAGGGGGGGGGGGGGGGGTTATACCAACATCAAAGACAGCAGAGACAGTGAGTCAGTGATGGGGGGTGGGGTGTACACTTACGTTCAGGGGGCGGTTCTGTAATGAGGGTGTTGGGAGAGGATGTGAGCACATTACCATCAAATATCACCACAGACATCTGCACATTACCATCAAATATCACCACAGACATCTGCACATTACCATCAAATATCACCACAGACCTACATCTGCACATTACCATCAAATATCACCACAGACATCTGCATACTTAGCATCATGCTAACAGTGTACAGGTTCACCATGTACAGGTTTCAGGTAAAACACTCAAAAATGTATTGGAAACAGCACAGGGAATGTTAGGAAATAACCAGCACAGTTCAGATAACTGCGCACTGATCTGACTTCAGGATTACTGGTGTAGGGACTCTGTTACTGGTGTAGGGACTCTATCTATTACTGGTGTAGGGACTCTGTTACTGGTGTAGGGACTCTATCTGTTACTGGTGTAGGACTCTGTTACTGGTGTAGGGTATCTATTACTGGTGTAGGACTCTGTTACCGGTGTGGAGACTCTGTTACTGGTGTAGGGACTCTATCTATTACTGGTGTAGGGTAGGGGTGGGCGGTATAAAAGGTATAAACGCTATGCGGTATAAATTTGGCCAACGGTAGAGATTTTGGGTTATACCTTCCTACCGCGATAGTTCATTGCGTCACCACAACAAGGAAGAAGGAAAAATAGCTGCGAGCAGTGAACACATGGAATAGAAGGAGCTCGTGAAAAAGACCGGCTCAACTTCTGTAATCTGGTCATGGTTTGGCTACAAGGTGTCGGATACTGAACAGGAAAACATAATCTGCAGAATTCACCTTATTCTGACACGCCCATTTTCAAAGTTGCTCATCTTCCGCGGTTGTAACATTACTTACGGTCGGTCCCAAACTTTTCAGACCGCGACCCCCAGTTTTAAGCTGCTGACGACTAGCGACCCTTGCAACCATTCTCTGTCATGCGCACGCGTTCTCGCTCTCTATCGCTCTCTCTCTCTCTCTCATAATGTGGCTGTTTCACGCATGCAAGGCAGTAGAGCAAAAACAAAACTGAACACAATCTCTAAACTAGTGTATTTTATTACCAAACTCATGAGCGAAAACAATTAAATATGCCACCTCAGATGAAGCCTTCTGCACCTTTGCAGAGATAGTTGTTTGCTTAGTGAGGGCTTTCTTCTGCCCCTGTAACACTCTCTTTTCTGCTAAAAACGTCACTGGGTTTATCTGTGAAGCTGGGATGTTTGTTGTTCATATGCCTAAACAATTTCGCCAGTTTAGACTCTCGTGTGCGAGGACTTCAAAGCACACAACGCACTGAGGGTGTTGTGCCTGATTTATAATAATCTACGTGCTCTCAAAAACCCGACGCTGGAACACCGATTTAAACAGAAGGTGATCGCCAGAGGAGGGTCTGCTGATAGCTATGCTAATCAGGCAGGGCAGGGCAATAGAACGACAACGGGTCACACATTTGATGCCCGCTAATGGGAAGGTGATGGTCCTCTGGTTAGCAAACAGGCAAACACATTATTTTTGGAAACCATCTCGCAACCCCCCTCCACTGTTACAACTATGCAGACCACGTTGCTTAAGCTACTGTTTTCCTAGCAACATCTCATGTTTAGCTTCTGCAAGCCACCAATACAATAATTTTACTTTAGGTAATGCTTAATGAGGAGCCTGTCACGCTGTTTCATAGACAGCAACACCTGCACTTGACTGACCCGTTTGCACCGACAGCAAGTCACTGACGACCCAGCTCTGTCCATTTGGCAAAGCGCACGGATTGACTGCACTCTCCCAACCTCATAATTTCCTGTGCTATCATTCTCACGTGTCAATCTAGTTGTTTTGTGTGCGGATCCTGTGGAATACGACGTTATTCTACTCTGAACGCCTTGTATATTTAGCTCGGTCCCGGTTTGCCTATCCTCTGGCTGAGCCAAGTTCCCCCCGAAATATTGACGTTCAGCATTAAAAAGCTGTTAACAGTTAATACTGTTACATACCAAAGTATACCGTGATATATACCGTCTACCGTCTATGGTTCAAATTATACCGTGAAATAAATTTTAGGCTATATCGCCCACCCCTAGTGTAGGGACACTGTTACTGGTGTAGGGACACTGTTACTGGTGTAGGGTCTCTATCTATTACTGGTGTAGGCACTCTGTTACTGGTGTAGGGACACTGTTACTGGTGTAGGGTCTCTATCTATTACTGGTGTAGGCACTCTGTTACTGGTGCAGGGACACTGTTACTGGTGTAGGGTATCTGTTACTGGTGTAGGACTCTGTTACTGGTGTAGGGACTCTGTTACTGGTGTAGGACTCTGTTACTGGTGTAGGGACATTGTTACTGGTGTAGGGACTTTATCTATTACTGGTTTAGGGACTCTGTTACTGGTGCAGGGACACTGTTACTGGTGTAGGACTCTGTTACTGGTGTAGGGTATCTATTACTGGTGTAGGACTCTGTTACCAGTGTGGAGACTCTGTTACTGGTGTAGGGACTCTATCTATTACTGGTGCAGGGACTCTGTTACTGGTGTAGGGACTCTATCTATTACTGGTGTACAAGGTTACTGGGTGTGTTTGGCTCAGTGTCGCCCCCACCTGGTTGATTGTTGAAGTCGAGGATGCGATGGTGGGACTGCAGCAGGTCGGGGTTGCTGGATGAGAGGTTCCCGCTGACGGGCAGCGCCGGGGGGGTCTGCTTGGACTGCTTCAGGCCCACGATGCTGTCGTCCTGCGACTGGCCCACACCCACGTCACTGCGCACAGAACCAGAACCGGCACACAGAACCATCAGCACACAGAACGTATCAGCTTTACCCCAATGACCAGCACACAGAACCATCAGCACATAGTGACGTGACATGCGTTAGGGTAGCGCTGGTGCCCTACTCGCAGTGCGTGACATGCATTATGGTAACGCTGGTGCCCTACTCGCAGTGCGTGACGTGCGTTATGGTAGCGCTGGTGCTCTACTCGCAGTGCGTGACGTGCGTTATGGTAGCGCTGGACCTGTGAGCGCATGTAGAGGTTTGGGGAGCGATGATGGAGAGGTTTGGGGAGCGATGATTGAGAGTTTTGGTGTGGGATGAAGAGGTTTGGGGATCGATGGAGAGGTTTGGTGAGGGATGGATAGTTTTGGTGAGCAACAGAGAGGTTTGGGGATCGCTGGAGAGGTTTGGTGAGCAACAGGGAGGTTTAGGGATCGATGGAGAGGTTTGGTGAGGGATGGACAGGTTTGGTGAGCAACAGAGAGGTTTGGGGATCGATGGAGAGGTTTGGGGATCGATGGAGAGGTTTGGGGTGCAATGGAGAGGTTTTGGGGTGCAGTGAACAGGTGTGGGGAGTCTGCACTCACTTGTATGGCTTGGGGGGCAGGATGCTGGTGAGCGTCTTGTCGAAGATCTTCTTGAGCTTGTTGCGGCCGCTGCCCGCGGCGTTGGCCTTCGCCTTCCTGCCCGCCTTCTCCAGCGCCATCGCCGACTCCACGTCCGCCGCCAGGTCCGGGATGGAGTAACGACTCGCCTTCTTGATGTCGCCGATCTTCGGGATGTGAGCCGCGCCGCCGTTCTTGCTGCGGTCGAGGTCGTCCTCAAGGTCATGCTCCTGCTCGTGCTCCGGCCGTGCCAGCAGCTCTTTGAACACTAACACACACAAACACACACACACAAACACACAAACTAGTGTGTTAGGAAATGGTTACAGAAATTAACACTGAATAGAATTTGTCTGTGTTGAAAATAACACATGCAGTCTCACACACTTTACACAAATTCACACACACACACACACACACACACACACACACACACACACACACACACACACACACACACACACACACACACACACACAGGACCCTTACCTAGCAGGTTGGTTTTCACAGTTATGGACAAGTGAGTGTTGTTTCGCAAGATCTCGTTGGCTTTGGACAGCTGTACATTCTCAAAGTTCTGTCCGTTAACCTCCAGAATCTGCATCCAGAGAGAGACAGAGGGACAGACATCAGTGGCCATGGCAACTGCACAATCAGCTTCAGCTAGCCTGGTAAAACTGCCCCCTCCCACTACGTAAACTGGCCCCTCCCACTACATTCCACTTCACACAGAGGGTGTGGTTGTGCTGCATTGAGAAACAATTGCTTCCTGAGAGACTCTGCTGGAGTTTAAAACGATCGGATCTGCCTTTACCCAATGTGTGGTACCCAATCGCTAATGTGTGGTCGTGATTCATGCAGTAGGCCTGGCTATAAGCCGACCTACACACTACAACTCAAATGTAGCACACAAAGTCGACATCTTCGCTCACGAACACTTGCTCATGAACACTCCCTCACGAACACTCACTCTGTTCACTGATTGGACTGGTAAAGGTTCTACCGGAGTCAACCATGTCGATGGAAGCAAACCCAGACTACCGCTGTAGGGAGAAAACATGTGAGCGGAACTGCATAGGCAGGCTTCTAGCCAGGCTAAGTGTTTCTGTGTGTGTGTGTGTGTGTGTGTGTGTGCCTGTGGAACTGCATAGGCAGGCTTCTAGCCAGGCTAAGTGTTTCTGTGTGTGTGTGTGTGTGTGTGTGTGTGTGTGTGTGTGTGTGTGTGTGTGTGTGTGTGTGTGTGTGTGTGTGTGTGTGTGTGCGCGCCTGTGGAACTGCATAGGAAGGCTTCTAGCCAGGGTAAGTGTTTCTGTGTGTGTGTGTGCCTGTGTGTGTGAGTGTGTGTGCCTGTGGAACTGCATAGGCAGGCTTCTAGAAAGGCTAAGTGTTTCTGTGTGTGTGTGTGTGTGTGTGTGTGTGTGTGTGTGTGTGTGTGTGTGTGTGTGTGTGTGTGTGCCTGTGTGTGTGTGTGTGCGCCTGTGGAACTGCATGGGCAGGCTTGTAGCCAGGCTAGTCTTCAGCTCCCTCCGAGCTGCTACAAAAGAGCACTCTGGGAGCATTTTATTATGAGGGCTCTGTAACAAGGGAGATTCTGATTGGGTGTCAGACCCTGTAACAAAGAGCTTTCTGACTGGGCCAAAACTGTTTGCGTTTGTAGTCCTTAACTGTTGTGTGTGTATCGCCATGCGCAGTGACGTGTGTGTGTTATGTGTGTATCGCCATGCGCAGTGACGTGTGTGTGTGTGCATGTGCAGTCTCACCTGGTCTCCTCTCTTAAGGCCGGCCTCTGCCGCTTTGCTGCCGGGCTCCACGCTGTCGATGAAGATGCGCACGCCCCTCTCGGCTCCACCCCGCAGCGTGAAGGCGAGCGGCGCGTCTCGCGACGGCTTTGTCAGGGTCACCACACGCAGCTTCGCCTTCGCCGCACACGCGATGTTCAGCAGGCGCAGGTGCCCGCACATTTTCTGTTTCACACACACATATACACACACACACACACACACACACACACAGGCGATGTTCAACAGCTACAGGTGATCGCACATTTTCTGATTCACACAAGGAGCCAGGCGTGTTTGTTTGATTGCTTTGGGGAGTCTCAAGACAAATAAAAGACAGACAAATAGGGAGGAGTTTAAGATGTATCTAAACTAAGCATGATAAATAGTGAGGAGTTTAAGACTAAGACTTTAAGTTTAAGACCGAAGACTTAAGACCTCACCTCTCTCTCCATGTTGCTCTCGAACTCCTAGGGTTAGGGTTAGGGTTAGGAAGTGAGGAGTTTAAGACTAAGATTTAGGACCTCACCTCTCTCTCTAGGTTGCTCTCGAACTCCTCCAGGAAGTGCGTCATGGCGGGGTCGCCCTCAAAGTCGTTGAAATGATTGTTCACCCAAAGCAAGACTACCCGTGTTACCTGTTCACACACACACATACACACATGCACGCACATACACACACACATGCACACACAAACACACACACACACAAGGAGTAAAAAAAGCTGATAAGGCATATTTGCGTGACACGTTTACGTACTCTCCTAATGCACTACGAACCCTAGGAACCCCCTCTGGGGCGGCTGCACGGCCAAACAGCAGGAGACTGGGTCACGCCGCCACCCCACCAGTCACGCTGCCACCCCCTCAGTCACGCTGCCACCCCATCAGTCACACTGCCACCCCTGCCACCCCATCAGTCACACTGCCACCCCATCAGTCACACTGCCACCCCTGCCACCCCATCAGTCACGCTGCCACCCCCTCAGTCATGCTGCCACCCCATCAGTCATGCTGCCACCCCTTCAGTCACGCTGTCACCCCTGCCACCCCTTCAGTCACGCTGTCACCCCTGCCACCCCCTCAGTCACGCTGCCACCCCTGCTGGCACCCCATCAGTCACGCTGCCACCCTGCTGCCACCCCTCAGTGTCTATGCTGGAGACTGGCTCACGCTGCTGTCACGCTGTTTTTAAAGCAACACTAAGTGGTTTTTAAAGCAACACTAAGTGGTTTTTAAAGAAACACTAAGTGGTTTATAAAGCAACACTAAGTGGTTTTTAAAGCAACACTAAGTAGTTTTTAAAGCAACACTAAGTGGTTTTAAAGCAACACTAAGTGGTTTTAAAGCAACACTAAGTAGTTTTTAAAGCAACACTAAGTGGTTTTAAAGCAACACTAAGTGGTTTTTAAAGCAACACTAAGTAGTTTTTAAAGCAACACTAAGTAGTTTTAAAGCAACACTAAATAGTTTTAAAGCAACACTAAGTGTTTTTTATGCAACACTAAGTGGTTTTTAAAGCAACACTAAGTAGTTTTAAAGCAACACTAAGTGGTTTTTAAAGCAACACTAAGTAGTTTTTAAAGCAACACTAAGTGGTTTTTAAAGCAACACTAAGTGTTTTTAAAGCAACACTAAGTGGTTTTAAAGCAACACTACGTGGTTTTAAAGCAACACTAGGTAGTTTTTAAAGCAACACTAAGTGGTTTTAAAGCAACACTAAGTGGTTTTTAAAGCAACACTAAGTAGTTTTTAAAGCAAACTAAGTGGTTTTAAAGCAACACTAAGTAGTTTTAAAGCAAAACTAAGTGTTTTTTTACGCAACACTAAGTGGTTTTTAAAGCAACACTAAGTGGTTTTAAAGCAACACTAAGTAGTTTGAAAGAGACACTAAGTGGTTTTAAAGCAACACTAAGTGGTTTTTTAAGCAACACTAAGTAGCTTTTAAAGCAAAACTAAGTGGTTTTTAAAGCAACACTAAGTGGTTTTAAAGCAACACTAAGTGGTTTTAAAGCAACACTAAGTAGTTTTTAAAGCAACACTAAGTGGTTTTAAAGCAACACTAAGTGGTTTTTAAAGCAACACTAAGTAGTTTTTAAAGCAACACTAAGTAGTTTTAAAGCAACACTAAGTAGTTTTAAAGCAACACTAAGTGTTTTTTATGCAACACTAAGTGGTTTTTAAAGCAACACTAAGTAGTTTTAAAGCAACACTAAGTGGTTTTTAAAGCAACACTAAGTAGTTTTTAAAGCAACACTAAGTGGTTTTTAAAGCAACACTAAGTGGTTTTTAAAGCAACACTAAGTGTTTTTTAAAGCAACATTAAGTGGTTTTAAAGCAACACTAAGTGGTTTTTAAAGCAACACTAAGTAGTTTTTAAAGCAACACTAAGTAGTTTTTAAAGCAACACTAAGTGGTTTTTTCAACCTTAAAATAATGTTTGCAAAATTGTTTCAGTGGTTCATCAACTTGTAACTGGGTGAAAGGCACTTCTGAACTTGCTTTGTCACCCTCCATGGGCTATAACCACGCTAAGTAAGTTTGGAGGAGCAGGCC
>CM050207.1:19424782-19434782 GCA_027475355.1 Coilia nasus
CTCATAGGGACCCCAGTGTCTCATAGGGACCCAGTGTCTCTAATCTCCCCGTCATAGACTATGGAATGAATTCCCTGCCGGAACGTCTGTACTCGTAGAAATATCTTGTGCTCATGAAAAGAATTTGTGTACACGTAGAAATATTTTGTGCTTGTGAAAAGAATTTGTGTACATGTGGAAATATTTTGTGCTTGCAAAAACAATGAGTCCTTGTGTGAAAAACTGTCATGTCTCTATAACAAAGTTTTGTGCTTGTAAAAAAAAATGTGTCTCTGCGTGAAAATCTGTTTTGTCTCTGTTTGAGAAAAAAACAAATCTCCCACAGGCACAAATCGTATTCACAAGCACAGATTCTTTTTACGAACACAAAACCAGTCAGTGAAATCTCTGCCAAAACTTCTCAGCCAATCACTAAACGTCTTACTCACCGGCCAATCAAGTTGCCGCCTTTATTTAGAGCAATGAGCGGGAGCAATGGTACGTGAATTCTATATGTAGCAGCTAGCCATGTACAATAAAGTAGCCAGGTTAACGGCGAACTTGCTGCAGTTGTCTGGTGTTTTTAATCGGGAGTTTAAAGACAAGTCCTAAATTACATTATGAACAGGCATGCTTGAAGTGGGCCGCGATGTTCTGGCACCTCTTTTCATTTCAGGGGACGTGAATATGAAGGCACTGTTATGCAGCGCTGAAAATGTATTTTACAATCCATTTGAGTCCCAACCCTATTGCAGGGCAAAAGTCTATCCTTATTATATACTTAATATGGTGATCTGGTGCTTACTGGTTATTATATTTTGGTTAAATGAGGCTCAAAAACGAAATTTCAGTAGTCTGGTCTCCTCGTCAGCATTTGCTAGCGTGACAGCGGGGAGTGTAGTCCTATGTACCTGCCTTTTCCAGACGCATGTTGCGTAGGGCAATAATCAATGATAAACCGTTAGACAGGGCTGTTTTGAGAATGCAGTGCCTTCATATTCACGTCCCCTGAAATGAAAAGAGGTGCCAGAACACCGCGGCCCACTTCAAGCACGCCTGTTCATAATGTAATTTAGAACTTGTCTTAAAACTCCCGATTAAAAACACCAGACAACTGCAGCAAGTTCGCCGTTAACCTGGCTACTTTATTGTACATGGCTAGCTGCTACATATAGAATTCACGTACCATTGCTCCTGCTCATTGCTCTAAATAAAGGCGGCAACTTGATTGGCCGGTGAGTAAGACGTTTGGTGATTGGCTGAGATGTTTTGGCAGAGATTTCACTGACTGGTTTTGTGTTCGTAAAAAGAATCTGTGCTTGTGAATACGATTTGTGCCTGTGGGAGATTTGTTTTTTTCTCAAATACAAAGTATTTTTACATGTACAAAAAATCTATTTAAAAGCACAAATTTTTATTACAAGCACAAAACTTTGTTATAGAGACAGGACAGTTTTTCACACAAGGACACATTGTTTTTACAAGCACAAAATATTTCCACGTGTACACAAATTCTTTTCACAAGCACTAAATATTTCCATGTGTACACAAATTCTTTTCATGAGCACAAGATATTTCTATGAGTACAGACGTTCCGGCAGGGAATTCATTCCATAATAGACCCCAGTGTAAGTCCTCTCATAGGATCCCTAATCTCATCTCCCCCTCATAGCCACCCCAGTCTCTCCACTCTAACTACCCTCTGAGGGAGGGGCAGGGCCATACACAGTCGCTAAGTGATGAGCAGTTACACATCCCTGAGGGCTATTATGATCTAAAGATGAAGCGACGAGTGTGTGTGTATTTGTGCACACACTAGTGTGTGTGTGTGTGTGATGATTGGAGGATTGGGCTGCAATGGTGTTTAATAGAGCAGAAAATCCAAGAAGCAGTAAAGCAGTTCACTAACAAGAGTCCACTCAGCAGCCCCATCACACTTCTATGGCTGCAATCAAGGGGCCGAGCGGTTGTGTGTGTGTGTGTGTGTGTGGTATAGTGAATACCCTTTGACCTGTTTGCCATCGTTAAGGACGACAGTGCCAGCTCTCTCCACCACAGCAAACACCGTGTGTGTGTATGTATTTGTGTTTATATATGTGTCTGTGTGTGTGTGGCACTGACCTCTTCGCCATCGTTAAGGACGACAGTGCCAGCTCTCTCCACCACGGCGAACACCATGACGGCACACAGCTCCCTCCGCACCGACATGGTCATGTTGGCAAACGCCGGCAGCTGGTGCATGAACTCCAACAGTTGCTCTGAGACAGAGGGATGGAGGGAGAGAGAGAGAGAGAGAGAGAGAGAGAGAGAGAGAGGAGAGAGAGAGAGAGAAAGAGAGAGAGAGAGAGGGAGAGAGAGAGGTATAGAACAGAATAGAAATAGAACAGACTGCCTTTATTGTCATGCATACAGACAGACAACAGATAACACAGACTCCAGTTCAACTGGTGAGCAGCATGCTGATTGGAGGAGGCAGAGGACAGCACGTGGTGAGCAGCATGCTGATTGGTGGAGGCCAAGGAGAGCACGTGGTGAGCAGCATGCTAAGTGTCTCTGCAAAGGCCAAGGACTTCACAGTAAGTCCAAGTGGTGTGTGTGTGCATGTCACCGATGTCATCGTCACTGTGGTCCATGGGGTCCTTCTGCAGGCTAAGAGATTGTGTGTGTGTGTGTGTAAGTGTGTGTGTGTGTGTGTGTAAGTGTGTATGTGTGTGTGTGTGTGTGTGTGTGTGTGTCTCACCAATGTCGTCGTCGGTGCGGTCCATAGGGTCCTTCTCTAGGCAGTCTCTCACGATGTCTCGGCTCATGAGGGGGTCGGAGGCACGGTCGATATCTTCCTCATCATCATCCTCCTCCGAGTCCACCGCCGTCTCGGGCAGCCCGCTCAGGTCCATGTCGCCCGGCTCACTCTCCGTGGCCTGGGGGTCAAAGGTCAGGGGTCACTTATACTCAGGTCCATGTCGCCCGGCTCACTCTCCGTGGCCTGGGGGTCAAAGGTCAGGGGTCACTTATACTCAGGTCCATGTCGCCCAGCTCACTCTCTGTGGCTTGGGGGGGATGGGGTCAAAGGTCAGGGGTCACTTATACTGACTGATGACACAGCTAACTGTTCCTTAACGCGGTACATGCTAACCATGTTCATTAACGCAACACAGGCTAACTCTGTTCATTAACACAATATATGCTAACTATGTTCATCAACACAACACACGCTAATTCTGTTCATTAACACAATACAGATCAACGCTGTCCTTTAACACAGCCCTGATGAAATGTTAACACAGGATAGGCTAACTCTGGTCAATAATAAACCACAGGTTAACTCTGGTCAATAATAAACCACAGGCTAACTCTGCTAAATAATAAACCACAGGCTAACTCTGCTCAATATCACAGCACAGATAAAGTAGCAACACCACTAGGCTTTGCGCTAACCCAAGGGTCTCACTCGAATAGACCCAATCTAACTCAAACAGACCTCCGCTCCCCCCACACACTGTGTGACATGGTCTCTTCCCGACCTTAGCTCCCCCCACACACTGCATGACATGGTCTCTTCCTAACACATTGCACGCTATGGCTTTGTGGAGCCCCATCACTTCTCTCCAGAGGCCAGTTATGACTGGGCCTATTAGTAGACATTATTATTATTATTATTATTATTATTATTATGACTGGGCCTATTAGTAAAGATTATTATTATTATTATTGTTATGTCGGCCGGCAATTATGACTCAGTCTTATTATGTTGGCACCCGCACGTTGCTCGTCGGCTTTGTGCTGCAGGGGTTAGGGCTACTGGAAGAGTGTGCTACAGAGGCAAGGCATCATACACTGCTAGGAGAGTGTAATACAGGGATGAGTACCAACATCAGACTCAGTATGAGTACGAGCATGAGCACCAACATCAATACCAGTGTCAGTACTAGCATCAGCATCAGTGTCAGCATCAATACTAACACCAGCATCACTACCAGCATCAGTGCCAGCATTAGTATCAGCATCAGTGCCAGCATCGCTACCAGCATCAGGGCCAGCATCAGGGCCAGCATCAGTGCCAACATGAGTACCAACATCAGTAGCAGTATCAGTACTAGCATCAACATGAGCACCAGCATCACTACTAACACCAGCATCACTACCAGCATCAGGGCCAGCATCAGGGCCAGCATCAGGGCCAGCATCAGTACCATCATCAATACAAGTATCAATACTAACACCAGAATCACTACCAGCATCAGTACTAGCATCAGCATCAGTGTCAGCATCAATACTAACACCAGCATCACTACCAGCATCAGTGCCAGCATCAGTAGCAGTATTAGTACTAGCATCAACATCAACATCAGTACCAGTATCAGTACCAGCATCAGCATCAGCACCAGCATCACTACTAACACCAGCATCACTACCAGCATCAGTATCAGCATCAGTGCCAGCATCAGTGCCAGCATTGCTACCAGCATCAGGGCCAACATGAGTACCAACATCAGTAGCAGTATCAGTACTAGCATCAACATCAACATCAGTGCCAGTATCAGTACCAGTACCAGCATCAGCATCAGCACCAGCATCACTAACACCAGCATCACTGCCAGCATCAGTATCAGCATCAGGGCCAGCATCAGGGCCAGCATCAGGGCCAGCATCAGGGCCAGCATCAGGGCCAGCATCAGTGCCAACATGAGTACCAACATCAGTAGCAGTATCAGTACTAGCATCAACATGAGCACCAGCATCACTACTAACACCAGCATCACTACCAGCATCAGGGCCAGCATCAGGGCCAGCATGAGGGCCAGCATCAGGGCCAGCATCAGTACCATCATCAATACAAGTATCAATACTAACACCAGAATCACTACCAGCATCAGTGCCAGCATCACCACCAGCATCACTACCAGCATCAGTGCCAGCATCAGTGCCAGCATCAGTGCCAGCATCACTACCAGCATCACTACCAGCATCAGTGCCAGCATCACTACCAGCACCAGCATCACTACCAGCACCAGCATCACTACCAGCACCAGCATCACCGCCAGCATCAGTGCCAGCATCAGCATCACCACCACTGTCTTTTCAAACCTTGTGCTAGGGCTGCTCAATTAATTGAATTCTAATCGTGATAACGATTTCAGGGTCAAACAATCTCAAAACAAATAAAATCGAGGGCAACAATTTTTTTGTCCTAATTATTTTCCACTGTTTGTACTGTACATTAGATGTATACATTAGACATTTCTACTGTTTATACATTAGACATCAAAGGAGACTTACTAATGTTTACGAAGAAAGGTATTAGGGAAAATCAGAAGGTACAAGATGAATAAATGAAGTATGTTACTGAGAAAAACAAAATAATCGTTTGAATAATCGTGATTTCAGTTTTGGCCCAAATAATCGTGATTCAGATTTTTTTCCATAATCGAGCAGCCTTACCTTGTGCGCAGGTAGACAAGGTGTATGTGTGTGCATGTGCGTGTGCGTGTTCGAGGCACATTAGTGCAGGGGTCGAGGGAAGGTCACACAGTGTGTAATGCCATTGTAAAGTGGGGTAGGGGAAGAGGTCAGGTCAAAGGTCAAGAACTGAGTGAATGGACATCATATTATCTCAGTGTGCTCCTGGACCCAGAGCTGGTAGCGTTCTGCACACATCACATTCAGACCAGTCTTTTAGACACCAAAAACTAAAAAAATAAATCTGATCTATCTATGGGAGACTGTCAGGCATGTGGCTATAACAGACATGTGATTATAACACCTATATGCAGACGTAATTATAACAGACATGTGAATATAACACCTACATGCAAACGTGACTACAGCAGTCTATATGCAGACATGTGAGTGAGACACCGGAACACTGAGGAGTATAGGAGAGCACTTCCAATCCAATCCAACATTTCCTCGGCAGCCATTTTGGCTCTGCCAGCGGTGGTTTGGTTTCCTGTGCTGTGATGTTTTATAGATGAGGGATGAGGCAACTGGACCTGTGTGGCCTGCCAGCATTGCTACCTCTGCTATAACACTGGTGATGTCAGCATATGCCCAAAACACTAATCTTTCTCCCACAGTCACACACACAAGCAAAGACATCTACAACACACCCACGCATGCACACACCTCCAAGATTTTTGTGTCTGCTGGGAATTGAGATTTTAGATGATCTGCATAGAAAAGCTTGGGTGGTGGGTGTGATTAGTTAAGAAAAGAACAAGACCAAACAAGGTATATAATCAGTAGAGTAGAGTAGAGTAGAGAGAGAATGAGAATAAAGAATAGAGTAGAATAGAGTAGAGTAGAATATAGAGCAGAGCAGAGTAGAGTAGAGTAGAGTAGAGTAGAGCAGTGGTTCCCAAAGTAGGGGTCCTGACCCCCAGTGGGGTCGCAGGGGTGGTGGCGGGCGGTCGCGAGATGATTTCCAGAAACAATGCTTTTGCCTGTTTGCTAACCAGAGGACCATCTCCCTCCCATTAGCGAGCATCAAATGTGTGATTTGTGCCCGATTAGCATAGCTATCAGCAGACCCTCCTCTGGCAATGACCTATTGTTTGAATCTGAGTCCCAACGTCGGGTTTCCAGAGCTCGTGGATTATTACAAACACCAAGCATCCCAGCCTCACAGATAAACCCAGTGACTTTTTCCGCAGAAAAGAGAGTGTTACGGGGGCAGAAGAAAGTCCTTACTAAGCAAACAACTGTCTCTGTAAAGACGCAGAAGGCTTCATGTGAGGTGGCATATTTAATTGCGCAGACAAAAAGCCACACACGATTGGGAAAATTTAGCAGCAATTTCAATGAGTCGGATTATGCACGGGGATAAACTGGCCGCGGAGCTGGAACAAGTGCTGCTCTCCCGCCGCATCTCCCGCAACCTCTCAACATTAAGCATAATTAAACAGCGCCCATCCATCACATTCATTTTTTTCTGCATACATAACTTTATAACTGTTCAATGTTACTGTTCAATGTTGCTTGTTCGTAATATGTCTGTATATGCTCAGCATTATAAGTTATGGTGGGATGTTGCCTATTTGTTTTCGCTCTTGAGTTTGGTAATACTCAGCTCACCAGCTCAGAGATCATGTTCAGTTTTGTTTTTGCTCTACTGCCTTACGTGTGTTGCGTAAAACAGCCACATTATGAGAGAGGAAGGGGGGGAGCGAACGAGATAGAAAGCGAGAGCGCGCACGCGTGTGACAAAGAATGGTCGCGGGGGTCGGGGGGTCGTCAGCAGCCTAAAACTGGGGGTCACGGTCTGAAAAGTTTGGGAACCCCTGGAGTAGAGCAGAGCAGAGCAGCGTAGTGTAGAGGAGAGTAGAGTAGTGTAGAGTAGAGTATAGTAGAGTAGTGCAGAGTAGAGTAGAGTAGAATAGAGAAAAGTAGTGCAGAGTAGAGTAGAGTAGAGTAGTGCAGAGTAGAGTAGAATAGAGAAGAGTAGAGTAGTGTAGAGTAGAGTAAAATAGTGTAGTGTAGAGTAGTGTAGTGTAGAGTAGAGCAGAGTAGAGTATAGTAGAGTAGAGTAGAGTATAGTAGAGTAGAGTAGTGTAGCGTAGAATAGTGTAGAGTAGTATAGTGTAGAGTAGTGTAGAGTAGAGTAGAGTAGTGTAGAGTAGTGTAGAGTAGTATAGTGTAGAGAAGAGTAGTGTAGAGTAGTATAGTGTAGAGTAGAGTAGTGTAGAGTAGAGTAGAGTAAAGTAGTGTAGAGTAGTGTAGAGTAGAATAGAATAGAGTAGAGTAGAGTAGATTAGTAGAGTAGAGTAGTATAGTGTAGAGTAGTGTAGAGTAGAGTAGTGTAGAGTAGTGTAGAGTAGTGTAGAGTAGAGTAGTGTAGAGTAGTGTAGAGTAGAACAGAGCAGAGCAGAGTAGAGTAGTGTAGAGTAGAGTAGTATAGTGTAGAGTAGTGTAGAGTAGTATAGTGTAGAGTAGAGTAGTATAGTGTAGAGTAGTGTAGAGTAGTATAGTGTAGAATAGAGTAGAGTAGAGTAGAATAGAGTAGTGTAGAGTAGAGTAGAATAGAGTAGAATAGTGTAGAGTAGAGTAGTGTAGAGTAGAGTAGAACAGAGCAGAGTAGAGTAGTGTAGAGTAGTATAGTGTAGAGTAGTGTAGAGTAGTATAGTGTAGAATAGAGTAGAGTAGAATAGAGTAGTATAGTGTAGAGTAGAGTAGAATAGAGTAGTGTAGAGTAGAGTAGAATAGAGTAGAATAGTGTAGAGTAGAGTAGAGTAGTGTAGAGTAGAGTAGAACAGAGCAGAGTAGAGTAGTGTAGAGTAGTATAGTGTAGAGTAGAGTAGTATAGTGTAGAATAGAGTAGAGTAGAATAGAGTAGTATAGTGTAGAGTAGAGTAGAGTAGAGTAGAGTAGTATAGTGTAGAGTAGAGTAGTATATAGGCCTGTAACGATACACCCAACTCACGATTCGGTTTGTATCACGATTTTTGACCCACGGTTTCACCCCACGATTTTTTTTTTATTGAAAAGGCATTTCGTTTAAACAACATTTATTTAACAATTGTATTTATATTCTGTTGAAAAATAAATGGAATTCAACTCCATAAGGAAAGGATTCATAAGGCCATGTCCTAATTCCCATAATACAAACTAACATCATACAGTAGCGATTGTTTTCCACCTGTGTTTGACCTAATGTGAGACCACTACGTTTCATTTCAGTCCATCTTTTTGCAGCGGAGTGCATGGGAGTGACTTGCTTTTTTTTGCATGCTTTTGAAATCCTTTACCCTTCTCCAACGCACCTTTCAGTGAGGTGTTTTGGTGAAGACTATGTCTCTATCACTCATGCCTGCAAACGGACGACAGGGAAAACAAAAGCATGTGTCGAGGTTGACAGAGTACTGCAACCACGGTCGGGATTGGTAGCAGTTGGGAGTTAAACGAACACAAAGTCTGACCAAACATTCGTTTAGGATGCACTTTTAATATTGGCTGGGATGGTGCACTATTATTTAGCTGACGCATATCTATGTTAGCAGCCGGATCTACACTGCTAACACTGCACAACCTGGACAATCAGGACTACCTGAACTAGCCGTTGTTTGCTGCCTGTCACAATCCATCTCATCCACGTTGTTGTGTGAGCTAAACTTTTTGCAGTCACGTGACTGAAAGGTCGTCAATGATACGCAGTTGGAGGATGCTTGCAGGTCGATGAAAAAAAACAGTTTTGTGGTTTACGCCCATGTATTTTAAAATAGACGACTAATGTCAAATAAAAATAGTAGTATTTTTAAAGGTTTGGTAGCACTATCAGCTCATATCATGTGGCTGGATCTGTACTGAAGGATGAAGTTTGACAGGGGGTGTCGCGATTCTGCCTTCTTACACCGCGAGACAGGTTCGTGGCTCTGCGTGTCGCGATTTTGGTTTCGACACGCGTATCGTTACAGGGCTAGTAGTATAGTGTAGTGTAGAGTAGAGTAGTATAGAGTAGAGTAGAGTAGTATAGGGTACAGTAGTGTAGAGTAGTGTAGAGTAGTGTAGTGTAGAGTAGAGAGTACTGTAAAGTACTAGAGTAGAGTAGAGTAGAGTAGAGTAGTGTAGAGTAGAGTAGAGTAGTGTAGAGTAGAGTATAGTAGTGTAGAGTAGAATAGAGTAGAGTAGAGTAGAGTAGATTAGAGTAGTGTAGAGTAGAGTAGTATAGAGTAGAGTAGTGTAGAGTAGAGTAGTGTAGAGTAGTATAGAGTAGAGTAGAGTGGTATAGTATAGAGTAGAGTAGAGTAGTATAGTATAGAGTAGAGTAGTGTAGAGTATAGTAGAGTAGTATAGTGTAGAGTAGTATAGAGTAGAGTAGTGTAGAGTAGAGTAGAGTAGAGTAGAGTAGTGTAGAGTAGAGTAGAGTAGAGAGAGGTGAGAGGGGGAGAGAGAGAGAGAGAGAGATAGAGAGAGGTGAGAGGGGGAGAGAGAGAGAGAGAGAGATAGAGCGAGATAGAGAGATAGACAGAGTAAAAGGAGTGAGGTGAGAGGGGGAGAGAGAGAGATAGAGCGAGAGAGAGAGAGAGAG
>CM050207.1:19442282-19444782 GCA_027475355.1 Coilia nasus
CTCTAACACACACCTCTACTCTCTAACACACACCTCTGCCTCTAACACACACACCTCTACTCTCTAACACACACCTCTACTCTCTAACACACACCTCTACTCTCTAACACACACCTCTGCCTCTAACACACACACCTCTACTCTCTAACACACACCTCTGCCTCTAACACACACACCTCTACTCTCTAACACACACCTCTACTCTCTAACACACATGTCTACTCTAACACACACCTCTACTCTCTAACACACACCTCTACTCTCTAACACACACACCTCTACTCTCTAACACACACACCTCTACTCTCTAACACACACCTCTGCCTCTAACACACACCTCTACTCTCTAACACACACCTCTGCCTCTAACACACACCTCTGCCTCTAACACACACCTCTACTCTCTAACACACACCTCTACTCTAACACACACCTCTACTCTCTAACACACACCTCTGCCTCTAACACACCTCTCCCTCTACTCTCTTAAGGCCTGGATATACTCGCCGCGCGCAGTGGTGCGCGCGCAAAAGTGACGTCAAAATGACGTCAGTGCACATCTGGCACGGCGTTCTCAAGCGCAGGTTTGCCGTGCGCGCACCTCCGATTTTTTGTAACTTGCGCGCGGCAGCCCCATTGAAAACCATAGGCAATGGCTAGTCTGGTTTCAGCTAACTTTAGCCTAGTAACTCCCAGCCTAAACATGTATTTTCCATTGCTACAAATCAGCTAATATTACTGGAAACTCACAAGAAATACAAACACTGACTAAAAACTTTTAGGATTTTGTTCAGTTTTATCCACAAACCAACTTAGGTGCAAACCTGCAGTTCGTTTATAAAGCTTACTTTTTGCCTTATCCTATCATCATTCATAAGGTCGTATAAAGCTGAAAACACTGTAAATATACACACTGACTCAAACCTTTTCGGATTTATCCAGTTTAATTCCCAAATCATGATGTAAACCTGCAATTCAGTCATGTTTCACTCCTCTGACACGCAAGGCTCCCGAACTACTGAGGCATTTGACACCTCTGACGAGGAGAAGATTGCCGTGTGTGTCGAATGAAGTGTGTATGGGCGTGCGGCGCTGTGACGTCACGTTTGCGCGCGCACTTCTGCATGCGGCGAGTATACACCTAGCTTAACACACACCTCTACTCTCTAACACACACCTCTGCCTCTACTCTCTAACACACACCTCTACTCTCTAACACACACCTCTGCCTCTAACACACACCTCTGCCTCAATAAAATACAGCTACGCTCAAAGGAATACTAAAATAGTTGGCTTCTATAGCTCAGCTGCTCTTAAAATGGTACTAAAGCTACCGCACACAGCTACCGCTAATGCCGCTAAAACACAGCTAGCGCGAACGCCGCCTCAGATGGTGTTCTAACACAGGTATGCTAACACAGCTAGCGCTAACACTAACACAGGTAATCTAAAACACAGCTGCATGTTAACACAGGTATGCTACAACAGGACTAACACCGCCTCAGATGGTGCTCTAATACAGTGTTGCTAAAACACAGATACCCTACATCACAGCACTACTTACACATTATATTACATTACACTTAGCAGACGCTTTTATCCAAAGCGACTTACAAAAGGAGGACATAATAACAAACAGATGTGTAGAGAACATCGAAGGTACCTATGTAAAGAGATGGTTAGTAGAATTTGGTTTTGTTAAGCAGTCTCGGAAAAGAAGGGTCTTCACAAGCTTTTTGAAGGTCGAGAGGGAAGTTGCTGCTCTTGTAGGGACTGGTAGGTTGTTCCACAACTGAGGGACAACAACCAAGAAACGTTTGGAGTGACCTCGCTTTGTCTTGGGAGAGGGTACGGCCATGCGGTTGGTATTGGAAGATCGCAGCCTTCTGGACGGGATGAGTCAAAGCTTTGTGTTGAATTCTGGCAGCCACCGGGAGCCAATGCACACAGGCACACACACATGTGCTCTGCTACATCGCTGTGGTCATGGCTGCAGCCCACAGACTCTGGGATCTGTCTGCATAAACAGGCTCAGGGGTGTGTCTGCATAAACAGACTCTGGGACCTGTCTGCATAAACAGACTCTGGGATCTGTCTGCATAAACAGACTCTGGGATCTGTCTGCATAAACAGGCTCTGGGATCTGTCTGCATAAACAGGCTCTGGGATCTGTCTGCATAAACAGGCTCTGGGATCTGTCTGCATAAACAGACTCTGGGATCTGTCTGCATAAACAGGCTCTGGGATCTGTCTGCATAAACAGGCTCTGGGATCTGTCTGCATAAACAGACTCTGGGATCTGTCTGCATAAACAGGCTCTGGGATCTGTCTGCATAAACAGGCTCTGGGATCTGTCTGCATAAACAGGCTCAGGGATCTGTCTGCATAAACAGGCTCAGGGATCTGTCTGCATAAACAGACTCTGGGATCTGTCTGCATAAACAGGCTCTGGGATCTGTCTGCATAAACAGGCTCAGGGATCTGTCTGCATAAACAGACT
>CM050207.1:19472282-19484782 GCA_027475355.1 Coilia nasus
GGTGTGTGAGGTGTGTGAGAGGTGTGTGAGAGGTGTGTGTGTGAGGTGTGTGTGAGGTGTGTGAGAGGTGTGTGAGAGGTGTGTGTGAGAGGTGTGTGAGAGGTGTGAGAGGTGTGTGTGTGAGGTGTGTGTGTGTGAGGTGTGTGTGTGAGGTGTGTGAGAGGTGTGTGTGTGAGGTGTGTGAGAGGTGTGTGAGAGGTGTGTGTGTGAGAGGTGTGTGTGAGAGGTGTGTGAGGTGTGTGAGAGGTGTGTGTGTGAGGTGTGTGAGAGGTGTGTGAGAGGTGTGTGTGAGAGGTGTGTGTGTGAGGTGTGTGTGAGGTGTGTGAGAGGTGTGTGTGAGAGGTGTGTGGTGTGTGTGAGAGGTGTGAGAGGTGTGTGAGAGGTGTGTGTGTGAGGTGTGTGTGAGGTGTGTGAGAGGTGTGTGTGAGAGGTGTGTGAGAGGTGTGTGAGAGGTGTGTGAGGTGTGTGAGAGGTGTGTGTGAGAGGTGTGTGAGAGGTGTGTGTGTGAGGTGTGTGAGAGGTGTGTGAGAGGTGTGTGAGAGGTGTGTGTGTGAGGTGTGTGTGTGAGGTGTGTGAGAGGTGTGTGAGAGAGGTGTGTGAGAGGTGTGTGAGGTGTGTGAGAGGTGTGAGAGGTGTGTGAGAGGTGTGTGTGTGAGGTGTGTGAGAGGTGTGTGTGAGGTGTGTGAGAGGTGTGAGAGGTGTGTGAGGTGTGTGAGAGGTGTGTGTGTGAGGTGTGTGAGAGGTGTGTGTGTGAGGTGTGTGAGAGGTGTGTGAGAGGTGTGTGTGTGAGGTGTGTGAGAGGTGTGTGTGAGAGGTGTGTGAGAGGTGTGTGAGAGGTGTGTGTGTGAGGTGTGTGTGAGAGGTGTGTGAGGTGTGTGAGGTGTGTGAGAGGTGTGTGAGAGGTGTGTGTGAGAGGTGTGTGAGAGGTGTGTGTGTGAGGTGTGTGAGAGGTGTGTGTGAGATGTGTGTGTGAGGTGTCTGTGAGAGGTGTGTGAGGTGTGTGTGTGAGGTGTGTGTGAGAGGTGTGTGAGAGGTGTGTGAGAGGTGTGTGAGAGGTGTGTGTGAGGTGTGTGTGTGAGGTGTGTGTGAGAGGTGTGTGTGAGAGGTGTGTGTGAGAGGTGTGTGTGTGAGGTGTGTGTGAGAGGTGTGTGAGAGGTGTGTGTGAGGTGTGTGTGTGAGGTGTGTGGGAGAAGTGTGTGTGAGGTGTGTGGGAGAGGTGTGTGTGAGAGACAGGCTTACTGTGTGGTATCCTCGGGCCAGGGGGGGTTTGCCTGAGGGGGGGTACGGATCCACCGTGTCGATGATGGTCTGCCTCTCCCCCTTCTGGTTGATCTTACGGAAGCGGCGGCGAGACTGCCTGTGAGACGCCTGCCTCTGGAAATACTCCTCACTCTCCTCCATATAGTCCACCTACAGGGAGGGAGGGAGGGAGGGAGAGAGAGAGGGAGGGAGGGAGAGAGAGAGAGGGAGGGAGAGAGAGAGAGAAAGGGAGGGAGAGGGAGAGAGAGAGGGAGAGAGAGAGGGAGGGATGGAGGGAGAGAGGGAGGGAGAGGGAGGGATGAAAAGAGCAAATAAGAGAAGTGAGTGTCTCTTCTTTCCCCACCCCTCTCCCTCGCTGCGTAAAAATAGCAAGGAGGGTGTGTCTGTGTGTGTGTGTGTGTGTGTGTGTGTGATGCACAGACTCCAAAAAGCCTACGTCAAAGAGAGCTTTCAGCTCGAGGAGAGGAGAGGAGAGTAGATCAGAGGAGAGGAGAGGAGAAGAGAGAGACAATGGAAAAGAGAGGAGAGGAAAGCAGAGAGAAGAAAAGAGTGGAGTATTGAGGGCAAGAGTAGAGTAGAGTAGTAGAGTAGTAGAGTAGTGTAGTGTAGAGTAGTAGAGTAGAGTAGAGTAGTGTAGAGTAGTGTAGAGTAGAGTAGTGTAGAGTAGTAGAGTAGAGTAGAGTAGAGTAGAGTAGTGTAGAGTATAGTAGGGTAGAGTATAGTAGAGTATAGTAGAGTAGAGTAGAGTAGAGTAGAGTAGTGTAAAGTAGAGTAGAGTAGAGTAGAGTAGTGTAGAGTAGAGTAGAGTAGTATAGTGTAGAGTAGAGTAGAGTAGAGTAGTGTAGTGTAGTGTAGAGTAGAGTAGAGTAGTGTAGTGTAGAGTAGAGTAGAGTAGAGTAGTGTAGTGTAGAGTAGAGTAGTGTAGAGTAGAATAGAGTAGAGTAGTGTAGAGCAGAGTAGAGTATAGTAGAGAAGAGTAGATTAGTGTAGAGTAGTGTAGAGTAGTGTAGAGTAGTGTAGAGTAGTGTAGAGTAGAGTAGTGTAGTGTAGTGTAGAGTAGAGTAGAGTAGTGTAGTGTAGAGTAGAGTAGAGTAGAGTAGTGTAGAGTAGAGTATAGTAGAGTATAGTAGAGGGTTAGAGTAGAATAGAGTAGAGTAGTGTAGAGTATAGTAGAGTAGTGTAGAGTAGAGTAGTATAGTGTAGAGTAGAGTAGAGTAGTGTAGTGTAGAGTAGAGTAGAGTAGTGTAGAGTAGAGTAGAGTAGTTTAGAGTATAGTAGAGTATAGTAGAGTAGTGTAGAGTAGATTAGAGTAGAGTAGTGTAGTATAGTGTAGAGTAGAGTAGAGTAGTGTAGAGTAGACCAGAGTAGAGTAGTGTAGAGTAGTAGAGTAGAGTAGAGTAGAGTAGTGTAGAGTAGAGTAGTATAGTGTACAGTAGAGTAGAGTAGAATAGTGTAGTGTAGTGTAGAGTAGAGTAGAGTAGTGTAGAGTACAGTAGACCAGAGTAGAGTAGTGTAGAGTAGAATAGAGTAGAGTAGAGTAGAGTAGAGTAGAGCAGGGGTGCTCACTAATTTTTGGCTGGCGAGCTACTTTTAAAACGGCCATGTCGCCGCGATCTACTGAGGATGATGATGACGAAGACGACGATGGTGATGATGAAGATGATGATGATAAAGCACTCAGTATGTGTTTCATATGTACCTTTATGCAGTTTATTGATATGTTTGTTTATTGATATACATGTTGCATTACACATGCAACATAGTTAAAATATATGCATCCATGCATAAACCTTCACAGCACAACTTTAATGCAATTGTATTATGATATAATGGACGTTTACAGCACAATTATAATAATACATTTGCATTACTTTCGAATGAACCTTTAGAGCACAACTCTAATACATTTGTAATTATCTATTGCCAGGACTTAATTAATCTGATGATGACCTGCACTGGAGGGAGTCAGACAGGGTTGCATAGAGCTGCTGTGTGTATCGCGCACACTGACAATTTGCGAACACGCCCTCCCTGCTTTCTCCAGCTCCGATGCGAGGTTTCGGAAGTTTCCCAAATCATAGCGCTGCAACTTTGAGGACAGCAATTTTATTTTTCGTTTGAATGCATTAGCTGAGCTGATCATGTCTCATGTCGACCACGCTTTTGTCTTTTCCTTGCAGCTCCAAATTAAGTTCGTTCAACATGTTAGTAAGATCAGTTACAAACGCCAAGTCTAGCAGCCACCGATTATCATTAAGTTGCTTGTGTTCCGCATGTTTATTGACAGGAAGAAAGTCCTTAATCAACGGACAGAGCTGTCGAAATCTCTGCAAGAATTTCCCCCTACTAAGCCATCTCACGTCGGTGTGTAGCAAGAAGTCAGAATAGTTAGTAAGCCTCTTCCAACTGTGCACGGAACAGACGTCTTTGAAGAGACCTCGCTCGAATACAGCAGGCTATTTTGGTTGCGACATCAACGATCTCTTTCATGCATTTTCCGCATAATGAAGTGACTGCTGCCCTGTAAACGGCATTTTTATTTTCCTTCACATTTCTCAGTTCGCTTTTCACGGAGAAGTCACTGTCATAGTTTTTATGAACAGTATGGGCTAGATAGTTAGCGAACTAGCTAGGACTCTTTGCTGCAGTTTTCCAGTAGCCGTTCTAGTTGTTATGATAACCAACCTAACAAAAAATGTAGACAACAGGCGATCTACCAGCACTGCCTTCGCGATCGACTGGTAGATCGCGATCGACGTAGTGAGCACCCCTGGAGTAGAGTAGAGTAGTGTAGTGTAGTGTAGAGTAGAGTAGTGTAGATTAGAGTAGAGTAGTGTAGTGTAGAGTAGAGTATAGTAGAGTAGTGTAGAGTAGTAGAGTAGAGTAGAGTAGTGTAGAGTAGAGTAGAGTAGAGTAGAGTAGTGTAGTGTAGTGTAGTGTAGAGTAGAGTAGAGTAGAGTAGAGTAGTAGAGTAGGGTAGAGTAGAGTAGAATAGAGTAGAGTAGAGTAGTGTAGTGTAGAGTAGAGTAGTGTAGATTAGAGTAGTGTAGTGTAGAGTAGAGTATAGTAGAGTAGTGTAGAGTAGTAGAGTAGAGTAGAGTAGTAGAGTAGAGTAGAGTAGAGTAGAGTAGAGTAGAGTAGAGTAGAGTAGTGTAGTGTAGTGTAGAGTAGAGTAGAGTAGTAGAGTAGGGTAGAGTAGAGTAGAGTAGAGTAGAATAGAGTAGAGTAGAGTAGAGTAGTGTAGTGTAGAGTAGAGTAGAATAGAGTTGAGTAGAGTAGAGTAGTGTAGTGTAGAGTAGAGTATAGTAGAGTAGTGTAGAGTAGTAGAGTAGAGTAGAGTAGTAGAGTAGAGTAGAGTAGAGTAGAGTAGAGTAGAGTAGTGTAGTGTAGTGTAGTGTAGAGTAGAGTAGAGTAGTAGAGTAGGGTAGAGTAGAGTAGAGTAGAGTAGAATAGAGTAGAGTAGAGTAGAGTAGTGTAGTGTAGAGTAGAGTAGAATAGAGTTGAGTAGAGTAGAGTAGAGTAGTGTAGAGTAGAGTAGAGTAGAGTAGTAGTATAGAGTAGAGTAGTGTAGAGTAGAGTAGAGTAGTGTAGAGTAGAGTAGAGTAGTGTAGTGTAGTGTAGTGTAGAGTAGAGTAGAGTAGAGTAGTAGAGTAGGGTAGTGTAGAGTAGAGTAGAGTAGAATAGAGTAGAGTAGAGTAGAGTAGAGTAGTGTAGTGTAGTGTAGAGTAGAGTAGAATAGAGTTGAGTAGAGTAGAGTAGAGTAGTGTAGAGTAGAGTAGTAGTATAGAGTAGAGTAGTGTAGAGTAGAGTAGAGTAGAGTAGTGTAGAGTAGAGTAGAGTAGAGTAGAGTAGAGTAGTGTAGAATAGAGTAGAGTAGAGTAGTGTAGAGTAGAGTAGAGTAGAGTATAGTAGAGTAGTGTAGAGTAGAGTAGTGTAGAATAGAGTAGAGTAGAGCAGAGTAGTGTAGAATAGTGTAGTGTAGAGTAGCAAATGGGTGCTCTTGTGCTCTCTCTCTCTCTCTCTTTCTCTCTCTCTCTCTCTCTTTCTCTTTCTCTTCCTCTCTCTCTCTCTTTCTCTTCCTCTCTCTCTCTCTCTTCCTCTCTCTCTCTCTCTGTCTCCCTCTCTCTCCAGATGAAAAGAATCTGTTTACAACTGCAGTCATACAAAACCACTGAGAGGCAGACAGGCACAGAGAGGACAGAGGGAGAGAGGGAGGGAGAGAGAGAGAGAGGGGGGGGGGGGGGGGGGAGAGAGAGGGAGAGAGAGGGAGGCAGAGAGATTTGCGAGAAATCTCATTATGGTTGTGTGAAGAGTCAGTGAGAGCATCTGGGTAAGTGTGAGTGTGTGTGAGAGAGTGAGTGAGCTAGTCTGTGTGTGTGTGTGTGTGTGTGTGTGTGTGTGTGTGTGTGTGTGTGTGTGTGTGTGTGTGTGTGTGTGTGTGTGTGTGTGTGCGCATATGTGTGTGTGGGCGTGTGTGCATATGTGTGTGTGTGAGTGTGTGTGAGAGAGTGAGTGAGGTAGCCTGTGTGTGTGTGCATATGTGTGTGCATGTGTGTGAGTGTGTGAGAGAGAGACAGTGAGTGAGCTAGTGTGTGTGTGCATATATGTGTGTGTGTGAGTGTGAGAGAGAGTGAGTATGCTAGTGTGTGTGTCTGCATGGTCTCGGTTAGGGTTAGGGTTTTTAAATGTGTACACTAGTACACTGGATAAATTGAATTAAATGTATTGGATAAACATAAAGACTAACATTTAATACGTCTCTGTGGAAAGTCCATTGGTAATTCTGTTAAACACTGATTTTGTGTCTTCTGTGCCTGTTTCATGTTCGCGTGTGTGTGTGAGAGGCTTCTGTGTTTCGTGCGTGTGTGTGTGTGTGTGTGTGTGAGAGAGAGTGAGTATGCTAGTGTGTGTGTGTGTGTGAGAGAGAGAGTGAGTATGCTAGTGTGTGTGTGTGTGTGTGTGTGTGAGAGAGAGAGTGAGTATGCTAGTGTGTGTGTGTGTGTGTGAGAGAGAGAGTGAGTATGCTAGTGTGTGTGTGTGTGTGAGAGAGAGAGTGAGTATGCTAGTGTGTGTGTGTGTGTGAGAGAGAGAGTGAGTATGCTAGTGTGTGTGTGTGTGTGTGTGAGAGAGAGTGAGTATGCTAGTGTGTGTGTGTGTGTGAGAGAGAGAGTGAGTATGCTAGTGTGTGTGTGTGTGTGTGAGAGAGAGAGTGAGTATGCTAGTGTGTGTGTGTGTGTGTGAGAGAGAGTGAGTATGCTAGTGTGTGTGTGTGTGTGTGAGAGAGAGTGAGTATGCTAGTGTGTGTCGACTCGGGGAAGTGAGGGCAGTCCAGCACACACTGCAGGTGCTTTTTCAGCAGGAACAGAAAAAACAAAAGAGCTGAATCGACATGCTCATCAAATAGACGTCTTACCGACTGAGCTGAGCTCAGTAAATGGGCTCGGCAGAAACACGATGAAACATGAGAGTGTGCGAGTCGCAAAGCAACGCAGTTCTAGACACGGCAAGCGCCCACTCTAGAGCACGCTTCCATAACGCTGCTAAAATTTAGCCTACAGGTTTTGAAGCAGTACAGATGTGCCTTGCTTGTGCAATGTAATAAATCATTCGGTAAGCCAAAGCAATGTTTGTAAGAAGTGCTTTGGTTGATCTGGCTGAGCTGTAAAGGCAGAAGACTCATACATAGAAATGATCAGACAGCACTGGCTCAATTAAAGATTATTCTGACATCATTAAAAAAGTCCAAATATTTCAAAGGAGAATTTCGATTGACTAATAACATACCTCTTGTGTGATGTGTAACTGACCCCAACTAACCCTACCCTAACCCATTTAAATAGGCTGAAACATTTTCGGCATCACGGATCTCAGTAGTTTTAAAATCCTTGCTACGGCCCTGATTGTTTGTGTGAGTGTGTGTGTGTGCGTGTGCATGCGTGCGTGCGTGCGTGTTGATGCCTGTGTGTGTGTTAAAGTGTGTGTGTGTAATGAGGCTGTTAAGCCTTAAGTGGTGTGTGAGAGTGAACTAAAAGGGGGGATTGTGTGTGTGTGTGTGTGTGTGTGTGTGTGTGTGTGTGTGTGTGTGTGTGTGTGTGTGTGTGTGTGTGTGTGTGTGTGTGTGTGTGTGTGTGTGCGCGCATGCTAAAAGGGGAACCGTAGAATGGGACTCACCACAATCATCTCGGAAGGTTCCAGAACGATGCACTCGCACCCACGACGCAGACTTCCAGCCGACCGCTTCCCAAAACTACAGGAGGGAGAGATAGACAGAGACAGAGAGACAGAGAGAAAGGGAGAGAGAGAGAGAGAACAAGAGAGAGAGAGAGCGAGAGAGAGAGAGAGCGAGAGAGAGAGAGAGAGAGAAAGAGAGGCAGAGAGAGGGGGAGAGACAGAGAAAGACAGAGAGAGTGAGAAAGAGAGAGAGGAAGATTTAACACTCATTATATCATTGTCACCAGTTCACATCAAGACAAGTTACAACCAAGTTAATAAAGCATCCATTCAGCATAAAAAGGGTGGAACCGTCTCCATCACATCCTCAACACCATATTCAGCCCCCCATAATACTAACCTCATCGAAACACCATATTCAGCCCCCCATAATACTAACCTCATCAAAACAAACACGCGTGCACAAAAACTCGTTATGACCAAGTAAAGAGAGAGAGCAAGAGCAATCTTACAGCATTATAACACATGCAACAGCAGAATAACCACAGAACCATGCATTCAATGTGTGTGTGTGTGTGTGTGTGTGCGCGTGTGCGTGTGTGTGCGTGTGTGTGCGTGAGAGAGAGAGAGAGAGAGAGGGGGAGAGAGGGAGGGAGAGAGAGAGAGAGAGAGGGAGAGAGAGGGAGGGACACACACACACACATACACACATGAACACAGGCACATGCTCACACACACACACATATACACAAACACGCACGCACACACACACACACACGCACACAAACACAAACACACACACACATATTGACCTTATTCTGACACGCCCATTTTCAAAGTTGCTCGTCTTCCGCGATTGTAACATTACTTCCGGTCGGTTTGCTACAGCAAGTCAGCTACGTTGGAAAACCTTGCAAATAAAGATGGATAGCTTACTCAGAAAGACACCTAAAAAGATTGGATGGAGAGATTGTGCCTCATCACTCGAGGTTAATAATCTCCACTGGGTGGCTGGATAGCATGTATAGCATGCAGCGGTGGGCTGAGGCAAGGGGCAATTTGTCAAAAAATAAATAAACATGTGTGTGCAGAAAGGGATTTTTTTTTTTTTATTCATGGAAATGGCCATTGTATTTTTAACTTCCCTAACTATGCAGACGTTGCTTAGGATACTATTTTTCCAGCAGCATCTTATGTTTAGCTTCTGCAAGCCACCAATACAATAATTTCACCTTAGGCAATGCTGATTAAGATGCTAGACAACACACACGCATACAACTGCACTTGACTGAGCCGCCTGCACTGACAGCAAGCCACTGACGACGCAGCTCTCTCCGCTTCACGTGAGCCAAGTTCCTACACGAAAATGTTACAATGTTTAATGTTGTGTTTGATGACGTTCAGAAACATTAAATGTAGAAGCGCGGAGCAGTAGGGAGATTTGAGGGGAAAAAAACGAACAAACAGAAATGGGTTGTTTCTTTGTTAATAAAACGTCCATTGTAATTTTTACTTCCCTAACTGCAGACCACGTTGCTTAAGCTACTGTTTTCCTAGCAACATCTCACGTTTAGCTTCTGCAAGCCACCAATAGATTAATTTCACTTTAGGTAATGCATAGCAGCCTGTCGCGCTGTTTCATAGATAGCTACACCTGCACTTGACTGACCCGTCTGCGCCGACAGCAAGTCACTGACGACCCAGCTCTCTACATTTGGCAAAGTGCACGGATTCACTGCACTCTCCCAACATCATAATTTCCTGTGCTATCATTCTCATTTGTTAATCTAGTTGTTCTGTGTGCGGATCCTGTGGAATACGATGTTATTTTGCTCTAAGGCGTTGTATATTTAGTTCGGTCCCGGTTTGCCTATCCTCTGGCTGAGCCAAGTTCCCACACTAAAATGTTACAATGTTTTATATCGTGTTTGGTGACGTTCAGAAATATTACATTTAGAAGCATGGAGCAGTAGTCTAATTGCATAGCTTACTCCGATACTAGATGTATGGACCGGTATTTTAGATCGTTAGATTTCAAGTAACATCAGCTGAGTTGCATCCATAGACAGTAGAAGGTTGCATTAGGGCGCATAGTACCCGGAAATAGCGTTACAATACGGAAGCGCGTCACGCTGCCCATGGTCGGTTCCAGAATAAGGTCAATATTCCAGAGCAAAGGATCTTTTAAAGTGCAGGTTTCAAAGCACCAGAAGTATTCTGCACATGCATCAGACTGACACTAGCAGCTGTCCCACTGATCCTGCTTTCCTCACACACACACACACACACACACACACACACACACACACAAACCTCAACATACGCCACAAACCACCCTAGCCCACACACACAGTTCAGTAGTGTGTTGGTATCTGTGCCTACACATGGCTCCTGCTCACTACATTACACACACACACACACACACACACACACACACACACACACACACACACACACACACACACACACACACACGTGCGCCCATCAACTGTCCAATATGAAGCTCTGTGTAGGGTTAGCTCTGAGTAAGGTAAGTGTTAGCTCTGTGTAGAGTTAGGTTAGCTCTGTTAAAGGTTAGCTCTGTGTAGGGTTAGCTCTGTATAGGGTTAGCACTGTGTAGGGTTATCTTTGTATAGAGTTAGCTCTGTGTAGAGTTAGTTTAGCTCTGTGTAGAGTTAGTTTAGCTCTGTGTAGTTAGCTCTGTATAAAGTAGCTCTGTTAAAGGTTAGCTCTTTGTAGGGTTAGCTCTGTATAGAGTTAGCTCGGTATAGGGTTAGCTTTGTGTAGGGTTAGCTCTGTATAGCAGGGGTGTCCAAACATTTTGCCAGGGGGGCCAGATTTGGCGAGGTGAACATGTGTGAGGGCCAACCATTATAATGGCACGATAATAACGCAATAATAATAATAATAATAATAATAATAATAATAATAATAATATGCAAATGAACTATTTAATGAATATTTTATTGCAATGGCATAGTTTTTATGTCTTCACATGTATTTTTACCAAAATTACTGTGCATTTTATATTTGAAGACCAGTAATAAAATCAGTTATCTTATTCAGAAGTACACACCACTGAGGGTTTTGATCACAATCACACAAACACACACAAATCACTGTGTTTTTAGAATTTATTTAGGCTACCCCAGAAAACAAATAACTTGCCTGCACTAATGTGATGGGTGGTACTGAGCAGGGGCGTCACTAGGTTGTGGAAACATTCGGGGCTTTAGCCCAGAAGTTAGAGTGTTCTTTGAGTGGGGGTTCGGGGGTTTGTCCCCCGAGAAAATTTTAAAAATCGAACTGAGGAAAATGCAATTTTAGCGTTGTTTAAGAATGAAAAGAAAGGACAATCGTCATGAGTCATGACTTACGTCGAATAGGTATTACAGGATAACCTGTAAGAAGTCTCTTCTGGCAAAGTGCATCACATACACCAGCAGACAAAATGTTACATTAAAGTAGCTTATATAGAATAAACACTATCGCGACACGTAATTTCTAATGTCCATCTTTTAAACACGGATCTCACTCTAGCTAGAAACCATAGACTGTATATATGCTAGAAACACGAAATAGCCCTACGCATAGAAAGAATACCGACGTCTTGAATTTGTAACAAATGATTCTAAAGCTGCCCATATATGGCCCCGCAAGATTTTCCAGGAGCGCTCTAGAATCTTTGGTTTTCACTGGCTACAATGTTTCATTTGGGACTACTGGTAATGCAACCACACAAAAGTCTCTTCTACGGGCCTATTTTCATCATTACCATCATTACTTATTTACTTTTTTTGACGGCACAGAGATCCGGGGCTATTCCCAGGAGATCCGGGGCTATAGCCTCGAATGCCCAGGTCTACCGACGCCCATGGTACTGAGATTTAGATTGCAGCAAAAAGGCCAGGTCTGGCTCAAAGACAGTGGTTTTGATGCGCAAGATGCCACTTTGTCTTGTCCTCACACGGTTCTTGTTAAAGTTCATAAATGAGAATGTCTTCTCGCACAGGTATGTCGAGCCAAATAAGCTCATGATTTTGTTTTACCAAATATTCAAAACTCTTGGAACCTGCCATTATTCAGCGGGCAGTAAAAGTTGTCAAGAGCTGCTGCTCCATCTGCAGGTGTTTTGGAGCGAAGCTCTTTTCTCACGTTCGCGTTCACCATCCACTCCTCCCAAAAAATCAGTAACTGAGCGATGTCTGTTGCGTCCGTGCTTTGTCGCAGGCTAACGAAAAAAAAAAAAAAAACACGACACCCTTTGTCTCTGTCTCTTAATAGCGGACGAAATGTCCTCAGTTCTCCGTGCCACAGTGTTACGAGACAGGCAAACGTTGGCAAAGTCTTGCTTCTTCTCAGGACATCACCCAGTCTTTAACAAATTTACCATCAGTAAAAGGTTTGCAGTGCCTTGCAATCAACGTTGCCACCTCGTAGCTCGCTTTTGTGGCATTTGCATTTGACTCACGAGTTCTTGTGAAAAACGCTGCTGTGCCATTAAAACGCCTCTCAGTTGCTTTCATTTTTTGCACTGTTCATTCCTAGCTTGTCGTAGTTAGCAGCATGTCTCGCCTGGTAGTGACTCTTGAGATTAAACTCCTTGAAAACAGCCACGTCTCCTTGCATATTAGGCAGACAGTTATTTCATATGTCAGTGAAAAAAATATTCACGTTTCCACTTGGAAGTGGCGGCCCTCGTTGTCAATTTTCCTCTTTTTATTTGCAGTCACCTACTATCTGCGTGCCAAGCAATTATAATAAAAGACGCAACATCCACACGACATAATAGCAAGATATTTTCATTGTGAAAGTAAAACCGCGAATAATGCCTACCAAATGGCAAACTGTGTGTTGTGGTCAAAAAACAAGAATACTGTTACAATGTCGATATACTTTGGGTTGGTGCTGCCATAACTTAACACCTCCCCCAGACCTGTTCTGTGCGTGGCCAAGCAGTTATGCGCGCGATTTAGCGTAACAAAAGAATCGCCGGCATTCCTCGTGACTGGCTCCATCTAGTGTTGAAACTGAGAAGTGCAACAGAGTTGAGCTCAAGCGCCATGTGC
>CM050207.1:19499782-19504782 GCA_027475355.1 Coilia nasus
GGAGAACAGTCGCGCGCACCAAACCTAATCCAAGGGTTTTGAAAAGCGTTTCCTGTAATCCCTGTCGGTACCGCGAACCTCGCCTCCAGAGGATGAATCCCGCGCCTGACAGAAGGCAGCCCTCAGCGAGTAGCAGACAGAGTCGGGATTTCAGCACCAGCCGGCAGTGGACAGCTCCTGTGAAACTGAGGCAAGCTCTCGGCTCGAGGTCTCCGGCACTACTGAGGCGGCAACACCGACCCTCACCTCACTGGCTGCCTCCCGGAACCTATTTGCATACAACCAGCCGAGTAGCCAATCACACAGTATATATTTGCATACAACCAGCCGAGCAGCCAATCACAAAGTGTCGCCCACTGACTGAATCCCGAGCAGATTTGAATACAGTTATACAGCCAGCCAATCAGAAGCGCCGGTGAGTGGGACGGAGCCAGTTGGCGCGTTTGAGTTCTCCACGTAAATAACTCGCCCTTGACTGCCATGAACAGAACTGGAGCATGTGTGTGTGTGTGTGTGTGTGTGTGTGTGCGTGTGTGTGTCTGTGTGTGTGTGTGTGTGTGTGTGTGTGTGCGTGTGTGTGTCTGTGTGTGTGTGTCTGTGTGTGTGTGTGTGTGTGTGTGTGTGTGTGTGTGTGCGTGTGTGTATATGTGTGTGTGTGTGTGTGTGTGTGTGTGTGTGCGTGTGTGTGTCTGTGTGTGCGTGTGTGTATATGTGTGTGTGTGTTTACATATAGCCTTTGACTGCCATGAACAGAACTGGAGAGCCAACTGTGACTCAACAACGCTGCGTGTGTATGTGCGTGTGTGTGTCAGGGCCTATTCCTCCACCCTGCGTGTGTGTGTGTGTGTGTGTGCGTGTGCGTGTGTCAGGGCCTTTTCCTCGACCCTGCGTGTGTGCGTGTGTGTGTGTGTGTGCGTGTGTGTCAGGGCCTTTTCCTCCACCCTGTGTTTGTGTGTGTGTGTGTGTGTATGTGTGTGTTTGTGTGTGTGTCAGGGCCTATTCCTCCACCCAACAGTAGCGGTTCTAGGGGGGGTCGGGCTGGGCCTTCGCCCAGGGCGCAATTTCGTGAAAGGGCGCCGTGCTATTGGCCTCACGAGCGCTTGAAAAAAAAAAAAATCATCTAAAAAAGTTTTTAATATCTATCACATCACTGTGTAGGAAATTGGCAAATTGGCGCCCCCTTTGGCTGCCCGCGCCCCTGCTGAAAAGTTCCAGTGCACAGAAGCTGCGAGAGAAGGGCAAAGGGGAGGGGGCGCGGGGGACAGTTCACGTCTGCGTCTCTCAAATGCAATGCACAAGTGGGCAATACTCTGCAATTAGTGAGCGAAGTCAGTCACACATAAGCTTTCTTCCCAATAACGCACATTTTATTCATACCATTATATTTACAGGTTTATAACTCCTGCACATCTTTTAATTGTGTGAAAGGGCTAATAAAACAGGGCAATACAAAACGAGTAGGCGGTCACCAAGGTGAATAAGTCTTAACTCCTAGTCGGCAGTGACAGTGTTCGGGGATGGGAAATACAGTATGTTGACTGTCGAGTGACAAACAGGAGATGGACAGAAAAAGGTCAAAGCCATTAGAAGTGTAGAAACGAGCAAAAGATGAAGGTACGCAACTGTTCTCTCTGCATGATCACATTATCCATGCCATGAATGAAGGGCTAATGTTAATCATGGTATAACTCTTACGTTTGTTAGCCTTCTAGCTATGATGCTACGATTGCTCTACTCAACAATAATTCGGTCTTAGCTCAACAAATACAAGATCTAATTTCACCATAAGATTTGGCTTTGCAACAAAACGGTTACAAGTAAAGTTATTATTGATTTCCATAATTTGGATTAACGTTGAGCCCTGTCATTAGCCAACAAAATGTTATGGTAGCTTCAACATTTGCAATTTGCTGCAACTCATAGTTTGCACAGTTTAACTAGGGTAGTTTAGCATAGTAAACCAGTCATACCTGAACGTGTAAGCATACTGTAGAATTCGAGGCAGTAACCAAGGAGCTAATTGTTCCTCCCTAAAAATAGCGTCTAATGACGGACATTTGGCATGTAAGGGCATGCTATCATAATTAAATTGTAATTTATGTATGTTTTGTATAAGAGTTTTTGTAGCCTACAGTGTTTTGGTGTTAATTTCAAGTGCAATTCAATAATAAGAATCACTATGTGCTCATAACAAAACGTGCAAAATTATGTTTTTTTTTTTGTCATGGGGGGGGGGGGGGGGCGCTCGGAGGGGGTCTCGCCCGGGGAGTAATTCAATGTAGAACCGCCACTGCCACCCAATGTAGCTCTGTGTGTGTTTTGTGTGTGTGTGTTGTGTGTGTATGTGTGTATATTTGTACACATATACATAGTGAGTTTGTGTCTCAGGGCCTAGTCCTCCACCCAAGTGTGTGTGTGTGAGTGTGGTGTGTATGTGTGTGTGTGTGTGAGTGTGTGTGTGTGAAAGTGTGTTTGAGTGGTGTGTGTGGTGTATGTGTGAGAGAGAGTGGTGTGTGTGAGTGTGAGTGTGTGGTGTGTGTGTGAGTGTGTGTGAGTATGTGTGTGTGTGTATGTGTGTGTGAATACCCAGTAATCACACACACACGTCACACACACACCACAGTAATCACACACACACACACACCACACTCCCACACACTATCACACACACACACACTCACACACACACACTATCTGGGTTTGAATCAGAATGCCTCAGAAGGGGTGGGGTGCTGGGGCTGTGCACCACCACTACTACTGCACCACCACCACTACACCACCATCACCACTACTACACCACAACTACTGCACCACCACCACTACTGCACCACCACCACTACTACTACTACACCACCACCACTACTACACCACCACCACTACTGCACCACTACCACTACTACACCCCCACCACTACTACACCACACTACTACACCACCAGTACAACACTACCACTACTACACCCCCACCACTACTACACCACCACTACCACTACTGCACCACCACTACTACACACCACCACTACTACACCACCACAACTACTGCACCACTACCACTACTACACCACCACCACTACTGCACCACTACCACTACTACACCCCCACCACTACTACACCACCAGTACAACACTACCACTACTACACCCCCACCACTACTACACCACCACTACCACTACTGCACCACCACTACTGCACCACCACTACTGCACTACCACCACTACTACACCACCACCACCACTACTACACACCACCACTACTACATCACAACTACTACACCACCACCACTACTACTACTACACCACCACCACTACTGCACCACCACCACTACTACACCACCACTACTACACACCACCACTACTACACCACCACAACTACTGCACCACTACCACTACTACACCCCCACCACTACTGCACCAACACCACTACTACACCACCACTACTACTGCACCACTACCACTACTACACCACCACCACTACTGCACCACAACTACTGCACCACCACCACTACTGCACCACCACCACTACTACTGCACCACCACCACTACTACACCACAACTACTGCACCACCACCACTACTGCACCACCACCACTACTACACCACAACTACTGCACCACCACCACTACTGCACCACCACCACTACTACAACCACTGCACCACTACCACTACTACACCACCACCACTACTACTACTACACCACCACCACTACTGCACCACCACCACTACTACACCACAACTACTACACCACCACCACTACTACACACCACCACTACTACACCACCACAACTACTGCACCACCACCACTACTACACCACCACCACTACTGCACCACTACTACACCCCCACCACTACTACACCACCACTACCACTACTGCACCACCACTACTGCACCACCACTACCACTACTACTGCACCACCACCACTACTACACCACCACTACTACACCACCAGTACACCACTACCACTACTACACCCCCACCACTACTACACCACCACTACCACTACTGCACCACCACTACTGCACCACCACTACTGCACCACCACTACTGCACCACCACCACTACTACACCACCACGACCACTACTATACCACCACTACTACACCACCACTACTACACCACCACGACCACTACTATACCACCACTACTACACCACAACTACTGCACCACCACTACTGCCCCACTGGTGATTGAGCCAGCAGGACCAACAGCACACGGCTTAGCTGGACTCTGTGGCCTGCCAGAACTAATGTTCTGCCTGAATTGTTGAATAAATGACTCCAGTAATGGCACTTTATCAAGGTCACAGCACAGTAGAGTTTCTAGTCCCCAGTGATATCTTAAGCAGTGCACACTTCACAGCCTTAAGCTCCACAGCAAACAGCAGCTCCAGAGCAGGAAGTGGCTTTAAGAACTGAAATTAAATTAGTGAGAAGGCAGCTCCCTTTCTCTCCACCTCCCACTCCTGTGTGTGTCTGTGTGTGTGTGTGTGTGTGTGTGTGTGTGTGTGTGTGTGTGTGTGTGTGTGTGTGTGTGTGTGTGTGTGCGTGTGTGTGTGTGTGTGATGCAGCCACCCACGTAAATCAGTGTTAATTGTCTGGTGGTTTTTGTGGACAGCAGGACACCACTTATGTCCTCTATAAAAGAACACAATTGTACACACACACACATACACACACACACACATACACACACACACACACACACACACACACACACACACACACACACACACAAGCACACATAGGGACAGAACATACTTACACACATATGGGAAAATCACTGACTGTACATTTATGTTGAAATAGTTTCTGAGTGTGTGTGTTAGCATCAGGTTGTTTTGTTTGTCTATTCTAGGAAACACAGTGGAGAACAGCTCTCTCTCTCTCTCTCTCTCTCTCTCTCTCTCTCTCTCTCTCACACACACACACACACACACACACACACACACACACACACACACACACACAGCTCTCCTCTTCTCCATGTTTTATTCATCCACTCCTCA
>CM050207.1:19509782-19544782 GCA_027475355.1 Coilia nasus
ATAGTGCTATGAGAGGGAGGGGGCATGTGTAGTGTATGGTGGGAAGGGGGGCATGGAGAGGGGAGAGAGTGGTGGTATGGTAGTGGACATGGAGAGGGGGACTAGAGTGGTCGTATGGTAGGGGGACATGGAGAGGGGAGAGAGTGGTCGTATGGTAGGGGACATGGAGAGGGGAGAGAGTGGTCGTATGGTAGGGGGACATGGAGAGGGGGTGGAGAGTGGTGGTATGGTAGGGGACATGGAGAGGGGAGAGAGTGGTCGTATGGTAGGGGACATGGAGAGGGGAGAGAGTGGTCGTATGGTAGGGGGGTATGGAGAGGGGGGAGAGTGGTTGTATGGTAGGGGACATGGAGAGGGAGGGGGAGAGTGGTCGTATGGTAGGGGACATGGAGAGGGGAGAGAGTGGTCGTATGGTAGGGGACATGGAGAGGGGGTGGAGAGTGGTGGTATGGTAGGGGGACATGGAGGTTCAGTGGGGGACAGAGTTCAGTAGGCAAACAGCTGAGGGAAAGAAGCTGTTCCTAATCCAGCAGGAGCAGGATTGGGGAATAAGGTATTTTATTTGGGAATAAGGTAGTGGCTGAGCTGTTACAAGACTCCTTTTAGAGCTACAGTCCTGTTTGACAGAAGGGACTTTAATATTGTTGGATCTGTATACAAAGGGTCTAGTTAGTCCAAATGGGTTTAATCTAATACTATGTTTTTGTCAGGGCTATGGAAGGTAGGACCCACACGCAGAAATCAGGGCAAAAAGGTTTTAATATATTCTCACAAAACTTCGTAAGGAAAAAACACAGAGGGCATCCAAAACACTGAGAGCGTCCAAAAACACAGAGAGCATCCAAAAACACAGAGAGCATCCAAAAACGTAACACAAAACGATTCTCAAGGATTAAAGTTCTAGGCAGAGTTCAACAGGTAAAAAGGGCTCACGAGAAAACAGACTACTGACGTTCAGAATATCGAGACAATCAGAGAATGATTACAGGGAAACAGAGGGTTTAAATACAGCAAGTGAAGGAAACAGAGCCAATGGGGGGCAGGGACATGACAGGCAGCGAATGGGTAATAATTACACACAGGTGATAGACATCAGGGAAGCGCGGACACTGATACAGGGGTAGTGCACAGCAACGTCCAGCAGGTGGGGTGAAAGGGTAAGCAGACCAGAAACCCTTACAGTACCCCCTTTTCAAGGAGCGCCTCCTGGCGTTACCACGGGCTGGGCACGGCGGCGGAGGTGAAAGTCCCTGATGAGGGAGGGGTCCAAGATCTGCCGCGCCGGGACCCAACACCTCTCCTCTGGACCGTAGCCCTCCCAGTCCACCAAATATTGCCATCCACGGCCCCGACGGCGAGCGTCCAGTAGCCGGTTCACCGTGTAGGCTTCCGAACCGTCGATGAGGCGCGGAGGTGGCGGAGGCACAGGACGGGGATGCATGGAACTGGATAGGAAAGGTTTGATACGGGAGATATGGAAGGTGGGGTGGATGCGCCGAAGGTTGAAGGGCAGTTTCAGGCGCACCGCTGCCCGGCTGATGATCTTGCTGACAGGGAAAGGACCAATGAAGCGAGGAGCCAGCTTACAGGAATCAACCTTGAGGGGGAGATCCTGGGTGGACAGCCAAACCCGCTGACCCACACGATAACGGGGGGCAGCAGTTCGCCGACGATCCGCCTGTGACTTCATCCTGTCGGAGGCGCGGAGAAGGGCATTGCGTGCTCGCCTCCACGTCCGGTGGCAACGGCGAACAAAAGCCTGGGCTGAGGGGACCCCAACCTCCTTCTCCTGTGCGGGGAACAGAGGTGGCTGATAGCCCAGGCAGCATTCAAACGGAGAGAGACCAGAGGAGGAGGAGGTGAGGGAGTTGATGGAATATTCCGCCCAGGGTAACTGCTGGCTCCAGGTGGACGGGCTTTGGGAAGCCAGGCAGCGCAGGACGGTCTCCAGGAGCTGGTTGGCTCGCTCCGTCTGGCCGTTTGACTGGGGATGGAAACCAGAGGAGAGACAGACAGAAGCACCCAACAGTTTGCAGAACGCCTGCCAAAATCTTGAGGTAAACTGTGGACCCCTATCCAAAACCACCTCCACGGGAAGGCCGTGCAGTCTGAAGACGTGCCACACCATAAGGTCGGCAGTCTCCTTAGCAGAGGGTAATTTGGGCAGGGGAATAAAATGGACCGACTTTAAAATGGTGGTGTTGCCGTCAGAAACGGGTAAACCAGTAACAAAGTCTATGGAAATGTGGGACCATGGTCTTCTGGGGACGGACAGGGGTTGCAACAGACCTGGCGGAGGACGGGTGGAGGTCTTATTTTGGGCACACACCGGGCAGGAGGAGACGAACTCGTGGACGCCCTTCCCCAGCGAGGGCCACCAGAATCGTCGCCTGATGAAGGATGCGGTTCGTCTGGTTCCCGGATGGCAGGATAAGCGGGAGGAATGGCCCCATTGCAGCACCTGTGAACGAGCAGAGACAGGGACAAACAAACAACTCACAGGACACAGGCTTGGCATAGCCGCGGAGGTCTGAGCCTTGCGCACTACTGACTCGATGTCCAGCAGCGCCGCCCCCACAAGGCAGCGTTTAGGGAGAATGGTAGAGGGAGTTGAGACCTCCTCGGACGGGCTGAAAACACGGGAGAGGGCGTCGGGCTTGCCATTCTTTGACCCAGGACGGTAGGAGAGGGTGAAATTAAAACGAGAGAAAAATAGGGACCAGCGGGCCTGACGGGGGTTAAGACGCTTAGCTGAGCGTAGGTATTCCAGGTTTCTATGGTCGGTCCAGACCAGGAAAGGCACCGCTCCCCCCTCCAACCAGTGTCTCCACTCCTCCAGAGCCAGTTTCACTGCCAGCAGTTCCCGATCACCGACGTCATAGTTGCGCTTAGCGGTGGAGAGACGATGGGAAAAAAAAGCGCACGGGTGCACCTTACGGTCATCCGCTGAGCGCTGGGAGAGGACTGCCCCCACACCGACATCCGAGGCATCCACCTCAACAATGAACTGCTCGTTCGGGTCAGGCTGCCTGAGGATGGGAGCGGAGGTGAATCGAGCCTTTAGAGCCAGGAAAGCCTCCTCCGCAGCGCCGGACCAATGGAAGCCAACAGCTGAGGAGGTGAGCGCGGTTAGGGGAGCCGCTAGCATGCTGTAGTTTCTGATGAATCGGCGATAGAAGTTGGCAAAACCCAGGAATCGCTGTAGCTCCCTACGAGTCGACGGCCTGGGCCACTCTACCACCGCACGGATCTTGCGGAGGTCCATCTGCAGAGTACCCGCTGAAACGACGAATCCAAGAAAGGAGATGGTGTTCCGATGGAATTCGCATTTCTCCGCTTTGATGAAGAGTCGATTCTCTAACAGGCGTTGTAAAACCGCACGGACGTGGATCAGATGTTCAGACTGGGATTTAGAAAAAATAAGGATGTCATCCAAAAAAACAAAAACAAACCTGTTCAACATGTCCCTAAGGACATCATTCACTAGGGCTTGGAATACTGCGGGGGCGTTGGTTAAACCGAACGGGAGGACCAGGTACTCGTAATGACCGGATGGTGTATTGAAAGCGGTCTTCCACTCATCCCCCTCTCTGATTCGAACCAGGTGGTACACGTTGCGAAAATCGTGGCTCCTTGGAGCATCTCGAAGGCGGAAGACATGAGAGGAAGAGGGTAACGGTTCCGAACTGTGATCTCGTTAAGCCCCCGATAATCAATACAGGGCCGGAGGGAGCCGTCCTTCTTGCCGACGAAGAAGAATCCCGCCCCTGCAGGAGAGGTGGAGGGACGAATGATGCCTGCTGCTAGGGACTCAGAGATATATTTCTCCATCGCCTTGGTCTCAGGTTGAGAGAGTGAGTAAAGGCGGCCCCTCGGAGGAGACGTGCCAGGCAAGAGGTCTATAGCGCAGTCGTAGGGCCGGTGAGGTGGTAGGGACGTGGCGCGGGACTTGCTGAACACTGCCTTCAGGTCCATGTAATCGGGGGGAACAGCTGAGAGGTCAGGGAAGTCCTCCGGGAGCTTGTGGACTTGGGGCTGCGCGGGCGTGGCGGAGCGCAGGCACCGAGAGTGGCAGAATGTGCTCCATCCAAGAATCTTGTTGTTAGCCCAATCGACAAGAGGGTTGTGTTTGGCCAGCCAGGGATTGCCCAGGATGAGGGGAGCTTGAGGGGAGTTAATGAGATGAAAAACCACCCTTTCCTGGTGGTTGCCGGACAGGGAAAGACTCAGGGGAGTAGTGGTATGGGTGACTCGACCGAGGGTAGACCCATTAAGGGCTCTGGCCACTAGGGGCGTCCGGAGGAGAGAGGTGGGTATGCTTAGGTGGGAGGCTAGGGAAGTGTCCATGAAATTCTCGTCCGCCCCAGAGTCTATCAGGACCGGGAGGCTGTGAAGGAGTTGCCCCCACTCCAAAACCGCGGGGAATCGGTTGCCAGAAGGCGAGGGAGGGAGAACCACAGATGTTACGCTCACCAGTATTCCTCGCCCTACTGGTGAGCCTTGCCTTTTAGTGGGCAAGCGGCAACGAGATGACCCAGCTGGCCGCAGTACAGGCAGGAACCGGTGCGGACTCTCCTCTGTCTCTCAGCCGGTGACAGCCGTGTTCGGTCCACCTGCATGAATTCGTCCTCCGGAAGCAGTACAGTGGGAGGTGGCGCCCCAGTGGAGAGTGGGTGACGATACGCCCCAAACTCCCCAGGCCCCGCCAGCGGACCCTCACCATGGCGCTGACGCCCCCGAGAGTCGATGCGAATGGCAATGTCGACGAGGGCATCGAAATTGGAAGGGAAATCTCGCGTAGCCAGCTCGTCCTTGATCCTTTCCGATAGCCCGTTGAGGAAGGCGTCGACCTGAGCCTCAGGGTTCCAGCCACTGGTGGTGGCCAGGGTGCGGAACTGGATGGCGTAATCCGAAACGGATCTGGCACCTTGACGCAGGTGGAGCAGTTCTCTGGCCGCCTCCCTCCCATGTTTGGATCGGTCGAACACCTTTATCATCTCGTCCACGAAACACTGGAAGGTATTACAGAAAGGCAGTCCCGCCTCCCAGACGGACGTTCCCCACTCTTTAGCCCTGCCGGACAGCAGCGTGATAATGTAAGCCACCTTAGCCGACTCTGTGGGGAAGGTTGTCGGTTGAAGGGAGATGACCAGTTTGCATTGGGTGAGGAAGGCGCGGCATGAACCCGGCTCACCTGAGTAGCGTTCGGGGGTCGACAGGCGTGGCTCGGGAGTGTGGAGCGTGTGCTGCGGCGGAGGAGCAGGAGCAGTCGGGGCCATCGGCGGCGGCGGGTCAGATGGGAGGGACAGACGGAGTTGCTGGATCTGAGCAGCAAGGTCAGTCACGCTGATAGCCAGGGAATCAATGGTCAGGGATAAGGCGTCTAGCTGGTTCTGGTGCCTGCCGATGGTCGCCCCTTGTTGTTCCAGGGCTGCGCAAAGAAAGTTGGGGTCTGCTGGGTCCATGTTTGCTCTGATTGTACTGTCAGGGCTATGGAAGGTAGGACCCACACGCAGAAATCAGGGCAAAAAGGTTTTAATATATTCTCACAAAACTTCGTAAGGAAAAAACACAGAGGGCATCCAAAAAACACTGAGAGCGTCCAAAAACACAGAGAGCATCCAAAAACACAGAGAGCATCCAAAAACGTAACACAAAACGATTCTCAAGGATTAAAGTTCAACAGGTAAAAAGGGCTCACGAGAAAACAGACTACTGACGTTCAGAATATCGAGACAATCAGAGAATGATTACAGGGAAACAGAGGGTTTAAATACAGCAAGTGAAGGAAACAGAGCCAATGGGGGGCAGGGACATGACAGGCAGCGAATGGGTAATAATTACACACAGGTGATAGACAAAAAACACTGATAGACACTGATAGACAAAAAACAGGGGTAGTGCACAGCAACGTCCAGCAGGTGGGGTGAAAGGGTAAGTAGACCAGAAACCCTTACAGTTTTGCTGTGTCTTCTGAAGATTCTAATGCCGTTTTGAGTTATGAAGATATCATGTTTGTGGGTCCACATTGAGTATCTGGAAAAACACTTTACAATATTTGTGTAAAATCTTTGAATAATACGTGTCCTGAAGCTAGACTTACGTACTACAAGTACAAGTCTGGTTAGATGTGTCCTTTACATCAGTCAGGTAGTCTTCACATCAGTCAGGTTAGATGTGTCCTTTACATCAGTCAGGTTAGACGTGTCCTTCACATCAGTCAGGTTAGACGTGTCCTTTACATCAGTCAGGGGCTAGACACACACACACACACACACACACACACACACACACAATGTTACATCTCTTTCTCTATCTTTCTGCCCCACTATCTGAGTCATGGAGTTCCTAAGGGGAAGTGAAATAAAGGTTCAGATATACAGATTTGGGACTGTTCCTGTGTTCTCTCCGCACTGTCCTCTGTAGAACTTACTGTGTGTCTTGGTGAGTTCTCACTCTTTCTCTCTCTCTCTCCCTTTTTCTCTCTTTCTCTCTCTCCCTCTCTATCGGTTGCTGTTCCTTGAGGTTAAGTGTGGACATGTACATGTTAGTGTGTGCATGTGTGTGTGTGCGTGTGTGTGTGGGTTTGGTTCTCTGTGTGTGTTCTGACTGTGTGTCTGTCTGTGTCTGCACGTATCTGTGTGTGTGTGTGTGTGTGTGTGTGCACGTGTATCTGTCAGTCTGTCTGTCTGTCTGCACGTATCTGTGTGTGTGTGTGTGTGCATGTGTATCTGTCAGTCTGTCTGTCTGTCTGTCTGTCTGTCTGCACGTATCTGTGTGTGTGTGTGTGTGTGTGTGTGTGTGCATGTGTATCTGTCAGTCTGTCTGTCTGTCTGTCTGTCTGTCTGCACGTATCTGTGTGTGTGTGTGTGTGTGTATCTGTCAGTCTGTCTGTCTGTCTGCACGTATCTGTGTGTGTGTGTGTGTGTGTGTGTGTGTGTGTGTGTGTGTGTGTGTGTGTGCATGTGTATCTGTCAGTCTGTCTGTCTGTCTGTCTGTCTGCACGTATTTGTGTGTGTGTGTGTGTGTGTGTGTGTGTATCTGTCTGTCTGTCTGTCTGCACGTATCTGTGTGTGTGTGTGTGTGTGTGTGTGTGTGTATCTGTCTGTCTGTCTGTCTGCAAGTATCTGTGTGTGTGTACTGGTGTGTATGGTTCAGATTGCTGAAATAATTGCTGAGTGTTTGTTTCTGAGAAGAAAAGCAAATGTCCCGTGACAGCTCTGCTCAGCAAATGTTCCCTCTCTGGACTCATTCACAACAAACCTTGACAGCTGCCAGCCCAACTTAGCAGCACTTTTCTGCTTGCTCCCTCTTTCTCACCATTTTGTTTTGTTTTGCTCCTCTCAGCAGTTCAGCATGTGACCACATGAGGGCGCTGTGGTGCTCAGATGACCTCATGGCTAATGGCTATATTTATCCCTACTCTGAGTCCTCAGCAGTTTGTTCTGCATACTCCACATCTCCCTGGCCGAGACACACAAGGGCAAACACCAGCACACACACCCGTGACGGAGCTGAGAGTGCCAGGTGGTGTGTGTGTAGGGGAGGTGGTGTGTGTAGGGGAGGTGATGGGTGTGTAGGGGAGGTGGTGTGTGTGTAGGGGAGGTGGTGTGTGTGTAGGGAAGGTGATGTGGGGAGGTGGTGTGTGTGTAGGGGAGGTGGTGTGTGTGTAGGGGAGGTGGTGTGTGTGGGGGAGGTGGTGTGTGTGTGTAGGGGAGGTGATGTGTGTGTATAGGGGAGGTGGCGTGTGTGTAGGGGAGGTGATGTGTGTGTAGGGGAGGTGGTGTGTGTGTAGGGGAGGTGGTGTGTGTGTAGGGGAGGTGGTGTGTGTAGGGGAGGTGGTGTGTGTGTAGGGGAGGTGGTGTGTGTAGGGGAGGTGGTGTGTGTGTAGAGGAGGTCATGTGTGTGTAGGGGAGGTGATGTGTGTGTGTAGGGGAGGTGATGTGTGTGTATAGGGGAGGTGGTGTGTGTGTAGGGGAGGGGAGGTGGTGTGTGTGTAGGGGAGGTGGTGTGTGTAGGGGAGGTGGTGTGTGTGTAGGGGAGGGGAGGTGGTGTGGTGTGGGGAGGTGGTGTGTGTGTAGGGGAGGTGGTGTGTGTAGGGGAGGTGGTGTGTATGTAGGGGAGGTGGTGTGTGTGTAGGGGAGGTGGTGTGTGTGTAGGGGAGGTGGTGTGTGTGTAGGGGAGGTGGTGTGTGTAGGGGAGGTGGTGTGGTGTGGGGAGGTGGTGTGTGTGTACGGGAGGTGGTGTGTGTAGGGGAGGTGGTGTGTGTGGGGGAGGTGGTGTGTATGTAGGGGAGGTGGTGTGTGTGTAGGGGAGGTGGTCTCTGTATAGGGGAGGTGGTGTGTGTAGGGCAGGTGTTGGGGAAGGTGGTGGTAGTTTTGTTGGAACAATTTAAAAACATTATACCTGACCGTATAGCAACTTACATTGCGGAAGTTAAAACTGCTGCTGAAGCTGCTGTGTTAGCAGACAAATTTGTTCTAACTCACAAGGGTAAGTTTGGTAATGATGAACGTACATCTTTTGGTAGCCGTGAAGAGTCTCGTTATAACCGTCCTGCTGTTGCTAGACAGTCCGCCTATCCCAGTGTAACCGGGGATGAGCGGTGCCGTTATTGTAACGAGCGAGGACATTGGAAGAGGGAGTGTGTAACGAGCGAGGACATTGGAAGAGGGAGTGCCCTGTGTGGGGAAGGGTAGAAGTGGAACGGCTGCAGTTAACCCTGTGTGTGCTGCCTCCTTCAAGGGCGCTGACTCGCCAGTGGAGGGTGCAAGCGGTATGACTAGTTCTAATACTAGCGGGGTAACTAGTTCTGTATGTCGTTTATCCTATAAACCTATGGCCATTTTCTCTTTGATTTTGAGAGGTGTGGGGGTGGTGGTGTAGAGGTGGTGGTGTGGGGGTAGGGGTGGTGGTGTGAGGGTTGTGGTGTGGGGGTAGGGGTGGTGGTGTAGAGGGGGTGGTGTGGGGGTAGAGGTGGTGGTGTGGGGGTAGGGGTGGTGGTGTGAGGGTTGTGGTGTGGTGTGGGGGTGGTGGTGTAGAGGGGGTGGTGTGGGGGTGGTGTGAGGGTGGTGGTGTAGGGGTAGGGGTGGTGGTGTAGAGAGGGTGGTGTGGGGGTAGAGGTGGTGGTGTGGGGGTAGGGGTGGTGGTGTAGAGGGGGTGGTGTGGGGGGTGGCGGTGTAGAGAGGGTGGTGTAGGGGTGGTGGTGTGGGGGTGGTGGTGTAGGGGTGGTGGTGTAGGAGTGGTGTTGGCGTGGTGGTGTAGGGAGTGTGGTGTAGGGGTGGTGGTGTAGGGGTGGTGGTGTAGAGAGGGTGGTGTGGGGGTAGAGGTGGTGGTGTGGGGGTAGGGGTGGTGTGGGGGTGGTGGTGTAGAGAGGGTGGTGTGGGGGTAGGGGTGGTGGTGTAGAGAAGGTGGTGTAGGGGTGGTGGTGTAGAGAGGGTGGTGTGGGGGTGGTGGTGTAGAGAGGGTGGTGTGGGGGTGGTGGTGTGGGGGTAAGGGTGGTGTGGGGGTGGTGGTGTAGAGAGGGTGGTGTAGGGGTGGTGGTGTGGGGGTGGTGGTGTAGAGAGGGTGGTGTGGGGGTAAGGGTGGTGTGGGGGTGGTGGTGTAGAGAGGGTGGTGTAGGGGTGGTGGTGTGGGGGTGGTGGTGTAGAGAGGGTGGTGTGGGGGTAAGGGTGGTGTGAGGGTGGTGGTGTAGAGAGGGTGGTGTAGGGGTGGTGTGGGGGTAAGGGTGGTGTGGGGGTGGTGGTGTAGAGAGGGTGGTGTAGGGGTGGTGGTGTGGGGGTGGTGGTGTAGAGAGGGTGGTGTGGGGGTAGGGGTGGTGGTGTAGAGAAGGTGGTGTGTGTAGGGCGAGAGGCCAGTGTGTGTTGGCATAGAGCCCTGCAGTGTGACGTTGCAAAGTCTCATGTGGTTTCAAATCCACACGCAGCCACTGTGCTAATCACCCAGTGCCTCAGAGGTGTGTGTGGCTGTGTGTGTGGCTGTGTGTGTGTGTGTGTGTGTGTGTGTGTGTGTGCGTTGCTCTTCTCCTGCGCACCAAAATCAGCATTGCTCCTACTGTTGGCAGTTTCAAATCTAGACTTAAGACCAAATTGTTCTCAGATACTTTTTGGAAATGATTTATACTTATTTCCCTTTTATCATTTTAAGCATTTACACTTATTTTATCTTTTCAGATGCTTCTGCTAATGATTTACATTTAATTACTTGTTTGCACTTTTTATGCTTTTATGTCTCTTATTTACCTTGTATTTATTTTACTTTTATCCTTTTACACTTATTTTATCTTTTGTGTTTTTACATTGTTCATCTGCGTATGAAATGCACTATTCAAATAAATTTACCTTGCCTTGACTTGACCTCAATAACCTCAGTCTGCTTCACTTTATCACTGTACTCTGCTGCCCTCTTGTGGAGTGATGCAGTAATGAACTAAATCAGCTAAAATCCCTGTGGAGTGATGTGGCTCTGAGACTGCCAAACTTGTCATCCTTCATTACGGTCAACCTTGTTGTCCTTGTCATGTCTCTGCAAAGCTGATTATTGGAACTGAAGATGAAGGTCTACTCAAATTAGATGTGTCAGTTGATCAGAAGTGGGGCAATGCACCAAATCTAAATGGTGGTGAAATACACCCATTTGTTTTTTTCTCTAGTTGGCATGAAGAGCGTGTCACATTAAGCATGTGAGATCAGTCATGTCATTACCCTCAGCGGCCACGCTGGTCCCACACAGCATAAAGGCAACAGCACTAACCAAATCCGAAAAATATACCGTGTTTCCTGCAGTATAAGCCTGTTTATGTCGAATGTTTTTACAAGACGTTATGAGTGATGGAAATAAGTTAGCCTAATAAACAAAATAACCTATGTTGGTTTGTGGATAAAACTGAATAAATCCTAAAAGTTGTTGGTCAGTGTTTGTATTTCTTGTGAGTTTCCAGCAATATTAGCCTATTTGTGGCAATGGATAAGACCAGGCGCGGCTCGTCAATCACTGCGTGCACATGGATGAGTTGAATCCGATTGGAAATGGTTTGGGATCGTATCGAATTCATGTGCACAGGCTAAAGATCGTATAGGGATTGGTTTCGTGAATCCGATTGCAACCCCTGGCTTAAAGTGGAAATGAAACAATTTTATTGTACTGTGAAACCCAAAGTTATTGTACAAAGTGAAACCCATTGTAATTTATTTTTGAGGGGGAAAAATAACGTAAAGCAACTGCTGACCATTTAAAAAGACATACAAGTACAACAGTAAAGCAGGCTTTTATTTTGGCTCGCCGCCATATTGCTTTTACGTCAGCGATGACATCACTGGGTTGGTTGGTTGTTGGCAGTCGACACAGAATGTGCACGGATCGAGATGGTTTTGAATTTAAATTTTGAGCGGAACCAACGTTTTTAACAGACATAGCAGCTAGTTATGGCAGACGAGGAGGAAAGATCTTTCCAGGTTACTCGGAACCCGGTAGCATATGCTTTTGAACCAGTCAGGAGAGGAAGACAAGTTCAAATTAAAAAAGTGGGCGATTTAGATGAGCCCCTGTTGCTTCTCTCAGGTGTGGAGAGGGTCGGCAACACAGCCTGGACATGTATGTAACTGGAAACTAAGGATTGTACAATAAATCTTGTATACTTCTGTTTATGCTGTGTGCATTTTGAAGTGAAACAAACAAATAGTTTGGTTCTTTTGAGAGAAGTTGTAATTAGGTTTATGTTATCTTGTATGAGTGTCTTAAACTAGGAATGTTAATTTGATACTTGAATATCAGTGGCAAATGATTGTTAATGTTATTTAAGGTATAAGGTAAACATGCAAGAGTGGTTAAAATGTGTTTAAAGTAGTCTTGCTATGGATTTGCTAATGAGTTATCAGTCTTCACGCACCCAGAAACTGCCTGGGGTTTGTTTCCCAAAACTACTGCGCTACAACGACAAAAGGCTACATATTTGTACCATGCATTTGGGAAACGGTTGTTTCTATTCTGACCATTGACCAGTCAATGATTCTGACACGCAGACCAACGGGCGTGCAACGTCCAATCAGTGGTTGACTTTAGATATCTTATGTCTGGAGATGGTGATCATGTGGAATTAAGTATTTACCCCTGCATTGCAAGTAAGTAATACCATTAATTGCTTTTAAAACCATATATTGAATGCTGGCGTATGAGAACAGCAATTAAAATACTTTTCCTGGTGAAATGTACATGATAAAAAACGAAACTATCACCCAAATGTATTAATTAAAATTCGAACCATTCTTAGTAAAATATTTAGCATAACGATTAGCAGGCGTGACACAGATGCGTCCTGAAACCTACTTTACTTACCTTAAATGTTTATCTATGCGAGTAAAAGAAAATGGGGTTTCAGTAGTTTTGGCGTGCTTGGTTATTATGATAGTAGTGTTCTGCTGTAATGCTGGCCATCTGTATTTTTACTATCGTACCTCTCGTTGTTCTGCCAGATGAGTGCGCCGTTGTAGTCTTTTCAGGCGCATAGCAACTTTGCTAGCACTGACAGTTATTGTAGGACGGTCTGTAGAGCCTATGCCATAGGAGCTGAAGTTAAAAATCGTTGGAGCAGCCTCAAATTTCAGCCTGTTGGTTCGTCGAGTCACTAGTGATCCCGATTCATTAAAAACTTTCTCCTCCACGTAATCCTGGTCAAGAAAATGATCACTACAGACCCTGGCATTACTATTAACGGGTGGGTTTTTCCTTTTTAACGCTGCTAACCAACGAAGGAAGACAGATTTGCGTGTAAGTGGCAAATGATGAAAATGAACTGTCTTATTCATAGCCTTCAGCCTGTAAAATTCGTTAGTACATCCAGGAGCAATACAAAAGTGCCCCCCTTTACTTCGCTGTTTACAACTTTGCATTTTGCTGCTCGCTTTTAAATATTTTTTTAAATATTTCAGCTTATTCGGATTGATAGAGTAAGACTCAATATTTCAAACCAAGAAAACATCATCTAGTGTTTCATGTCCACTTTAAGCTGATGTTAATCTGCTTGGTGCCGCCTTGTGCACGCTATTGGTTTGGATTCGCGTACTGCGCATGCACTGGAATGGTAAGACCACTCGATCCCAGAAACTTCTGTCCCTGATTTTCATCCATACTGAACGTCGAGGCCTTCTTTGTTGTAGCAGAGCGCCTGCTCTCAAGTAATTCTCGTTGTCCTCGATTGCTTGTAATATCAAAAGCCGACGGCACAGTTCACGTCGTATCAAGGAAACCAAAAACACAGTTTTTTCGTTCATACGGACTTCCAAAAAAAGGAGAATGCACAATATGTATGCAAATGCTACTCTGTCAACCTGACCGAACGTCATCTTTGTTTGTATGCTGCCAGATAGTTTGTTTATTTTCTTTTTAGCAGCCGTCAGCCTGAAGTAGTTGTAACACCACTTGTTGAAAGGAATACAGCGCCATCTAGCGTAGCGGAAACGGCCAGATCTCTGACCATTATCTGCTTACACGAACTCTCATGTGCACAGGGATTTGGGACAGACCACCCGTTGGGTAGCAACACCCAATCCAATCCCAATCCAATCCCATCCTACCATGTGCACGTAGTGAATATGGGCAGGTGGGGCAGCTCCCTCCCAAAAAACATCCACCTCAAAACCTAGTCCTCCTAATAAATACTGTTACCTACTTAACTGCTCTGCTTGCTGCCTATTTAACTACTCTGTCGTATATGGTTTGTGTATTTCTTTTTTTTATAACTATTTATTTACCACAGTGGAATTGAATCTCAAATACTTTTGTTGATTGCAGTTATGGGGCAGGACCGGTCAGCGACCACATCCATCTGTTGATTTATCGTATTCACCTGGCATCAGTTGTCGGAATTGCAAGCAGCGCTAATAGAGTCCAATATGGGCAGGAGCAAGCCTGCCCCACCTGCCTTTTTACCTTCTAGCAGCCCACAGATCAGTACTCCTCAAGTAACGCTAGACCGAACCCAACTGTGTCAAATGCAGCGACGGCTTGCAGCACAGAACCTGCCTTGTCCAACAGCGTGGACTTTCTGTTAAAAATGCATTTAATGGACTGAAATTAGAAGATGAGTTAGCGATCAAGCGGCTTGGCCCAGACAGACCAGACGTCAGTATAACACAGAAAACTAAGGACAAGTGGAAGATATATACAATCGAACATTTTCGCGAACATGGTATGATGACAATGAAATGGCTGTGTGGTTGCCCTGTAAGGAATACAGTATTTTGCTTTCCATGTCTACTGTTCAGATCATGCTCAGGACAAGGGGACATAGGGATTACAGAAGTTAATATCGCAGCACACCTCGATGAGGGCACCTCGATGAGGGCTATCATGTAAGCATTCGAAATCAATTAGAGGCAAAATGTGTCGTTGTGCTTACTATATTATATGAGGCTGTTTGCATTGTTTGCTTTTAGTGCATTGGGTCAGCATTTCATTGGTCTTCACAGCGCTACATTAGTGTTCATATTTAAAAAAAAAAAAAAACTCTGAAACGCATGCTTTATGGTGCTGCTTGCAGAGAGATTTACTATAGACCTACTTAGCCGAATTACTACATTAATTAGGTTTTTAATAGGCCTATCAGTATACAGTACATTGTTCTATAACATTTGCTCATGGTAATGATTCAGGCATCGGAGTCAGTGTCTGCCCCACCAATATTTATGCTCAGGAGCCGCTACTAGATAAGACATGTTAAGGTTGGTAGTTAGCAGGCTAAAGTTAGCTTAAACATACTGCGCCGATGGCATGCTTAAGTTACAAAAAAAATGTGGTCAGCCAGCACTTAAAAATGCCGCGTGTACTGACGAAATGTTGATGTCACTTCACCGGGCGCACTGACAGACACTAGTCTCATACAGCATAAAGGCAGCACTGACTCATCTAACATCTAGCGCTAGTGTCATACAGCATAAAGACAGCACTGACTCATCTAACATCTAGCGCTAGTCTCATGTATCATAAAGACAGCACTGACTCATCTAGCGCTAGTCTCATATAGCATAAAGACAGCACTTACTCATCTAACATCTAGCGCTAGTCTCATATATCATAAAGACAGCACTGACTCATCTAACATCTAGCGCTAGTCTCATATATCATAAAGACAGCACTGACTCATCTAGCGCTAGTCTCATACAGCATAAAGACAGCACTGACTCATCTAGCGCTAGTCTCATACAGCATAAACACAGCACTGTCTCATCTAGCATCTAGCGCTAGTCTCGTATAGCGTAAAGACAGCACTGACTCATCTAGCAATAGTCTCATATAGCAGAAAGACAGCACTGACTCATCTACTGTAACATCTAGCGCTAGTTTCATACAGCATAAAGACAGCACTGACTCACCTAGCGCTAGTCTCATACAACATAAAGACAGCACTGACTCATCTAGCACTAGTGTCATACAGCATAAAAACAGTACTGAGTCATCTACTGTAACATCTAGCGCTAGTCTCATAAAGCATAAAGACAGCACTGACTCATCTAGCACTAGTCTCATATAGCATAAAGACAGCACTGACTCATCTAGCGCTAGTGTCATATATCATAAAGTCAGCACTGACTCATCTAGCGCTAGTCTCTTACAGCATAAAGACAGCACTGACTCATCTACTGTAACATCTAGCGCTAGTCTGTTAAAGCATAAAGACAGTCTTATAGCATAAAGACAGCACTGACTCATCTACTGTAACATCTAGCGCTAGTCTGTTAAAGCATAAAGACAGCACTGACTCATCTAGCGCTAGTTTCATATAGCATAAAGACAGCATTGTCTCATCTAGCGCTAGTCTCTAACAGCATAAAGACAGCACTGACTCATCTAGCGCTAGTCTCATACAGCATAATGACAGCACTGACTCATCTAGCGCTAGTCTCATACAGCATAAAGACAGCACTAACTCATCTAGCGCTAGTCTCTTACAGCATAAAGACAGCACTGACTAATCTAGCGCTAGTCTCATACAGCATAAAGACAGCACTGACTCATGTAGCGCTAGTGTCATATAGCATAAAGACAGCACTGACTCATCTAGCACTAGTCTCATACAGCATAAAGACAGCACTGACTCATCTAACATCTAATGGTAATCCCATATAGCATAAAGGCAGCACTGACTCATCTAACATCTAGCGCTAGTCTCATACAGCATAAAGACTGTGGAAATTTCTGTAAGTGAACCTAAGAGTCTGAAAGTCTGTGTGACAGGAATAGAATGTGTGTGTGTGTGTGTGGCATACTGGAGACTCAGCAGAAGAAAGTGCTGACAGAGGGAGAACCATTACCTAGGTGTTTGCTATGTTGGGAGTCTCCCTTGTAAGGATAACAAGTGTAAGCCCACTGTGTCTGAATTTGGACACTAGTCAACATGATACTGATGTGTGTAGTTTAAAAGGAGTCAGAATAGAGCTGAAAGTTAGAATTGGCTAGGAGATGCTTCTGTTGCGGTCAGCTTTCCTCTCGATGAACACGAATAAAGACCTGTGAACAGCAAACTCCCTCCTGACTATTTCTCTGAGAAAACGTCATATTTGGCGTCACAAACGGTTTGCGTTTTAATTGGATCCATCTCCCTCTTGGGATGGGAAGCCTTTGCTTCCGTACTGATTGGCTTGGGTAAGTTAATAAATTAATGTAATTGGCTATTAAGAAATTTTGGGTCCATCTCCCCACGAACTTGTGTGGGAAAAAAAGGAAATGTTCAGGAGGGTTTTTGTGTTCATCTTTGCCTTCATCGATAAAACATCAGGTCAAATAGAAGAGGATTTTGTTATTTGTCTGTGGCGGGTCCACGGGCTAATTGCAGGTCCTTTTCATGTTGCATGACTCAATATTGTTTTATGTTGTGTCATCTAACTTTATTCACAGGTTTTAACTGTGTTTTCGTTAAATTGTCTATGTCATTGTCTTCGAGTTTAGGTCCTGTTTGCAGTATCCTTTATTTGCATGTGAAAGGATATTGTGCCTTGTCAGAGGCCACGAATCTCATAGCTTAGTTTAAAATAGGATTGACGGAGGAGACGTGGGCCACAAGTGTAAAGATGAATAATGGAAATAGCGCAAGCCCATGACGGTGTAGTCATGGAAGTGGGGTTCAAAATTAATCCGTCGTCGTGCATGTGTATTGTTGGGGCGGTTTTCTTGTGTCCCACGGCTACGGAATCTTATAGGGAATGTCTTGCCCTATAAGCCCATGGTCTCGGAATTCGGCCTGGAAAATCGCTACCTCGTCGGGCTGGAAGAAATGGAAAAAAACCCTAATGTCTTCGTAATAAATGTGACTGAGTGACGAGACTGTTTCTCGTGATGCGAAAGTTTTTGCTCATAGGATGAATGCTCTGTGTTTCATATGAGCGTTAAATCTTTATGAGTAAGGAAACTGTGCTTTTGTGAAGCATGGCACCTTACACTGTAACTGTATTTTTGTTTTAACATTTGTATTCCCTGCCTCTAGAGTTTGAGATATGCATCTTGTCCAGTTGGGATGCTTGTAGGCTCAGGCCTTGACGCCAGTCTGGGGCCGAAGGGTCGTCTCCTGTGTCCTGGCCAAAGGCGCCTATGCTTGCGCGTGTGCCCTTTGGATGGTCAACTGTGTGTCTAACTTGGGATGGAATGATTTGTGTGTCGCCTCAGGTCTGTGGTGCTGAGTAAGGTTTGGTTCAGTTGTTACTGCAGAACAGCTGTCATTTCTTTTTTCAGCGCCCCGTGCATGAACAGTGACTAATCATTCAGGGAGATGTAACTTTTATTTTTTAAGATGCTACCCCTTTAATGGGTCCAGCTATTTCTTTATCAATGCATAGCTGGAAAGTGTGGAGGATGGTGAAGTAAATATTGACCTATATATATACAATATATATATAAGAGAAATAAAAAAATATATAAAAATAATAATAACAAGAATAAGAGGAAAGTAAAAGTGGAGAAGAGCTTACAATATAAAATATGTTGTAATAGTTTTAGTTGTTTATTTCAGATTTGTAAAACGGACAGATTTGAAGAATACCAGAGCTATTCATTTGCTATTGGAAATGTGAAGAGGGACGAGTGGGTAATTAACATCTCCAGACTAACCTTTTTGTGTGTGCTCTTACATAGGCATAGCGAACAAGGTGACATCTAGTTGTAGGTTGTTTTGTGGATTACATGATAGCAGTTGTTAAATTAGTGTACAAGGGAGTTGATGCTGCTTGAGCAAGTGATGCATAAAAAATGAGTGGTTGAAAAGTAGATTTGAAAAATTAATGCTAAAATGGGAAAAGTGTACAAAAAGGACTGTGATCCATGACCAAAATGGGAACATTGGATCTTAGGATTTTGTACAATTAGAGGGATGTAGTGGCTTGTTTGGGCCATGTTGAGAGCTTGACTTAATTGATTTATACAACTATAGAAATATATATATAAGAATGTTTGGTAAAACCATGACTGATGAAGATTTGTGTGCACTTTCTGTACAGCGTATTTGGGGGGCATGTGCCGGAGGGCGCTCCACTGACAGTTTAATGCAGGATCAGAATGAGACCAATGTTGAGAATTTGCATAGCTGCATCGCCGCTGTCACAGGTGAACAGGGGTGAAGTAATGCAATGCTATAGGCTCCGTTATTATATGATAAAATAAAAAACACCCTTGGTAAATTAAGGGATGTGAACACATATAAACAAAGATTGACATCATTCACGAAGGGTTTAGTTTAGAATATTCATTTGTAACATAAATGCCCATTATTGTTAAGGGTTCTGGTTTGCATTACCAGCCCTGGGGACATACTGACACACAGGGTCTGATTTCATGTCTCCCCTCGCTTCAAAAGGAGCATGGATTATGACATTTGAAGACCAGACTGAGGGCCAGACATTTGCTCTCGGGGACATTAAGTATCTGCTTGGCATTATTATCAGCAAGACGCTTTGACTGATGCATTGTGCAAGGCTGACTTGGATTTGATAGTGGGAGATTCCGCTACTTGGACACATATCCTTCATGAAAAACTGTACCCGTGTCTGGGCTGCTTTGCGAGCTGCCTAGCCAAATCGTTGTCCAGCTACTGCACCGCTCAATATTGCTCTGAACTCATCATCATGTGTGCCTCCTTCTCATAGCCACAGTTCCAGCAGGGACCACCAACTGTGTGACAGCTGCGCAATTCACTGGCTGCGCCCCTTCTCGCGCATAGCTAGAGGATGGGTGCGCAGACAAGGCTTGCTCAAATGACCCCTCAGGATGTCCAGTGCTGACTTTGTGGGGGTGTGGACACTATCTCCTTCTCGTGCCCAAAACTCCAACAGACTGTTGCGGGGGTCGGATTCCAGTGGTCAGAGTCTCCAGTGGTATGTCATGTGAATTTTGATCCCATGGGGCATTATTGATTAGCTTTTGAATTAGATACAGTCTGTCAGGTAATGCAGGGACTAGATGAGGAACACACTATCATTATTAGTTGATACTGGAGCCACTTACACTTACACTTATATTTGTGTTAATATTTATATCTCACATATTAGGAAAGATGAGTTAGGAAAGGTCATTAGGACAAGTTTAACTGCCTCCATTTTCTGCACCAGTCACAGTTCAGGTAGGAACACATATCACAGTTATGCCAATATTGTTGTCTTCCTTAACCCTGTAAATCTTTTGGGCTGGGATGCACTGTGCAAATTAGGTCTAAAAATAGAGTGTACATTTAGGGGGTGTCTGTGGGCGGCCTGTGGCATATATGTCTCTATATGTCTTGAGGAGGTGTCTCGTTCTTTATCAGTGGTGCGTGTTTATCAGATTTCTAATTGATGTTAGTATGTTGGAAAGTATAATGATTTGTCTTTTGTCCAGATGTTACTTTTAAGATATGTGATATGGTAACTAATCCAGTGGATAGGATTATGAAGGAACTTCTCATGAATGTGTAGCAGATTCTTTAGTTTTTCTAAATTGTGGCCAGATTTAGAAAGTTAACCTCTTGAATCTGGTTTGGTGTTTTTTGTGGATGGTTCTAGCTATAATTATGACAATAAGACATGTGCAGGATTTAGTGTTATTCAGTTAAAAGAAGTAGAGATGTTTGAAGTCGTAATGTAATGTGCATTCCTTGTAAGCAACCGTGTTCAGCACAATTAGCAGAGTTAAAGGTGCTTACTGAGGTTTGTCTGTCAGCTGTTGGACGTTACTATTTTTACTGATAGTGTGCATAATGTCTGTCATGTCCATGGTACTCAGTGGAAACAGAGAGAGTTTTAAGAAATCAGATGGCTCTTCAATTTAATATTTGGGTGAAGTATAATTGTTATTAATTGCTATGATGTAACCTGTTCGTTGGCTATTTGTAAGTGTCGGGCGCATGAAGAAGGGAATGATTTAATTACATGAGGCAATGCCTTAGCAGATGAAATAGCAAAGGATGTAGCATTAAGGGCAAGAGAGTTTGATTCACTATGCAAACAGGGAATGATGCTTGAACAAGTCATTAATTGCTCAATCCAGGTGTTCTTTAAAGAAATTCCGTAATTGTTATATGTTGCGGAATTAGGTCCAAAGAATGGTCGCCATGTACAACTTTGGCATACTCCCGGCTTGTATTACTTCTGTTCACCCAAAGGCCCAGTTATTGAAAGTATTGACATGTAACTGAAATATAAAAAGGATAAATGCTGGAGAAGTAAATATGTTGTTGCTGCTGATGAAGTTATTAATTACCAATTAGGAAATTGTGCTAAAATTAGGTCCACCTACATGGGGTAGTGATCAGATAAATTGTCCTTTGGTTTCATGGGTTCATAACACGGGTGGTGCGTATTGCCATGCTAAGAGAAGTATTTCTCGTAGGCCCTGATGATATTTACTCGCCATTTTGGGATAATAGTTGGTGTGATTGGGCTGAGCTCATTTTGGTACTGTAGAATATAATGATCAAGAATGTAAAAAGTGTTCTCCAAATCCTACACAGTGTAGACATGAATTACCGTATGTGCATTAATGTTTAAAACCATTATCTGGTAGTGGTTATGAATGTTTGGTGGGGTTAGGAACTGTGAATTTTGATAATATTAGGAGAACTGAAGTATGACAATATGCTGTTAAGTGTCGTGATCTGTTTAAACCTAAGGCATGTGAAAAGTCATCATTCATTCATCATCATTAGAACAACAAAATGTTTCTCTGGCAGATTATTGGTGTAGGTCCAAAGAATGGTCGCCATGTACAACTTTGGCAGACTCCCGGTCCCGGTTTTGTGCACGTGTTAATGCAATACAGGATAGTTCAATTGTGTATGCATTAGATAATAGAAGTGTAGCTCATGTTTCATCTGGTAATTATTTAACTTTTTGAGTATTGAACTTGCAGAAAATGCCTGTCGGGATACTAAGATTGATCAGTGGTTTGATCATTGGATTAAAGCTACCTTTGGTCCTTTTACTGCATGGTTTGTCAAAATAGCTACTTTAATTGAAGGCATTCTTCTCATTGTTTCTTTTGCTTTGTTGTCTTGTTTTCTGTCTGAGAATCTTGTTCGTGAGAATAGCGGCAGGACAAGTTAGATCTCAAATGGTCCTGTCGGGGCTGGCTGACGAAGGGGAGGACATTGACTGAGACGAATGGGAATTATCAACTGCGCCTCCTTATGCTGTTCTGGATGATATCCTTCACAAAGTGGTGGAATTACCGCTTGTTGTTCGAGCTCAAGGGCCACAGGACCATGGTGAGCTTGAGTGGAAAGCCTGAAAAGCTGTTGTTTGAGGATTGTGTTTTGGCTTACCAAAGAATGGCATCGCGATAATGGAATATATTATGATAAGCCTCAAAGGAAGGAGGCTTTGGGAAAAGAAGATTTTTTGTGGAATACAAGGAACTGTCAACCAGCCCTGGCAGGAAGGAGCAGTACACACCTAGACAAATATAGAGTAGATTCGAATAACAGTAACCTATATATCCTGGTACACTCATTGCATAACAACATGAAATAAAATTCACATACTTATATGCGTCACACTTCATAAAGATTGCAATACAGTAACAAGAATAAAAACTGACATGCACGTACACAGAAAGGAAAGTTCATTGAAAATGAAAAAGTTTTATTGCCATTTTTCTCTTTCAGGATTATTATCAATGGGACTTTGATAAGAATGAATTTGCATTTATTAGCTTGTTGTAATGTTAATGTAAGGAACTAGTTGCATGAATAGAGTGATATCTCTTAAGAAAGAGTTTTCGGAGTTATTCTGAATGATCAAAATTATATCAGAATGATGTTTGTGAAATGTGTGTCATCGAGAATCAGACTAGGGAGAATATACCCTTAGGCTCCAGGTGGGTGAGTCTCAATGGTTAAAGGATATTCTGCAGATAGTCAGATAAGACTGTCACCCGGGAAATTTGGGTGATGGCATGTTGTGTGGTGTGATAATGATATAAAATGCTGTTTCAAGAAGCATAGGCTTCCGAAAAAGGGAGGAATATGTGGAAATGTCTGTAAGTGAACCTAAGAGTCTGAAAGTCTGTGTGACAGGAATAGAATGTGTGTGTGTGTGTGGCATACTGGAGACTCAGCAGAAGAAACTGCTGACAGAGGGAGAACCATTACCTAGGTGTTTGCTATGTTGGGAGTCTCCCTTGTAAGGATAACAAGTGTAAGCCCACTGTGTCTGAATTTGGACACTAGTCAACATGATATTGATGTGTGTAGTTTAAAAGGAGTCAGAATAGAGCTGAAAGTTAGAATTGGCTAGGAGATGCTTCTGTTGCGGTCAGCTTTCCTCTCGATGAACACGAATAAAGACCTGTGAACAGCAAACTCCCTCCTGACTATTTCTCTGAGAAAACGACAACAGCACTGACTCATCTAGCGCTAGTCTCATACAGCATAAAGACAGCACTGACTCATCTACTGTAACATCTAGCGCTAGTCTCATACAGCATAAAGACAGCACTGACTCATCTAGCGCTAGTCTCATATAGCTTAAAGACAGCACTGACTCATCTACTGTAACATCTAGCGCTAGTCTCATAAAGCATAAAGACAGCACTGACTCATGTAGCGCTAGTTTCATATAGCATAAAGACAGCATTGACTCATCTAGCGTTAGTCTCATACAACATAAAGACAGCACTGACTCATCTAACATCTAGCGCTAGTCTCGTATAGCATAAAGACAGCACTGACTCATCTAGCACTAGTCTATAGCATAAAGACAGCACTGACTCATCTACTGTAACATCTAGCGCTAGTTTCATACAGCATACAGACAGCACTGACTCACCTAGCGCTAGTTTCATACAACATAAAGACAGCACTGACTCATCTAGCGCTAGTGTCATACAGCATTAAGACAGCACTGACTCATGTAGCGCTAGTGTCATATAGCATAAAGACAGCACTGACTCATCTAGCGCTAGTCTCATCAGGGGCGCCTGCAGGATTTTACTGTAAGGTACGCACTAGCGGTGTGTGACCCCCCCCCCCTCCAAAAAAAAAGAGCACGCCTGCTGCAGGCTACGCTTTTTTTCTATGAAGGGTCAATCTATATACAACACAACGACTAACTTGAACTTGAAGATGAACAATATGAACATACGTGATACGTAAACTACACATGAACAATAAACACTAGTGAAAAAATAGAAAAGGGTCCGCCGTACCCCAAACAGGAAAAAAATATACAGTATATTGCTGCAGTACTAAATGTTTCCAGTTAGCAACATATAGCACAACCCATGCATAACATAGGCATTGAAACAACCAGAGTGTGCTGCTTCGAACATGAATCCATATGAATCAGGTGTCGGTATAGCTTTACGGCTTTCCAGAAGAAGTGTTTGCCTGGCACTAAGCATAAACTCTGTGTGACTACAGTATGCAACCCAGCAGAAAGACACTGTTAAATTGTCAGCTATACACATTGCCAACAACAAAGTAAATTCAAGGACGTCTACAGAACTACGTTGTAAATTAAGTTGCAATCAAAAACACTACAAACCCCCTGTTCAACATCTGTATATTCAACAGATTATTAGGCTACTAGCTAAAGGTTTAGGCGCGGTCAAAAGTGCGCCTTTCTTAAGGGGGTGCTAGCTGTCAGGTAGCCCGCGATGCTATGGATTTGACGCTAGTAGAAGTGTCAATAAATAGACGGCAAATCCTACGTGAAATTACTTAAGATGCAATGAAAATAACATTTATCGTGTTGTGACTGTCTTGGTAACTAGTGCCACGGCAGGGATATTATAAAGGAAACCCGCTGTCATACCTTAAGTTGGGGCAGCTATGATCCACTTGTTTTCTTGCTAGTGATAGGCTGTCTTGCTTAGTTTAATTTTACAATTGCTATTGCACTTTAATTACATTAACCTGAGTTCTTTTATTGCAAGCCAAGCATGTTGGTATATTCTGGATGCGAACAGTTCTCACTGTTTGAGCAACCAGGACCCGGCTCACCCAGTGCATGTCTACAGTAGTTGACTGGAGGTACTCTGCAATATAATTCTTGACTAATGTATCATTTTTTTCGTGAGAGTTGGGGGAGGGGTAGCCGCCGAAAGCATACTGTAAGTGTTTGTATAAACTCGGTGCTTAAATCGTGCCCAGTTCTCTACTTCTCTCTGGGCTCTATCATGCCGCGGCGCACTGTGCATTCGCGACTTGCGCATGGTGTCATTACTATTCTGTGCCAGCGCACCGTTCATTTTTTCAGGCAAAAAATCACGTTGTCTAGATAGCAGATGACACTGCGCCATCACGGGTGTGTCCGCGAAAAGAAGAGGTGTGGTCTGGCGCAAAGCGTGCCAGATGCTATTATAAGGACGCAAAAATTAAATCGGCCAGTGACCAACAAAACCCTGCTGTCGTCAGTTGCGCATTGCTGAAAAGCTATTTTATGGGCGCACAGCGCGTTGGGATATAACGAAAGGGACCCCCCTCTTGATGAGTCGCTGTTAGGGGACGATAAAGGCTATTAATACATACATCATGCCAACAACAGGGCTTAAAACGTCTTCAAGCTCCAAAAAGATGTCCAATTGCATACGACTACGCATCTGATTATTTACTAAGTGCAACGACATAAACACTACATATTTTGCAATAATGCACATTTATTGAGCAATCAGGTTTTTTTAATAAACATACACACATTACCAAAGGGAACACACATTGTTCATAACCAAAGGGAAACAGTAAGTGTAAAAAACAGACTTAAATATCCATCCCGGAAGATTAACTGCTCATGCACGAGCAGATCGGTCTTCAAAGAAAAACGCTCCTGATGGGAAACACGCCATCGTAATAGCAACAAGCCATGGACAAAGCGTGGCTGGCTTTTAAAGGGAATGAGACTATGAGAGTAAAAACTCTGATTGGTTTATTGCATGTTACGCCCCGAACACACCTATGATTAATTAGGTAACTTAGGAACCCTTTTAAACCATGCGCCAGGCGCAATGTTCACTTTTCCCGTCGTCAAAATAGCATATTGTCTCGGGAACGCCCCCAAAGCAACTTGCGCGACAGACTTTAGACAATGAGAGCCCTCTGTCTCTTTCAAAATCAATTTAAATGTAATGCGCTTTATTCGCATGACATCATATGTTGCATTGCCAAAACATTCGGTGACAACAATAAAAAAAAAACAAAACACATCTCTCTCCCCAAGGTACGCCTGGTGCGTACGGCCGTACGCCTGGCGGCGCCACTGAGTCTCATACAGCATAAAGACAGCACTGACTCATCTAACATCTAATGGTAATCCTATATAGCATAAAGGCAGCACTGACTCATCTAACATCTAGCGCTAGTCTCATACAGCATAAAGACAGCACTGACTCATCTAGCGCTAGTCTCATATAGCTTAAAGACAGCACTGACTCATCTACTGTAACATCTAGCGCTAGTCTCATAAAGCATAAAGACAGCATTGACTCATGTAGCGCTAGTCTCATACAGCATAAAGACAGCACTGACTCATGTAGCTCTAGTCTCATAAAGCATAAAGACAGCACTGACTCATGTAGCTCTAGTCTCATAAAGCATAAAGACAGCACTGACTCATGTAGCGCTAGTTTCATATAGCATAAAGACAGCATTGACTCATCTAGCGCTAGTCTCATATAGCATAAAGACAGCACTGACTCATCTAGCGCTAGTCTCATACAGCATAAAGGCAGCACTGACTCATGTAGCGCTAGTGTCATATAGCATAAAGACAGCACTGACTCATCTAACATCTAGCGCTAGTCTCATACAGCATAAAGACAGCACTGGCTCATCTAGCGCTAGTTTCATATAGCATAAAGACAGCACTGACTCATCTAGCGCTAGTCTCATACAGCATGAAGACAGCACTGACTCATCTAGCGCTAGTCTCTTACAGCATAAAGACAGCATTGACTCATCTAGCGCTAGTCTCTTACAGCATAAAGACAGCATTGACTCATCTAGCGCTAGTCTCATATAGCATAAAGACATCACTGTCTCATGTAGCGCTAGTCTCATACAGCATAAAGGCAGCACTGACTCATCTAACATCTAGCTCTACTAGTCTCATATAGCATAAAGACAGAAAAGACCGCTAGCATTAACCGCTAGTCTCATACAGCATAAAGGCAGCAACACTGACCAGCTAGCATCTGGGCCTAGTCACATACAGCATACAGGTACAGCACAGACCAGCTAGCATCTAACGCTAAAGGCTGCTGTAAATTACCTGTTCACTGCACAGCCATCCACTGCACCTGCACCACATCGTCCATCCATTCATCCATCCATCCATCATAAGGGTACAGTACAGGTACAGCTAGCATCTAGCACAAGTGTATATATAGCATACAGTATATGGGCCATTCTACCAAATCGGTGCCATTTCTGTCCCCAGGATATTATGTCTTTAAATATGATGTGAAATAGCTGTAAAATAGGCGTAAAATGCATTTTATTATAAAATAACATACATATTGAATTGAAAATGTAAAATAAATAATTTAAAACATTAAAAACGCTACCCAGAATACTGAAATAAATGCATTTGTTACCTGTCCCCACTTTCAAACACTACACTTTACCATAAAATACAGTTAATAAAATCCTTCCGATTTTTTTAATTTTTATGTTTTTTGTATAATTCTATATCCCTCATTTGCTTTAGATACATTTTAAAAATTGGGAATGTAAAAATATTGTAGCTAAAATATACATTTTAGTCGTGTCCCAAGGTTTTCACTCAGTCCTGTTACCTTAACACAATACCCCTCTGAAAAATTTGGAACATTCCACAAGTCACATGTTTACCAGGAAGTTTACATCATTTGGAATATCTGAAGGACATGGGAAGACCAAAAGTAAGTTTTCTGATTTATTTTTCCACTGACTTGATGATAATGGAACTATAGACAAGACAGATCTATCTCAGCATACTGTCCTGTTACCTAAATTATGTCTTAGATGTTTGCAAAATTACCTTGCGCCATTAGGCTAGCCTCCATGTAGCTATATTTCATGTTTTTGCTAACTTTATGCTAAAAACTCAGTCCTGTTACTTAAATTAAAACTCAGTCCTGTCACTTAAATGAAGAGTGAGTAATAGTTACAGGACATGAATAAGCAGAATTCTCCAGTTTATTGTTTAATTTGTATGCATATCTATAAAAAAGTGCTATTTAGCTGGCTTTTAACGTTTACAGTTGAAATTATTGCCTGGTCCCACGGAGGGGATTGACCGGGTATTGCAATGATCCTGTCCGTGTCTGTGTCTGTGTATGTCCACATGGGGGACCAGATTGCCATCTCTGATTGCACTTCTTGAAGTCGTTATCATTTAAGATCAGTTTTATGATGTGAATACAATATTTACAGGGAGCCAAACCACTATGGAGGCCCAAAAATGACATTAGAAATCAATAAATGAATAAATAAATAAAATTACTAAAAAATGCACAAAAATGTGCTCAGGAAAGCATGTGAAAAAAATATATCACACATAAAACTGGATTGTCTTTATTTTGTATTGTACTAAAACTTTACTGTCACTCCTTTTTACATTTATTTCTCCTACATTTACATTTATTTCTACATTTCTGCCTTGGTATGCAAATGAGGTGGGCTGTCTCACAGGGCATCACCCTCTTGCTCATTGGTTGATCGAGATTAACTGATACTTCCATAGAAAATGATAGAAGCGAGAGTTGCTTTGGTCATTGACCGTAGTTTTATTGCAAATTTTGTAGTGGATATTTCTTCGAATACAGTTGCGAGGGAGCTTCGAGGCTTGGCTGACATGGCTGAAAACACAGCTCCAGATTTCATGCTTTTCCGAGTAGAGTCCCACATAGAAAGTTTGTATGTAAGTAAGACACACAGCAAGAAAATAGTAAGACACACACATGCTCCAAGGTTTAGGGTCCCAAGGTCTCTTTATGAGAAAGCTATTGAAAAAAAAAGAGTTTTCCCCATATAAAACAATGGTATTTTAATTTGATGTGAATATACATTGAAGGGGCCATAAAATCCCACTAAGTTGTGGTGTGTCTTAGTATTCCCATGTAGCCTAAGCATTTTGCATTGATTTGGATATCACATATACATTAAGCACAGATCTATTGCCCAAAATGCTGTTTGGGCAGTAATTTATCGATGGTCCTTGAGCTTACACTCATTCCTGTTACTTATATTTTCTCCTGTTACTTAATTGTTTTTCCCAAAAATAAAGAACATACCTTGTATTAAAGGATTCCTAGTTGTTCCAGTAGTTTTTTTCATCAATTAATAAAATACATGCTCAAGCTTTGGATAGGTTTTTATTTTTTCATGTTCTTTAAAAGGAAAAAAGCTGCTTCACATTCTTAGAAAAATACAACTTGGGTTCGAATATTTTGTCAGAAATATTAGTAATTTGAACATGTAACCAGCCCTTACTTCTTAATGCACATTTTTTCTAATGGACAACAAAGTGTTTGTTGGATATTTATTTAAACAAGGTCTTAAAATGTCATTTTAGTTTAGGTAACAGGACTGAAAAAAAATCAACGATACTCATCTTGAAAACTTTATAAAAAAATAATAAAATAGCCTGAGATGGACCACTACTCATTTTCAGTAGTTAATTGTGTGTGTTACAAGATTCTATGTTCAAATTGAATAAAATTTAACACACACACCACCAGAGAGCCAGGTAGATCACAGTCTTCTTTTTATTTGACATGCTGAAATAATAACGAAGGCGCGGTGGACGTGAAGCCGTGTGAGTCTTTCCCAGAGCAGAGGTTCCAGAATAACCGCATAGGCAGAAGGCTATTAGTGTGTTAGTCTGTGTTATGTAGCCTTGTTTGTGTGCCTGTTTGCCTGTGTCCAGTGTAGTTGCCTTGGTTGTCTGACGCTAGACGCTAGTATGTTAGTCTGTGTTATGTAGCCGTGCTTGTGTGCCTGTCTGCCTGTGCCTAGTGTAGTTGCCTTGGTTGTCTGACGCTAGACGCTAGTATGTTAGTCTGTGTTATGTAGCCTTGTTTGTGTGCCTGTTTGCCTGTGTTCAGTGTAGTTGCCTTGGTTGTCTGATCATGTTTCTGCTGTCTGCCTGTGTGGTTGTGTGCAGGTGCCCCTTAAATGAGAGTGTTGGGCCTGCATAAGAGAACCTGCTCGGAACCAGCATGGAGGAAACTCACTTCCTGCTCACTCCTCTGCCACACACTAAACATTTTCACACATACGCATTTGGCATTGTTTCCTGTATTTGGGGCAACTACTTCACCGTTTTACAGCTTGCTTGCGTTTTGTGTTGGTGACAGTTTGGTGATTTTTTGGGCACGTAGCACCGGGGACGCTAGAGTAGCAGGAAACCTTGCGGAAGACTAACGCTTTTGATTTCGAGGAATTTTAGTTTGTTTGATTTCCATTTTAAGCACAGGTGAGTTTGCAGGGCCTTTTTGTTCTTACTCTTTCTTTCCAAGGTCTGTTTTCGTGTTGTCATCATTTTTTTGCCATCTTTAATTAAAACTAAGTATGTTTTTGTATTTTCTGACTCCAGAGTTTTCTTAATTCATTTTTAAACACTTTATGGGTTCGTAACAGTCTGCTAATCAAACAAGTGAAGAAACCTCAAAATGTCGATATACATAATTTACAAATGGTCAACGTGGGGGGCGCCCATGGGGACCCAGGTTCGAGTCCGGCCTGGGTCATTTCCCAACCCTACCCTACCCAATCTCTCTCTCCCACTCACCTCCCGTCACCATCTTAACTATCCTGTCACATTAAAGGCAAAGAAAATAAAATAAATAATCAACCTAAATCCTAAAACACACTGCATGGCATAGAATGGCTTCTGCACACGTCTCATCCATCAAAACATAATTTATCCCGGACCTCAGATTCCTTAATTGCTTTGAGCAATTTCACAATGTCCCACTGTCCCACTACTACCACCACTGCACCAGGCTACCACTAGAGGGCGTTACTATACCATTTACAGTTTTTCTCAATTGTTTAAACACAATTCCTTGTACTTCAGACACAATGACCACAACATGTAACTCATGCACCAACCCCATGAACCAATTCTGCTAAACCATAAACACAATTCCTGCTTTACACTCAAATTGCAGTTCTAAAACACACTTTTTTCAAAACACTATAGACAATTCTCTGCGTTTGGCACAATTTTCATGACAAAAATCTCGTTTTCACGAGGAACACACAGTGATTCAAAATTCTAAAGTCAATTGCCCTACTATGCACACTAACTCATCACATTGGCAAACACCTGTCACACAGCTTTACAATTAGCTATCAGAGCTTTGGAAGAGGCAGAGCCACAGCTAGAGGAGTGAGAGTAAGAGGAGAAGGACGGGGAGGACCCGAACGAGGATGAGAAAGGACCGTAATCTCTGATGAGATCAGAGCCATTTTGGTTGACCATTTGGTCAACGAAATTATTTTACAGTAGTTGTTTAGTTGTTTACGTATCTCTCTCCATATTCTACAATCCTCAACACAATTAAGGATTTTTTTTTGACTGGAGATGAAAGTGTATGACCAAAATCCACAAATGCGTGTACCCTTTCTCTAAGCTATGGAAGACGCATGTGGGTCATTCCGTGTCAAATCGAACGATGGCCGACAGTCACCCTCTCCAAAAAATCTGAAAAAAATCACAGCTGTTTGTACATCCAACCTATGTATAAATCTTAAATATTAAGTCTGTATCACTAATAGCTCCAAAACTACAGCCCTTTGAAATTTCAGGTCATTTTGGGAATTCTGGTGAACAAGCCTTTTGCTCAACTTCCGACATTGCTGGCTCTTTTAGTATTCCACACACATTAGTGTAACTATGTGAAAAGAAATGCATTTTCCTGTAGAATTCAAAAATCAAATCAGATCAGTTGTACCTTGTGTAATTCTTCCTCTCCAAAGCTGTGAAAATGGCTATAGATTCAATATGTGAAATGACACCACCACTTTTGAGGGCTTCTCGTTCAAATAGTATGGCACACAAATTTCTCAGATTATTTTTCCCAGTCATATACGGATTATAATGTCATGCCTATGCATTAACCTTTGTTGATATTGTTTTCATATGGTCAGTGTATTTTCTTGAAGTTAGGCTTGATTTTCAAAAAGGCTGTTTTCATCTTGTCATTTCACCATGTGGACAGTTCACAGGATTTTTTAAACATTTTTCCACAATCATCCTGTAGGTGAGGATCATTTGTCCAAAATGTGGATTTGTTGCTGACCCTCTTTATTGAGATATGATGTTTGAGAAAAAAATGTCAGTAATTCCATGGAGTTGGATTGATCAGTAGTACCTCTTTCCACCACATGTTGTGCTCTTTTAATACAATGGAAGTCAATGATAGGGTAGCATGTCATGTCATCAGGGAAAGCTGCCAAACAAACTTTGTGTTACAATTAAACCAATTGCACTGTCAAGGTCATTTTTGAGCAGGGTTTTGTTGTACAGCACACAAAAAGCAAGGCAAAAGTGAAAAAATGGCATTATAATACAAACACAAAAGGACCATAAACAGGAATGCTATCAATTTAAAGATCATAAACAGTAACAATATGCTATGCAAACATCAAGAATGTGAAAACTAAGATCTCATATTTTTAATGTAATGAAACGCAAAACACATTCACACTCATGATCACAAAATATTATTTTGAATATATCTTAAATTTAAACATTGAAAAATATGAGATCTTAGTTTTCACATTCTTGATGTTTGCATATCATATTGTTACTGTTTATGATCTTTAAATTGATAGCATTCCTGTTTATGGTCCTTTTGTGTTTGTATTATAATGCCATTTTTTCACTTTTGCCTTGCTTTTTGTGTGCTGTACAACAAAACCCTGCTCAAAAATGACCTTGACAGTGCAATTGGTTTAATTGTAACACAAAGTTTGTTTGGCAGCTTTCCCTGATGACATGACATGCTACCCTATCATTGACTTCCATTGTATTAAAAGAGCACAACATGTGGTGGAAAGAGGTACTACTGATCAATCCAACTCCATGGAATTACTGACATTTTTTTCTCAAACATCATATCTCAATAAAGAGGGTCAGCAACAAATCCACATTTTGGACAAATGATCCTCACCTACAGGATGATTGTGGAAAAATGTTTAAAAAATCCTGTGAACTGTCCACATGGTGAAATGACAAGATGAAAACAGCCTTTTTGAAAATCAAGCCTAACTTCAAGAAAATACACTGACCATATGAAAACAATATCAACAAAGGTTAATGCATAGGCATGACATTATAATCCGTATATGACTGGGAAAAATAATCTGAGAAATTTGTGTGCCATACTTTTTGAACGAGAAGCCCTCAAAAGTGGTGGTGTCATTTCACATATTGAATCTATAGCCATTTTCACAGCTTTGGAGAGGAAGAATTACACAAGGTACAACTGATCTGATTTGATTTTTGAATTCTACAGGAAAATGCATTTCTTTTCACATAGTTACACTAATGTGTGTGGAATACTAAAAGAGCCAGCAATGTCGGAAGTTGAGCAAAAGGCTTGTTCACCAGAATTCCCAAAATGACATGAAATTTCAAAGGGCTGTAGTTTTGGAGCTATTAGTGATACAGACTTAATATTTAAGATTTATACATAGGTTGGATGTACAAACAGATGTGATTTTTTTCAGATTTTTTGGAGAGGGTGACTGTCGGCCATCGTTCGATTTGACACGGAATGACCCATGTGGAAATATAGCAATTGATGCTTTTCATGGATGGATTCGCTGCTAGGCCAGGAAAACATTGCATGTGATGTGGATGAGGTGCTGTGGCCACACAAAAACAGAAGAAAGGATGCAGCGTAATTTTTTTTGGTAACTGTATAGGCTACAGTAAATTCTTCTGTTCTATTGTATGTAGACCACTGTAGGTACAGCTTTGTGTTGATTGGGATGCACAGTGTGTACACTGTCTTTGTGGAATAAATAAAATATATTTGTAACAATATATATGTGCGTTCTGAGTATAAAAACAATATTCTAAAATATAGCACACTTATGCATGTACTGTCGGTAGCAAGTGTAACACTGAACAAAAAAAGGCCTAAAACATTATGATGAATGGAGAAGAGGTGTTTTCCATTTATCATAGTGTTTTACATTAAGCACATCAGGGTTCAACTGGTTGTTATAAATGTCTATTCATATGATGGTTTGTGTGTGTCATTTGACAACAAAATAGCATTTTGAGAGGAAATAATACTGTTTTGAATGCAAAGTTTCATTTAGCAGGAGAAGTGAGTGGTTTTGCCCATTGTGTGTGTGTTTTTTTGACTTGTGTGTAGAGTTCTGAGAGTATGAGGCATGCTTTCAGGAAATGTGTTTAAACAATTGAGAAAAACTGTAAGTTAAACACTTTTGATTTACACACACCCGTGACCCACTTACACACACACACATACACACATACACACACCCTTATGCTAGACAGTAAAAAGGTTTACAGGCTGTGTTGAAAACAATAACTGCTGCTCTAAGACCCCGTAAATAAAGTACTACAGCAATGGTTGGTTAACTCTGTGTACAGTATGTCAATTATGAAGCATATGGACCATGTATTTACACACACACACACACACACACACACACACACACACACACACACACACACACACACAATTATGAACAATTATAAGCATATGGAGGACCTGTTAACCCTTGAATGGGGTGAGCCTTGGGGTGGAGCAAAATGGGTAGCCAGCCTCTCTCCTCTCCCTCCCTCTCTCTCTCCCTGCCCTCTCTCTCTCCCTCCCTCTCTCTCTCTCTCCCTCTCTCCAGCTTCCCGGCTGAATGAGGGGAGTTTATCATTGTTACTCTCTCTCTGGAGAGCAGACAAGTGAAACATGGCCGCAGCAGCAGCGAATCGTGTCATCGTTTACGGAGGGCGAGGAGCTCTCGGATCAGCGTGTGTTCAGCATTTCAAATCTAACGGCTGGGTAAGCGCGTGACTCCACTTGTTGCTCTACCGTTACCTGTTGCCATCGTCAGCACAGAAACAGAACAGAAAAGGCTGTTGATGCGATAGTTTAACCACTCACTTGCGAGTGACTGGCATTGGCATTTGGATTTTATCACTTGCGTTAAGATGTTTCATTACTCGCTTTTTGCATTTTATCAACTTGCCAACGACTGTCTAATATGTCTATAAATGTTTATTGCTGTAATGTAATAGCATAAAATATGCATGTTTGAAGTAGCCCATAGCCCATAGAACTATAGTTCAATCCTAGCGTTAGAGTAATGAGTAAAACAGGATAATAAAGCTCACACTTTGTAGCAAGGTTGCGTTTAATCGAGGCGGCTTTAAAATTGCTGAATTGTTTTGTAATGCTTGTGTCCTTTTGCAGTGGGTCGCGAGCATCGACATAGTAGCGAATCCTGAGGCTCACGCGAATGTGCTCGTGAAGCTGTGCGAGTCTTTCCCGGAGCAGGCTGGTCAGGTAGGCGCGTGTATCTTCCC
>CM050207.1:19549782-19552282 GCA_027475355.1 Coilia nasus
GTGTGTGTGTGCATGTGTGTGTAAGTGTGAGTGTGTGTGTGCATGTGTGTGTGTGTGTGTGTGTATGAGTGTGTGTGTGTATGAGTGTGTGTGTGTGTATGTGTGTGCATGTGTGTGTAAGTGTGTGTGTGTGTGTGCATGTGTGTGTGTATATGAGTGTGTGTGTGTGTGTGTGTGTGTGTGTGTGTGTGTGTGAGTGTACCTCACTGTCCCTACAATGCTCTACTCCGCTCTGCTGTCATACATACATCACACACATATTGACATTGACATATGCCATCACACATACATGTTTAAAACACACTCACACACACACACACACACAGGCACACATCCCATCTTTGGACACTTACACACACACGCACACACATACACACACACTCATATACGCACACACACACAGGCACACATCCCATCTTTGCACACACACACATCTGATGAGCAGTGATTTGATTTGAAGGACCCTGCTGTTCCACTGACTTTACCTTCTGTGTTTTAAATGCCAGAGGGGCTGTCATCTTACATTAATCACACACACACTCACACACACACCCCCAACATTCATGTGCACATACACATAGACTTACAGGCATATACACACATGTATTCACCTTATTCTGACACACCCATTTTGCAGACGTTGCTTAGGATACTGTTTTTCAGCATCTTACGTTTAGCTTCTACAAGCCACCAATACAGTAATTTCACCTTAGGCGATGCTGATTAGGATGCTACACAACACACACGCATACAACTGCACTTGACTGAGCCGCCTGCACTGACAGCAAGCCACTGACGACGCAGCTCTCTCCTACCACTTCCTACACGAACATGTTACAGTGTTTAATGTTGTGTTTGGTGACGTTCAGAAATATTACATTTAGAAGGACGGAGCAGTAGTCTAATTGCATAGCTTACTCCGATACTAGATGTATGGACCGGTGTTACAGAAATATTATATTTAGAAGCACGGAGCAGTAGTCTAATTGCATAGCTTCCTCCGATACTAGATGTAAGGACCGGTGTTACAGAAATATTATATTTAGAAGCACGGAGCAGTAGTCTAATTGCATAGCTTCCTCCGATACTAGATGTATGGACCGGTGTTTTAGATCGTTAGATTTCAAGTAACATCAGTGGAGCTGCATTCATAGACAGTAGAAGGTTGCATTGGATTGGTTGCATAGTGACCGGAAATACCGTTACACAACGGAAGAGCGTCACGCCGCCCATCGTCTGTTCCAGAATAAGGTGAATACATAATGTACACACACTCACACACACACAAATACACATACACATTTTGCCACTTCATTCTGTTGATTTTAGTGTTAATTATCTTGGGATTAAAATGATGAATTCTAAAAAAAATCTCCCCAAAACACCCAAAACATACCAAAGCTTTTTTGAACCAGGCTGTAAATGTGTTTATTTGTGCTGTGGAAACATGGGAGTCTATGGGGAGTTGCTTGCTTCTGCAGCCAGTCCCCCAATGGACAAGATAGGTACTGCACCTTTAGAACTTTCCTTTCCGGTTAATCAAAGTCAAAAGTCATAGTCAAAGTCAGCTTTATTGTCAAAAAACCTTTAGAACTTTAGTTTCCGGTTAATTGTTTAGCCTGGACCGTTGCCGCTTGGCTTTGCAGTAAACATTTTCCCTGTTTCTCCCTTTGTCCTGCTGGCCTGTGTCGCCCCCTGCAGGCATGGTGGAGTATGGCATTGTGTACACTGTGTGTGTCGCCCCCTGCAGGCATGGTGGGGTACGGCGTTGTGTACGCTGTTTGCTGTAGTGTGGTGTGGCATGTAATCACAATGACACTGTGTGCTGTGTTGCCCCCTGCAGGCATGGTGGAGTATGGCATTGTGTACACTGTGTGCTGTAGCGTAGCCATGTAATCAGAATGAAACTGTGTGCTGTGTTGCCCCCTGCAGGCATGATGGGGTACGGCATTGTGTACACTGTGTGCTGTGTGTGTGTCGCCCCCTGCAGGCATGGTGGATTACGGCATTGTGTACACTGTGTGTGTCGCCCCCTGCAGGCATGGTGGAGTACGGCATTGTGTACACTGTGTGCTGTGTGTGTGTCGCCCCCTGCAGGCATGGTGGGGTACGGCATGGCCAAGGCAGCAGTGCATCAGCTGTGCCAGAGTCTGGCTGCGGTCGACAGCGGCCTCCCTTCAGGAGCAACAGTGGTGGCCATCTTACCGTAAGACACACACACACACACATCAAACACACACATTTATACACACACACACACATCAAACACACACACACACATACATACACACGCACACACACATCAAACATGCACACTTTTACACACACACACACATTTATACACACACACACATCAAACACGCACATTTATACACATACATACACACACATGCACACACATCAAACATGCACATTTATACACACACATGCATATATACACACACACACACACACATCAAACATGTACATTTATACACACACATACACACACACACACATG
>CM050207.1:19562282-19567282 GCA_027475355.1 Coilia nasus
TGTGTGTGTGGAGTATTCTATGTGTGTGTGTGTGTGTGTGTGTGTGTGTGGAGTATTGTATGCGTGTGTGTGTGTGTGTGTGTGTGGAGTATTCTATGCGTGTGTGTGTGTGTGGAGTATTCTAGGCGTGTGTGTGTGTGTGTGTGTGTGGAATATTCTATGTGTGTGTGTGTGTGTGTGTGTGTGGAGTATTCTATGTGTGTGTGTGTGTGTGGAGTATTCTATGCGTGTGTGTGTGTGTGTGGAGTATTCTATGTGTGTGTGTGTGTGTGTGTGGAGTATTCTATGTGTGTGTATGTGGAGTATTCTATGCGTGTGTGTGTGTGTGTGTGTGGAGTATTCTATATGTGTGTGTGTGTGTGTGTGTGTGGAGTATTCTATGCGCGTGTGTGTGTGGAGTATTCTTTTTTTTTTTTAATAAATCTTTTTATTGAAAAATCAACGAAATTTACAATGACATATTCACAAAGGTGCAAAAGATTTTTCATATTTTTTCATTTAAACACACTCAAAAACACCCTCCCCCCACCCCTACTGGACCAAAATAATAAAAATAAAAGGTAATTATAATGATATTAAGCATGACATTAATAAACATAAAAAAGGGTCAGTGAGGACTTTAGTCCGTATGACCAGCCAAATGAGCCTTAGTGTGGACTCAATCTTAACACTGTAGACTCTTAAAAATTAGTCTTCTAAGTAGTCAGCGTCTTTAGAAGCTCTTTGAGATTGCCAAAGTATGACAAAAGGGGTTCCCAAACAGAATGAAATTTGTCAGAGCGCCTTATTGCAAATTTAATCTTCTCCAAATGCAAAAATAACATTACATCCTTCAACCACTGTGCTACAGTGGGTGGCGCACTTGACTTCCAATGAAGTCAAATTTGCCTCCGCGCTAGCAGAGAAACAAATGCTATGATGTCACGTTTCTTCTTGGTCAAGTTTGTTTCCTCGTTCGGTACACCAAACAATGCTATCATTGCACTAGGTTGTAAAGTGACTCCAAGGATCTTAGATAGGACATCAAATATGTCAGACCAATACCCCGTTAGCGAATGACAAGACCAAAACATGTGAGTCAAGTCTGCCACAGTAGCATGACATCTGATGCAATTGCTATTAGCATCTGGATAAATGGAAGACATTTTTGCTCTACTCCAATGTAAGCCATGCAATACTTTAAACTGAATTAGACTCAGTTTTGCACAAGATGTACTGTTGTTCACTCTACTCAAAGCATCAGTCCAAATATCTTCTGAGATTTCAATTCCAAGTTCTTTCTCCCAATTAATTTTTATCTTGTCCAACTTAACACCGTCAATTGACATAATCATTGTATAACAGTGTGCCATAAAACCCCTCTGCCCAAAAGGGACTTTCAAAAGTACATCTACAAGTGACTCATTAGGAAGATTAGGAAACTGTGGGCTATGGCTTCTAGCAAATTGACGAGCTTGAAAGTAGCGAAATAAGTCCCTTTGTTGGGGCTCACATTTGGAACGCAACTCCTCAAAACTAGAAAAGGTTCCATTTACGTACAGATCACTAAACCTCATAATTCCTTTTCTATGCCATGTTACAAATGTGTGATCAAAGTTGGAAGGTAAGAAGTTGTGATTGTTACACAACGGAGTATAGTTCAAAACAGTTTCCCTCAGGTTATGCTGTCTTCTGAATTGAGACCATATTTTCAAGGTAGATATTACCACAGGATTGGATGTAAAGCGGACAATCCTCATAGGGAAATTAGAAGAAACCAGGGCAAGGAGGGATGATGATGTGCATGACAAGCTCTCCATTTCACACCAATCCATATCAGGGGACTGAATCCAATGTCCATTTCACACCAATCCATATCAGGGGACTGAATCCAATGTACTATTTTATGGACATTTGCTGCCCAATAATAAACCTTTAAGTTAGGCAGAGCCAACCCGCCTCCTGCTCTCGGCCGTTGTAGGAAAATCTTTTTAATTCTAGGGGTTTGACCCCTCCATATAAATTTAGATATCTGTCTGTCGATCTGACCAAAAAATGATTTTGGCAAGAAAATAGGAATGCATTGAAATAGAAATAAAAATGTTGGTAAGACGTTCATTTTAGTACAGTTCACCCTTCCTGCTAAAGATAAATGCAGAACATCCCATCTTTGTAAATCTGATTTGAATTTAGAAATGAGTGGGGCAAAATTTCCATCAAAGAGGTTTTTAAATGAAGAAGTTATGTTAAGGCCTAAATAGTTAAGTCCTGACCTAGAAATATGAAATGGCAGAGCACGGTTTGGGATTTGCATAGCTAATGTGTTTATAGGTAAGCATTCACTTTTTGTTAAATTAAGTTTGTAACCTGATATTTGACCAAAATTATGCAACACTGAAGTGATAATACTCATACATTGCAGTGGATCTGATACATAAAGCAACAACTTTAATTCCAATCCCCATCTACTAATACCATGTATTGAGGGTGTTGATTTGAGGGCCAAAGCTAGAGGTTCTATAACGAGTGTGAATAATAAAGTGCTCAATGGACAACCCTGTCTGGTACCCCTAGAAAGAGAAAAGTACTGGGAGCGCATTTGATTTGTAATAACTGAGGCTCGGGGGGAAGAATAAAGCAGTCGGATCCACTTAATAAATGTTGCACCAAAACCAAATTTCTCCAAAACAAAAAACAGAAAATCCCACTCCACACGGTCAAAAGCTTTTTCCGCATCTAATGAAACCACAATTTCTGGAGAATCGTTAGATGAGGGGCTATATAACACATTCATTAGACGTCTTATGTTGGAAAATAAATGCCGCCCTTTAATAAAACCTGTTTGGTCGGTTGATATGATATATGGCAATGGTGTTTCCAAACGTATAGCCAGTAATTTTGAAAGTATTTTAATATCTGTGTTTAAAAGAGATACTGGTCGGTATGATCCACACTTAGAGGCATCCCTACCTGGCTTCAGCAAAAGAGTTATGGCTGCTTCATTAAGGGAGTCAGGTAGTTTGCCCTGTGACAATGCATCAACAAACATATCAAGCAGCAGTGGGGCTAGCTGATCAGAGAATTTTTTATAAAAGTCGATTGGGAAGCCATCTGGCCCTGGAGATTTTCCATTTTGCATAGCAGAAATGGCAGAGCTAACTTCCCTCAATTCAATTGGTTCATCTAGATATTCTCTCTGGTTTGAAGATAGAGTGGGGACTTCTAGGTTTTAAAAAAAATTCTGGAACATTGATCTTTCAGTGATTCAGACTTATACAAATTAAAATAGAAGTCTCTAAAAATATGGTTTATTTTTAAGGGATCTGTTGTGGTTATTCCTGTTACATCTTCAATTTCAGATATAAACTGTGCTGCTGACTTAGATTTAAGTTGATGTGCCAAGAGACGCCCTGATTTTTCCCCTTGTTCGTAATATAACCCACGCGATCTCATAATAAGCCGTTCTGTTTCAGAGGTGGATATCAAGTTATACTGAACTTGTAGTGATATTCTCTCTTTATGAAGCAAAGGGCTTGGGGAGGTGGCATACTTCTTATCTAATTCAAATATGGCATCAATTAACTGTTGTAACTGTTTTTGTCTTCTTCTTTCTCGGTAAATATGAGCAGAGTAAGCTATTATTTCACCCCTAAGATAAGCTTTAAGTGTTTCCCATAACAGTGATGGGGACACATCCTCCGTTTTATTAGTTTCCAAAAAAGTTTTTATAGCTATATCAATTAAAGTACAGAATGTGTTGTCTGACAGTAATGTGGTGTTGAAACGCCATTGGGAACGGTTACTGTAACACTGGTGAAAATGGAGATCCATTAGTATGGGGGCATGGTCCGATTCTACAATGGCAGAGTATTCAACCATCTCCACTAAGTTCAAAAGTTTTTTATCAATAAAAAAATAATCGATCCTAGAGTAAGTGTGATGTACGTTAGAAAAAAAGGAAAATGTTTTACTGTGGGGATTTAAATATCGCCAAGGATCTACACATGCTGCATGGCTGAAAAACTCAGAGAACCTAGAGGCCATTTTAGAGAGAGTCTGTGATGTAGGTTTGGACCTGTCTAGATTAGGATCCATGACACAGTTAAAATCTCCCCCCAAAATCAACAGGTGGGTACTGAGATCGGGCAGCTGACCAACAACCCTTTGCACAAATCCACCATCATCCCAGTTAGGAGCATAAATATTCACCAATAATACAGGTGTATGAAAGAGTTTCCCAGATACTATAGTGTAACGGCCTTGTGAATCAGAAATAAAGCTAGAAGAAGTTAACTGTATTTTTTTATGTATTAGTATTGCTGTACCTCTTGCTTTGATGTTAAAACTAGAATTAAATATTTGCCCCACCTAACTCTTCTTTAAGCGCTGTTGATCTGAATTGAGCAGGTGCGTTTCCTGAAGAAATGCAATGTCTATTTTTAATATGAGAGAGTATTTTACCTCTTTTAACAGGACCATTAAGACCCTTAACATTCCACGATGTAAACCTCACAGCCGAGCCTGCACAATTTGAACTATTAGCCATAGCCACACAACAGACCCATTACTTTGCATGATGTGAATCTGTCCCCTGTTGCAGACATAAGGTGAAGAACATCAAAAATACAAACAAAAATACAAATACAGATAAAATAAAAGGTCCAGTTTACCCATGTATACCCATTAAACCCAACCTCTCCTAACTCTGCTAAACTAGCAGCACGCAGGATACGTCCCATTTCTAAACACTTCCGAAAACTAACTTTCGTTTTATTAACCTCGATCTCTAGAGAGCTCCCGAGTGATGGCTAAATCTATAAACAGGAATACGAAAAAGAAAAGAAATCCTCCTATAATTCGAACTATTTGTTTATGATGTCTAGGGTTGAAAATAACAAACTAAGAACAAGTGTCCATCAAAAACATGCCTTAAGTGCCCCAATGGAGCGTAGCACCACAGTCTGTTCAAATAACCACTACAGCTTACTTTACCCTATGGTGTTAATCTTCATGTTCAGACG